>OZ010597.1:42937513-43282513 GCA_963932145.1 Acanthosepion lycidas | reverse complement strand
GAATTACTGCCCCCGACAATAATTTCAGGTGACACTATGTTTAAAAGGCTCTTTCTCTTTTCCCTGACTTTTGGAGTGACAACACAGGTTTCCTTTTGCTCTGATAGATATGAGGCATGTAAGTAGTTCAGAGGCATAGACTGAAGATTGTATTGAACTGTTCATAACTCCAACTTTATTTCTTTCTTTATCCTTCTGTAACATGTCTTGTTAATACATTTATTAATTGCTGTTTGCTTGAATTCCATATTTTGTGTAATTATTTTACCTGGACTCACATGAGTCTGCCAAATAATGTTTGCTGAGCAAATATATTGGGAGGAATAAAATTATATTTTCTATTCCCACAACACTATCCATCCCCTAAATCTATGCCAGCCTAATTTGTTATCATGAAAATATCTTAGAATTTAAAAGGATGATCAAATTTACTTTTAATAACTTTCATATTTTATCGAAAATTCTTTTCTACAGTGTGCGATGGGTAAATTGTTGACATTTTATATTTTTTATTTCGAGCATGCACATTGTTTGTTGACTGCACAGTACAGTAAGATCAGTTTGGCAGTCTGTGAGAAAAAGCACACTATGACGCAATTCACACCACCAGAAATTTGGAAATTTCATGCTGCACAGCTTGGCATTCATGCCAGAAGCTCCAATACAAACATTTCAGAGTGTCTGAGTATCAATCCAAGGACAGTGCAGAGAATTTGGAAAGAGTTGGATGAGTCTAATGGTGATTATGAAGGTGTTTGAAGGTTTACATCAAGTGCCTTGAGGAGGTAGTGCTACCCTGGGTCAGGAGGGTGGCTGCTGGCAACAGGAATGTCCTGATTGTCGGACAATTTCTGCAACATCACCCCTTTAATATCCCATACAAGTGGTTCATTAATGTACACCCTCAAATACTACTTCTTAAAGTAAAAAAAATATATCAAAATCTAGAAGAAAACAGAAGAATGAATATAATGTAGTCCTATAAACAGACATATCTACTATATTTGACAAGTGAGGCAAACAATTCCCTTACTTAGATGACATTTAAAAACCTTATGTCTGGCAACAGGACTATCATAGCTGTCAGAGAATTTCTATGACCACATCACCCCTTACATCTGGCCACCTAACTCCCCAGACTGCAACCCCCTTGATTATTATATGTGGAATGCAATTTAGCGAGAGACCAACAAAACTCCTTGTAATGCCAACGATGAACTGAAGGCAAGGATTATAGCAGCATTCACCAACTTAAACAAGGAAAACATTCAGAAGAGTTGCAAGAGATTCCAAAGTTGTCAGGAGGCTGTGGTTGAGGCCATTGGCAATTTTATTGAATAAATTTACTTTTTAGTATTTGAAGATATTTTGTCATTTTGATAAATATAACTGTTAAAAAGGGATGTCAATGTTATTTTCAGTTCAGTGTAATTTAGATGATAATTTATTTATCACACTGTGTGTGTGTGTATATATATATATATATATATATATATAAAATAGTGTAAGATTATACTAAGAATATGACAAGCATATGAGGTTACTGAAAGTTTCACAGAAAAATGAACAGTTAATAGACAAATAATTATATAATATTTAGAGTTATTACAGCTGGATATATTTGAATTTAAATAGGCAAATGTTTTTGAAAAGAGAAAGTTAAAAAGTTTTCATAATTTTGAAAGTGTTTTTCTTTTTCTTTAATCTGTATAGGGTGCTTTGTGATAAAATCAAGGAGTCAACCAACTAATCTGACATAGGCATTTATATAAGATACAGATTTTTTTTATATTTAATACACCAAAATAGAAGAAAATTCATCTCTACCCAAGAAATATTTTTAACTTGTGAACACTCTTTGTTATTATGTGTGTGAAAATTACACCCCAAACTTTGGAATAACAATTAGTAAATTTCTTTTCCATTAAAATCTATTTAAATATATTATTTGTAGCTATTTTTTTAAAAAGTGCCAGGACAACTCAGGACTAAGACAACATAGAACCAGAAAAACACAACATTTTTTATAACCGAATAAAAGTAATTTATTAAGGATTAAAACCTTAATTAGAGAATATTTTTTTTAATTATTTTTAATAAAGTAAATTGTAAAGGAATAGTGTGTTTTAATGAATTATTTTTATAGGTTAATTTACTTTATTAAAAAATAAATTTCTTTTTGATTTACTTTATTAAAAATAATTAAAAGTAAAAAAAAAATGATTCATATTTTACATAATGCCTTTTCAAATACTTCATTTGAAGAAAAATATTCACTAATTAAAGTTTTAATCATTAATAAATTATTTTTATTCAGTTCTAAAAAAGTTATGTTTTTCTGGTGCTGAGTTATCGCAGTCTTAAGTTTTCACAGTGCACAGTCAGTAATGTTGAGTTGTCCTGCAACCCTTTAAGCTGATAGCAAGTATCAGAAATAAATCCAAAAAGTTTCAGACAAGTTTCCTTGAAATAAAAAGCAATATTTTACTTACTTGTAAATGCTCAAATTTAAAGATGTAGATCAAAGCTGCACAAAATACGTCCCACGGGCTATAAGACTATCCAGAATAGCAACCTTCATTTACTGTTTAAGATTGGGTTTCTGATTCCTTCTAAAGTCTGCTCATTCTCTTTCATTCCCAGTAGCCCCTTGTGTTTTAGGGGAATTATCACATTGCTCGGGGGTGAATTTATTATATATATATATATATATATATATATATATATATATATGTGTGTGTGTATGTATGTATATATATATATATATATATATATATATATGTGTGTGTGTATATATATATAGATATATAAATTTTTTGAGTTCATTAGAATAAATTCAGTGCCTGGTTGCATATGAAAAATTTGTTTTTTGGGAAGCATAACTTTATTCAACCATTATTTCAGTGTTTTTCTCTCTTAATTAAACACATTTTTAACTTTTTAATTAATTAAACTCATTTAAAAAAACAAACAAAAAAACACATTTATCTCTTCGTAGAAGATAAGTTTTTCTTGGTATCTCCCTCTCATACTCAATAATTTACTGTAAGGCTTACAGCCACATCATGTTGAAACACTTGTTCCTGTATGATCACTGGTCAGTACCTAAAGTGGCCTAAGAATAGTTCTTAGCCAGGAGAAATAAACTACATCCAATTTCAAAATTTAATTACATAATCTCTATTCAACATAAATAAACAGTATTTGGAACTAGTATGGAGTAGGTCCTCCATTTGCTAGTTTCAGAGCCTGTATTTGATTTTTCATGGATTTGATCAAGTTACAACAATCGTCTGATCTATATTTTGCCACTCCTTCAACAATGTTTCTTTAAGGGTTGCCACTGATGTGATTTTGGTTGCACACTCTCGAAGTCTTCGGCTAATGTGCTCCCAAACGTGCTCTATTGGATTCATGTCAGGATTTTGGGCTACCTATGGTAGTGACTTGATTCCTTGCGATTCCTTCCAGGCCTTTGCTACTCTGCTTGTATGACATGGCGCTCCATCTTTTTGGAAAAGGTAGACATTCTTGTAAATCTGATTGGTTTCAAATAGTCGGAGTAGTCCTTTCTCTAATATTTGACAGTATTTTGGACCATTCAACTGCTCATCAACAAGAATCAGCTCAGATTTCCATCCAAACTAGACAGCGCCCCATACCATTACTCCAGTTCCTCCATGTTTCACGGTTGCCTGCAGACATTCAGTGTTCCAAGTTCCAAACCTATGTTGAATTCGAATAGTGGCAGAATTTACTTTCATCTGACCAAATTACAGACTGCCAAAATTCATAATCTTTGCTCTTGAATTCTCTTACCCAGTCCATACGCCAGTTCCTGTTAACCTCTGAAATCAAGGGCTTCTCTCTTTTTTTAATAGACGTTAAAATGGTTAAAGTGAGGTAATCAATATGTAACAAAAAATATCGGAAGTGAAAGTGAAATTTGGATTATATATTTATCCAGAATTAAAAATTTTTTCCTATGATTACAACCTAACATTAGCTCATTTTGTTTATCAAGTAGATTTCAGTCATTAATATTTTTGAGGATACTGGGATATTAAAACAGATACTAGTAGTAAATTGGGATTTTGTCACCAAAACTACACCATTTTCTGGCTGCTGTGACCTGTGTTTGCTGAAAAAAAGATTTATTTTCAAAAATATTAATGATTGAAATCTACTTAATAAATGAAATGAGCTAATGTCAGGTTGTAATTATAGGAAAAAATATTTCTTAAAATATTTTAATTCTGGATATTATCCAAATTTCACTTTCATTTTCTATATTTTGTGTTACATATTGATTACCCCCACTTTAAAGTCTAGTTATTTGATTTACTCACCTCTCTCTCTCTCTCTCTCTATATATATATATATATATATATATATATATATATATATATATTATTGGAGGCCATTCATTTAAAAATTCTTTAAATATATAAAATAACAAATTCTGAATTCTATGTTTGATTCCTGACTTATTTTTCATTTAATTCTGCTCTTTGAATGCAGTCAAATTTAGTTTTTTAAGAAACTTAGCCTTCTCCAAAGCTCATCTTATATTACAACCAATTCTATATTACCATTTTCAACAATATTTAGCTTTCTTATTTTTAACAGCACTTCATCTCTACCTCTGCTGACCTAACATTCCCACCATGGTAATTCCTGGCTCAATGGGCTGCTATGCTTAGTTAACCTTTCCTTACCAAATTTATGACCTTTATTGTAATAGGTGACAATTTCTTGACATTTCAGATCCAAGCACATTTTGTTGATTTTTTGTTCCTGGTTGGTGTGAGAACTGAATAAATTTCTGTAATTACTGGATTAGTCATATCCCATTTTTATTATTAGCCAGAGTTGCCTGGTTAGTATTAGGTTGGTGCAAAAATAATGACGTAATAATGTCGTTTTTTGACGTATTTTTTAACGTCAAAAAACGACATTATTACGTCATTATTTTTGCACCAACCTAATACTAAATGTTATAAGAATTATTAATCCCAGAAATTATTGTAACAGCACTGACCTTTGATTTTTCTCTTTGGTTAGACTTTAACATTGGCTGCCAGAGGAAAGGCTTACGAAATTATATAGTTATTAGGTAATACATTTTTGTTGGAAAAAAAGTAAAAAGGTACGCTTAACACTAAAGAATAATGTAAGTCGTTTTTCGTTAACATAGGATATCAATTTTTTTTTTTTAAAGAGTGTCAGAAAATGTTGATTACTATGCACTTAAATGGTTATAGTAACAATCCAAATATACAAGAGTGTACTGAAAAGTCCTCAGCCCAACCCATTTCCAAAAATCTGATCAAATGACTAAATATCAGAACTTATTTTAAAATCACTTCTTGTCATGCTGCAAACTTTTCAGCACTATTTATCTAAAGAAAACTATAAATATTCAAAACTTCTTATTTCATATAATTGCAGCATTAATATAATTATTAACAGCTGCTATATATACTGTGACATCATAGATAGGATTTACTAAACAAATATATAAACATTTTCATTCTCTCTAATGATATATTAGATGACTGCTCGTTTCTGAGCATACCCATCTGCTGGGGCAGCTAGCCAATCCCTGTTGCAGACACCTGCTGCTCGTGCACATTTGTGTGTTTAACACCTATAGATCCCATTTATGATTTATACTGCAACTATGCCAAGCAGACCTTAGTTGCAGTTTCTGAGTGAGAGCACATAATCTTGTATAAGCAACAGTTTTGAATAAGGTCAGTATGTTCAAGCATATTTGATGACATGTGACTTCATGCTAGCATGACAATCAATGGCTTCTGAACAGTTCTCTCTACTCAGTTTCATTCATAAGGCTTGCGCCAGTCCATGGTATGGATTTCAGGCACTTTCCAAAAGTGCCACATGCTGGGATTACCTTCCCAGGCTGATAACATCAAGATAACAAATCAACCATGGTGAGATTCAGACAAGGGCTTTATGATCAGAATGTGAATATTCTAACTACTCAGTTGTATGTAAGTGTGTGTGTGTGTATATATATATATATATATATATATATATATATATATATATAAAATAAATATGAAAATCTGTCACACTTTTTCATTTAAAGGGACATAACTTTCGATAGCAAGTTTTCAAGTAATTGTTTATATAGAAAATAAGGACATACATATATTAAATTGTCTTTAAATTAAAATGGCAGCAGAAGAATTATTGTTGAACTTTTAAAAGGTAAGCTTAAATATTAATGCAATACTTAAATGCAATGATCTATTTTGAGTTCTTCTGCAGTTTATTGCTGCCTATAACATAACGGTAGCAATATCCCTTGCAAAAAGAAATCTCTACCAACAGAGGATCAGATTGCAATCAAAAGCGCCAAGTTTACAGTGAGGAAAAGAAAGTCCAGTGCAAATGAAAACCCAGATCAAATGGCAGCCAGAGGAGCTTCCAATGCTGAGAATATGCAAAGACCTATGGACTCTCAAACTCCTGAAAAGCCAAAGGCCCAATCAAGTGCCCTCTGCAGGTGTTAGTTTAAATGCCGCCTGATAGGGAAGCTTTTAACCTAGTGTGTGTGTGTGTATATATATATATATATATATATATATATATATATATATATATATATAAATGAATGACAAAGATTGTACATTTTAAAAAACAAAAATAAGATAAATAAAAATAATTCATCATTAAATCTTCTGAAGAGTGGATATTGAACCTGCAAAATTTAATACTTTTGTTTTCTATTCACAAGAAAGAAAATGTATAAATTGTTTCTTATGTTTGGTTTTGTTAAACTTCTAAAAATAGCTTTTTAAATAAATAAAAACTGCCAAGGAAGTATACATGATTGTTTTTTATGGCTTTTGCAGGTTATATAAAGCCTGCAAATATTTTTCAAATGTAAGAATTTTTTGAGATAATCATGATTTATTGATACAAGTCATACTAATTAACCCATAACTGGAGGGAGAAAAATTGGCTTTATACCTTTTCCAAGGGTATTTGTACCAGAATTGGAACTTGGCTCTCCAATTTCCAATTCAAGGAAATAGACACTAATAATCATGCTTTTGACACACTGATTTTGTCAGTATGTTGGGTAAATTTTACCCATTTCTCTTTGGACAAAATCTTAACAGAACTGAAATAACCTAATTGGTTTTGATGCATTGAAACTCATAATCAATATTAAGATGAAATATTTTTAAATGATATTTACATGAAAGGTTGGTACATATCTGGATAATAAATAAAAATTAACATTAGACTTATAATTTAATGAAAAAAGTATCTAAATATACTTATGTCCTTACTATTATTTCGTGCTTTACTTATTTTGGGATGATGTTGATAAAATTTAAATATCAATAGAGGCCATTAGTAACCATTTTTATTAGATTTCAAGTCAAACTATTTTACTCATATATAAACAAGGTATCTCCAACCTGATATTTCTGTATTTATTCACTTTTCTATATAGGAAAATGTGATACATGGTCAGTTTAATGTGATATTCCACAGACATATATAAGGTTAAAGGCAAAAATTACTCAGTTCCCTACAGCTAGCATCAGAAAGGTTTCACAGTGATCCCTGATTTTTATCTTTTAGTACAATAGAGAGATGTTACTTTGCAGTTAGAATATCCAGGGATGGGGGTACATTTACTTCAATTTTGTAATCTGTTTTACCCATTGACAAGAAAAAAACTGAACCCAGTTCCAAAGAACTGGAAAACACTTGATATTCCTACACAAGGAGCAAATATTACAGATTAGGGGTTGCAGGTGAGAAGCCATTTGATCAGAGCACACATCCAGTTAGGTCACATTGACACAAATCTTCCATTTTCACTTAAAAGAGTTCAGTTCCTACTGAGATGATTTTCATAGCAGTAAACCCCAAACTTTTTAAAATTTTACTGCAAGCAATATTTATCTGATATAGTTTATGCTGCTTTTCCCCATAAAAAACTCTGGGAGCTGGTGCTGCCCTCTGTACTCTCTCCTTTCACCTGAATACCTATTTTGACAGCAAGCTGCCAGCTGCTGTATCAGTTTCTTAAGCAGCTGGGTTGATACTGCTTGCCTTATGCTGCATTTGCAAACATTTTTGTAATGAAGTTCTTCATTCATATCTTTAGGTATCAGAAAATATATACTTTTTTTTTTTTTCAGTTTTTCAGGAAATTAAAATTCTTTCCATTAAGAGAATCCTGTAAGGACTAGGATAAATGGCAATCTGAAGGTGGATATAATTGATGAAATGAAAACTTCCCAGCCAACCAGTAACAATTTTTGTCTGGTCACCAAAGAAACATGCAGTCTAATGTTATCCTGAGGGGAATTTTTTTTAATCATTTCACCCCCAAGCAATGTGATAAAACCACTAAGATGCAAGGGCTTACAAAGAGTGAAAGAAACTGAAGAAACATTGAGGAGGGAGAGGACATTATGAGACCAGGATTGTAGAAGACAGATGATAAGTGATGTTGTATTTAAATTTCTGAAGATTGTAGTTGACAGGAAAGCAAAAAGTCAGAAGAGAGTTCCACAAGTAAGAAGTGAGAAACAAGAAACTATTAGCATAGAGTAATTCAACAAATGATGAGACCTAGTTGCCAATCTAGTACTGCATTTAAATTCATGAAGTCAAGGTACTAAATAGGACTGTCCCTCAGAACAAGTACAATGAGAATATTTATAGAAAGGGCACAGTGAAGGTATGTTATGGCAGTGGGAAAGTGACTGATGCCAAGATGTCAGGTTAGAACCAATAACATGCAGATTCTTTGGATTCTGTCAAGAATCTCGAGATACATAGCAGAAGCACCAGACCAGAATGGACAGCAATATCTGATCCACAGAAGAATGGTAGACTTATAAAGGGACAAGATAGATTCTGGTGAGAAAAATTGTCTAGCATGACAGTGAACCAACTTTTCTAGTAGCAGACCTAGCAATTGATTCAATATAATTGTTCCACTTCATGTAAGTGGAAAACATTAGACCACAAAGGCGCAATCAGTTACTCTCCAGAAGGTTAGCATCAGCCACACTGGTGAAATGTTCTTTTTATATGTTATATACTGTACCTATGAACACTAATAGTTATGTCCCAATCCTTATAAATACATTGAACACTATTGTAAGTGGGGGTAATATACTGTCTAAGTAGTCCACCACTAGCAGTGGCTTACCTACTTCATGCCTCTGGTGAGTATTGTATTTTGTTGATGTTATAAAGATTATCATTTCACTTCCAAACTCCATTTTGATTATTCCTCATTCAGTAACCTTTTCTAGGTTACAACAATATGATTAAAGAAGGATAGTTTAATTTTTGAGATGTTTTGCTTTTATTGTTGTTAACTAAATTTGAAAACTTTTTATTGACTGTTGCTTTCAATTACTTTGATTGTTACTTCTTTGAATTGTTTGTTTCTCTGAAAGAAGCTCATAGTAGCCTCTTCCATATACAAAGCATTGTATTGTCTGGATGAAAATTGTCTTTTGGTACAATAGGGGCGATTCATTTTACTTGCCTAATGAATTCTTGTGTTCTGAGTTGTTAAAAAATATGTACTTTTCAATACCTGTCACAATTCATTTCAAAAAACAAACATTATATTTATGGGCACTATTTTTATGTAATTAAAATTACATAATAGTGCCCATAAATATTACTTATGTGGAAACCACGCATTAAAGTGACTAACATAACCAAATTGCTATAAATCATTTTCAGTTCTTGATTTGGATATTTTCAGTATGCCATATCAATAACATTGATTCTTCTCAAATTATAACATGATTTGATTGTTATCAATCTCAACTGGTCTACAAAATGGAATGTTGTTCAGTAAGAAATCTCCACTACAAGACTTTGTAAAGAACTTTTAACATGTTTAGTCATTCATGATACTCTCTCCATAAACTTTGTAGATCATTTTTGTATTGACTTTAGCTTTTTTAAAATAACAAAAAAGCGTAATATGCCAAAATTTATGCTTATTTTTTGCCATCTTTAATGTTAGAACCAATAAACAAAAATATACCGAATTCAGCAACAATTTTTGAAAATTGCACACTAACATGGCATTTGCTAGAATATAACTGAATGTAAGCTTTAAAAGTAAATGCTCTTAATGCCATTTAATGGCAAAAGCAGAATGAACTTTTCGAGTTACCCAAAAAACCCATCAGCATCATATTTACATATTAATATAGTTTGCCAAGCATTTTTATAGTAAAATAATTTGGAATGCACTTCTGTATATACTTTTATTATTTGCTGTGTCACTCTATATATAATGACTAAGGAAAAAAAAGTTTTGATAGATGTATTAACTCCTGAATAGTTTTTCTTTTTTATTAATTCTGTTGCTTTTTAACAAAATGTTCATATTGAAGTTTTACATTTTACGACTGTTACGCAAATGACTTGGATTAGTTTCCCATGGGATTTGAGGTTGTCTCGCTTATCTTTAGGAGTTTGACATGAACAGTGCTTTAGTGATTATCTACAAAATCCAACTAGCAGATGTCAATTTAAAATTAGTCACAACTACATTCTTCATATAGTAAAACAAAAATTCCCAAAAAATTTCTATGCTTTCTGTATTTGCTGTGTTATTTTATGTGCAATTATTAAAATAAATGAAATTTTTGCTGTATTTGTTTGGTAAATCTTATTGAAAACTACATAAAGTTGGTGCATTAGCATGAAGTGTTGGAGATGACTGTTACAAGACCACCATGTCATGCAACTTCTAATACAAAGCACTGACGTTTTTTTTTAAATAGTATTTTAATTCTTTAGATGGAGCATCATCAATTATTATTCATTATTTCCAATTCATATTACTGAATAATAGAATTACAATATGGGAGATGTAATTTAAAAAAAAAAGTAACAAAAATAAAATTAAAGAAATACTAATGTAAAAATAATAACAATTAGTAAAACATCATCTAAGAAATTCAATTACTACTACTATTACCAGTTTAAAATGTAAACTAAGAAGATAGCAGTATATCAAGCATTTAAGGACAACATAGAAAGAGTAAATGGTTAGATTTGAATAACTGTAACTAATTGGCTTTCTTAACTGGAAAGGCTGACTCCCAAGGATTAAGGGATGCAAGTTCAAATCTCACCAGAAGTTTGTTCTTTTATTTCCAATCTGCACTGCTTAATTAGCAATTGTAGAATGACAGGTCGAGAATTGCAATAAAAAGCAATAGAAATAAAATGAAAGTAATATAAGTCAACAAATAATTGTTAAAACTTAGTTATTTTTATCTAAGAAATTTAAATACGATCATATCAAATTCTTTCCAGTGTAAAATGTAAATATACAATATGGCAGTGTGTACAGAGAATTAAAGAATTAAAGGTATATGGCGAATTTTGGATGAATCCTACTATACGAAAAAGCAGACTCCCAAGTATAAGAGATGCAAGTTCATATCCCACCAGAGGCTTATTCTTTATTTCCAATCTGCACTGCTTAATTAGCGATTGTAGAATACTAGTTTGAGAATTGTAATAAAAAGCAACGAAAAGATGAGGGAAAAAAATTACTAATCAATAATAATTAGAAAATAAGTTTCCAGTTACATAAATTAGTAAATAAATTGTATATTTAAGAAGAAAAGTGATTCTTGTTATTCATTTTTTGTACTAATTTTTCTCTTCATCCTTTTGTCTATAAAAGCCTTAATGTTCCTTTTTGTCATTTGCATTACATTTTAAAGCAAAGAAAAAAAAAAGAACAATAGAAACAGTAAGACCATGCCTTCAAACTTGAACCTCTATCAATTTGGTTGAAGTTTAATGTTTAATTAAATAATGTTTCCATAATAATTTTTTTGTTAATTTTATAATTCAATTAGCAGAAAACTATTTTCTTAAAATGGCTGTTTCAACATACTAATCAACTATTAATGATTGTTAAGTAAGCATTTCATATTGGAAATAAAAATAGACCAAGTCTCTGGGTTAAGGAATGATAGTTTGGGAGTTACAATAAAAAATGACAGAAAATGAAAGAAATACCAGTCAAAAATTAATAACTGACACTGCTTCATGTAAGAAATTTGAATATTATTGTCATTAATATGACTGGTGTAATAAAAAGCAACAGAAATAAAATGAAAGTATTTGTCAAAAAATAATAAAGTGTGGTCAAATTGGTTTAATGCTTTATGAAAAGAAAATGTGTGTGAGAAAATACAGTATTTGAAAACTGTTTTAATTGTAACAACAAGTTGAAAGCTGAGTTCATGAATTTATTTGCATATTTTAAAGTCTACAATTCAACCCTTTATAAAAGGGTAGGTATTAAAAAAAAACAAAAAAAAACAAAAAAAAAAACAAATAAATCTTTCTCTATTAGTTAATCATTTGTGAGAAAGAGCTGTCACCATTTAAGAAAATTTGTTGATTACAGATAAATGACTATTGGGACATTTCCAATTCATATATTTGATGAAGAGAATAACAGTTCCACTTAAGTGTGATTGAACCAGGTACCTATTTAACTGATACCATATTGCAGAAAAAAGATTTGGCAGCATTAATAGTCTTTTGAACATCATGGAAGAAAAATATAATCATTAGATAACCACATCAATGAAATTACAATAAATGCACATATATACTTACAACAGGCCACATTTGTGTTAATCAGTCAGTGATAATTCAAAAATGTAATTAATAGAAACAGATAACTTGTAACAAAAGCTAATAGGTACACCACCAATTTTTCCAGTCCACTTGATTCCAGAATCATACCAAATTATCCATTTTGTGAGATAAACGCCTCATATAGTAGTAGTAGTAGTAGTAATAATAATAATACATTTTTAATCCACTGTTTAAGCATATCTCATATCTTTAAAATAAAACTGTTAGAAACTTAAACATATTTATCATAATAAATTCTTTGATCATTGTCTCAACAATCTTGCCAGAACTTATCACTTATTAACATACACTTTATAAAAAATTATAGTTAGCCTTTATAGAACACAGAATATTTTGATCTTAGGGTTGGATAAGGGATGTACGGTTTGGTGGCGAGTACACATGATACTTTCACAGCAGTTCAGCTCTAGAATGGGAAATTGTTGAGAATAAAATGTTATAGTTTTCTAGCAAGCATACAGATGTGCAGTACCTTCATAGTTTTGTCTGCATTAAAAGAGATACTGCACTATGAGTTGACAGAAAATTGGTGGTTTACCTATACATTGTTATAAGTGCAAATATGTAATTTTTATTTGAATTTTAAAATTAGGAATACACTAATGTAAAAAAAAAAAAAAAAATCTTGATCAGGATGAAAAGTTTGGTGAAAAAAAAATTGCACAGCACCATTATTATTTAAATCTGAAAAGTCCTTTTTTGCTCTCTGGGAGACTTTATTATATTTTAGAAGAGGGAATTAGTTTTTGTCATCATTCCCCAGATGACAAATTTAATTTGTATAATGGATAATTTCTACCCTAATCTTTCTCCTGGAACTAGAGTTTAGAGTTATTATTCTCTCTTGCCAATAAGAGCTAAACATTATTTTCCCAATGAAATTTTATTATGGCATAGCATTAAAAAGTACAAAACAATTCAAGTAAAAAGAAGAGACAAAAAAATATCTTTCTTTTTTGCTTCCAATCTTATTTGGGAGTGAGGAACATTAAATTATTTCTGTAAGATTAAAAACAAAATAAATTCTTTTCCTTTATAAGTTGTGTTGGCCTTTTCCCCCTTGTCTGTACTTGCTGTTTTACTCACACTGTTTACTTAATAGCTGTCTGTTCTTGTTTTATATATATATATATATATATGAGGGGAATTTGACCATGAGAAAAGTTACTTAGTGTAAGCTAGTTTCCACCATCTCCCTCAAAGGACATGGGGAAAACTATGGGTTTGAGTATAGATCACAAAGTGTAATTGCAGATAGTGGTAACATTTGGTTCACATGTTCAAATTATCCAAACTTTGGGCTAACACCTCATATATAAGTATACAGACAATATATATGAATTTTTTGTGTTTTCAGAGCTACCAGGCACAACTTTTGTAAAGCACACACACATGTATATTCTATTAAAGGCAAACAGATGTATGATCAAAAGTTAATTTGTTGATGATTGCAAATTAGAATTATTCTGGCTAATACTGAGCCATTTTGCTAGTTGATACATAAATATTCTATAAAGTCAGCAAAATTGTATTAAGTATCCAAAATGAGTAGAAAATTCTGCTAGCAACTGATGTAGACACTGTCATCACATCTGCATAAGGCTTTCAGAAATGGTAAAAAGTGTAATAATTACTTGTTAATTGGAAAACAGTTGAAATTATTTTATAGCTGCTTTCTATGAACCTGATATCACTATTAATTCTTTCATTTTTCTTTTGCTATATGGCATCAATCAAACATTGACTTTAAATCATAGTTCATATTTACAAAAAAGATCAATTCACAAAATCTTGACAAATAAAAAGAGCTTTATCTACTTTTAATTAGTGATAATTTGTCAATTTTATGTTCAGATCAAAATCTTGTTTGCAAGAAAAGATTCTCCTGGAAAAAATAAGGCAATTCTGATTATGAGATGTTCATTCAATCAGCCTGATGAAATGCTATTGTGGAGAGGTTACCTGCCTCTTAATTACAAATGGTATTTGCAGTGCCTGTTCTTGGCTGATGAAGTTCTAATATTAAACCACACAAAACACTTTTTCCTCAGTTTTCTCAATCATCTGAAATAGAGAAAGCAATTATATAAGACTATAATTTTTGCTTCATTCTATATTTTTATCAGAAATTAATTAGAACAGATCAGATTTTATTTCTATCATAAGGTATACATTTATACAATCATAAAAGAAAGGAAAATAAAGTGAGAATAAACAGAATATCAAAAGATTTTAATTAAACTCTCACACCACATTAAAGATTTCTTTAATGTTAGTTATTCCTTTTGAGGTATCAGGTTAAAGGTTTTGATTAACACTTCTGCTGCTGTAAATGTACTCATAGGCCTTCATGAAGATTACATTGCCTGCTGTCAACATATATGTTTTCAAGATACTGTGAAATGTCAGTTCTTATCATTTGTGTTCTAAACTAACTAGCACTTAGTACTATTCCCAAACCAGTGTAAACATATAGTAGCATACAATACAACCTATTTTGTGATGCATTTTTATTATATTGTGTGTCAGCATTAGTGTCTTTACAGTCATTTATTTCCAGTAAATGGCAATTTCCTGTTTTTCTCAAAATAGGCCAGCACAGGCAACAATGCTATAACAATGCAGAAGTGAAAGTGATAATAATACAATTGTTGGAATAAAAAAAAAAAATCAAATAACTTTTTTAACCCATTGTATCTTCAATACTATGGAAAGAGTTAGATTCACTTTTAATGAAAAATAATTTCAGAAGACAAAGATGTCATGTGCTCATATCTAATTTAGGGTAGAAAAATTAATTAATCTATATAATTTATATTATGTTGTTTGCTAGGTAATTAAATTTTAACAAATATAATTTAAATGTTATTAATCAATGACATAATAGCAGTTATTAGCAATTAGAGTTGTCCAATGAAAAGGTAAATTTTCTATATCCAATCAGTAGAATTTTGAAATTTTTTGATGAAAAGAAAGCTGACATGTGAAATGAGATCATTTTTATTTTTTAATATCCTGGCACTAAGAAAATGTTCTCATGAGTTAAACAAATAATTATCTGAAAATTCTCATTCTAGTTAATATAGAGTAGCAGATAAAACATTCCAGCCTCATGACTTTATTTCCTTTTTCAGTTAACCATTTCTAAACACCAAAGCTATAAATTTTTGTGAACAAAGGTCTATTGGAATGTTTTTTTTTTCCCCCCAGGATTCAGTAATTCATAGTGAATAATAATTGTCATGTTTCACCAAATGCATAGCAAAATTTTTTATGAATAAAGTCCTATTTTCTATGCTGACATTGGAATGGGGATAGCCACTGCATTTAGCATTTGTTAATAAACATTACACATGTTTTTTTTTTAGCTTTTCTTTTTTTCAACAATAGATTGTTTTTCTTGTCCTTGATATTATCAACATGTGTCAGCTCATCCATTCAACAGCCTTCATCAGGTGTAGTGTTCCGACAGAAAGACAGAGTTTCTTGTTTTGACAGTCAAAACATTGTGTTAACCATATCAAAGACAAGAAAAGAGTCAACTATCTAGAAAAAATGTTATCTGTAGCAACGAAAGTCAATTTTTTCATTTACACTATATGTGAATTATTGTTCTCATCTTTCGTTGCTGTTATTCTCCACAACTGCTAGAACATGAAATATCTGAACAGACCAGGATATTACTTAGCAAAAATGAGGACAATAGCTCATATGTAAATAATAATGATAAATTAATAAATAATAAATGATAAATTATTTTGAAGCAAAAGTTACTTGGCTCCAATTTTTATTATATATGATATTACTTTCTGACATAAGCAGTTGTTATTCAAGCCCAGGTGAAAAGCAAGGATTTTGAATACTGATTTTCTCAAATTGGTAAATTAGCATAATTTTTCTCTGACCCCCATTTGGTTTTGTTTCAGACTAAATTTACTCAACACTTTTAGTTGTTGGTCCCTCTTTTTTATTGTCCTTTGTTAACAGGATGTTCTAGCAACAATTAGATATTATTGTTTCTGTCAGGTAATCTGCTACCTTTAGCTGAAACTATTATATGAAGATTAAGTAATTTTTACCAACAATCATTGTGTTAAAATTGTCATAAGTGGATCATGTCAGTTTATTTTCTACAGCTTCATATTTGGTATTTTAAAAAGATAGAAAACAAAGAAATTAACCACTTCAGAGTAGATTATATCTCATCAAAAATGTCTTTCTTCCTGGAGCAGCTGACAAGATATTGTGTAAAAGAAATTCTTTGTCCTAGGTTTTCTTACTCTGACCATGAAGAAAACTTGAAGAAAGCAGTGAAAGCAATGACTGTCCTGGAGCAGCTGACAAAATATTTGGCAGATATAATATCAGGAAAATATCCCAGTCCAAAGTTGTTAATTATTTCAAGTAAGTAAATAAAGAATTCCTCAGTTTCTACAGGTAATCAAGACTTTGAAACTCTTATGAAAACCAGAAAGGACCAGGAATCGCATGCAATGTACACTTAAAAATAATTCCATTTTGATCTAAAGATATTAAAAGAAAAAAAAAAAAAATTTCTGGACAAAAATAAATGATCTGTACCACATGAGAGAAATAGCGAATTACTTTTAAGAAAGCTCCCAAAAGAAACAAACCTACAAAGCACAAAATTCAGTATAAAAATAATATTAAAAGTCTTAAGTTCTTCAAAAATCGTCAGCAGAGAGCTAGATCCTTACTACAGAATTCAGTAATACTCTGCTGACTCCAAGTGACATTATATTTCATGATTGTGTTATCTTCATTCAATGGAACGAAGACATAACAGTGACAAGATTTTGTCACATTGCTGGTAAAGTCAACCATGAGTGTAAGAAATTTAAATTGAACTAGTTATCCTCAGACAGATTTAAATGTCTAATCTTCATTAAAGGTCTAACATCATGATAGCAATGATGTGGGAAGATGCTCTTGAATCCTTACAAAATTTGAACAGGATTCAAAGTTAATGATATAGACTGTTGCAAAATAGTGACAAAAATTGTCAATTTAAGGCATGATACAGTGAAAATCGAACAAAATGGAACATCAGAAGTACAAGTAGTTGAAAAAAGATAGTACCAAAATAAAAAATCCAAAATAAAAACACTGCCAAACTTAACCCATGATATGGCTGAGGTATGCTTCATTTTTAGAAAGGACTGTCCATTTAAAACCAAGAATTGTTTTAATTGTGGAAAAACAGGTCACAAATGAAGCTACTGCAAGTTGAAGAACAAAAGGCATACACAACTTAACTTGCTGAAATTAGTGATACCAGCTAAAAACTGGAAAGTTCAAATAATAGAAAATTTGTGACAGTAAAAATGAATAACACTATGGTGAGATTTCAATTGGACACTGGTAGTGATATTACAATTATTAATGAATGTAGGGTAGGACAGGTGGCTGTATCAAACAGAGAGATGTCCACATGAACAACACTAGTAACCTATTCATGAAATGGACTAACACAGTCATGTGCAAGATGTGGCATGTGTGTGAACAACACAAATATAAACAAGAAGTCTGGGAAAGTGGACAGATTGCAACCATCACTGAAGCATTCTACATGATGTCACCAATAGGATCTTTTTTTTAGAACTGCAAAAAATACCAATGTTCAAATTGGTGACTTTGAAACATGGAGATGAAACCAGTTATGGATCAACAATATTTGCAGCTTATGCAACAATTTGTTGAACTACAAAAGGAAAACACTGCACTATGAAAGGAAGGACTTTGTTGCCAGCCAAACACGTTTCATGTCAGAAAACTGGAACATCCTACGATAGGACCAGACACAACAGACGGCGACTGGGCAATGCTTATTGACAAATGGATCCATTATAAAGAGCTGTGCAAACTAATAAACCCAGCAGTTATCTGGAACAAGCTGAGGATGGTGTGTATCTCAAAGGTGAACAGGCTGTTATTTGACCTAGTTGAGAGTGAGACACTCAACTCTGCCACATAAGAACAGCTGTTGCAGCAATATGGCTCATTGCTGTCAGGGGGTTGCATAAAGAAGTGCACAGACAGAACTTTCACTCTATGAGGTAGAAAAAAGGGGAGTCATGCCTTTTTTAGCTCAGTTATGAGCCTGGGCCAAATTTTGTGAGTTTATAGTTACTTGCCCAAAATCAACAAACTGTGGTTGGCAAGTGAATTACTCCAGAAACATGATAGCAAGACAAATGATGACAGGACTGGATGAACACCAGAGCAAAATATTGGCAGAGGCCATTACCCTCACCTCTCTAGAGCAGGATTTCGACAGGTTAGTCAGCCTAGAAATGACAGACAAGCTGACCTCTTATTTCCACAGCACTATATACTCCATTACATTATCCAATGTGCAAAGGTCAGACTGCAAGTGACAGGCCCAGAAAGTCAAGACCTCTCCAACCCCACAATATGCTAAGTTCTGCAGAGGACTTCACATTCCAATGGATCAATGGATTGGAAAGGCTGCCCGGCAGCCAAGTTGGCATGTCTTAATTGTTGATTAATTAATTAATGGCACATGGAGTGGGTGTGCTAGAGACCCAAAAAGGGGTGCACCAACAGTTTGACGATGAGCACAAAAGAACAAGAATCTCATGTTCTCACCACCAAAGGGCACACATAGGATCCCAGTAATTCGGACAAAGTAAACAGAGAGGTAAAGTCAACCCAGCACAACTGTGCCTCACCTCATTTGGAATGGAAGCTAGTTCTGAGGGGGGCCTCCAGATCCACCACCATCCTTGATGATTGAAGCAGATCTGAGATACAGAAAGTTCTTAGATGTCCAGATGAATACCTAGTACTGACTAGTCACCCAATCCAGGGCATCACAAAGAACTAGTTGCACATAAAAGATGTAATATTCATACATATCAGAGTTGGTTCATGAGAAACATGCCAAACCATGTATGTCTCAGAGAACACAGCTTTGAAGGATCTAGGTCAACTTTCCAACCTCCATATAACAGCAGAATGTGGAAAGCAGTAACAATGGAAAGGCCCTGTGTAATACTCTCAAAGAATGGCTGTCCCACCCAAGCCCATCCCAATTACTCCTATGGAGAGCAATAGGCCATGATTGGAGCAATGGATGCTGGAGCATTTTGGATCCAGCACATTCAACATATGGCCACACCAAATGCTACAGACCATGAAGGGAAAACCCTTATGCATCACCTTCATTCTGTGGACAACACCAACAGCAGTCCACACCCCAATCCCGGTTCCAAATCATTGGAAAAGGAAGGTTAAGCAGGACATCGACTGGGATGTTGCTGTGGGCATTATTGAATCAATGCCGGTGGATATGCCACAATCTGGTGCTCTAGAATGGTGGTTGCCTCAAAAAAAAGTATGGCTCACCCAGACATATGGTAGACTTGCAGAAGCTCAACACTGCTATCATGAGGGAGACCCACCATACCCCATCTCCGTTTAATCAGGCCTCAATAGTCCTAGCACATATGAGAAAAACTGTCCTGGATGTATGGAATGGGTACCACAGCCTTTCTCTCACCCCAGCTGCATGTGACACAACTACATTCATCACTGAATGAAGCAGATATTAATATCTTCGATTCCATGTGTCAGGTGATGCATATATTCCTTGATTCAATGATATAACCATCAATATGGTTAAAAAAAAAAAAAAAAAAATAATGTATCGATGATAGCATACTCTGGGATGACTCCATAGAAGCATCATTTTGGCACATGGTAGACTATATTAACCACTGTGGCAATATTAGCATTGTCTTCAACCTGGAGAAATTTCATTTCACAGAAAAAGAGTTGGATTTTGCTGGGTTCCATATAACAGAGGATGGGTTAAAACACACTAAGAGGATGACGGAAGCTACACCCAAAAACATCACCAATGTCAGATCCTGGTTCGAACTTGTGAACCAAGTCTCATATACATTCTCCCAAGCTGAGATAATGCTCCCTTTCTGGGAATTGCTACAAACAAAGGACGGGGAATTCTGCTGGGACCCCTCAACCAAATATTCAAGGAGTCAAAACAAAGGATTGCACGAGAAATCAAGGATGGTGTGAAGACATTTGAATTTGAAGAATGAAATGTGTTATGATATACACAATTGGCCACTTCAGGAGTTACAGATTGAGGGATTGGTTCAGATACAGAAGCAAGCCAGTCCATACCCATGTTGATGGGTGAAAACTGGGAGACTTGTAGAGGCACTAGGCAATAGACAATACCATGTATGCATTGACAGGAGCAACTGCGGCTTCCTCTGAAAGCTAAACACAGTTGTGGACACCCCGTACCAACCCACACCAGAGGCTGTCCTCCCAGATACTGGATACATCAGATGACTCAATGAGGCCTGGGCCCCAATATCAACAACCCAATGAATGGACCACACCTGTTGGCACAGCTTGGTATGTGGAACTGTGACCTATGTATTACCAGCCTGAACCCCCAGGTACCGCACAAGAAGAAATGGAAGTAGAGTACACAGTTGGCTTGGAGAGGATGGAAATTCTCATAATGGAGGTTGATGAAAGCCAATACCAAACAAATGAACCACCAGCAAACCAGGGCCTATGTCATGACCACTTTGAACTCTATCCTCAAAGACGTCCCTGCAATGGACCACAACCCAAATGCCTTGTAAGGGGTGGGGCTTGTAGAGTAGGACAGGCAGACAGCATATGGAGGGACATCCATGAGAACAACACCAGTAACCAATTCATGAAATGGACTAACCTGGCACATGTCTGAACAATGAAAATATAAACAAGGCCAGTGGGAAGCCTGGGAAAGTGGACAGATTGCAAACATCACTCAAGCACTATACAATGAACAAACTTGGAACAGAATTGGCAAGCTTAACTTAAAAAAAAATAAAAAGTTGCAAGAGGAATACCAAAATTAATTTTTCTTGGGAAAATTACGTGTAACATTGCTCTTGTGGGTAAAACTTAAAAAAGATGTTTACATATTAAAAGATTCCAAATTGAATTTACTAGGCATTGATTGGTTAAAATTATTTGAACTATGGAATTGATGTGTTAATTTATTCTGTGGAAAAATTAATTGTTCATCAGAGAAAAAGATTACAGCTAGAGAAACACTGAGTAAATTAAAAAACAAATTCATAAATATTTCCTCAGAGGAATTGGAAAAATATACAAAGTCAAATGTATTTTTCAAATTAATATAAAATGTGATACCAGTTTTTAAGACTAAAAGAAAGCTGCCTTTTGCTGCGTTGGAGTCTATTAACATTGAACTTGATAGATTAGAAAACTGCAGAGTTATTGAAAAAATTGATTATTTAGAATGGGTCATGTCAGCGGTTTATATTAGAAAGAAAAATAAGATTTGTTTATGTGCACATTTTTTGAATGGGTTGAATGACTGCCTTCTACCACATGTATACCCCCCTACCAACTTCAGAGGATATAGTTGCCAAATTAAATGGTGGTAATATATTTTTTTAAAATTGACCTGTCTGAGGCATATTTTCAATCAAAGTGGATGAGGAATGCCAGTAGTATTTGACTATTGATACACATAAAAAACTCTACAAGTTTAGAAGATTACCCTTTAGTGTAAAAGCAGCCCCAGCAAATATTGGATACAATGTTGGCTGGACCATAATGCACTGTTCTTTACATAGATGATATACTTATTAAGAGTGCTATGAAAATACAGCATGTAAAACTGATTCAGCAAGTATCTCAGAGACTGCATGATTATAGTTTCAAAATCAGTGAACAGAAATGTCACTTCTTTATGGATAAGATTAAATATTTAAAGTAAGATAATTGATGAAAAAGAAGACTAGATTCTGCTAGAGCAAGTGCCATTAAAGACATGCCTCCCCTGACAAATTTGGAGATCCTACAATCATTTCTTGGATTAGCAAATTATTATAATATTTATATGCCAGATATGTACAAATTGTGAGCACCTTTGAATAATTTACTTAAGAGTATAAAATGCAATTAGTCAGCAGAATGTCAAGAAGCTTTTGAAAGAATTATAAAAGTTATCAACTTCAGAGTTATTGCTGACTCATCATGACCTGCAGTGACAGATAATAATAGCGTTGGACATGAGCGAATACAGCATAGGAGCGGTAACAGGCTATAAAATTGAAGATAGTACAGTGAAAGCAGTCTACCACGCTTCAAGAAGTTGGATAAATATGGAAAAATGCTACAGTCAAATTGAAAAGGAAGCACTTGCTATAATTTTTGCTGTAAAGAAATTTCACAGGATGATATTAAGAAAATTCATACTGCAAACTATAATAATTCATCCATAATTGAGTATTTTTGGATCTAAGAAAGGGATTCCCACACATACTGAAAATAGACTACAGCCTGGGCTACAATTTTACTGAATTATGATTTCAAGATGAAATTTCTATCATCAAAAAAATTGGGGCACACAGATGGATTGTCCAGAGTAATATTGAAATGTAAAAATTTTGAAGATATTGTGATTGCTTTGCTGCAATCTGAATGTGAAATTAAAAGCCTGGTGTTTAACGCTATTAAAGAATTGCCAGTCATGATAGATGATATTAAAATTCATTCTAAAAAGGACATGTCTATTCAAAAAACTATGGATGACGTTGAAATGGAGTAAAACTAAAATTAAATCTGATAACAATAATACAGCATTTTCTACTTGTGATGAAGTACATGGAAAGAATAGTAATTCCATTATCGCTATAAAAATAATTTTGAAACAATTTCACATAGGACATCAGGGAATAGTGAGGGTGAACTACCTGATGAGAAGCTATGTTTATTGGCCAAAGTTGGACAAAGATTTTCAAAATACAGTCAGAAAATGTAATGGTTGTAATTCAGTAGAAAAATCACCACCTATAATATTATCAGGCATAGCCAACCACTGATAAACCATGGGAAAGACTACATATGGACTTTGCTGGGCCACTAAACAGTTCATACTATTTAATTGTGGTAGACAGCTTTACAAAATGGCATGATATGTTAAAGTATGAATGACCTACTACTGCAATAATGATTAAATTCTTACACAAATGTTTTACAATGTTTGTCGTAACTGACAGTGTGGTATCTGATAATGGAACTCAATTTACTTCTAGTGAGTCTAAAATTTTTTTGAAAAAACTACACAGTTGAATATTTGACATGTTGATTTATCATCTAAAGTCGAATGGTCAAGTCAAGTGTTTGTTGACACCTTCAAAAGGGTATTAAGAAAAGCTAACGACCTGGAAGCTGAAGAAACAGCACTACAAAAATTTTTGAGTGTATAGTGAATGATGTCAAATGCAAATGTCACCGTGAAAACATCACCTGCAGAGCTCATGTTTGCTGGGAAAATTAGATCCATTTTTACAAATTACTGCCAGGGAATAAAAAGAAAGTCAACAATTTGAAACTACCAGATCATTTAAGTCTTCTTTAAAAGCTTTAAAGCCAGAAAGGAAAATTGGCAGGAAGGAAAAATTATCCAACACCTTGATAGTATGATGTCGAAGGAGGACAATATCAACATAGAAAAGGTCTAGATATGCACAGAATGAGCAACTAATACAATTTAAATCACTGATGGACATACTTTACGATATGTTTGAAGTACCTATTCCTAAAACTAATATTACAATAATAATACAGCTGAAACATTGGATGTGGACTCATGTTGGAAAAAGTATCAACTAAAGAAAGTGCATATCTAAAAAGGAGAGTGTTGTTGAGATCAACACACCTCTTGAAAATATGACTTGATCTCATCCAAATATCATATATACTGGTGCCGACAATTGTCAGCAGAGAGTGAGCCTTATAGCCTTACTACAGAATTCAGTAAGACTACATCACCTCCAAGCATCACTATATTTCATCTTCATTCAATGGAATAAAGACATAATTATCCTTCATAATATTTGACTAGTTTTTCTTTCATATTGTTTTTGCTGCTTTTATTGCAATATTCAGATCATTCTTACATTCTATGAATATTAGGTAAGCAGTACAGTTTGGAAATTAGGGAGTAGCTTCCAAAGAAATTTGAACTTGCATCCCATATTCTTAAGAGCCTGTTGAACAAGAACAGTGTTTTCTTGATCATGCCACAAAGACCTGCCAGCAGATGAAATAAAGAAATGAACTTTATGATAGCTACATAAGTTTAAAATTTCAAGTTTGCCAACTGAATATTATGTCATTAATTGGTACAAATAATCTCTACTTACATCAGCATTTAAATTTCTATTAGAAATTTGCTGCAGAAATTTTGAAACAGAAAATTAACAAAACTCATTACACAGAGAAAAGAAAACTGACTAAATCATAAAGGAGGTGTTTTTATGAGTTGTTACTCATAAAATCTGTAATAATCACATGGTATAAATACCAATGGAAACATTAATAGAAGCTTACCATTTGAGAAGGCTGTATCAGCTATTACAAGTTGAACAATACGTGGATAAAAGACAGATTTCTCTCCCAGCATCTTGATGATAACATCATCTTGGAGGTCTTCCTTTTGTAGGTGGTTCTACAAAAATTAGTCATAGTAAATTCGTAGGTAAGTAAATAAAGACATTAGTGCAAATATAAACATTCTTGTTACCTTGTTTTTTTAATAACAATTTGTAATTAAATTTTTCTCTGCAAAAAGAGACATCTCTTTCATTATAGATTATACACATGAAAATGGCACTGTGGAAAAGAGCTGAAATGTAACAAAAACAAAGAATAAGTTCAAAATTCAAAAAATTCTTACAAGTAATTTTTAACATTTTACATGATAAAGGCCATTACATAATTCATTAGTATTTGGCTGGCAGCAGACATTTTCATTATTTTTGTTACTTAAAACATATCAAAATTTCAAGACTATGAGCTTCTTTACTTATTTACTTTGCCTCTGGATTATAAGTGGAATAGCTCTCTAAAGGTTATCTGTATATTTAATAGCACAATTCTGTCAGTAATATTTGTAAGCTCTCAGCTGTCCTCATACTAACTTTGAGAGAGTTGCCCTGGATAGAAATAACTGGAGATATATTAGTATCAGAAATTCTTAAATCAGTCATATTGACCAGCTAAGATATGAAAATAATGGCAAAAAGAGTCAGCAAATATTCTTGTAGCTATGTCCTGAGATCCTGTGTTACACAATATGTGGACTTGTATGCAGGCCAGTAACAGGTCTGAAGTGTCACATATGACACAATCATGAAAACTGAATAAGGTTATTGGAACCTCACATGTTGAAATCAATGGGAGAGTCCATCATATATATATTTCATTAATATAGACATATTATGTCTATTTATTTTTAGACTAATCCATTCTAGTTTTCTAATTATTTTCTTGATGTTAAGTTGAAATTCATCAAGAAGGCACTGTAGTTCTTATTAACAAAAATACATTCAAGCTCCTCTGAGATCATCCCCAGGGGTGAATTGTGAAGACAAACTTAATGTAATTGTAATTGTTGTGATGGTGATTTTTTGTAAACATGCTCTGTTATAATTATTTTAAAATTAATCATTGTGGTTACAATGTTTTGTAAACTAGCATTCACAATGCAACATGGTAATTAGAGATGACAAATTGCAACATGGTATTAAATGTTAGTCAACTCAAATAAATTTTAAAACATGGCTACAAACTCATAATAAATTTTGTTCAGTGTTGGTTGATTACTTTTGATATAAAAAACTTCTCAAGGCCCTCTATATCAATATAAAATAGGTAATTATTGGAGTGAATGTTAAGTTTTGATATGCAAAAGTGGATCAGTAAGTCTGACCTGTAATTATTAACTGAATTTTGATCTGAAATTTTCTCTAGATAGTGTTCCAACTATGTGATTAATATTCATCAATGAATTAAGTGCATTGACAAAGGAGATTATGGTGAAAAAATAGAATTTTGGGGTAAAATAAATGCATGTCTCCATCATTATGCTGATTGAAATAGCTCTGGATTTGGATAAAATATCATACCTCTGATATCATGGACTATATGAACATCTTTTTATATTTTAAACTTTTTTCTTTATAGAAGCTAAACATAATTAACATTAGATTGGAAAAATGTTAATCCTATAAATTGATGCACACCTTATTTTAAAAATAAATCATGTCCCATTACCTTGTACAATTATTACTTAGCATTTCAGTTGTGAAAATAAAGCAAATTTCTATCTGAATCAATGTTTATTCATCCTGTGTAAAGATAGTGAAACTTATAATCAGAGCCATTCTTTCTGATTGTTGGACAAGATTAATAAGAATTTAAAAACAGCTGACAAATCTCATGAAAAGCTATTTCATTTGCCAAATATAAGTGGAACTTTAAGAATAATAATATTAATAATAATAACATATAATAATAAACATATCTCATGCCAAAAACAAGTGGAACAGATGACAATGTATAAATTGATCATGTCTGTCCTGACAAACCATACTTACTCTTTTCTCAAAACAAACAGCATTCCTCCACTGGAACAGAAGGGATGCAAAGATCAAATACTGATAAAACAAAATGATCTTGGAAAATTGCAGGAGACAATGTAGAAATCTTAGCACAGTATGGATAGATTATTGTAAAGCCTTTGATAGTGTCCCACACTCTTGGATACTTAAAACTTTGGAAATGTACAAAGTCTCACCGGTGATAGTAATTTTTTTTTAAACACAGCATGGGAATGTGGAAAACCACATTATACCTAAATCACACCAGAGGCACTGCCATCTCCAACTGACTAAATATCCAACAAGAAATGTTTCAAGGAGACTCCCTGTCACCCCTTCTGTTTTGTATATCCTTAATCCCTCTTATGCATGAACTAAAGAATAATAACTATGGTTACAAACTAAACAAGAAAGTACTCAATCACCTACTCTACATGGATGATCTCAAACTCTTTGCCAAAGACAATAAAGAGTTTCCTCAATACTGTAAAATCTTTCAGTGATGACATAGTTATGGATTTCAGAGTAGATAAATGTGCAAAAGTAACATTCAAGAAAGGAAGAATTGCATATACACACTCAATAGATTTAGATTTTGGCACAACAAAGATTTGAGAACTGGAACAAGAAGGAGCCTATAGGTATCTAGGAATTAGCAAAGGAAATGGAATACAGTATACTCAAATGAAGGAGAAGATAAGAAAGGAGTACTACAGGCATGTGCGTCTGGTACTGAATACCAAGTTGTATTCAAAAAACAAAATATCAGCCATAAACATCTTGACTGTCCCTGCGGTGCAATACAGTTTCAACATTCTTAACCGGACCATAGCTGACATTAAGCAAATGGACACCAAAACGAGAAAGCTTCTCACCTGCCACTGCATGCATCATTCCATGGCTGATGTTGATTATCTGTATGTGCCCAGATCCAAAGGAGGCAGAGGATTAGTTCAACTAGAATTGTCTTACAAAACTACAACAATTGGCCTTCAAAGATACCTAGAAACTACAGAAGACTGGATGGTGATCTCTGTCAAAGAACATGAAAGTAGTAAGAGACTTTATTCAGTAATAAAAGAAGCCAACAAGTTAAAAATGGAGTTTCAAGTAAGTGAAGAAATACAAGTAAAGCATAATAAACCAACTGAAGGTGTAAAATACTTAAAAAAGAAAGCAAAGGCAAATGCAACTGACTAGATACAGAAATTATGGCAAGATAAACCACTTTATGGTCAATACTCTGCCTGCACCATACAAGCTGATGTAGACAAACCCTGTACCCATCAGTATCTACAAAGTGCAGGATTAAAAGCTGAAACAAAGTCTTATTCTTGCTTCACAGGACTAATGTTTGGTAATCAAGCACACATACTGAAAAATTGTGTTTGTCCAAAATGCAGATTTTGTGATAAATATCCAAAAACAATTGACCATCTTGTATCAGGTTGTATGGCATTGGCACCCACCGAATATAAAATACAGCATGACAGAGTGGGTCAATATCTGCACTGGAAAATCTGCAACTTTTATGGAAAGGAAACTGCAAGAAATTGGGATGAACACCACCCAGAACCGGTTATGGAGATAGGACCTGTAACAAAAAAATGGGAGTTTATAATACACACAGACAGAACAAACAAAGCTAATTGGCCTGACATCATGATTAGAGTCTGCAAAGACAATGTGCCTCTTTACTGACATGGCAGCCCCTGCAGACTGCAATGTATCTTTGAAGATCTTCAAAACAACTATCATAATACAAGGACCTTGAAATCAAAATCTCAAAAATGTGGCACATGAGGACATTAACAATTCCATTTTTGTATTTGGAGCTCAGGGATTGATTGGAAAAGATTCCGATAAACACATTGAAGGAATCCCTGGTAGCCCATGCCTTAAAGAAATACAAAAAACTTGTACTCACAAGTACAGCCCACATCTTATGAAGGACTTTATCTATGTAAAATATATGTGTGTGTGTGTTTTTTTTTTTTAAACTGCTCAGTGGAAAATGTTATGCCATTTCTGACCTTAGATTTCTGGTTGGGACCCAGAAAAAAATGAGTATACACTAGAAACTAAAGGAAATAAAACAATAATAATAATAATAATAATCCATATTGAAAATGTAACATTAACAGAGAAACATTTTGGATCTAATGATCCATTCTTGTAAATAATAATTTATTCAGTTTATTGTTTTTATAGCTTTAAATTATTTTTTAGCATTTTTGAAAAGTTTGCTTACAGTAAAAGAAATTTCAAAAATGAAGATTTGCCTGATTCTCATTCCATCAAAATAGAAATAAAAAAGGAAGAAATTAGATCATCATGGCTGCCCGAGTTTTGCTGAAAACCTAAAGTAGGAATGTCTGAATTGATATTTTTAAATTTTATTTCCAATGTAAGTATGTAGACATATGTGTTTGGCAGGACACAACTCAGATTTAACAAAGCATAATGTGACAATGTCTGCAGTGTCTCGTCTCACATCATTTCTTCTAAATGCTGTAATTGAAAGAATTTGTGTAAGATCACCGATGGTTGAAACTATGCTCACCAAATGGTTGTCAACATCCAAATGGTTGCCAACATACATGAGCATTTAGAACAGCACATTCTGGCATTCAACTCTTATGGTTTATGTAGGCACTTGAGGCACTTATCCTGATGATTTTTTTTTTTTATTAGGTTGGTGCAAAAATAATGATGTAATAATGTCGTTTTTTGACGTATTTTTAACGTCAGAAAACGACATTATTACGTCATTATTTTTGCACCAAGCTAATATTAATGAGCTTGAGACATAGTCAAATTTTTACTTTTGGCAGAGAATACATGGAACACGTGGGAATTTCATTTGATGAGGCAAGTGACTTCCATTGACATAAAAAAGCATAAAAAGTACCAAGCAAAAGAAGTATATTAAATATTGCAAACTTATTAACACATCATGAGTTAAATGCTTATGATAATACATGAGTTGCAGAAATGTACTGGACTAATTATCAAATTTAAAAATATTCAAATTTTATTTCATTAACTGGTAAATTTTTTTTATAAACTTTTGCCTTGTAGTTGAGATTGTTGCATACGACCCACTGACATGTGTCCTGTTCAATGGTTGAAGCAGTTTCATATAGGCCATCTGTTGTATATGGTAAGCTCGCAGAATTCTAAATGAAACCCTTTTTAATTGGTCATTCTTTTCTCTCATATTAAGTGCTTTTCTTAGAGAATTTCAGAACATGTAACCATTTTCTTTATTAAACTACTAAAGTATTTTCATTTCTAATTATGAAATACTATCTTAACTTATACTGCTTCAACAGAAGTAGGAGAGTGGTTAAGTGTATCATCAAACATAATTGTTTGTTTAATGACATATCAAATCCTTACGTGTCATTTAATGTCAAAATTTAATTTGGGGGAAACTTTGGATAAAAATATATGTTATTCTGCTTTCACGATTGAATACATGGTAGATGATACTCAGCTTTTGTGCCTATATTTGTTTGTGTGGACATAATTACTAGAGGCAGTGATTTGTGCGTTTTATATTGTAGTTTTGTTGAAGTTATATTTTGGAATACAGGATATCATATAGATTAATGTCATGAAAGATTTCTTTCATGTTGTTTGTGTGGCTGATTTTGTTTAGTGGCATATCAACCTCTATGGATTATTTATAGCTGAAATCTAAATATTTTGAGCACAATCTTATGGCTTCAACTACAGATAAAATGTATTGCTGGTCATATTGTTATAAAAATGTATTCCTACACTTTAATAGAATTTTGTTTTTGTTTGGAGGTTCACTAGACACTAACAGGTGCTACCACACCTGGTCAGAGTAGACCTGAGAACAACAGGAATTAAGATGTGGTTCCATGCTTCTTGAAACCTCCAATCTCCCAATCAGAGACCTTGCTGCCAGATGTAGTTTATCGTCAATCAAACATAATACAGTAGACCTTCAAACAATGTGGTTTAATTAAAGCACTGTACTTTAAACTAAAATTAAATATATTTTAAATCATAGAATCTGAAAATATATCACTTTCTGTTACAAAAGACAACTTAAAAAAAGATGCAAGTTTAACCTCTTTCTGATCTTTTTGGCAAAATAAAAAGGAATAAATTAGAGCCTTACGTGTGCTGTCCAATAAACTTTTTTCAGCAGTTCTGTTCCCACAAGTTCTTCCAATTTTGCACGTTGCTCTTCCAAACATGAAAATTTATTGTCAGTCACCTCCTCTTCGTCAGAGTTATCATCCCCATTATTGTTCAGAGCTTAAAAGAAAAATTTATTTTAAATTTTAAGTATGAATTAAAAAGTCATAACAGTATGCATTTTTAAAATATTTTTCTGAAAGTTGACATTATTTTTAAATGTCATACTCCTTTGGAATGTAAGAAATTGTTTTTCACAGATTATCTGTGAATTGCCATGACTTCTTGGGATAGTCTTGTTAGATGTTCTTTATGAGGAAGCTTGTTAGTTCCAATCTTTGTGGGAATTAATATTTATTACAAAAATTTTACAAATGTGGCACAAGGCCAAAATGGGGAAGGCTGGTCTTCACTAGTCTTAACTTAAATTTAGCTTGTCTCAGTCATTGACTCATCCATGCATATAATAATTCATCCAACAAAACATGATATTTACTCTTAATCATTGCACTACAGTCACCAAAATGACACTTTTTCTCAGTGAAAATCCCAAACTAAAATTTTCATGTACAATTTTTATATACAATTTATGGGAGGAGAGAGGAAAAATACTAAACCCCAATGATTTTATACAATGAAAAAATATCTACAAAACTAAACAAAATTATACTTGACCTCCACACAAAAATCTAATACTCAAATCTCAGTTAATTGGGTGAAACAATGCAAGACTTGAAACAAAAAAAAAAAAAATTCCTAAAATGTTTCATATCCTCCAGAAAACCAAGAAATCTGTCACCTAATAGAGGGAAAGGTTGGGTTATAAAAGAATGTTATAATGAGCATTTGGTTATGAAGGCAAGGAATAACAAGGATTAAATTTTCAACAGTGTGTATTTGTTAAATATACATAATATATACATGGTTGTTAGTAATTTGTAAATAGGTTGTTTTTGGTTGCTGTTTGTCAGGAAAGCAATTAGGTGTAATGGCATTGTTGGTAGTGCCAGTAGTTGACCAATTTCTTGGGTTGGTTTGGATGATGTCACAGTTGGGGATCAGATGATAGGTCCAGAGTGGATTAGACATTGGTGGGGTTTGATGCACACTTTTCTTTAATGTTGAAATCAACATATGTGGTGGTGTTTGATAGGCTGGCAGTTGTGTGATGCTGAGATGTTGAAGCCGAAAAACCTGGTAAAATGGGTTGTTGTGTTGATCGACCAAGGTCACATTGGTGGTAAGGCACATTGGTTGCTGAGGTTATGGCAGTGGTGATGAGGGATTAGGTGTAGCTAGTGAACATTAATTGAACAGAAGGTCTGTTGGATTCTGATTGAAAGTAGTATCAATGAGATTGGGGTCATAATGGTGATAACAAGAGAGGCCTGGAGCAGATAGTTAAGGCATTGAAAGGTGGTAACGGTGAATAGCAATCCTGGCAGTGATGGTGACAATGGCCTGCAAATGAATGGTAAGGTGGGTTGATTTGTTGTGAGGTGTGTTGGGTTCATGCTGGTGATGACAAAGGTGGCCTAGAGCTGGGTTGTGATGATGCTGAGGTGTTGGCCCGCAAATATGTTGGTCATTATGAGGGGTCTTTTCTTAAGCAAACTTAGTAATCATCTCTTTTTCTGACAGGAACGTTTGTGATTGGCTGTTGTATTATTTTCATTGTGGGAATTTGTTTCATGGACTGGATATGATGCTCAGAGCCCATACACAGAAAATGACTATTTTTATTTTTTACTTTGCTTTCTTGGTGCTCACATCTGGCTGACATGTAGATTAAATCAGAAAGAGATCTAATTGCAGTGGAGCATAACAACATGAATAAAGGGGAGAGAAATAAATGGTATATGCACTTCTATACTCTAGCTAAGTTAAACCAAAATGGCCCAAAAAGACAGCCATTTAGTTCAGCTCTCTCATTATCACCAAGTGCAAAATTCTCACCCACCTTTTGCTGAATTTTTGATGGAGAGAGTTACACCTGTTCCACTTTGATATTAATTTTAAGCTGATCAGTTGAGAAGAGGAGAACTTCTCACCTCCATGAAACTCCTTTTGTCTCGTCATCCACATTATAACTCACATAATGCTGAGCAGGTACAAGGAGCACATAATGCTGATCCTTTTTCAGAGATGGTAGCACATTGACACAAATGGAACTGGTTTCTATGACAAACATGCAGAACATGTAGTTTTCAATCAACTCACACAGTAGGCATATGACAGTGAAAGAAGGCATGTCCAATGGACTCCTCCCAATCATTGCAGTACACTCACTGTGGTGAAGATGCCAGCCTTGCTGCGTAAAGTTTTTGCTGATTCAGAGGGCCTCTCACAACACCAGCCAGAGGAGTGATGCCTCATCATTACTGAGGCATTTCAACCCAGGTGCCTAAGGGTAAATGGAGCAAAATTTGTAAGATGAAGCATGTTAATCAGACCATCTTTAGCAGCACCCCTTACTAACACTTGATACAAGACTCTGGTATCAGTGAGGCAATCCTTCATTTGTAAGAGGTAATGTAGTGTATTTTAGAACTTGAGATAAAAGGACACTTTTGAGGAACAGAAAAGCTTGGCAGGAATCTTCCTTCAAGAATTGCCATTTGTCCTGTTGTGAGTACATTCAGACCAGGAAATTCAAGCAGAGTGTATGTTGATGAATCTCAATGACAACATTCCAAACTGCTTCTGATAGTATGGAAGCAGAAAACCTTCCGATATACCATAGTAGACTTGACTTCCCAGAGGAAGCCAAAAAATGTCTTGGACTAAATTCCATTAGTTTGGTATATGGGAGTGAAAGAATGGAAAGTTGGTAAAATAGAATTAGGTAGATGTGTGAAGCCCAAACTTCTACCCCCCCCAAAGATTCCCTTGAGTCCATAGACACACTGCTTCATCAACCTTCTTCCAAACATATGACAAATTCATTTCCAGTTGTAGCTGGGACTGAAGCAGGCGCCAAGTATCGACTGGCCCATCTGCCCAACTGAAGGGCCTGGGAAAAGAAACTCCCTTCCACTCATCAAGCCACAAGCCAACAGACTTATCGTATGCATACTTGCATATTTCTTTGCTAACTTCATCTACTTCAGTGGTGCTCTTTGTGAGCACAGACACATCATCAGCATAGACGGAATACTTAGCTGAGGTGTTATCACCAGGCAAGGTAATTCCGCAAAGGAGTGTATTCACCCTCAACTTGTAAAGGAAAAGTTCCAACATAAGGACATAAAGCATGGAGAAAAAATGATTTTCTAAGCATAGCTTAGATGTGGCACAAGACCAAAAGTGTGATCAGGCTCATTAGTTGATAGTAATTGATTGAGTGAGACAAGCTTGCTAATCATTACACTACATCCAAATGCCCCAATCTTTGTGGGAATAAGTGCAAAAACATCCCCACTCTCCAAATTTATAGGCAAAACCACACAGATGCATGCTGGGATTTTTTCCTAACCAATAAGATTGGCTACTACTTGGTCTCATCTGTCTCAGTTCTGGTCTTGTCTTGAAGCCAGAGCACTGCAATCAGTTACTTGTCTGAATCCCCCTTTGTGTGTTAACACCATTCTTAGTTTGTAAACTTTTTGCTATATTACTGTTGCTTTGCCTTGCATATATTGTTTGCTTGCTTGCTTAATATTATTTTTGGTCTGTTTTTTTTTTTTTCTTTCTTTTGTTATTGTTTTTTGGGGCAGTTCTGCCAATTATATTTAATCACAGCCACTTACTCTACACAAAGCCTCTGTTAATGGGAGTTCGCCCTTGCTCATTTGTCTGTGTAAATTATTGTTATCATGAAAAATTTTTTTGTTTACTGTAAAAATTTTGTCAGAAGTACATTCATCTGAAAAAATTGCTTGACAAACCATATAAATGGGCAACACTTCTATATTTCATCTGATAAGCCATTAAAACTGAGAAGGGGATTAAAAATAAAACTATGCCAATGAAAATTTCATGGTTTTCATGTTTGTGATTTTCTGATGAGTCAATTCTTAATTTAATTATTGGATATGTTCCTTGTAATTTCCCAATCATAAAATACCCATAGAAATTCTATGATTGTAATATTAATAATTTTAGCTTAACAACTTTAACAAAATATGCGAAACAATTGTTTTTATTTTTTTATAACCAGTTATTATCAATTATCTCTTTATATTTTGATTACCACCAAATGTAGATTTCATTAATGAAGGATAATTATCAATGAAATATGAATAATATTGAAGAAAATATATTAGATATATAGTATTGTAAAAAGATAAAAATAATATATGTCCATTTTATTGTTAGAAATAATTTTTCTTTCTTTCCTTTCTCTATTTTCCATGCCTTTCTATTCCTCTCCTTTCTTTTGCCTTATTTCCATTTCACTGAAGCAGATGTTAAGCACCTGATAGCATTATCACTTCCTCTATTTGCTTTTTCTTTCTTATTGTGTATGTTTCCTTTTCCTCACTAAAACCAGATAGTGCATCTGATATCTTTCTTTCATCATTCCTTACAATCAATAATAGAATGTTCCATTATTTTTCTAGGGTATATAATTTAAGTTTTTAATTTAATAGAGATTTTATTATTATATCATTAATGAATTATTGTAATTTTTAATTAAAATTAGATTTCAAACAGTTTATAGTTATCAAAATGAGCTTTCTTTGTTTCTTTCACTGAAACCACACAGTGTTTCTGATATATTTTTTCTTCTGTAATTTTTTTTACAATCTAATTAGGGTAATAGCAGGGTGTAACACATGTACTAAATTACTAACTAATGGAAGAACAAGCATAATCATAACATGATTCTACTCTTCAATGCTATTAGGCATGGCAATGTCAGAGATAAAAATGAACTAAATGCTTAGCGATACCTGAAAGGTAGATGGCATATTCAGAAGATGAGTGATGGATTTTGCCTTCCGGAGATTTTGATGCTTTTCCTGTGTTTTCTTCTGTTTTTGCATCAGGATCAGTTGCTTCACTAACAGAACTAAGTATATCTTCTTCATTGTCATCACTGCTGTCACCTGGAAGAGGATAAAAATGTTACAGCATCAAATAAGGGGATATAAATGTTTTTTTTTTTCAGTGATGTAACACACAAAGAACATAATCTGAATACTTAATACTATTAACGCAATAGATAAGAAAATGTACAACTACAAAAATGTGTGTTAATCGAAATTTGATGATACAGCAAAATAGAAATTTAAACAAAAAGAAGCAAGTTATGGTTGATAAATTTTATTGCACCTGAAATTCTGTATGTACAATGTATATCTTTAATAATAATAACATTAATGTTTTTTCAGAGAAATTAAGACAAAAAAATATATTAAAGTTGCATGTAAAGTATTTAAAGGGGAAAGAAAAAATTATTTTGAAAATATATTTTAAATATTTCAAGTAATCTGAAACAAGCTTAACAGCAACAGCATAACTCAACTTGTTTCTATGTAAAAAGTTAACAATTTTAACTTCTGTAATTTTGAGATAAGTCATAATTCAAGATTTGTGTGGATTACTGAACAAGAAATCCAGAGAATGAATTGGCTAAATCATTGTGGTAACAACAATAAAAACATATACTTTGTAAATAATACAATTATTATCTGACTCTGAGGAGTGTTAATACTGTAAAACTTTTCTCAGTCATAGATAAGCATTGTGAACTTTTCATTTTTAAAAATAATTATTGCTCTAGATATTATTTGAGCAGTCTTATTTATTGCCTGCCTTGAAATGCATTAAATTAGATAATTTAATGCTCATCAATAGGTGTTATTATTATTATTGTATATAATATAAAAGAATGGTGAGTCTTAGCTAAGTGGGTTAGAACAATTGATACCTCTCTTTACATACTGGCTGTTGTTAACAAGTTTCAGCTTGTCTATTCCTCTGCCCTGTGTATTCCATGTAAAAGGGAAATTTTTTCTTAAGGTAACACCTTTATGTCAGAAAATGGTCATTAATATACTAATTGGACTAGTCTATTTCAGTAGTGCTAGGTACACCAATTATTCAGGCAATTTCAAATTATACCTGTTGAGAGAGTTTTCCCAACACCCATATAACATTAATATCCCTACTCATCCAACTTATGCACCTGAAGCCAATAAATACTACCTCGTTCAACTTCCAGTGTTCCCTCTCAATTACCTGAATCTCATCCCAATGGAAGTAATGTGCGTCTTTCTCCCTCCAAAGATATCCCATTATATCAGGTTTTTCTACCTCAGCTTTTTTTGTTCCTCCAGTTCGATAGATGGTTTTCTCCTTTTTATACATTTTCATATGCAGTTTTTTTATCAGACTTTCCATCTTATAAGGAATCAACTCTAGCTAAAAGAGTTGCAAGGATAGTTTTACTATTAAACACCACTCTGATGTAATATTAACTAACTTTTCGAATATGTTTTATTGTCCCTACATAAGAATGTTTTGTATATTGTTATATACAAAAGATGATTGCATCCACTTGAAGTCAAAGGGAAGCAACTTCTACTTGCATATGGGTATTTAAAAAATTTTACACTTTGTCTCATGACTTTGACAATCTAAATATGGATTTTGTAAACACCCTTGGTTGTCTCCTTTTATCTGATGTAAGGCTGTTTGTATTTAAAGCATTAACAAACACAGAAAAAACAAAGATTAGATTGGTGATGATATTGAGAGCCAATTGTTGTCAGGGTGACTTCTTGTTGATCTTTGTTCCCATCTATATGCTTACGAATTTACAATACTCAAATTTTGAATGCTAAATTAATGCTGGAGTTGTATGCTGGGAAAAACATAGGTTAGATTTTTAAACAACTATTTTGCACCTCATGCAGCTGAAGATGACTAATTCAAGTAAGCATTATTCCTGATGTTGTGGAGAGACAATTTGAATAATATCATTGAACTGAGACCTACTGAACATCTAAAACTTGGAGCAGATGAAACCCACTTTAACAAAGTTATAAATGCAACAGAAAACCATTTCGACTCACAACAGAATATTGAATATCAGAAGTTTATCTTCTATCAGTTAAAACAAATGATTTAGATGATTTTTTACTATGAAGTAAAACAGCTCCAACCTTTGGATTTGCAGATTATTGGCTGCAAAGATCTAAGTCATAGATTATTGCTGGCTAAAAATCATCTAAGCTCAGAGAAAAGGCACTCAACAATAACAATTTGACCATGAAAGATCGACTTCAATTTGCTATGACATTCCAACTTATGACTTCCCATTTTCAAAGCATAACTGTTTTTCAACATTTTGCTAGAATGTCAAGAGAACACACTGCTAGCTTCAAGGTCAGCCATAGCAGAATTAAAAATACATTATTTACATTATTCGGACCATTGTCCTCATCTTTGTTGCCATATTTATCACAACATTTTGGCCATTGTATGCTCTGGCCTTCTTCATGTAGTTGGAATGTCGAACTGAACTCTTTATTTTGCTCGCTATGGTAGACTGTTCTAGTTCCATGTGCCATGACTAATGGATATCAGTTATCTCCTGTTAATTCCCCTTTCCAAATCCTCCACCACCTTAACCAGGTATTGAATTCACGCTCTTTGGGTCCTGTCACTGGGTCTAACTAATGCCCTTATCCACTGTGCCATGTGTCCTCAAGGACACATGGTACAGTGGATAAAGAAATATAGCACAGAATATGACACAGAAATATTAAAAATACAACACTGTCAGAATCATTTTTCTTGTCTGCCTCTTAAATTTGGCACATCAGTCAAAAGTTGCAACTTGGCAAACATTAGCATCATAGCCTCAATCTTCAAGATCATTACAGTCCAAACAAGGAGGCATAGCATTTTGAGAACAACCTCCATAACAATGCAGAATTAAACAGTAAAACTAAATACATCATCATGACTAACAATAACAGAAACACCTTACCATATATCAACATTATCATTGGAACATGACAACACCTGAATGACCCGATTGACTCAAGTTATTGCCAAAATCTTTTCAAGAGCGGATTTTGATTATTCTGAAAACAACAAGTGAAAAATCAAAAACAGCCATACGTACTTATGGCAACAAAAAAACTATACCAGGGGGAGAACAGATCCAGACCAACCTTTACTCAAGTCATCATCCAGTGAAACTATCAATCATTACATGGGAACAGAAAGAAACTGATGAGTACTTCATCTCTACATCATCTACTGCATTAATACCCAAAGCAATGACAATTGTTCTTGTTGAAACAGCAACAGCAAATGATACAGTCATCATTAAAGACACCACCATCTCCAACCTCCTACCGACCCATGTCAAAGATGGTCACATAGAAGAAAGGATCTATGATCACCATCTGATAATCTGACAAAGAAACTGTTTCATCATCAGGAACAGCAGTTCCTTTAAAGATATCCCAAACTGCCAATAGATACTCTAATTGATCTACTCAAATGCATCAATTCTGATGAAGATGAACTCGTTAATTACACACCCTCAAATGCAACACAAACACATGTATCACTACAAATACAATCTGAAACATGGTGAATGAACCAACATGCTCTAATTCTGAAAAGCATCTTGCACAAAAAGTGAAGAACAGTGCACTCTTCACCACTGTCATCAGTAGTCGGGGAAGAGATAAGAAAAAAGAAAAAACTGTAAAGCTATAAATAACAGCTTCTAAACTTAAAATTTTTCTAGCGTTTTAATTTCTGTCTGATTTAAAAAAAAAAAAAAAAAAGAGAAGGAACTGTGAGTCACTTGATAGTCTTTTTTTTTTGCAGGTCAGACGTACCCACATTCCAAGATTAATTAGGTCTGTCATTAAATTTGAAAAAGAGGAAAGAGGTTTAGAAATAATTGCATTATGTTGTAGTCAAAAGAGAAAGCAACCACTCCTTGCTTATGGGTTATTAATTGTGAAGAATTACACCCTGCCCAATCATGTCAATATCCAGATATAGGACTTGGTAATCATCCCTGGATGTCCAATTTTATCTGCTGCAATGCTGTGAAATTTAAATCATCAACAAGCTTATAGACAAACAAAAGATGACACAAAAAAACACTACAGTACATAATTGGATCAAAGAAATAAAAATATCCTCACTATTACTTCATTATATTTGTTTAGTTTCCTTTTATTGTGCCCAAAGGTTCATATTTCTCTTTTACATTTCTTTATATTGGGCTCATGCTATTAGGTTGGTGCAAAAATGACGTAATAATGTCGTTTTTTGACGTATTTTTTAACGTCAAAAAACGACATCATTACGTCATTATTTTTGCACCAACCTAATATAATGATCTCTTTAATTTACTTAACTTTTTTATAGTCTCTATACAAAAAAATATATGCCATGTCTCAACCCCAAAAGTGGATGAATCCAATGCATGATAATTTTATCCAGGTATGATGACTAATTGCTGTTTTAAATGTGAATAAAACAAAAAATATGCAATAAAGATTAATGATTTTGGAAGCAAATTTTCTGTTGAGTAATTCTTATATGTTCATTGAAATACAAATATTAGGTTGGTGCAAAAATAATTTCGTTTTCTCACATAGTAACATATATTAGAAAACGAAATTATTTTTGCACCAACCTAATAAAATTTGTTGTGCAAAAAAACCCATAAATATGTGGGTTATACTGAAAAAAGAAATTGGTAAAAAATTACAGAAAAAAAAAATCAAAAAGAAAACTTACTCTTGCTTAATAAATCCTTCATGGACTCCTTTACTAAACTGAGTTCATCAGTTCTATAAAGAAAAAAGCAGAATTAAGAATCAAGCATAAAATGTATTATATTGATACAAAAATATTTTTTATTCATAGAATAATCTCATTATTCAGTCATCAAAATATTTTCCCCATTTTCCTATGGCCTTATGCCACCTTTCAGGTAACTGGGTATTCCATTATAAAAGAATGATTCTATTTTTAATTTGATAAATTCTTTAAGAAATCTTTTGGTATCTTACATCTTTGGGGATCACTGAATTGACAAAAAGGGTGTTATATGGAGTGAAGGTGACAGGGCTGGAAAATAAATGTGGAAATATTTTCCTGTCTCAGCTCCATATTTATTTTCTCTATTGCATAGGTGTTGTCAGGCTGCAATTTCTACTCCTCTCCCAAAAATGTTTCTTCTTTCAAGGCATCATTCAAACAAGCCAAATGCTCACTGTACCAATTACATAGAAAGAGTTGGCACAGGTTCCAGCACAAATGGAACCCCCCCCCCAACATCAAAGTAGATTTAATTTAGATTGACTGTTGAAGGCTGTCATAGAGTGAACCGTTATCTTCATTTTTTGAATTTCTGTAACAAACCCATTTTTCATTGTCACTATTTTTCCAAAAATATTTTTCTGAATTGAGCAATACAGTTGAACAATACTTGTTTCCATGAATTCAAATAGTATCAATTTTTAGAGCATTAAATTTTTTTTCTTAACTGATCTCACCCATGAGTAACTACACTATAGGTAGTAACTAACTATAAGTATCTGTAGGGCAACGGACTATTACTACAAAAGTTTTGCTGGGATCTGTTGAGTACGACTCAGACTTACGCGAGAACTACCGACCTCACTACTGGGTTGACTTGTGACGATCATGCGCATACCTGTTACCTTATTTTTTTTTTATTGTACTGGTTTTTATAATAAACCTTTACTTATTTTATCCACTGTGTTTGTCAAGTATATATTCCTATTAGCATGGAATAAAACATTAACATTTGTAAACATTGTACTACAGGTGATTGATTGCACAATGAATAAAGAACTGAGCAAGTAAATACCAAAGACACGTGTAATATTTTCTTTATGTTCTGTAGAGAACATTTACTTCAACCTCATAACATGAGCCAGTTAGCTGTAAACAAATAGTATGACTAGAAATGTTATACAATTAAGAAACTAGTCAGCAATAATAAAAGAATAACTATCAAGCCTGATTAATTTAAAGATTTATTGTTCTTTTATGATTTATGAAAGCAGGAGGAGACAACGAAATACGAAATAACTTTAATTAGAATATATCAAAAATAGTTTACTTTGTAAGAGATATTTACTCCAAAGTTTCCACTATAAATCCACAATATTATAAATATTATTATTATTCTGAATATAATAATGTTAGCAATGATATTCACATGCATTTATCAGATAATGTTTTAATATTGGATACAACAATTGAGAATCAAGTAATTATAGGGTATTATTTGAAACTGGATGACCATTAGTTGTCCATTATGATGTTTTAAAGTGTAAAGTAGAGGAGAAACTGATCAATAGCATTGGAAAAGTTTCAGAAAAGCTAAGATCAAAAAAGGAATTCTTTTTAAATTTTAAGCTTTTTATTGTTATTTTTTTTTTTAACAATGCCATAATGTCACATCTATAATTATAAACTAAATAGTGAATATTATGGTGAAAAATCACTGAAGATATTGGTCTGTATATTGGTCCCTGTATTTACAAAGTCAGTTATTCTACTTGTACAAGTGGGTGCTAAAAAGTTTTTTTGCCCAACCTATTCCTAAAACCTAACTGAATGATTAAACATTTTTTTTTTTGTTATTGAAAGTGCTTCTTGGTTGGATCAAGAACTTTTCAAAGCCCCATCACAAAAGAAAATGGAGATGAGAAAATTAGAAAAAGCAAACACTTACTCTTCAAGACTGGGTTCATATTCACTTGACATAGCCGATAATCTTTTTGGAGAGTAGCCTTGTTCAAGAATTTCTTTGATGCTTATCTGTAGAGAATAAAATCATAAAATGTTGGAAAACAAGAAGAATGGAAAAATACTAATTAGATTTGCTGCATATTTCCATTAATGATAGAAGTGTGTTTCTTTTCTTTTTTTTTTTAAAGCATTTTCCCCCAAGCAAGGTGGGAGGGCCATGAGCATGCAGGTGGTTATAGAGAGTGAAAGTGAGGGAAAAGACTGTGCATAGAGGGGATTGAGAAAAGGATAAAAGAGGAATGGGGATCAAGGCAACAGAAGATGTTGATTGATGTTGCATTTAAATTTTTAAAGTTTGTTGTTATCAGGGAAGCAAGTAAAAGGGAGATCCACTGTCAAGAAATGCAAGAAAATGAACTGCTGGAGTAGAAGTGGCAGTTGCATTTAACTATTTCAACAGTAAAAGGGTGGGATCTAGATGTCAATATAGTAACACTCCTAAATTCATGCAGTCAGGGCATCAAGTAAGATAGTTCATCAGAACAATTGCCATGAAAATATTTATAGAAAAGACAGAGGGAAGCCACATTACATCTATAAGAAAGTTCTTCAGTAGACCTACTCTCCTGTGTCTAATAAATGGTGCTGGGTCTAATGGTTAGGTGCAGTTAGAAATCTCTTGTGAATTTTTAGTTTGAGCTTGCAGGAGCCAAAATAAGTTCGAACCACTAGCTCCTTCTGTTTTAACATACAAGTTGAGGGGGGCAGCATGAAGTACAAAAAAATAAGTTGCAAGGGTCATATAAGTGGATATAGGCAGTTAAAAAAAAAAAAAACAAAAAAAAAATTATTAGGCATGAGAGAGTAGCATAGATTAAATACGACATGGGATCCATTAATAATTAGCAAAAAAGAACATAGCTTAGTGAATAAAAGTATTGGTTAAACAGATTGATTGTTGAGTTCAAACTGGGGGTTGAGTAGCGCAAGACAAGTGACATCACAAGGACAAATTAACTTAATGAAATTAACCAATATGAGATATTCCCAGTATAGACAACAGGATAAGAATAATCTACTCTCATGGTTCAGTTTGAAACTCTACAAAAGTTATCAACTATAACAAACCCGAAGGAGGTCAGAGAGTATAACAGCTGGAACATTGTGAAGATAACGAATGATATTATAGTAGCTCTCAGCAAAATATCAGTGTATATTAAAGCTAAATTTCTAAAAAATTACAATTATCTATTATGAAGTGGTTGTTTTTTTTGTTTTTTTTTTAAATTATCTATACTTGAGTAAAATTTAGTAATGACTTAATTTTGTAGACAAACAATTAGATAAGATTATGAAGTAAAAGTCAATTTATTATTTCCATGATAGTCTTTTTTCTAACAATAAAATAGCAGACAAAATAGAGGAAAATATTTAAATTTACCTTTTCAAGTTCTTCTATGGATAACTCCACTTCAAGATCTGGATAACTGAGGGCAGTTTTGAAAATATTTGTCAGGTCTGGCACAGATCGTGTTTTAATAAGCTACAATTCAAAACAAGTGTTTATGATCAATAATAGTGTTACTGTTCTATAAAAAAAATTTAAATGATCCTTTTTCATGAGTGAATATCAAATAATATACATTTTATGCCTCTTTGTAAACATAAATACCCTTTTTGCAACATTTCAGAGCTTTGAAACAGTAAGCAATACACAAAACAGGAAAAGATAAATTATTCTGTATGTTTTCAAGTGAGCTTTGTTGTTGATGGAGCCATTTCTATTAACTTTGTTTATCTGGTTACAAAGTCACATACACACACACACAAAATGTATAATAAAATCTTGGCAGCAACATGATCAACAAACTACATGGTAACTGCATAAAAAAGAACAAAAAATAAAATATATTGTTATATTTTTAAGCTAGACATCATTTAAATAATCAAACTGTTTGATGACTTATTTTTATATTACTTGATAAATAAAATCTTTTTTTTTCTTCTTTTTAATCATTTCACTCTAAGCAAGGTAATAATGCCATTAAGATGCAAGAGGTTACTGGGAGTGGAAGAGAATGTGAAGACTTTAGTGAGGAGAAAGAACAAAAAAAAAAAGAACAGGATTCAGGAAGATAGAAGATGGCAATTGATGTTGCATTTACATTTTGGAAGATTGTAGGTGGCAGGGAAGCAAGAAATTGGAAAGGACTTCCACAAGTGGGAAGTACGAGAAAGGAAACTATTAGAACAGAACATACAGTTGCATCTAGGTAGTTGTTAATCTAGTAGCATGCTTAAATTTATGCAATTGAGGCACCAACAAAGAAAGCTCATCAGAACAATTGCCATGAAAATATTTGTAGAAAAGACAGAGGGAAGCTACATTACATTGTTTTTAGCAAGAAATTAGTTTACCCAGAATTAAAATAAATATGAATGAATCAATAAGTCTGTACCTGACAGTCATTAGCTGAATTTTGATCTGAAATTTCCACTGTTTAAAGTTCAATCTCTCTCTCTCTCTATATATATATATATATATATATATGGAGAAGCACTGGGCTAAGTTTATTGGGAAATGAAGTCTATGTTGAAAATAAATATTTGTTAATCATTTATGGATTTAATGATGTATCACTGTACTTTATCATACATATTTTACTGAGTACATTATATGCAATAGTAACAATATTTTTTTTTCTTTTAAAAACTTATCATTTTGATTAATATGCTATTTGAATAATGATACTACTGAAAGACATTCTTTTGTTTGCAAGTCATTTTTTTCATTCACAAATTGGTTTGCTACATACCATACTTACTTGTGTATAACATGGAATTAATTACATCCTTGAGTAAAATACAACCCCCTGTAATACAGCCATCTCTATATTAATTTTTTTGTTGTACCTTATCGTCCATTAAAATCCCAATGGTGTGTGTGTGTGTGATTTAATTTTTCACAATATTAAAGAATAAAAAGGAACTGGATGTTTAGCTATTGCATTTTTCTTCTCTTAATTTTCATTTCAAAACTTATTTTCAATTTTTCTAACTAGACATATCCAGTAATACATTTTAAGGTGTTAATTAATCTAACATACGTTTCTGTTTGATATTGTTTTATTATATTTCTATATAGTAATAAACTATGAAAATAAAAAAAAATATTGTCTTTAATTAAGAATGAAGAAAGAAATATTACTAACATATTAAATATCTTTTGTAAACAATTGTTATCGACACCTGGCTACTTTGGGTTTTATTATCTATTGTGCTGAGTGTATTCGCAATCATGTTGTTTCAAATAAATTACAATAAAATTACATAAATTTCTAAAAACATGTATAATATGACTACTTTTTTTTACCTTTAATTTTCATTCAAAATTTATTGTATTATACAGAAGAAAATATAGTACTACTAAAAACTCAGATTGTTTGCTTATGATTGAGCAAATGGTACAAAATACCACTATACTTGTAAGATATCACAATGGGAATAGAAACAGAATAAAACAAGTTTTCTTAAAACTAAGAAATATATTAGTTTTAAATGTTCACACAGTAACATTATTACATGAATTTTCACTAAAAATGTAATTTTCTCATCTTTATGTTACATAAAATATTGCAGCTGTGATTTTATCAATGTCTTTATGTTTTATTTATGTTTACATATACTGTAATAAAAAGTAAAAAATCTGTTGTAAACAATTATTTTGCAGATGTTAATTTTTAAATTCCCCTATTCTTCCTTCAATTTACAAATCAACAAATATCTTTTCTTGAATTATGAATTACATGAATGGATTTGAGTGTTAAACTATCTCAAAATAAAACTTCATTTCATTGTAACTGTTATGATAGGTATTCTGTTAAATGTAGTCTCGTCAAGAGAAGATAACTCTCCCATAGGTATAGTGATACCACCTTTTAAACAGTACCTAATTTACATATTACAGCAATGTTGAAATCATCTTTATTTCTTTAAAACTTGTGCATAGTTTGTGACCAAATGGGTTAAGAGTAGACTAGTTCCATTATAAAAAGAAGCCTAACTTACTATGTGCATTATATTTAATAAATGGAAATAAGTTTGTTTTTGTGAAATACGCTTTATATATACATTAACTGCCTTTTTCTTGTTTTCATTTTTTTAAAGCATTAACTAAAATGTATAAGAGGTGTGTGCAATGGTTCCTAGTATCCTTTTATTGAAAAGAAAAAACTGAATAAATAGTATAAAAAATGTTTTACAATGAAAAATTTTGGAAACCTTTGCACATATCTATAGCAGACATGCATAAAAAAAGTAAGAGAACAGGACAAAAGACATTCTCATCAACAGGATGCATAAAGTCTAAGGCTGGAACACTGACATTAGAGAAAGAAAAACTACTCCAGAGATGGAATCAATATATTAGAGAACTTTTCTATGATGAAAAATACTGATTAGCAAAACACAGAAATATCGATGGATTGGGAATATTAAAATCTGAAATGGAATCTGCACTGGCCAAATTGAACAGAGTGGCAGGGCCAGACGGAATTTAATAGAGATGCTGGAGTCCTTGGACGATTTTGGCATAGACAAGATCACAGAAATAATAAATGAAATCTACAACAGTGGTGATATACTGGAAGACCTAAGTAAATCTATTTTCATAGAAGTGAAAAAGAAGCAAGGTGCAAACTTCATCAGACAATCAGCTTAATGAGCCATATAGCTAAACTGATCATCCAATAGTTTTTTGGACTATGACAAAGATGTATCTTCTTATCAGACTTATTCAATCTATAGAGCGTGGTGATTTTGAGAGAACTAGAAGTCCTACCAGGATTCATTATTGGTGGCCACAATCTTAACAACAGAAGATATGCAGATGACACAGTGTTGGTAGCAGACATAGAAAGAAAGCTACAAGAACTCCTACAGAGGGTCATAAAATAAAGCAAGAAAGAAGGATTAAACATCAACTGCAAGAAGACAAAATGCATGGTTGTTAGCAAAAGGATGAGCCCAAAGTGTGAATCAGTGATACCAAAATAAAACAAGTGCGAAAATTTAAATATCTGGGAAGAGGATGGAAAGAGCAACACTGAGATCTAAAAGTGTATTGGGATAGCCAAGGAAGCATTCCAAAAGCTAAGCAGATTACTGAGAAAATTTTTTTTTACTAGAAACAAGGAAAAGAGTACTAAACTGCTATGTGATATCTGTCCTCCTGTATGGCAGTAAGTGTTAGAGAATCTCCTCAAAGATGAAGAGGAGAAGCAACAGAAATGTGATTCTATAGAAGGATGGTGAGGATACTGTAGACCAAACATGTGAGCAAAGACAAAATTTTGGAGAAAATGGAAACAAAAAGGAAACTAATACTTAACATTAAGAGACAGTTTATGGGGCACATAACGAGGGCTTGGAAAATATGATATTCACGAGGCAGATAGAGGGCAAGAAGGACAAAAGAAAAAAATGCATAACATACTTAGTGAGCTTGAATAAATGGATGGCAGAACAGGTCTTTGGAGAAATAGCAGAAAGACAAAGTTTTATTAAATGCTAAAAGGGACAGGAAAAAATTGTGGAGAGCCATGATCACCTACATCCTGAGAGAGCACAGCACTTAAAGTAAAAGAAAAATATTCCAAATAAGCAGCCTGAAATTATGTCCTAAGTAAACAAAAAACGAGATGTGAATAAAATGCCATTAGTATAACTGGAGAGGGGGATGCTAAAAAGTTCTTGGTCTGACTCACTTCCAAAAAAAAAAAAAAAAAAAAACCCCAGTATTCTAATGTTTGATTATTGAAATAATGATTTTGGTTAATGGTTAAAGTTGAGAACTTCTTCAGCAGTTCTTTGTAGTACTATTTGTTACTATATGGTTTGATGCATAGGATGAAAAACAAGATGAATGTGTGTATTTCTTACCTTTTCAGTAGATACTTCATTATTTCCTTGGATCAGGTTAGGGCTGTCATGAGAATCAAAAGGTATTTATTTAAATTTTTTAAAAAGAGCAGACAAAACATTGTCAAATAAAAACATTCATAAACACTAATATATTTAGGTATATTAATAATATTACTTCAAATATTATTTTTAGTGGATACCTCAATTTTTTTACTTTAAACAGTGTATATTTTTACATCTATCAGTTTGTGCACTTGAGAAATAATAATAATCAAAATGGTTACTTGTCAAACATTTCAGGAGGAAAAAAAACAAAATAAGAAAACAGATGAATAACACAAATCAAAATTTATTTCAGATCAGTTAAAACTAATTATAATTTAAATATGTCTGATGCTGAAAGGAAATAATGTGAAAATTTATCTAAATAATTTTATTTTCATCAATAATGAATGATGAAATTAATGACTTAAAAATTAAAATGACAAAAACACCAGCAACAATATTAACAGCTGTTACATAATAATAAAAATAATATCAATAATCAAACAATAACCATTTTTTGTTTTTTTAGTAAACTGATAAATATTTACATATATCACCAAGTTAAAATGATACCTGGTAAAAAAGGCTGATTTCCAAAATAGTAGGGTCTTCCCAAGTAATACTAGACAGGAGAATGATAAAAGAAATCAATGAATGGAGATGTTTAGCAATCTCTCTTTGATGACTTGTGGTGAGAACAGACAAAAACGAAAACAAAAATGGAAAAAACTGGAAAAAGCCCTAACACATTCTGTTGATATAAAGTCCTCTGGGATAGGCAAAGCAAAATACATCCCATCCTAAAAAAAAAATTAGAAAAATTACTTTTTTGTGTTTGACTTTGTTTTAATTATGCTATTTTAGTCTGACTAAAAATACCAGGGAAGGGGGAATTTTTTTTTCTATTTTGTGCTTAATTCATCCTCCATGACAAAGTGAAATCAAATTAAAAACAAGAGAAGTATTTTATGCTCCTTTCCTCCAAGTGAATAGAAAATATTTAAAAATATAGCCACATCCTTATTTTTTAATTCCACTTCACTCAGTAAGTATGCTTCAAATTGGAAGAATTGACATTTGAATGATGAGTGAAGTGGTTTGGAGAGAAAAAAAAATTTTTAAACAGACCTACAGTTTTCATACGGTAAGCATGCTTCAAATTTGAATTGACATGAGGAGTGAAGTAGTTTGGAGAAAAAAAATTTTTTTAAAGGGACCTACAGTTTCAAGATGATTAATGAATTGAAATATGATTATTACTTTTTGGAAATAACCTACCTGTAAGGTATGCTGCATTAAAAAGAAGTCTTCCCATGACCAGAAGTTTTTTTTGTTTTTTTTACAGTTGTCATTTAAGTCTTATCTTCACAACCTCTTTTTTTAGCAGATTTATGCCATTATTTTTAGTGGTTACTGAGAAATTGTCCAGTAAGTCAAAATGGGAATCACACAAAAAAAAACAAGAAAAATCTTTTTTTTGTTGGAGGGAAAAAAAAAAAAAAAGTTAAAGTCTCAAGTACCTGTCTACTGCAGCCTCATTAACCTCTGTGCTAATCAGTCCTTTAGTTCTCTTTGTAACTACACACATATTTATCGTGACACCTGTTAATCCATTTGTCAATCAAAAATGATACAGAAAAGAGAAAAAGTAAATAATAGATACAATTAAGCAATTAATACTAACAATAAACACTGCTACACTATTTACCTTGAACAACTTCGAGGTATAGACAAACAGAGATTATCTGTATTCAGTTTTCTCTTTATGTCTGATGCTTCTTTTTCTTCTCCGTCTTCTTCACCGCTGATGTTATTGGCATTCTCTTCAGCTTCTAATTCTCTGTTTCTGCGGATAATATCTGAAGAAGGTAAATAAATGTAGAAAGTGAAAAGAAAAAGACCATAAAATGTAATGTCATTCTTAAGAATGAAAAACATTCTATAAGTAATATAATGGAAAAAGCAACTGTTTGAAAGAAAATTCAATGAAGATAGTGTTTACTTTTGTAAAAAAAAAAGAAAAAGTATACTAGCTTTATTAGGCCTCTGAGGTTATCACAATCCTTTAGATAATTTGTTTTGCTTTAGTCACACATTTGAAATTAAACATTAAAAGAAAAAGACAAATAGTATTTATTCATTTCTCCATGGGGAAGAATTCAACACAAAATCTGGTTTAATCTAGCAACACCCCCAACTCTCATATATGTGAGGAGTAAAAAGAAAAATGTAGTCTGTGTTGCAAAGGCGTCAGGGCATCCCAAGACAATTTCCTTTTGAGTAATGGAGAGGTGCTGTTTTAGAATTAAAATCCCCAGAGACTAGATGTATCTGCTTTTGTGCTTTATCTTGTGCAAAGATAAAGCTGATTCCAGTTCCCAAAAGTTATAATGATGATGAATGTATGTGATTACTCAAATATAATAATTTGGCATTTTTATTATATATATATATATATATATATATATATATATATATATATATATATATATATATATATATATATATATATATATCCAGAAATTCTGATTAAAATAAATAAAATTCCTACTAATAAAATAAATGAAAATATTATTCATGTTATAAGTTAAGATTCATATAAATTAAATCTGGGAAGAAGTTAGTGTTATGACAATATACCATTAATATTTGCTTATTGATGTAATAGGATAGATTTAATAGACATAAAATAGGGGAGTATTACACTAAAAATGCTGAATACACAGTGAATATTCAAAGTCAGTATTTTGAATGTACAAATAATAATAGGAAAACATTAAAACATTTTATCATATTTCCTGTTTCTAGCATTTACCATTTTGGACTAATGTTACATATGCAAATGTTAACTTAATGCATAATAAAAAAAAAAAAAAAAATGTAGGCCAACTTATTCCTGATTTTTTTTGAATTAGCTGAAAGATACATGTTTGGATTTTCATTTCTTAGAAAAAAAGAAAAAAAAAGAAGACAAAAATGAGGTGACTTGTTAAAAAGATAAAATATATTCTAGCACTTATTACAAACATTACCCCCATTATTACAAGATTTAAATTATTATGAATAAAAATCTTTAAGGAGTGGAATAAAATGTATAACAATATATTTAATATAATTATGAAATATAACAAGCCCTTGTGTATGTGTTTGCAAATACTGTGCAGGATTGTTGTCTCATATGAAACAAACATAAAACTGAACTGAAAGACACTCATATGTCGAAAACGACGGGAGAGTCCATCATCACATATATATATATATATATATATATATATATATATATATAATAAAATGAAGAGATGTGACAATATTTGTAATAATTTTAATTCTACATTTACCATTAAGTAAAATGGCTTGTTCAAAAGCTAAATATGTGCTGATTTTTAATGACATTTTCTATAAATTAATAAAAAAAGAATAGAAAAGGGTTTACATAAGTAAATGCCATGAAAACTCAACCTTTTTATATTGTTTGGGAATTATAAGCATAGCTATAAATATTATATCATAATAATAATCAGTGATCTTAAAATATCAAAAAAGGTAAAATATACTTTTTTGGGGGGTCTAATATTTTCTTATGCATTAATAAACAAACGAGAATAGAAAGCATTTTGTAACAGGAGTAAATTTGCTATCAGTACTCAGCAGTTCTTTTTGTTTTTATATACGATGTCATAAATGAACAAATGTTAACTTGAAATGACACCTTTTCCAGCCAATTATGATTCATCCTACAATAAAGAATGATCAAAAAGTAATGCCTCTTATCTATTTCTATAAAAACTACAATAGACAATGAGAGAATGCTAACAGCATTAGATAGAGCAAGTTTTCAACTACAAAATAATATTTTTTTCATACATAGTCACTGTCATTGTTTATGCATTTTTACCAGCAATAAAGAGCCTGTGCAGGACTGCCTGAAATGTGGCTTGCCACACACATCGTTGCTACCCAATGATGAAACACATTATTCATCATTGAACAGTGATATTTATTTATTTTTTTTTTTTTTTTACAATAATGTTCACCCTGTACAAGGCCTAAGAGCCACTCGAGGTAGAGGATTACAGAGAAGTTGTAAGAAGCACAGTTTATGAGGGTATGTAGAAAGATAGTGGTTAACCCGAGACTTGAACAGGTTAAGATTGTAATGACCAGGAAAGCACTCACTTAGGAGTCAGTTCCACAAAGTAGTAGTTTGTAAGAATTATCTGTTCGAGTGGAACTTACATCAAACCAATGGAATACAAAGGGAATAAGGGTAATTCACTACAATGTGTCTGGCATTGCAGGCCTTAGCAGCTACCCTCAATGCCACACTTTGTCAAAAGTCTCTGAAATATCTAATGTGACCAACCTTAAGACATATTTGTCTCCAGAATGCAAGTGGTGATGAGTGTGGTCTTGATGTGTGGAAGGTCTACCCCAACAAATGGACCACTAGACAGAGAAAGCTGCACTGTACTACCAGCTAAGAGGAGGAAGAATGAAAACTGCCCCATCAAATGGTGACTAGTGATAAAGCACTTCAAGAGAGAGCTATTCTTGATATTGTTCAACAAAATGTTAAATTTTGTTGACTACAAAGATGAAAATGTCATTTTCTAGGCTCATTTTGGGTGTAGAATATGAAAATAACAGTCATTTTTTACAAAATGGCTCCAGTTTTTTGTAAGCTGCCATCTACAATTTATTTCAAATTTTCAAGTTTTTGCAAAATTGAACTATTTATTTTCAGATTATACAAAAAATTAATTAAAAATGCCCAGAAGAAAATGTTAAAATAGTCCAAATAAATTCTGCTATATATGTGGCACTGTAACGATTAAAAAGAATAAAAAATATCACCCCTCTTGTTAAAAAAAACTATACAATTTATATTTTGAAAATCAAACTTGGTGACCAAGGTAAATCATGGACACCATATATCTACTGCACAATATGTTTCAATGCTCCCTCAAAATGGTAAAAAAGAAAAGTGAATAACTTTTCCACTTGGAGTGCCAATGGTCTGGTGTGAAGCCTAAGATCACATCAATGACTGTTACTATTGCTTAGTAGACATACAAAATAAGTATATTTTGTTTCTATTAGTAACACAGAACTATTTTTGTAATTTCATCCACATTTGGATTAGAGTATACTTATGTTTAATGTATATTCATCTTTTCTTCAGGTTTAACAATGAAGAGGTGCTTCATCTGTGGTACATCCCAACTTTAAATCTGCTATTCGGCCTGTACTCGACTCAGAAGAACCTGAACCACACATGGAACCACAGATGAATCAGAAATTGAATTTCCTGGACAAGAAGATGGTACCTATGTCCCAGAACTTGAATCACAAGTGCCAAAACCTCTGTCACAGCATGATCTTAATGATCTTGTAAGAGATTTAGATTTGACAAAACAGTACAGTGAGCTGCTAGCTTCAAGGCTAAAAGAGAGGAATTTAGTAACACAAGATGTTTGAATTACAAAGTTTCACACTCGTGTGGACACTTTACAAGAAAATTTTCTTTTGACCACAATTTATGTTATTGCAATGATATATCCGGATGTTTTAAAAAACTAAATATACAGTATGAGTTTACTCAATGGAGGCTTTTCATTGGTGCCAATCTTGTTTAATACTCTATACATATACACATAAATGTAAATTTTTGGAAATTTGGAAAAATTTAATTTGTAAATTACAAAGATTTGGAGTCATTTTGTGAAAAATGGAGTTCATTTTCATGATCTACTCAAAAAAAAAACTACAGAAAACGGCATACTTGCTTCTATAGCAAAATCATTGTTGGACAGTGTAATAAGAGAAAAATAGTATTGATGTGTTTTTTTTTATGCAACAATTTAGCAGGCACAAGGCCTTTTATGATTCTTTATCCAACTGAGTTTTGCATGTAAAAAAGAAAAAAAATTTTTTTAGCCAACATCACTACAATATTGAAAAGACTTTTTTTTAGTGATTTTGTTACATAAAAATACATGTCCTCATGTTGTGAATGTGATAGAGCAAATAATCAAAGTTGGGATAGAAAGTTCTTCCACATGTAATATATTATTCAGATTTGTCACATACTGATTATCACTTATTTCACTATCCTTGTCTCCTCATTGGTGTCAACAGATTTAAGATATTGAAAGATTTCTTGAAAGATTCATTCACTCAAAAACAGAATTGTTCTTTCTAGATGGAGTATACAATTTAACTGAAAAGTAGAACATGATAGATAAGCAAGAAAAATTATCAGCTGACTGAAGAATGATGCTATGAATTCATATGAATAAAAGAATTTATCAAAAAAATATATACTGGAAACTTTTGCATCAACCCAATAATTTTTGCCATTGGGCAAACAAGAATTTCAATTTTCGATTGGATTCAGAGTAATGTATAGCAAAAAGTAAACTAATGGGAAGAAAATAATAGCAGCATTGTTTTAACATAATTATAATATACTTTTTATATATAAAATTGTTATTTTATACTGTACTATATCTGTAGCATTAATAGCTGTTGCATATAGATTTTATGCATTAAATGTAAAATAGATAATATAAAACTTTATAGATAAAAAACATACAAATCCTTTATAATGATTAATATAATCAAAGAATATGTTTCTATTATTGGTATTTTAGTAGCCATTCAATGACAAAATCTATAAGTATAATGCTTAATATTTTTCTGTAACATTGTACAAGAATTTTATATGGAACAATCACATATGATAATCATGAAATATTAATATACTACTACCATTATTATTATTATTATTATTAGAAAAGAAGAAGCATGTTGATTTTTATAACAGGTCATGCAATAAAAAATATAAAGACAAGCTAAATAAACACTGTACAAAGAAGAAACCTAAAAAGAAAAATGAATATACAGACAATATATAAAGAAAAAATAATATTGTCTAAAATATCAGTTTGCAAAGCACCACTGAAACAAATTACAAATCAAATTTTTCAAAACACAAAAAAAAAGAACAAAAACAATGTAGCTTTTATGATTGTCTTACAAATCTATTATCTTGTATTTTATTCTAGTGGTTATTTTATTTTTGTTTTAGCTGATATAATTTAGATTTGAACAGTGGCAAAAAGAAAAAGATCAAAATGTACAACTGTGAATGAATGTAATCTAGAAACATGAAAGAAAAAAAAAAGAAAGAAAAATCGACTACTCAGTAATGTAGGGATATATTGAAAAGTCAGAAAACTTTCATTTACTTGGTCACTTTAAATTATTAAATGTTCTTTGAAATATAAAATTCAGATTAAAGATTTAAATTAATAATGCAATTCTACTCAATCATTATAAAAAAGACATGACACTGAGAAAAGTATGATCTTAATACATGTCCACATTTTTATATAAATTTTTAATCAAGCAGACAAGAATTCAAACAAATGAAAAACCTAATTCTCTGACTAATATGATTTTATAGGATTTGTCTTTCAAACAGTATGACCAAAAATGGTGTAAGCTGGAGTCATGGTTTGTCATGACAGTCTGTTCCTAACATTGGAAATTATTTTAAAACTTAATAACCAGTCTTCTTACAAAATCAGTAAATATAAGTAAAACATATATAAAGTAAATAAATTTCTGCAGTCATAATACAAGCAGTGCTGAATAAAAACTAATAATTTCTAAGTTTTTCATTGTATATATCCGGTCTTAACCTAAATTATAGACTAAGTGAGAACTCTCAACACACTGGTATTACAGTGTACAGCAGAAATACTGCCAATATAATAGTAAGACATTAGCTAAATGAAGACACTATTGCCACTAATGTCTTACAATTATGTGGGAGGTATTTTATAGTCACAAAATATTCCTATATTAAAGTATTGTTACAAAAACTATTAAAAATGAAAAAACTATTTTAAATGAAAGAATGATAAAGATTTTATATATATATATATATATATATATATATATATATATAATACACATACGAGTTGTGGACAGAAGTATTCCCCCCCCCCCAGAATATTTGCATATTTTCTAAGGAAATGTGAATATTTGCAAGTATTTACTGAATTTACCATAAATAGTTGATTCCATATTTAGTTTTGAATAATTTGAGAAATTTTTAGAAGTTTTGATCTATTACATTCATAGTTAGAGATTTTTCTAAAAATTGGTGCAGTCCAATATTATTTGCCCACTTCTCTTATGGAAATTATGAAATAATATTGCTCTATTGCAATGCTTTCTTAATTTGCCATTTAATTCAAACACCCTTTGAAAATGAAATAGCACAGACCTGATTGTATAACATTCTAAAAAGGTAATGAAGACAATATACAAGTGCCATGTACTATAACTCATTCATTCTGCAACCATTGCAAAGACAGTGAAATGTGAAAAGGAACTCCAAATGAAGATAGTTGATGCATACAAACAAGGTGATGGCTTGTACAACACTTTTCAAATAATTAAATGTTCCTAGGTCAAAAATTCATAGCATTATCAAGAAAAACAATACATTGTGTTAAGAATAAATTAAGGATTGGCAGAAAACAGTTTCTGAGAGAATGGAAAGGAAAATTGTTAGAGATGTCTTGAAGAATCCTCACTTATCAACAAAGGACAATGTCAATGATGTAAATACATCAGGGCTGAATGTATTGATGTAGACAGTCACTAGATGCTTTCATTGAGCAGGACTTTGAGCTTGTCACCCAAGGAAAACTCCCTTGCTTAAGGCTAAAAAGCTAAAATGTAGATTAGTTTATGCTAAAAGCCATATAGAACATGGGAGTAAATATTGGAACTCTGTTTTAGGGTCAGATGAAACTAAACTCAAATTAATTGGTCACATGAACTCCTGTGTTGTATGGAGAAAAGTGAATGAAGCTCACAAACCAAAAAATACCCTACCTAGAATTAAGCACAGTAGTGAGAGCATTCTGCTCTGGAGATTTTTTACTGCTTCTGAACCAAGAGAGAACAGGGTACCATGGATAAAGCGCAGTATTTGGCTATTCTTAAAAATAATATAAAATAATGTGCACAAAAGCTGTCTTTGAGGCATCACTGGACATTCCAACATGATAAAGACCCAAAACACACACCATGAATTGTTACAAAATACTTAGATGATACTAAAATTTGGACCGAAATCCCACTGAAAATTTATGGGCATATTTGAAGGAAAAAATAAGAGAAATAAATCCTTCAAACTTGAAGGAACTAGAAGCTATTGCCAAGGAAGAATGGAGCAAAAACCTATCAGTGTGTGCGTCTTGTAAGGAGCTATCAAAAATGATTAAATGCAATACAATTGATTACTGAGGCAAGAGGACCAATAATTTTGTCCTATGTTGAATTTTTGGGGTGTTATTTTGTATTATTGTTTGACATAAAAATAAAAATTTTGTTGTAGGCATCACTGCACATGCTTTTAAATCCATTATTTCATCATTTGTGAAAAAATGTGCACAAAGTTTCCATGAAGGTTTAAGGTACTACAGCTTTATTTGTAATTATGGAAGTGGAGGTGAATAGTTCTGTCCCCAATTATATATATATATATATATATATATATATATATATATATATACATACACACACAGCAAAAATTCTTTTAAACATGTTTGGTTGAATAATATCAACAAATTCTGTCTATCCAATTTCTTTTTTTTTTTTTTTTTTTTTTTTTTTTTTTAACTTTTTCAAAGCTAATCTTATTTCATCAACAACATGGTTTTGGAAATTACTGTTGATAAGTGATTTCCTCTTCAGGCACATTGTTTTATAGAGAATTAAGCAACATAAAACAAACACTTGCTACCTAAATTATATGATCCTTAAGCAAACAAGGACACTAACAGAACAATATATATATATATATATATATATATATATATATATATATATATATATATATACACACACACACACACTACCAGTCAAAAGTATTTGGTGACTTAAAATTTTTTTTATTTCTCATCCTAAAAGTGTTATTGTTATTTTTAATGAAACAAGTTTAGCAATACAATGATTTTATTTATTATACTAAATACAAGTCTTCCTTAGTAATTTGACCTTAGTATAACCAGATATCTTTTGAAAAATTGATTTGAAAGTGTTTTTCTTCTTTAGTACTGAGCATGAATAACATATTTTCCAAAAGTTATATTATACCGCCACTTGAACTCACATTTGACTATATTGTGTTGAATTACTGCTTGCTAGATACTACCTGTTCTACCTATGCTGCCAATGTACCTTGCCCAGTAGTGAAATCTGTTATTCTTATTTTGTTTAAATTAAAACCTAAATTTTGCAACTTTCTTCTGGATCAAAACTTTCTTTTCAACAAAATGTCCAAAACACATGAACTTACACTTGAACAAAGACAAGAGATCATTACTTTAAAAAAAATAAGTATATTCAAGCAGAAAAATTTCAAGAAGACACTGTGAAACTGGCCTATATGGTAGAATTGCTGTCAAGAAGCCACAGTTGGACAATCAAAACAACAATGTCAAAAGGCTCCAGTGGGTTGAGATATACAAAGACTGGACAATAAAGTAGTGGAATAAAGTCCTTTGGACTGATGAATCAAAGTTCGAAATCTTTGAGTAAAATAAGAGGGTCTATGCACAGCAAAGAGTTGTGGAAAGAGCTGCATCCTCTTGTATCACACCAACTGTAAAGCATGGAGGAGGCTTTGTTATGGTGTGGGGGGGCTTTTGCCAATTGCAAAGTTGGGGATTTGCACAGTATACTGCAGCATCACAGGATCCCATCTAGAAAGCAGATTGTAGGTCAAGAATATGTACTAATGCAAGATAATAACCCAAAACATACTAGTAAACTCTACCAGAGGTAGATTAAATGCAAAGAGGAACAACACATCGTTCAACTGATGTCTTGGCTGGTACAATCAGTGGACTTAAATCCCATTGAACTGGTGTGGGATGAACTTGACTGAAAAGATAGAGCAAAACAACCCACAAGTGTGGCTTACCTCTGGCAACTCTTGCGGAAAATCTGGGCAGAGCTATCTTCAGTCTACTTCCAGTCTTTGGTGGAAGGAATGCTGAGAATCTGTGAAGCAGTGATAGCATCCAAAGGGGGTCATTTTGATGAATCAAAACTTTTTGAAGATTTTATGATTTTGGGGTTAATTTGTATTTAATGTGGCTCAGGAAGACTTGTATTTAGTATAATAAATAAAACCATTGTGTTGCTTAACTTGTTTCATTGAAAATAACACTTAGGATGAGAAATAAAAGTTTTTGAGCGTAAAAGTTAAATACTTTTAACTGGTAGTGTATGTATGTATATATATATATATATATATATATATATATACACACACACACACACACAAGTACTGTTGAACAGTTTATAAGTATTGCAACCATGATACACAATGCCAGATTTTATTATGTCAGTCAATGTTTTTACAATCAAATTGGTATTTTGTTTTTAAAATTTTTTCACTCCAAGCAAGGCAATAATTCCACTAAGGTGCAGGAGGTTACAGGGAATGAAAGAGAATGAGAAGACTTTAGAGAGGAGAAGTGAGGAAAAGGATAATAAAGGAACTGGTTTTAGGAAAACAGAAGGTGGCAACTGATGTTGCATTTAAAATTTTGAAGATTTTAGGTAGCAAGGAAACAAAAAATGAGAAAGCAAGAAGTATCTAGTTAGTTCAAAAGTAAAACGGTGAGACCAAGTTGCCAATCTAGTAGAATGCTTACATATTTGTAGAAAAGTCAGAGGGAAGCCACGTCACGTCAGGGAGAAAGTGACTGAAGTTGAGATGACAGGTCAGGATAGATTACATTACAGACCATTTTTTCAATTTTTTTTCAAGGACTTTGAGATATATAGTAGGAACACCAGACCAGATATGGTAGCATTATTGAATGCACATACAAATGGTAGATTTATAAATATGGAAGTAGGATTCTGATGAAAAGTATTGTTTGGTACAACACTGAACTAATTTTACAAGCACTATTCAATATAATCATCCCTCTATCTTTCATTTTATTTTTGTTGATTTTTATCAAATGTCAGTGAAAAATGTGAGCTCAAGAAGGCACAAAGTGTTATTCTCCTTGAGTTTATCATGGAAATAAAAGCAGTTTTGTTTCAGAGGCAATTCAAATTTACAAGCTATTCCTTGTTCCAGTTAACCACTGATTAGAGGTCCTTTTTGAGAGCAGTTGCTAGTTTTACTTTGTTGAATCTGTTGGATGGATGGATGGATGTTGGATTTAACGGCATGTCAACTCCTATTTGGGTCATTTTATGCTGAAGCCTTATTTATTTATGAATTTAAGATGGTTATAGTGTATAAAAGGTTGGGAGGCTGTTGGATTTCATAATCTACTGTATTTTTTTGGATTGCTTTTTCTTGTGATTGTTTCTGATTGTATATTTTCATATCTATATCCATGCATGCATATATATGTCTATAAACACATATACACATACATATACACTATTTGAAAGGGTTATATTTTGTTGAGGATCTTGATTTCTTTGAGAAAGTTGTATATTTTATCTGTGTCTGTATTTTTGAAAATTTCTTTTAAACCTTTTCCATTGAGATATTTTTGTCTTATTTTAATTATGATTTTGCATTCCAATAGGATATGTCTTATTGTGATTAGGCTTCCACATCTGCATTTTGGTGGATTTGTCTTTTTTAGTATATAAGAATGGGTTAAGTATGTGTGTCCTATATGTATTCTGGTTATGACAACTTGTTTTTTCCGAGTATTTCCAAGATTATTTCCCCATTTTAGGTTTAATTTGAAATAGTTTATTTCCGGTTTGGTTTTTAATTGAATTTTGCCATTTGTTTCTTATATATTTATCTATTTTAGATTTTAAGTCTGTATATGGAATTTGAAGATTTTTGTCTATTGTCATTTTTAAAGATGATTTAGCAGCAGTATCTGCCTTGTCTCCTCCTTGGATGCCGACATGGCTAGAAATCCAGCAGAAGATGATATTTTTGCTTTTTTCCATTGAATGTAGTTTATATAGGAGACTTTGTATTAATGGATTTTCCAGTTTTTTTCCCCCTTTAGGGATGTTAATACAGATAATGAATCTGAGAAAATAATATAGTTTTCTCCTTTGTTTTTTTATATGACTTTTAGTGCTAGTTTTATTGCGTAAGCTTCTGCACTGAAAATTGATGCTTCATTTGGCAAGCGTTTTTTGATAATTGTTTTTTTTGTTATTGCTGCGCTGCCTGTTTTTTCTTCGTCTTTTGAGCTGTCCGTGTAAATACTTTCATAGTTTTGATATTTTTCTTTTATTTTTGAGAATTTTTCAATGTATGTTGTGGGGTGTGTTTTTGATTTTGATAATTTGTTTAAACTTAATATTATTTGGATTTTTGATTATCCATGGTGGTATGTTTGATTGGTTGGTTTTAAGTATTTGATTAGACTGTATATTATTTTCTTGGATGATTCCTTCCATTCGGAGTCCTAATGTTTTGATTTTATTTGTGTTAAGATTAAATTTCTCTTTATGATTTGGTGTAAGTACACAGTCGTGTGTGGGGTTAGAAGGACAGGAAGAGATTTTTAGATAGTATTGAGTTGCTAGTTTTTCCTTTCTTAGTTGTAATGGGGGTTCGTTTGCCTCTACATGTAGACTCTCTATAGGTGAGGTGGGATAGGCTCCTAGAGCTATCCTAAGGCCTTCATGGTGTATTGTATTTATTGTTTTTAGATAGGACTTTCTAGTTGATTGGTAAACCATGCTGCCATAGTCCAATTTGGAGCAGATCAACGTTCTATAAAGTTTAAGAAGGGTTTCTTTGCTAGCACCCCATTCTGTGTGGGCTACTGTTCACAGTAGTTGAAGAGCTTTAAAACATTTTGTTTTTAGGCAATTGATATGTGGTCTAAAGGTCAGTTTGCTGTCAAAGATCATTCCTAGAAATTTGTATTGCTGAACTACTGGTATTTCTTCATTTTCTAGTTTTAGAGTTGGGTTATTATGTAATTTTTTCAGTTGGCAGAAGTGTACAGATTTTGTTTTTGTTTCTGATATTTTAAAACCGTTTTTGAGTGTCCATTTGTTTATTTGATGTAAGCATTGTTGGAGTTGTCTTTCTGCTGTGTTGAGGTTTCTCGATCTGTAATATATTGTAAAATCATCAACGTAAAGGCTACAGTATATTCCTGGTTTGATGTTTTTTATTATGTCATTTATTTTTATTTTGAAAAGTGTAGGGGAGTGGTACTCCCTCTTCTTGCTTTTGATAATCAGATAGTGTAGCATCTATTTGTACTTGGAAGAGTCTATCTGTTAAAAATCCTTTTAGAAAGTTTGATAGTCGAGCTCTTAGTCCTAGTTTATGCAGATCTTTCATCATACCATGTTTCCAGGTTTGATCAAATGCTTTTTCTATATCAAAGAATATGGCTATTAGATGTTGTTTGTTTAAATTGGGTTCTCTTATGGCTGTTTCTAGTCTTATGTGATCTATTGTACTTCTTCCTTTATTATATCCACATTGATATTTTGATATGTGTTTTCCTTCTAGAAACCAACTCAATCTGGCATTGACCATTCACTCCATTGTCTTACATAAACAGCTTGTTAATGCTATTGGTCGGTAACTTTGTGGATTGTTTCCCTCTTTTCCTTCTTTGAGTATGGGAATAATTATCGATTCTCTCCATATTTTGGGAAATTTCCCAGTTGTCCAAATATTGTTAAAAATATTCGAAAGGTATTTCAGCGATTCTTGTGGTAATTGTTTAATAAATTCATAGTGGATTTGGTCTGGGCCTACTGCTGTATTGTAGGATTTTTTTTATGGCTTCTATTAGTTCTGCTTTGGTGAATAGGTTGTTGTAGGCTTCTGTATTTTTAGATGAGAAATTTAGTTGGTTATTTATATCTTTTTGTTTATACTTTTGTAGGTTTTGATTTTTATTCATTTTAGAGTTTTCTGCAAATGTCTCTGCTAGTAGGTTTGTTATCTCTTTTTTGCTGGTTGCTTTAGTGTTGTTCTTTTTAAGATGTATTATTGGGGATATTTGATTTTTCCGGCTATTTTTCTCATCATTTCCCATAGTGTTCTGGTTTTGGAATGTGTATTTAGGCTGTTTACATATTTTTTCCAACATTCCCTTTTGGCTTCTTTTACAGTTTTTTCATTTCAATCAAATTTTGGGCTGTGGGTTCCTTTTTGAATTTTTGCAGTGCTATTTCCTGGTTTCTGACTGTTTTTTGCAGTTTTTGTCAAACCAGGGTTTAGTTTTTTTATAACTATTTTGCTTTTTTGGTATATTTTCTGAGGCAATGGTTATTAGTGTTTTGGTAAAGTATTCTATCGAGTTGTCTGTGTCTTTTGACTGTATCAGTAATTGTTTACATTTGTTTTTGAAATCCTCCCAGTTGGCTCTTTTCAGTTTCCATCTGACGGTGCCTATCTTTTCTTCCTTGGCAGGCTTTTGATTTTCTAAAATGATCGGGTAATTATCACTGCCATATGTGTTGCTGTGTGTTTTCCATGTATAGTCCATACAAATTTCTGGATTGCATATACTTAAGTCTATTGACAATTCTGATCCACTGGAGGGATTAAAGTAGGTCAAGGATTTATGATTTAATAGACATAAGTTATGGGTGTTTATTATTTCTTCTAATATTTTACCTTTAGTATCTAGCTTTTTGCTGTTCCAGATAGGATTATGACTGTCAAAGTCTCCTAGTAAGATTCTGGGTTTAGGAAGTTGTTCCATGAAGTTGTTTATTTCTGTTGTATTTATTGGTTCCTGTGGGGGTATATAAATGGAAAGAATTGTGATGGTTTTATCTAGTGTCACTTGTGTTGCTATTGCTTGTAATTTAGTTTTAATGTTTACTTTACTTTGCAGTATGTCATTTCTAATTAATATTGACACTCCACCATTAGCTCTATATCCTGTATTGTGGTTATAGTGGTATTGTTTATAATTTTTAATTTTTAAGTTAGTATTTTCTTGTAAAAAAGTTTCCTGGAAGCAGATGACGGCTGGATACAGTAGTGACATAAGTATGAGTAGGTCATTGTAATTAGATTTTATTCCACGACAGTTCCATTGCATGATCTTATGTGCCATAGTTATATTTTCATTTTTTAGGGGTAAAGTTACCTTCTAGGTTTATATCATTTGTCCTCTCCAGTTTTTTTTTCCATCTCTTGAGTTTTTTGAATCTTTATCTTCAACTGCTTGTGGTGTCCTTCGGTCAGATTTTTGGTTTTGTTTTGGAATTTGTTTATTTTCATTCTCTTCTATTTCCATATATTCCATAGGTTCAAATTTATTTTCATTTGATATATTGATTCTTGATTTTGAGTTAGATCTTGATCGAGTGTTTTCTTGTTCTGTTGTCACTTTTTTGTCTTTTTGTTCATTTTTAATTTTCTTGGTTTGGGTTTGGGAAAAAGAGGGTTCGCTGGAGTTTTGTTCTATGTTTTCTTTCCAGAGTTTTTTGCCTTCTTCTGGGTTAATTCTATTTGATTTGGGCTGTTGAGTTTTATTTTTATTTTGATCCGATTTAAGTTCAATTAAAAAGGTTTTTAATTCTTCAAGGAAAGCTTTTAATTACTTATATAAATTTGTTATTTCAGTTGAATCTTTTATTTTATCTTCATTGTTGATTTTATTTGCTTTTTGTACCATGGAGGCGTAGGTGTTTTCTTTTATGTTATTTTTAACTTCCTTTCATGCTTCTGAGAAAGATATATTTTTTTTGTATTTTATTATGATTATTTCTTTTTCCTGTTTGTAAATACTACATTGTTTTGAGAGGGCAGAGTGGTTTCCCAAACAGTTTGAGCATAGGCTCTCATTTGGACAGTTCTCTTCTTTATGTTCTGGTTCTTTCTCACTACATTTTCCACATGCTGTGATGCCCAAATTTGTGGCATCTATAGCATTGAAGAGGGTTTGGTATGTATTGTTCCACTTTTATAATTTCATATCTGATTTTAATTGTTGTCAGAATTTGGTGGGGAGTTGAAAATTAGAATGTAGGTATTAGTTTGTATCTCTGCTTCATTTTTCTTTATTGTGATTCTTTTGACATTTGTAACACCTTGAGTTTGGAGTTCTATTTTTATCTCCTCTAGAGTGCACAGGGAGAGCTCCTTGCTTTTTACTACACCCTTTGAGAAATTTAGGGTTTGGTGTGGGTAGGATTTTATTTCTATTTCTTGTAGTTTTTTATGTCTTATTAGTGTATCTGCATATATCTTTTTTTTCCACTTCCACTAGTAATGTTCCATTTTGTAGTTTTTTTTACACTTTTTGGTATCATTATATTTGATATAGCTTTTTGGATTTTAAATGGAGATATTTCAGTTAGTGCTTTGTTGCTTATTGCTTCTAGAACAATAAATCGTGGAAAGTTTTCACTATCATTTTCTGTTTCCAAGTCATTATCCATATGTGGTCTCTTGGAAGATTTCTTTTTTTCCATTGATTGTTTTTATTTTTGTTCATCATCCACGCTCCCTACTCACCGCGGAGTCCAGTATTGGGACATGACGAGGGGGGAACCCATTCGCCTTGCCATGTTGGGGCTACGTGAATGGTATACTCGCTTTGGGAGGAGTCTTTGAGCACGCGTGTTCCTTTGTTTCCGTTATCCAAGTTTTACGGCTGTGAAGGTTTAGCAGGTGTGTCAGATCCTTTTTTTCTCCCAAATTGATTGACCCTCAGCCACCGCTTTCCATCACATATTTAGGGTTAAGTGTTAGTTTTGGTTGGGAAGAGGAGTGTAAGTTATAGGTTTGGGGTAGATTATATATGATGGGGCTTGACATGACCAGCCGATTGATCGGATCAGGCCCCTCCGACCGCCCGTCTAGCCCAGGTAAGAGTCAAAGTGGTGTGTTACAGGATTGTGACCGCTTTACACCTGGGTTACAACCTGCTCAACCACCAGGATCCCACCCCAGACATTACGGATCGCCACCCATGGCCAACAGGTGACCCCACTGAGGGACTTTTACCCTCTGCAGGGGGGCAGTCGGCGTATTCTGATGCCCTACCGACCGGGCAATCTAATATTAAAGTCATTGATAAAGATCAGAAACAGCATGGTCACTGCCTTAATATGAAATGAATTAAAAGTATGTCTATTTGGCACGGCCATCATTACATGATTTGTTAGAAATGATTGGATTAAACCAAGTATTTGTCCAGAGACACCATATCTCTTGAACTTGTGGAGAAGGCCAACATACCAAACCCTGTTGAATGCTTTTGAGATATCTAGGACCACAGCCTGAGCTTCACCATTCTTGATAGACAAATTCAGTGATCGCCATTAATACATCGATGGTAGATTTGGAGAAACGGAAGCCATATCGTTTAAAAGATGGCTGTGTGAAGTAAGATGCTTAACCAATTCAGCATTGATTAGAATCTCTAATACTTTGCCAAAAAGAGGTAAAAGATTTATAGGGTGATAATTTGATGGTTAAGATGGCTCCCCTGATTTCTTGAAGACAGGAACTATAGAGGAAGACTTCCAACAAACTGGAAAGCAAGAAGTAGCAAGGAATTTACTGTAAAGTTTGGAGAACTGGAGCCAGTTCAGGAGCACATTTCTGTAGGAGAATTGCAGGGATACCATTGAATCTGCAAGACTTGTTGGGGATCTAGCTTAGAAATGATAGCAGAAACCATGGATGGAATTATGTGTATATCACTCAGTAGAGAGACTGTTCTAGGTGTGGGGGGAGAATTAGGCAGAGATATTTCAGAGGTGTTGAGAGTGAAGTTGAAAGAGTTTCTGAGCAAAGCACTGCTTTATCTGCAGTAGATGACAACACTTCAAATTGAGTATTTCAGTACACACTTGCAGAGCTGCCAGTAATCTCTAGAACCAAACTTGTGAGAGGCTATATGGTGTCACACTATCAGTGAATAGTGACTTTGCATCTTAAATGACATGCTTACATTGATTATAAGCAGTGATAAAGAGATGACTGTTACGATCGGGATTAACCAAATGTTGTTGGCTAAATTCATAGGATAAATATATCATGTAAATTCCAGCTTATTATATTCATTTTTATTAGAAATATTTACAATAACTTATTTGGTTGCATGAGATTTAGTGTTGTTCATAAATATATGAGTGTAGTTATTGATGTTTATTCTTTAATTTCAGATATCTAAAGATTGTCATGGATGATAAGAAAGATGTAGCCTCAAAATAGAGACAAGGTGTGGTAAAGTTATTGAGTGAAGTGAATACAGTGTGTGAAATTGCAAAAACATTGAATATAGATCAGAGAATGATCAAAAAAGAAATTGAAAACACTGGTAAGATAAGAAACGAGAATAAAAACTGGCTTTAAGAATGTCACAGAAAGAGATTTGAAAAAAAAAACAAAAAAAACAATATAAACAAATTAAAGTGGACTAACCCAGAATAAAATATTTGTAGAAGCTGATATCACAAATCAAAACATGCAGAAAATTAAGAACATTGGAAAATCATGAAAACAACCAAATTAACACCTTTAAGTAAACATTACAAAGAAAAATGTGTAAGCTGGGTGAAGAAGTACATAAAAATTTCTCAACAGTAATTTGTAATGATGAATGTAAAGCTACATTGTCTGGACTGGAGGTGGGTTCTTCATGAAAATAATAAACTAACGTGACTTCAAAGACAATAGGGGTGAAATGGCCTATTTATTTGGGCTAGCATAGCAGGCAGTAAATAATTCTTGTGTATATCTAAATAAATATAATCACTGACCATTCTGTTTATCGTATAAATAAAACCATTTTTAGTAATCCCAACAGAACTTAAGCTAATGTTTGTAACTATATATTAACATAACAATTGATGTCTTCAGCTGTACAGTTCATAACCAAGAAGCTTTAAGCTAAAGCAAAACAAAGCTTCTTTAACTATTGCCCTCTTTGACCCCCTTACCCCCCACCAAAAAAAAAAGTTTTCAAGACTGTTCTCTAGAATATTGCTGGGAAGCAATAAAATCTGCTGTAATAATGTTAAAGTTGAAAAGTTTGCAAAATCAATGTATGAAAAACTGATTATAGAATGTCAAGAAGTCCATATTAACATGTCAAGTAATAAAATAATACTTTATTCATGTATATGGGATATTGTGTGAATCAATCATATGTTTCCCTGGCTTATATCTTTTGGATTTATTTACAAGTAATAATTTATATTGCACTTAGTTTTCATAATAAAACTTGAATCCCCTCAAGTAAGTTAATGATAATATTCTTAATAAGGACAAATATTATAAACTGAAATTCGCCTGATATTGCTCATATAATTAAAGTTCTACCCACATTACTTACTTAATAACAATTTTATTGTGAAACCACTAACTTGCATAATAAAATCTGACATAGTATAGATAAGGAGAAATGAGTAAAGAAAGCAATACTTTATTATTTAAATGTAAGTCAGAGTTGAGAGGAAAAAGTTGAAAAAGCAAAGCTTGATCCTAAATATTACCTTTTGGAACATTCTCTGGTGACTGACCAAGAACAAAGGTTCCTTCATTTATTATCTTTGGGCTATGGGCCCAAATCTTCATGGCTGGCACATTCTGTTTATGATTGTCATCACATATTCCAACTTTATCCAGATTAGTGTCCACTTGCTTTGAGACTGATTTAGCTTTGTTTTCTTTGTCCTGAGTCTCCTCACATGAAACCCAGAAGCTTTGTGCCTGGGGAAGGTCATCTGAAGGCTCAGGTTCTTCCTCTTGTACCACACTTAATCCAGTGTTATTATTAATACTGGACTGGCTTGTGTCTTCTGGTTTGTTATCAATATCCACAGTCTTGTTGCTTTCTAAATTATCATCCTTAGCCATTTCTGTGGACTGGCTAGGAGGAACCTGGTTAGGATTTAATTCTTTCACCTCAGCTGAAAAAAGGTTAAAAATGTGATATTTGTATGCAGTTGGTTATTAGATTAATTTACTGTTCGAGTTAGTGTACTGTGTTGTTAGTAACCAGCAATATCAGAAAATATTCTTGGATGCAGCTTCATTATCATTATTGTTATATTGAAAATCATTTGGAACCATTTTGTCAAAGATAATTCGAAAAGCAATTTAATTGCATGTCTGACATAATTATTCTAAAAACAGTCTCCCAAGAGATGTACTCAAGACTCATTTTAATTTGAGTACATCTGTATAAATGTGATCACCTACCATTCTGTTTATTTTATTGATAAAAGCATTTTATTTATCCTAACAGAACTTATAGCTATATGTTAACATGACAATTGAAAAAAAATTAATGCCAAAACTATTTTTGCAAATAGAATACTTTTAAATGTACTTTTCAAAAATAATATCTATATAAAAACATCAGCATGCATGTGTGTTTATATAAAGATCGAGAGATAGAGAAAAATGAATGTTCTATAATAAATCATGATAATAAAAAATATTAATATTTTTATGCTTGCTTTCTAAACTAGCATTTGCCACAGATTATATTTTAGACAAATATTAGGTAGGTGCAAAAATAATGACGTAATAATGTCGTTTTTTGACATATTTTTTTTAACATCAAAAAACAACATTACGTCATTATTTTTGCACCAACCTAATACAAACAGGAAATTATTAGATGAAGCATTGTTGATAATTATTAATTTTTGAGTGGAAGCCCCTTTATCTTAAATTCAGCTACATTTCATTGCAACTACTAAAACTCTATGGTGAAAGCAATGTTGGAAAGCAAATTAAGATTAAACAAATTCTAAAATTTCAAATTAATTCCAGCATTACCTTTTTATTAACAGAGATAATACTATAAATATTTGCTGTAAAGAAACTATTTTGAAATTTCCAATTTTCATTAAGATGAACTTTATTATGTAATTTTTTACTGAAAAAATAAATTGGGATAATAAGAATATTTCATAAGATATATGGATGTGACTTAAATATTTTGCTATCAGATGCAAAAGAACAAAAAATCCTTAGTTTTATTAGTGTTCAAATTAGATGAATCATTGTAAGTTACTAATTTTTGATGAGTAATTTTTTTATCTTATTTTTGTTGACTTTTATCACAACTACCAGATCATTCTATAATCATTAAATAAGTAGCATGGGCTGGAAATAAGGAATAAATTTCCTGTAAGATTTCTGTTAGCCTTGGAAGTATGTTTTAATGTGTGAGTTCCTTACTGATTAGGCTAGAAAAGATGGCTGGATTTAACAATCTCGTTCAATGTTTGAATGCTATATACTGCCATCTTGTATGTTTTTATTTTACACCAATATTAGATGTTTGCATTCATCCATTAGTCATATTAGATCTAATAATATTTTAATTTTAGGAATGAAGTAGTGTTAATTATTATTTCTTTTTTTTACAGGCATACCATCTTAATTTCTGATGTTTTTATTGTAACTCTCAGACTGTAGAATGACAGAGTCAACTGGGAATAAAGAATAAACTTCAATCAAGATTTGAACTTGCACCACTTTGCTCAAAATTTTCTGGAGGCTTATTTTGATTTCTGCTCTTCAGTACTTGATTAACAGTTGCAGAATGACAGTTTGGGAGTTGCGATTAAAAAGTAACAGAAATAAGGTTTAAGAAATACCAAAAATTAATAATTTTGATGTTGTCCTAAAATAAATAAATGAAACAAAAATCTCATGCATAGAAATATCCATTTTGGGGATACTGTTTCCCATGGAAATATCATTATTTGATGTTGCTGTGTTTAATATCGGCATAATTAAATAAAAGTAGCTTAGTGACAAAGTAAAAATAAAATAAAATGCTATTTTATTTCTTTTTTCAATTACACTAGAGAAAGCATGAATTAAGAAATATCACATGGTCAATTGTTTTCATAAAATTAATTAAATTTGTTATTTAAAATTCTTTAAAATAATTTAACCATTTCTAGAAATTGAATATTCTATAAAAACTTAAGACTAACAAAAACAATCAAACAAATACAACTAAAAGATGACTGACATGCAGGTCAAAACAAGAAAAAATTATAAAAATAATAACAAATGAATAATTTAATAAAAGCTTACGAGTGGTGGCTAGAGTTGGCAGTAATAAGGATTTATTCTGTAGCACATTTATTAAAGAGTCTCCAGAAGGTTTCCATTTTTGTCGAGACTGAATAGCTGATGTTCTTTCAACAGAATCTAAAATGTAGAGAAAAAATATTGTATATACTGTAGAAAACAGACAAACATCAAAGAAATGTAACAAATTGTACTAAAATATAAAAGGAGTTGCTTAATGTATGCCATTTCACAATCATCCAAATAATCTTGTTTAGTTGCCTTATCAAAACTTACTAGGCTGGTAGAAGTGGGCCATATATTGTAAAGTGGGCCTAAGATTCTGAAACTCTGCCATGCAGAAAACAGTCTAGTCTAATAGTTTTTCCAAAGGTTACCTTATATTCACATGTACCCATAAACATAACGCATACACTAAACATCTAAATATATCAAAATGTTTCATCATTTATTCTCAATTATTTAAAACCAATATACAACAATCCAAATGCAGATGTTATAATGAACTGGAGTCTTTGAAAAAATGCTTATCTTTTACCTGCAAGTGTATCTTGAAGTGGAAGATCTTCCAAATGAATACTCTCCTTCTGACTCCAGCGAGAACGGCTGGGGCCAGCATCATCTACTGATGTTGCAGATGAATCTTCCTCTGGTTTCTGTTTGAAAGAGACAAGATTAAACTTCCTAAGTTAACAATTGTGGGTGAACATTCTCTAAGTAGTATATTTATGTATCAATCTATACTTTCAACAAATTCTTTTCGCTTAGTCTAATAAGTTAAACAGATCCTTTTGGAAAAGTTTTCATAAATATTAATAGTTTTGTTTAAAAATAATATTAGGAACAAAAACAAAAAAAAAAGAAAAAAAAACTGGTTTACCAAGAAATTTTGCAAACAGATTCTGAAATAATTCAGGTCTAATAATTATTCTTAGAAAGTTGAATTATTTCCAATATTAAAAATATAAGATAGATTTTACAGGGCAGATAATTTTCACATATATTTTTTTTTTTTTAATACATTTTTATTATCAAAACATTTCTGCATTAAATATTAGCTAATTTTTTTTCATGAATTATACACTATATTAATAATTTAAAAAAATACATTTCGGCATGATTTCATAAATATTGTTATGTACTTCTTGTTATAAATAATGAATATTCAGTGGTGGGGAAAATCCATATAATTTTTTGTCACAGATAAAATTAAAGACAATATAGTAGAATGTACTGTGTGAAATCTAAATGTCTGCCTCACACACATCTTGCTCTCAAACAATAGCATTGAAAAGGATTTTATTCAAGATCTATTTTTTTTTTTTTTTTTTTTTTTTTTTTAGATACAAAAATATATATTTTGTCATTACAAATTTTATAACAACTTCTAATGACTAATAGTACTGCATTAAAGTTAGATTTCATGCAAATTTATTGGAGTAAAGATCACTGAAATTACATTCAAATTACAGGCAAAAGAGAAAAAACAAATAGAAATGCACAAGCATTTAACTCTCATAAAAACTCAACCAAAATGTGGGGAACTTTTTTAAAGTAAATTTTGGAAACACTGCAGCTATGTTCAAGAGGATTTATTTTGAGAATGACTTCTGTCAACATTAACAGTGGTTGTACAGTTACAACTTCCTGGGTGTTAAGTAGTTATGGTAGTGTGGTTTGCATTAGTAATCACTCATTCATTTTTCTCTATCAACTGTCTTGCCATGTCAATGATGAGATATTATGCCAAGATATCTGGTGATGGGACAGAGTACAAAGATGTGATTCCATATCTTTTCCTAAAAGCATTAATGCTAAACAAATATAAACAGAATTGACTGATATTCAAGCTTAGTTTGCCAATACTATTTTTCATATTAATAAAGGTTATATTTCTTTTTATAGAGAATAATTAACAATCATATGACAATGAATGGGTCTTACTTTTTCAATTGGCTCTTTGTTCCTATAAATCTCTCCATCTCTGAAATGCACAAAGAAGTGAAGTTAGAAAAGAGAAAAAAGTGTTGATTTCCAATCTCTAATGGGGATGACTGTAAAACTTTCCCCTTCCCCTTTTATAGGCAAAAAGTCTACAAAATGCATGCTGGAATATTTTTCTTAGTCAATAAAATAGGTCGGCTTACAATTTGATTTGGCTCAGTCCAGATCTGCCTTATCTTGCACACCCACTGCATTCGCTTGTCTGATCTTGCTTTTGTGAACACAAAAGCAACTCATAGTTTATAAACTTTTTTACCTCCTTACCGGTTGATTTGCTTAGCATATATTCTTTGCTAGCTTGATACTATTTCATTTTTGCCCTTTTTTCTCTTTATTGCAAACTTTATTCTGTTCATTGGACAGTTGTGTTATTTTGCATTTTGACCATGACTTCTAACTTATCAAAAAGTAATGGCTTAACATATATGAAAATATTTGATCAAGTTAGTAATCTTTGTATTTTTCTTTTTTTTTTTTTAGATATAAATTAATAATAATGAATTCAAGAATATTAAATGTTCATAATATAAATATTAAACTACTGATGCATGAAATTGATAGGAATCAACACTGAATGCTGACTATACTCAAGGTATTAATAAATAGGTTTCTTAAAAATTTTTTTAGCATTAGCTAGAAATTATTTGTTAATGGGACTGAAAAGTAAATAATCTATTCACAGGTTGGATATTCATTTACTGTCATTTAAAGATAAATAAAAGGAAAAAATTAAAAAAAGGCAAAGGACATAAAATGTATTTTTCAAACTCTTAAGCATTATCTTTTTATTATTCTATCAAAGAAAAAATTCTTTATTCAAAAATTAATTTACCCTTTTGCATTTTCTTCAATGTTTTCATTATTCTGAGATTCATCATCTTTAACACCAATGTCTTTGAGAAGTTGAGTAACAGATTTCTTTGGCTTTTGTCTGCAAAGAAAGAACCATAACTCATGACAGAGAGAGCCATTAATATTGCTGAAGAACTGATCAAGTGTTTATCCACATATAACAGTTTTAACATAAATTTTAATAAGTGTATGAAATGACATGACATTACTTAGTGAAATAACTTTGGTGTTTACTTCTTCATCTTGAAATAAGCTAATCATACAACCAAACATGATTTACTTATTCTATAGTGTTGTGTCATGCCATAATAGAGTTTATATTCAATATCACACCAGACAATCAAGAGAACCCGGTACAGGGTTGACCTGAATTGACCTTCTAGTTGCTAAATGCAGAATCACATGACCCCACAGCTGGACCCATTTTTGCAATTGTGGGAACAAGCTGCATAACAGAGATAGATATATAATCAACCACTCCAGAGAGTCTCTCACACATTGCACATCTCTCAAAATCACTCCTCCAACAAGTAAGGAACCTTATTTTCAATTAATCTTTCCTTTATATAATAGTGAACAATATCCTTATCCAGTAGCATTTGCTTGCACAGATCCCCATGACACTGCTGCCATCCAAGTCTTTTGTACATTATATTTGGCAGGTCAGAAGGATTGCAGTTTATATAGTCGCAAATCTGCTTTATATATGTCGTCCTCTGCTAGCTTTTCCTTGTGTAGGCTACCACAAAAGAACTTCACTAACAATTTCCTCTTTAGCTCTCCAGCAATACCCTATCTGACTCAACACTCTTTGATGAAATCTGATACTGGGCAAAGGTCCCCATACAATCATTCATTGGTCAGACGATCCCTCCAAGTGACATTCAAAAACACAGCATATGAGTGTAAGCGCCATCCAATCTTCTTTCCAGTTTTATGGTAAAGGTCCATACTGAGCAGCAATACAATAGAATAGAAGTAAAAGTTGCTTGAAAGAGGCTCTTTTTATGGCTGGAAGTCCAGACCTACACATTAGAGATAACTTTTCAATAACACTCCAGGCTTTACCAATGCAAGTGTTTAGATTGCTGTGGCAATAAAATAAATAAATGCAATAGATTTGGCTGGAATTTGGGCTCATCATGCCAATCATATATCTGTTTTTTTTTTGTTTTTGTTTTTTTTAATCCTTACAGGTTATTTAAAGCCAGAAAATATTTGTAAAATTAGATTGTAAAAATTTTTTTTTTGTGGGGGAGATAATAATGATTTAGTGATACAAGTCTTATTAATTAACCCATAGCTGGGGCAAGAAGAGGTGGATTCATACCTTTCCTAAAGGTATTTATGTTTAAGTGAATATAATGAACCCATCTGGAATTGGGACTTGGCTCTTTGATTAACAATTCAAAGCCATTATCAATTACACCATCCATACATCCAAGCTTGCAGCACCTGGTATTCCCAAATAGTCACCCATGTAGGTACTGACTAGTCTTGATATTGCTTAATTTTGGTGTTCATACAGGAACTGGTAGTTTCAACAGGATATGGCTATAAGCCTCATACATCTGTTTGTGTAGACACAAACAAGGAAGTACTGAAAAGTTTTCAGCTTGACTGAGAAATTATTCTCTAGAAAATAGATGTTTTTAATTGTAAGTGAAACATAAAATTGGAACAATTTTGGCCTATAAATCTGAAAATAAAAATTATGTGAATTTAATTGCCTCAGGCAGTAACTGAATAACACCTTTTTTCACCAACACCTTTCACAAGTTAAATGCAATATAAGAAAATTTAAACAAAAATGTTTGATATCTGGCTGATATTTGGTGCACTGGCATTACTTCATAGATTTATGATACTTCTATTTATTCATATCTATTCTTTTGCAAACTCAACATTTTAAAACAAAATGGTGGACTACTGAGTTTATGTTTCTAACACAAACACTTATCCAGTGTTACTTACATATTTGATTCTTGTTGGATTTGTTTGTTCTGAAAGGGAAAAAAAACAAAAGTAATTAATGTAAAAACACCAATAGTTTACTGTAAATTTGTTCTAATGTATAGTAATGATTTAAAAAAAAAAAATACTGGTATTTCTTAAGTTGTTGAGTGAAAGAAATATATCAGCAAATAACTGGGCATATAAAGCCTATCTCATTTCAGATTATTACTTAAGTACAAATTAAAAACTCATTGAACTTTTTTTGGTTAATAAAGCAGTAATTTTTTATATTTTTTATTAAACTTGTTTTAATAAATTACTTCAGGTCAGGTTTAAAGCAGGAAGTTTGACACCACTGATTAAAATGTGAAGTATGTATACAGTAAGATTTCTGACACAAACTTTACAGTAACATTTCTAACAAAAGGTTTTGCAAATGTATTTAATATGATAAAAGAAAAGAAAATTTAATATGATAAAAGAAAAGAAAATTTTATATTTTTTCAGCAAAAAAAGAATGTTAATGCAAGTAACAGTAGTAGTACTATTATCATTTTCATCAATGTTTTGTAGGCATAATATAATCTATAAATTAACTATTAGGTTGGTGCAAAAATAATGTCGTTTTCTCACATAGTAACATATGTGAGAAAACGACATTATTTTTGCACCAACCTAATATAGCCAAAGCAAATTCATTTTTCAACTTAAAAGAAAACAAATTCATATTCATTATTCCACTCAGTACAGTTTGCAGATTGAACAATTTATAGTTTTTAGTATTAATAGGAATATATTGCCTAGATGCATTGCCATAAAGTAATGATTATCAAGCTAGTCTCCCAGATCAATACTTTCAAAGTAAGTTTGATTCTTATTAGATTTTATTATCTTGTGCCATACTAAGCTTAATAAACATTGTATTTAAAACATCTTTAAGTCAGGTAAAACAGTAACTATTAACCTTATTTCTTTATAAATTTAAAATAAGCTAAATTTATCAAATTTATATTCAAACTTTATATAATACTATCTTAATTATCTTAAATTTCTGTAGAAATTTTAGGCTTTTCTGTAAGGAAATAATTATAAAATAAAGCAAATCATTCAACACCATCACTTGATAAGACACCAGAAGTGTTGAAACAATATGGCTATTTTTTTTAGTGATTTTATAACATGTTTATGTTATAATTTTTGAATAAATTATATTATCATATATATATATATATATATATAATGACAATATATGCATAAGCAGTTAGGTATTGATTCAACTGCACTAGTTAATGTTCTCTAAAAAAAAAAAAAAAAAGAAAAAAAAAGAGTTCTAGATTTTCTGTTTCATTATTTGTATATTTACTTTAGAGTTAATAAGCCAAAATATGTCCAAAATTATAAAAAATAAAAAACAATATTTTAGAATTATAAGATAAAAAGGGGTTATTGCATTAGCATATTTTTGAAGAGAAATTTTCAGAAACTAAATTATTATAAAGTGTATATTTTATAACTATTCTTAGCTGAGGAATAATTAAAAAAAAGCATAAGGTTAGAAACTGGATGCTTTTTTCTTCTGCTCAGTAACATTCAAACAGGAATTGCATTAGCTGATGACACTATAATGAAAATGATACATTTGTTATGATGGATAAAAAAATTGTTGAAATATTGGAAAATGACATCTGAAATAATAAATAAATACTCTTTAATATAATAGAGTAAAGATATTGATAGGTTTGCATTAACCTTTGTATACACTTTTTTATTCAAATTGGTGTCATCATCTTGACTGCCATGATTACAACATTTTAACTGTTGTATTCTCTGACCTTTTGGTGCTTGTCATATTGGGGGATTTCAGACTGAACTCTTTATTCAATCCATGTTGCTAGACTATTTTTATTTCTGCTTGAGAACTTTTCTTCTTAGTTAATTTGTCCTTGTGAACCCCACTTACTCGTTGCACTGAACCAGAGTATAAGGATGTCATTGCCTGAGCTGTGAACTCATGACAACCAGGTAAATTATACACATTTGACCAATGTTTATATCCACTCAGAAGAATTAACTAAAGAATGTACAGTGGAATGAGAATGTTCTATTAAAGAGGCTTGAATAAAGGGTTCAGTACAATACTCCAAGAATGTTACTGAATATGATAGGTATCCACAAAAAGTAAGAGTAAAATAGCTGAAATGTTATAATTAAAACAATCAAGATGTAGACACCAATTTGAAGAAATCTCATTTCAGAAATTCAGATAATAGTGAAATTCATTCACCCAGAGGAATATCAGGCAAATAATAAAGAATACTTAGCTAAAATTAAAATCATTTACATCAACAGAAAAAAAAAGCAAAATGCAGCAGCAAGTTGGATGTAAGCGTTAATAAGCAAAGGAAAATTCCATTCTTGTCAAAATCAATTCTTACAGTTTTAGAAGAAACTAGACAACACTGAACTACTGGGTCACCCTACAAATGAAAATTATGATTGATAAAAAGATTATCATTGAAATTGCTCTTTCACAGATTACACTACCTTTTTGTGTATTATGTGCAAAAAGGAGAGCTATCTTTTATATGCCTAGATTTTTTATACAATATGCTGATAAATAACTATGGGATAATACACTATAATTATCATTTAGATGCTATTCCCTTGAAAAATAGTTTCTTTTTACACTTCAGTACAACTGCAGACACCACAATATTATGATTCTGTTACAAGTCAAGACATTATATTCTTGCTTCCGTATCATTTCTCTAAAAGCTAAAACTAATATCTATAAATTTCAATTGATAAAATTTGATAGGATTTTGGATTTGGTAATTAAACTGTTGTATCTGTTAGTAAAATTATTTTCTGTAATAAGAATACTTCGTACAGGATTAGTTCTTTAACTGATATCACTTTATTTGTATATAATGACTGCATGACAAAGATAAACAAGATTGTCTCCTTTTAAGGAATTTCAGAAAAAGATTTTAAAAGTTTAAATGTATTGAAAATTTATGCCTTTCATGGCAATCATGTTTCTTTGAGAGAAAAGATAAAAATGGAATTTTACATTCTATGAAAAACATTGAAGCAAACAATGGAGAAGGCAGACGACACAAAGAGAATATAAATATTACTGGGAAAAAGAAAAAAATATTTGGGTCATGAAAAAACAAAGCAATACATTAAAAAAAAAAAAAAAATTATGCTCATTTAATTGAAATTCTTAAAATCTAGTATTTATTTGAAAATAGTTGTTTTCTGGCTAGATTTTTATTAAAAATAAAGTTTATATCTGATATAGTAGTATACAAGTTTTATTTGTCATATTGATTAAGTGATATTTTTCTAAAAGGGATATTTTGAGGAATCATCTCTTGGTAATTATTTTGCTGAAGCAATTTTTGACTCAAGGCCAAAGTTGGGTCTATTTTTTTCATACAAAAACACAGAGGTCAGTTCAATTAAAAGGCTGGGGTATACCACAAAAAGTTGTATACACCAGTACAAATTGATAGCAAATACAGAGTAATTGATTTTTTTTACAGGTTATATCATTCATGAAGCAAATATGATACAAGCTCAAGGTACTTTTTCCACTCAAAAAGGTAAGATCTAAATTTAACAAAACTGTTGAAACAAGAGAGTCTCATTCTAATTCTCACAATAATATGCAATTGAAAGAAATTTCATTATGCAAATAAATTACCCTGTGTTAAATCTTTAAAGTAAAGGTGAAGTAATTCCATTTGGGTGGGTTTTGTGAATTGTAACAGTATTTATTAAGCTTAATTTAGCAAGGAACTAATCTGGTTAGATCTGGTTAAATCAGATTGAACATCCAGTAACTAATGGGCTAACTACTGAGTAATGAACTTGTATTGTATAGCAGAGTCACCAGATTAAACCAAGAAGATAGAAGCCAAATACTATTAAATTTTAAATTTTACTTCAGTGTAACATTTTGGGTTACATTTAAATTAAGTTGGGTTAATTTGGGCTACTAATGAGACAGAAGTTAATTCAAAGCTTTCAAATATAGACCAATCCTGCAGCCCAGTTGCATGGCTATCAAAGATTGTTGCAATAGTCTTTCGTTTACCCAGAAATAGTAGATACCTTGGTGATAGTCCAAGGAACAAGAGATCCCTGTACTGCTATTTTATTCATACATTGTTGATAGACTCCTATTATCGGATTACTTCCTTTGTTCAAAAATAAAAATTAGTAACACTATTTTTCATTTATAGTTATCCTCTACATTTGAAGGGTACCTTCCAATTGGCCCATTATTGCTATATTTCATTTGTAATCATTGATCTGGTTAAATCAGATTTTATTATACTCTGTTTACTGGCAGATGAAGTCATTAGTATTTTATCACTGAAGACAAAAAAATTATTGGTTTAACATTTTGGTAATCTTGGATCTGTAGACCCCCGTTCCCACCGGTGTGTCAAAAGGACATTTTTTTACCACAACACTTATTTTAACTACTTTCACTCCTCGGCAATGTTTCTTGTTTTAAAAAGCAAGGATTAGAATTGTAATAAAACCTAAACATATGATGAAAGTGAATTTATACTTTTTTTTTGTTCTTGAGAATTTACAACAAAGATATTAAACGCTATTTATTAAACAGTTTATTTATGAGAATCATTTTATATTTACAACATTCTGAAAACTAATACAGTTGTATAAAAACTAATGCAAAGGAAATATTATTTATAAAGAAATAAATATGAAAATGTTTTTTTCATAAATTTACTAAATTATTAAAATATGTGAACCAATTATAAGTAAATTCTTATTTACTGTTTTATAAAGTTCAAATTGGCTGTTGTTTTGCCAACCATTCCTATAAACAATATAATATTGTAAATAAACAATTTAATAAATAAAAGTGTTTGTTATGTTTGTTGTCAATTCTCAAGAACAAAGAAAATGTATAAATTCACTTTCATATGTTTAGATTTTATTACAATTCTAATCTTCATTTTTTTAAAAAACACTGTGGAGGAGTGAAGGTAGTTAAAATAATAGTGGTGTAAATGTTCTTTTCACACTGTTTTTTTTTTGCAGGCATGAAGGTCCAAGACTACCAACATTTTACTATCAATAACTGTCAATGAATCTTTAATATCTGCTTAAATGTTGGTCTCATATTCATACATCAGATTCATTAAAGAATGGTATCAAATGAAAAGCAAAAACAATATAAACAGAATTTACATGAAATTTAAAATTATTTTCTAAGTTTTTTTTTTCCCACATTTTCAACTTGGTGACTTTTTTTTGTTCTTCAAGAGAGATTTAATTTTTAACTAAAATGCTATAGTAAGTTTATAATGGGCTACTGTAAATTATTTGAATATTGATGTAAAATAGGTTATGAATTTAAAACCATAGAGATGGTTTTCAAATGTTTGTTCAATATATAGAAAGCTGTATTTGTATTGCAGTAGATGTACAATCTATGTAAATTCGCAAACACATTTTAACAAATATAAACCAGATTTTGCAATATAGCTAATTCTTCAGAATTAGCAGGGCAGCCAAAAGCTTTGTTGATTAATGAACTATCACAAGTGTAATGGCAGAGGATTTGGGGTTTAGTTTTCTTCTTATATGCTTTTTTCTGATAGTTGCTGTGTTCTTGTACTTTTAAGTATATTGTGCAACAACAACAACAATCATTGGGCAATGACATTGTGTGTATATCACATTTTGTTCATTTCTCACCAGACAATCTGACACCTTAATGTTGAATTATGCAACACGGAACAAATACACGAGTGCAACTAAAATTAAGTACATAAGTGGTACAATACTTTTAACATTGTTGCTCTTAAAATTACCACAGTAAGTACTTTCATTTTAATTAAGCGTTCACATCTAGAAAAGAGAGAGAAAATGAAAAGACTGCAGGCAGCCTCTGTTGTACCTCCTTAAAGAACCGTAATCTTTGTCTCTCTTCAAAGTTTTGTTGAGCAATCTTTTGCAGGAAATAGAGGTATTTCTGCAAACAGAAGCAGTAAATAATTGACATAAATAAGCAAAGTTAGTAAAGCATGTAGAGAAAAAAGTTTGTCATTTTTATTCATTCTGTTGTATATTTTTTCTATTAAGACAGCATCAACTGAAATTCATTGAATGAAAAACATCCAAGATTCATTCAGTTAGAAGAAAATAATTTATTATATTTAACATTATTTTTTTAAAGTGACCTCAGATGTATTTTTCTCTAAACATGAGGTGCTTCCTGAATGTGGCCTTCAGTTAAAATTGGTTAGTCTCAACAAATAGATATTTAAAATTATATTTAGAGCAAAAAATATAAATTTTAATGTGATATTATAGTGTGACAATTCTATCCACTTAGAGTAATTGCACAAGTATTTTGGATCTCTTGACAAACTATTTTTAATGAATCTCTACATAAAAAATAATCAAGTTGCGTTAATTTAATGCATAAGTAGTTATTATTTAAAAAGAAAACAGCATTAATCAAGTTATGAAAGTGTTAAGAAAATTTCAAGTAATAAACCAAGTGTGTAAACATTTGTGAGGGATGTTGTATTACGTATGACATGATCTGAATGCTTTTATTTAACTATTTATTGTTATATATACATAATTTGTATAGGCACCTTGAGGTGGTACAATGGTTAGCAAGCTTGTCTTGCTAGAAAAATTGCTGAGTAATGAGTTGGATTCTGATTGGGTGCCCCCTACTTTCAGCCTTGTGCTGCATCTAAGCTATACTTGGAAAATTAATATACATAATTTGTAAAGAGGCTCAATGTGTAGTACTTGTGACGCTCATCTTTTTTCTTGTAGGTAGTTGCCAATGCACTGAGGGTGACTGTAAAATGTGTACATAATTGATTTGAGTCACTCCCACTTGATCATACTGATCATACTTGATATAAAGAAACATTTAAGCAAATTAGTAAGTCCAATAGTTTAAAATAGCAATAATATATTATTTTGAATTTTGCATTAAAATACAATCACCTTTTCTTGCTGGGTTTTGTCTTTTGCTAGTGGTCCATACATAATAGGACGACTTCTTGCTTCATCTAAAATGAAGAGAATTCATAATTACAAAACATTATAAATTGAATTATTAAGTAAGCAATAATCAGTGGTACCATTCAAGGCAATAGTTTTTTTGTAATCGTTTCACCCCAAACAAGGCAACAAAGTCACTAAAATGCGGAAGGTGAAAGAATATAAGAAAAACATTAAGGAGTGGGCACAATAAAAGAACAGAAATTAAGACAGAAGATAATTATTAACATTGCATTTAATTTTCTGAAGATCAAACTTGATTGGAAAGCAAGAAGCCAGAAGAGAGTTCCACAAGTGAGAAGTGCAAGAAATGAAACTGTTAGCATAAAACTTAGTTACATGTAGTCATTTCAAATGTAAAATGATGCAATCTTGCAGCCAACCTAGTAATGTGCTTAAATTTATAAAAGTCTATGTACCATAGAGGAGAGTCCATCAGAACAATTACTAATTTAATTTTTAATTTAATCTTAGAAATTTTTGTTATTTCAAGTAAACCACCCTGCATCTCCACCTGTTGTTGATTTGTTCTACCCAGAATTCTTATTTTAGCTGCAAAACAAGAATTCAGAACATGTATCAATAATATTTCACCTGTTGGTCTTGTCATTGCATTTCTTTGCATAATATAGCAAAATACTTGGTATAAATGCCATAGCAAAGGTAGAGGTTCTGTTGTTTACTAATAAAAATGTTTTATTATACTTACATGCCTTAGGTGTTTGCTGTGGTACTACCTGTAAAATAAAATTATGTTAAAAAAATGAAAATATATAAATGATAAAATTATTCTAATTGAACTTTATTATTATTTATTGTTTTTTTAATCATTTCACCTCAAGCAAGGCAATAAAGCCACTAAGACACAAGGAGTTACCGAGTGTTAGAGAATATGAGACCCCCCCCCACCACAAAAGAACAAAACAACACACTATTACGGAAAGAGAACATTAAAAGAACAAGAATAAATAAGACAGTAGATAATGATTGATATTACATTTAAATTTTTGAAGATCAAAGTTCTCAGGGAAGCAAGAAATTGAAAGAGAGTTCCACAAGTGATAAAAGAAACTGTTAGTATAAAATTTATGGTTACACCTAATCATTTCAATTGTAAAATTATGAGACATTGTCACCAAGTGAGTACCATGCTTAAATTCATAAAGTCTGGGTACCATAGAGGAAAGTTCATCAGAACAATTACCATGAAAGCATTATAGAAAGGGCACAGGGAAGCTACATTATGGCAGTAGGAAAGTGACTGAAGCTGAGATGCTAAATTAGAATCAATAACATTGCAGATTTTTTTTGATTTATCAAGAATCTCTAAATATATAGCAAGAGCACCAGACCAGATGTGGCAGCAGTATTCAAAGCAAGGACAAATGGTAGACTTATAAATATGTAAGATAAAGTTTTCTTTCTTCTTAATGAAAGGCAATATTTTTTTTTATTTTTCATATTTTATTAATATATAGAAATATAATAAAGTCATATCAAACAGAAAAGTATGATAGATTAATTAACACCTTAAAATGTATTATCAGGTATGTTTAGTTATCACCAAAAAGTTGAAAATAAGTTTTGAAATGGAAATTAGGAGAAGAAACATACAGTTCATTTCTATTCCTTAATATTTTTTATTTTTCATAGTTTATTAATATATAGAAATATAATAAAGTCATATCAAACAGAAAAGTATGATAGAATAATTACCTTAAAATGTATTATCAGGTATGTTTAGTAATCACCTTTTGCCAAAAAGTTGAAAATAAGTTTTGAAATGGAAATTAGGAGAAGAAACATACAGTTCATTTCTATTTCTTAATATTGTGAAAAATGAAATATTTTAATGAAATATAAGTACAACATTGAAATTTTAATGGATAACATGGTACAACATAAAAAGATTTACATGGGGATAGCTGTACTACAGGGTCATATTTTATATGTAATTTATTCTGTTTTTAGTTTCAGAAACATGGGTCATATTATACACAAAGTTATATTATACACAAGAAAAAAAAAAACTAATTCAACTGAGCCAATGAATATTAGAAAAAGAGGGGATACTTGTTAGTTTATATCAAGAATTTTAATTGCTCCCATTTTTTTTCTGCCAAAAGTTAAATTGTAGCAGTTTTTCTTAGTGATTGATAAAAATATATAGACTAACTTTATGGGTAATTGAAAATTTTAGGATCTTAATGCAAAGATTTTGTTAATCTATATAATCGTTTTTCATATCTAAACATATATACAGGTATATCAATAAATTCAGAGCTTAATGAAAAATATGAAGTATTTATTTTACCCAATGTTCCTGATGGGGGCGATAAAAATGTAATTTTTACAACATCATAAAGTGATATTGTGGGGAAAATTGTGAACATGGCCTACCTTAGAAACTCCCACAAATCTGTGTGTCATGCAAACTCTGGCTGCTCAACGGTAAAAAGAACCAAAATGGCGGCGCCCATGTTTTATGCCAGGCGGTCTCGGACAGTTAACGCAAAAACTTGTCTCGTTATTCACATGCAAATTATGGTCAGTCCTCGGCTGTATAAAGCAGGTGCGTTTTTGTTTCTGGGCACTTGGTTTTTTTTTTTTTTTTTTTTTGCTTGTGAGAAAGTTGGATGTGTGACACTATTTTGTCGTTTACCCTCCTCGCTTTTTCTATCTGCTACTATCAGTTGAGTTGTTGCATTACTACAACAAGCTATGGACAAGTTTGATCTAAAATTGATCCCAGAATTCGATGGCTCCCCCATGGGCCTGACTGTCGTCGAATGGTTTGAGAAGGCCGAATGTGTTTGCAGGGTGACCAAAATAAAAGAACCTGCACTGGTCATCCCACTGCGACTCACGAGGGGAGCCTACACTGTATATCAAGAACTCGGGGACGATGCTGACCTAGAGGAGATCAAGAGTGCCCTATATATGGCCTTTGGAATAGACCCCTTTATCACTTGGAAACAGTTCGTCGGATGACGGCTCGAGCCAGGTGAGATGGTGGATGTCTACCTGGTCGATTTAAGATGGCTGGCAGTGCCATTTGGCGGAGCAATGGACCACATACTGGGATGCGCCTTTCTGGCAGGACTTCCTGACGACACCAGTCGGCTCCTGCGAGTGTCATCAAGATTGGACACACTGGGAATAGACAAATTGCTAGCCAGGGCCCAAAACATCTTGAAAGACATGGAACAGGTCGTGGCAGGCGTGAGAACACCCGAGACGCCGCGGGAGGGCCCAAAGTGCTACAAGTGCAGTGGACCAAACCATTTCTCTAGAGACTGCCGGAGCCAAAGTGACATGGGAGTAGCCAATGAACACAAGCACGACTATGCTGCTATCGCTGCAACGAGTTAGGCCATGCAGCACAGGATTGCTTGGGAAACGAGTCCGGAGACAAGGTGTTGTCATAACACTTGCCCCCTTTCGGTCAGTAAATGCGGCATTGCCTGTTGTCAACGTGACTGCTGAGGGTAAATGGTGTTCGGTGCTCATCGACACTGGATGTTCCCGGTCTATCGTCAGTGCAGATCGATGCGTGACATGTAGCAGTCAACAAATCGAGATTCGGACAATTGACAGAGTGTCCCTGTCATGGTGTCGGGACTGTGTCAATCCTTCCAAGGTCGACATTTTGGTGGCACGTCAAAGGCCCCTCAGTTATGACCTGCTGCTTAGGATCGATGCAATCCGAGTGTTAGGAGGCATGATAATCATGCCAGCCGGAAATGTGGAACTGGGTAAAGGAAGGAAGGTGCGTGCAGCCCTTTGCATTAGTGAGCCGGATTTCGATGTCTCCTTCAATTCTGACGAGAGGGTGTGGATTGTGAACGGCTGGTTGATTCCGTACCCCCAGGAAAAGACTGGGACACCCAAAGGGTTTGATTCCCTTGATGGCAGTTGTGCAGGAGCAGAAACAGAAGGTACATCCGAAGGTACGTGCAAATTGAATGACTTTGTGGATGCTTTTACTGCTGATGCAGAAGTGTGTGCACAGAAGCTGAGAGCATGGCAGCGGCAGGGAGTCAATGTGTCGCTTCTGGATCTGTGAAATGCATATCTTTAGATTCCCATCAACGAAGTGCTGTGGCCATTTCAAACAATTAGTTTCAAAGGCCAACGCTTCTGTTTTATGTGGCTAGGATTTGGGCTAAATGTGGCGCTACTCATTATGAAATCGTTATAGACGCCATCACATCGCAAGACCACACAATTGAAAGTGCCACATCAGCATACGTTGATGATATTTTCATCAATGAAAGTCTGGTCTCTGCATCGCGTGTACAACAACACTATTCGGATTACGGTTTGGTGTGCAAGGATCTGGTGCGACTGAGAGATGGAGCAAGAGTTCTTGGCTTGCAAGTCTGGGAAGAGAATGGCACCCTCCGATGGAAACGAGGAAGTCAGATTCTGGAAGTCCCTGATGTGTCGACCCGTCGGTGCATATTTTTGTTGTATGAGAAACTTGTTGGAAATTTCCCCGTGTGTGGATGGCTCAGGGTGGCAGTTGCATTTGTCAAGTGCCTGGCTACTGCAGCAACCAATGGATGGGATGATAAAATCAAAGATCCCTCTGTCGCATACTAGCAGAGCTGCTAAGTAGAGTTCGGGAACTGGATCCCGTTGAAGGAAACTGGTGCATGGGTGGTGATGAGATCACATAAGATGCTGGTTAGGTGACGGCTGGGTATTATGCGATCGCTGGTGGAAGAATATGGATTGACCATAGATGTGACACTCATACAGTCCTGTCAGAACCATGCAGATCGCCTCACCAGAGTACTGCGCAGGTGGCTAGATCTGCTCAAGAGAGGAGAACCGGCACTTGAGAGCTGCGCAATGGTAGGGAGATGACTGGATGAGGACCAGGTGGCAAATACCTATTGTCAAAGTGGGTGTGAAACGAACTCTGTACTTCACCAGATTAGTCGACCTGCAAGTGTCCAGAGAAAGCGTTAAATCCGTTGTGAAGGCCTGCACAACCTGTCAGTCGATCGATATGGCCCCTGTTCATTGGGAAAGAGGAGAACTGAGCGTGAAGAGCAACTGGAGCAGACTAGCGATGGACATAACTCACTACAATGGTGAGAATTTTCTAACACTTATTGATTGCGGTCCCTCTAGGTTTGCGGTATGGCGGCTGCTATGCCGACAAGATGCGAGCACCATCATTCGACTGTTGGAGAATGTTTTCCTGGAGCGAGGCCCACCCATGGAAATACTGACCGACAACTAGAAGTGATCGGAGGGAGATTGAAAAAAGATGTTTGGGTCAAAAACCCACGCGGCAAGTGTACGACAAAATATGGCACTGGATGTGTTACGGAGGTGATTAGGCTGCAATTTGTGAGAGTTGATGGGGTTCCTCGCCACATTAAAGACTTGCAACCGGTGATGCAACCACTACCGTTACTGAGGGATGAAAGAGATTCCGAGTCTGAGAGTAGTGAGCATTCGATCTGCTTGGAGTTAGACCTGCTGGGCAGTGATTCTGATATCAGCAGCCTCCCAGCGGACACAGTGTTTACCGACACACAAATCACAGATGAGAGTACGCATGAGGATGAAGCTTGTGTTGTCCCCCTTTGGAGGGGCACTCGATGGCGACAATCACCACCTCGCTGCCCTGTTTGTGATCATGAGATCAGGGGGGAGTGTGGGGAAAATTGTGAAAAAGGCCTACCTCAGAAACGCTCACGAATCTGTGTCATGCAAACTCCGACTGCTCAACGGTAAAAAGAACTAAAATGGCGGCGCCCATGTTTTATGCCAGGCGGTCTTGGACAGTTAACGCAAAAACTCGTCTTGTTATTCACATGCAAATTATGGTCAGTCCTCGGCTGTATAAAGCAGGTGCGTTTTTGTTTCTGGGCACTTGGTTTTTTTTTTTTTTTTTTGCTTGTGAGAAAGTTGGACGTGTGACACTATTTTGTCGTTTACCCTCCTCGCTTTTTCTATCTGCTACTATCAGTTGAGTTGTTGCTTTACTACAACAGATATATATTTAAAGTATATGAATACTCTCTAAATGCACAGTAAAAGGCTAAGTTCTCTAGATTTCTAATTGGGATCATATAAGGCATTAAAAACTTGAGACAAAACCAAAACTTACTCCTAACATTTCTGCTTCAGCTTTTGCCTTGTTTCTTGCAGCTTCTGCTTTGCGTTGAAGAAAATCAGATACAATTTTGCCTTGATCAGCTGCATGAGCTGCTTCTTTCCTGTAAGAAATAGGCAGACAAAGAATTATAGTTAAAATTTAGCCAAACTTAAATGTTTCTACACAAGAGAAAAAGTCAGCCTTGACTGAGCTTTCACAGTATTTTAGCCAACAATATCTGTTCAAGTATACCTGGAGTATCTTAACAATAAGTGGGCCACCAAGATTTTATCCAGTCAATGGCAGTTTGAAATATTTTGAATATTTTTTTAATATATTTTCTCATTTAAGTAATTATTTTGTCAGAGCATTCGTTAATGTTTAAAAGTTTTACTAAATTATATATTATTTCTCAGTATAAGCATAGCAAGATGCCTTTGTAATGAGGACATTTCTCTTTTGTTTTAAATCATATCCTGCTGATTACAGAAAAGATCTCAATAAAACTGATGTAATGGAATAACTTTTCACCCCCATGAGTGATTACACTATAGGTAGTAACTACCTATAAGTACCTGTAAGTCAACGGACTACAGACACTAGCTGCGACCTGTTCCAGCTAAACAGTCAAACTCTCTGCCTTCGGGCAGAGAGGAACACAGACAAGGCTCCGCTGAAGGGCAGAGTCTTGTTCGGGGAGGTGGACTGCCACTGAAAACGTTTATGTGGGTTCAAAAAGGGAATATTTTTGGCTGAGCGTACGGGCTCGGAGAACCCATGTTAAACCGGCCTTGTGCCACATGCAACCCTTGTGGGGGGTAGATAAATATACTAGCTGGGATCTGTTGAGTATGACTCAGTCTTATGCGAGAACTACCGACCTTCCAATAGTAGCACTCACTACTGGATTGACTTGTGATGACTTTGTGCATAACTGTTACTTTATTTCTTATTGTACTTGTTTGTTACAATAAATTCAATCATTTAAATTTTATTCATCCATTTATAAAACTGATTTTTCTTTGGACTATGAAAATATGTAAGATACATGATGTAGTCCTTGTAAGGGTTGCTATAATACCACTGAAGTCGGCAAAAGTAATACTCTTCCTCTTCACCAGATAATGTACTGCAAAAAGATTATAGTCTCTCATATAGCGATGTCTCAAATAAAAAGAGGAAATAAAAATAAAACAGTGATAAAACTGACATACCTAGCAGCACTGGCTCTGGACACAGCTGCTTGTCTGGCACGAGTCGGTCTACTTCCAGGATTATTACGAGCCATAATGGCTAAAGGGTTGTGTCGTGCTTGGTTCAAATAGTGAGCTGAAAATAAATTGGAAATGAAAAGCAGATTATTAAAAAAAAAAAAAAAAAAAAAAAAAGCAGATAAAGTTATACAGTGGATGATTCATATTATTAGGTTGGTGCAAAAATAATGACGGTTTTTGACGTTAGATAATACGTCATTATTTTTGCACCAACCTAATATATACAAGATGCTTTCTGTCTGAATTTACAAGAAGATGAGCTATTATCATTATTATGTCAGGATTTATTTAAACTGATGTATTTATGTTTGTTGCTATAGTCACAACATTTCAGTTGTTGTACACTCCAGCTCTCTATCAATGCCTTTCATATTTAGTAGTGTTCAGGAAAGAACAGGCAATAGATTTAAGGTTCTAAAACCACAGCATTTGATTATCCTCTGGGACAATAACCCAGTTCATATAAGTATTAGTTAAGTCCATTTACTTTACCTGGTGGCCATGAGTTCAAATGAGGTCAGACAATAAAATTCATATCCTTTGGTTCAGTGGATGAATTAACTACAATGGATTTTTAAAACTAATGCTACCTATCCATTTCTGTAGAAAGTACTACAGATACTGGGAACACAATAACACCATTTGATAGAGTAAGTTTTCAGTTACAAAACACTATTTTTCCACATAGTAACCACCATTATCTATGCATTTTCACCAGCAATGAATAAGAGCCTGTGTAGGGTTACCAGAAACATAGCTTGTCACATATTGCTGTCACTATGGCAGAAAAGCATTACCCAGTGTTGAACTGTGACCACATCAACTATTTGGTCACCATAAATATGGTGCAATTCTTTTTGCCTTTGGAGCCATTCACTTAATGAGCACCAAAACAAAAAGAACAAAACCTCCTGTCATGGAAGAATAATTTAACTTACTACCTATGCTTAGACCTCTGACTGTTCCATTTCTGGAGTCTACCTGGGAAAAGAAATCATGTACCAATCTGCACTGGGGCTTTACAGACGATGGTGCAGAAATTCTTTGAGAAGACAGGCTTACTGCTGTCTAGAAAAATAATCTTGTTGAAATGATGCTGGATCAAGTAGCTAATTATTGCCCAACAATTTCCAGAAACACCATAGTTAAAGTCTCTATATCTCTGCCAAGTGTGTGGCAGGTTATTAAAAAACAATGACTTCCAAATCAGTGGGGCCCACTTTTTGTATTTTGACTATTACACTGGAATCAGACAAGGGCCTGGAGGATTTATTCCAAAGACTCTTCAATTATCAAAGACTTCATGCTATAACCAGATACCCATAAGTCACCATGGTGGCCTCCTCACAGAAAAAGAGATGACACTTACATTAGAGAACATGTTAATCCTCCCATGGTTACAACTAATCTACCCAAGCCTACCTAAGTTGGTTAAACAATGCTATGGGACTGAATTGAGATCGTGTACTTTAGTCTCAATAAAACCAGAAATCTCTCAGGCATTGGAATCCTTGCTTGAGAAGTTAAGCAATAATATGTCGGTGAATTGGGCATTCACCACTCATCAAAACACTAAAAAATTATACGAGACTCTAAAAAGCATGTCCACTGTGCAGTCAAGCTAAAAGGCTAACATTAACCACTTTTTTAAGTCAATGCTCCTACGTTCCCAAACCTGACCTATGGTACATGGTTAGAGCCCATTAAATCCCAGATATTCTTAAGACAGACCTTACCAGATCTGTCTTGATAATCAATTGCCACTAACTGATTTTTCATAATATGGTATCTACATTCAAAAGCTTGCCAGTGACCTATAATGTGGAGGAAACAGTGCAAAGTCCTCATGGCATTGTCAAAATCCAATTTAAGACTGAGTTAACAAAACCATAATTTGCCTAAAGCACACATTCATTCTTGGATGGATTTGGTCTGAAAGGACTTTGTCATCAGATCCGCACATGATCGCAACACTCAGCTCTTGTCAACCCCTTAGAACAGTGAGGAGCATATGTTCATTTATTGGTGTGTACAAGACCTTAAGCTGGGTCATCTCTAGTTGCTCTCATTTTCTTATCTCCTTCAATGAGGCTAAGGAAAGGAATCACAGAATGTAGTGGATTTGTTCAAGAGCTTATGGGATGTTTTTCATCATGGCACATTGACCTCATACTAGACAGACAGAAGGATTCATTTTTTCTGTGTTCTGTCTCAATTGAGATGTAATAATGGCACAGAAGCTCATTGTTTTCAAGTGCCTTAAAACTGAGAGCAGAATCGGTGCTTATGATGGTAGACAGAGCCGATTTAAAAAAAAATGATTTGCTTTTCTCAAAGCCTTGTGCTTTTAACTAATATAATCACTAAACTGAACACTGTTGAATTTCTAGAGTTTTCATAAAATTAGTTATGAGGGGTGGGGGAGGTAAATATGAAAAAAATTTTTTTGCCATGACTTTAAAAAAAGAAAACATATTTATAATAATTTCCATCATTTGTGAATAGTTTCTGAAAGTTTCATTAATATCTGATAATTATTTTTATTCTTGCAAGATTTTCCAAATTAATGTCTGTCATAGAAAAAAAATATGTGAAAAAAATTTATATGTTATTTACTAATTCCGGTGATACAAAGAGAAACAAGTATTTTTTAATCAAAATTTAGAATGTTCTAAAAAGAAGGAAAAATTTTAAAAAATAATTAAAAAAAATACTTTGGTCCTTCCTCTTAATAATAACAAACATTCAGATGATAAAATTTCAAGTTTGGCATCTTTTTCCTCATGCTATGCTCATTTTTAGCGATCTCATGGAGGTGCCTGCATAAGATGTTTTACTATTTTCTCATTTGATTTTGCCATCAATGTTTTGATATATAAAATTTATATCATTCTCCCATAAGCAACAATGCTGAAGGTTTTAAATGTTAAATAGAAAAAAAATAAATTAAAACATTTGTAATTCTAAAAATTACTGAACAGCCAATTTTTAAAAAATTTTAAATGTACTCATGCAGATAGTTTTGTATGAGAAATAATTTTATGTTGTTAAAAATTTTAAAACTTTGAAATATAAATGAAATTTATTTAAGATGATTTTCATTGGTAAAAAGAGATAATTTTGCAACCTAATAGACAATCAATAAGTACATTGTATTATGACAATTGTCTATTTTGTTGTATTTATAATAAAAAAAGTACTGTGAGAAATTAGTGACTCATTTGTTCAAACAGGTAACAGTTTGGTAATTTTACAGAGTCATAGCGAGTGCATTAGATATATTTTAGAGCTTAAAAGATGTGATAATAACTACATTTAATTTGTTCCTGGTTCAAATTATTTTATTACTTAGTAACAATATATGATCTCTTTGTAAATCTTGAGAAATCACATGAGAAAGTAGAAAGTCATTTTTTACTGATTAATGATCGATAAATTTGAAAACATGACCAAAATGGTACCTTGATTTAGTGAGACACCTTTTTCCCTCATTTCTCGGACTTTATTCATTTTATCTAGGACATCATGGTATTTCTTGTATTGTCCTACAGACTGAGAAACATTGCCCTCATTTGCTTTCTACAAAAGAAATAAAAATTAAATTAAGGCAGCCATATTGAAGGATGAGCATTTCATCAAAGTACAGTAGAGAGAGAGGAAAAAAAATGAATTCAAATGCTTCATAAGTAAAAAGAACATTTGCCAACCTTCTTCACTGGTAATTGTATTCTTTGTTCTCTCTCTTGCTTTTGTTTTTCAACCTGTAAAGAAAAAAATCTTAATGTTATGATTATAGAATTTTTTTGCTATAATAGTTGTAATAGCCATTTCAAGGTGTCATCATTTCCTAGTATTTGGTATCTAGCTTTTATTTTTTTAATAAATGGATCTGCTTTCACTCTCACTCTTGACAATTCCACTTAATGAACCAGATACATAGCTATTAGGTTGGTGAAAAAATAATGATGTAATAATGTCATTTTTTGACGTTAAAAAATACGTCAAAAAACGACATTATTACATCATTATTTTTGCACCAACCTAATATTATTTTTCTTCCGTCTCTTTAACTTAACAGGACAACCTCTCTTCAATCCATAAATTTAAGGTTTGGGATGTTGCCTACCAATAAATATGTAGAGCATGTAGAGAGTAAATGATATTTGTCACCATAAAGACATATACGGGCACTATAACATGATTTATTATTTCAGTTCATTCATCATTTGTTTGTCCCACAAGATGATCATGAAGTTGCAAAACTTATATATATCCACTGAGATGATAACTTGTATCTGCAAAATTTTACCAAAAATATATATCTATTTAATTAACCAATGAGTTGTTGAAGCAGCCATTTTAAGAAAATAGTTTTCTGCTAACTGAATTAAATAATCATTATTAAACTAAAATATCTACAGACACTACCACATGGTCAGAGTTGGAAAGTGTGTTCAAGGAGGTAAGGAACAGATCAAGTAAGGAAGTGTGTCCACCAGAATATTTGGGAAAATGAGTATAGAAATCTAATATTTGAGTGAGAGATTGGGCAAGTGAAAAATTCTGGATGCTGGTGAGATCTGTGGCATTAGACTGAGGAAGCCACTTGAAATAATGAGCACTGAAGTTGCCAAACCCAAAGCTATTTAGAGATAAATGTAGAGAGAGAGAGAGAGATAGAGTACCATATCTATTATAATAAAAATAATTTATTTGAAAATAATTATAATACAAATTATATATATATATATATATATATATATATATATATAATATCCCCATTTATATGTATGTAGTCAGATTTATTGTAATTGGATTTAAATGAAGTTTTGTTGTAATTCTTTCTAGTAAAGCAAAAATTCTTGTACAAAATAATGAACACAAAACAGGAGATAAATAATGTCCATTTAAAATTTATGTTATACTTTTTTTAAGAGGCTAAAAGTATCAAATATTTCAACAGCAACAACAATCATGACTACAATGACAATAACAAAAATCACTTACATCTATTTTTTTCTTTTTTCCACTTGTGGGTCTGCAAAATTAAAAATTAACACATCAGTTGAAATTAAAAATTCAAAAGAAAACAAAAAAAGAATCACTGATTATTTTACTAATTTTATTCTATTTGGATATCTTTTTTTTTTAAATATTTTTTTTACTGAGAAAGCTTGAGTAAAGCTTTAATAGAAATTTATTTCAATGAAGATAATACACTTTAGGCAAATATAAAATAAAAAAAATATTAACCTGATTAAAACTTGATGTTAATCTTTTTCCATATTTTCCACAATTTTATATTTTTGATGCTGACAGGATTTTTACTTGGTTGGCAGTGGACATATAACAGTATTGAGATGTCTATTTTGGTCAGAGTGCCAAAACTGGGACATACTTTAAATAATATTGATAATGAATTTTTCATGAATTAAATGTAGATTCTTGACAGCAAACATTTTGAGAGCCTCATAAAATATCTAGCTAAAGTGTATGAATTGTATGAATATATATTAATACATTCAGACTAATTCCTTTATTGTTTATGTGGCCATTTGTTTTTGATCAGTTTATCATTTATAGTTATCTGGATGTTATCAAAAAATTCATATATAATGCTGTATGACATTCATAGAGATGAGAACTGTTAAAAAACAAATGAACATATACAAATCAAAATAAATGATAATACATTTGTATGCAATAGAACATTTGTTACTACCTTTTAATGCTTCTATTACATGACAAATCTATGAACATGGAAGAAACTTGTAACAGTTACCTTTCAACAGATTTACGTCCATAGATGAGAGCTGGGTCATATTTAGCATTGGGCCTTTTATTAGCAGCTGCCAAAAGAGAAGAAATTCAGCTTTCATTTTTTTTTCCTTGCAGATAAAGATATGACTCTTGTGGTATTGGATTTTTTTTAAAGATTATGGAATGCATACTTAAAACATCAATTTTTAACAAAAATGGTTAGTACTATACAATTGTCAAATATCTGATCACTAGTGAAGTCTAAAATATATACTGGGTCATATGAAAACAATAACTATGATGAAACTATGGCATTTTTAAACCATTTTGACTTTTACTTATAAAAATTTTTAGTAATTGAAATATTGATAAAGTGTTTTGCAATAAGTGTTTTTAAAAGGTTAATTAAGAAAATCTTGATTAAGTCAATATCAATATTTACAATAAAATGGATACAATAGCAGATTATAGTAAAATATAGAAATTTATTAAAAGAAGATATTTATTGGTGAATAATTAATAAAAAAAAAAATTAGCTATTCAAAATGTAAAACTTAAACCAAAATTACATTATAAACAAAGATATTTCTCATTCTCCGTTAGAAAAAATCTTTTTTAGCATTAATATAAAATATTAGTAAACATCAACATTAAAATTATTTTTAAAAATAGCAGTAAATAATCTGAGGGCTGTAGAAGAAATTGAATTGGGTTGTAGTATATTTTTTTTCACAGGCTTTAAAACAAAAAATGTACCATGTAAAGGTTTTGCTGATGATGGCCGAGGAGAAGCAGATATTGGACGACAGGCCAAACCATGAAGGACAGTATGACTGAATTCATCAGAATATTCCTGTAACAAGCAATTACATACAACATTTACACTATGATAAATTAAAATAAATAAAGAGACAAGAATGCAAACAGAAGGATAAATGTTAAAAGAAACTTACATTTTCAGTTAAAAATTTCTTAATTCTTGGCCAAAGGAATGGTTGCTTCAGAATCTGATTAATTGTAGGCCGTTGCCTTTAATATAAAAATTAAGTATTATAGATAATAAATGAAACAGAAAAATAACTATGGACAAAAAGAAAATACATTTAAAAAATACTAGTTCTGTAAATTTCTGGTGAAATTTGAAAACAGTGACTAAGATTATGTGAATATATATATATATATATATAAAATAAAAACAGACCACTTTAAGGTTCCATGTAATAAATTATTTCACCACAGCTCTTTTAAAGGACTGCGGATCATCAGACTTTACTTCCAAACAAAAAATGAAAAGAAAATTTACACATTTTTGACAGGCCATATTAAACATATGTAAATTAACGAAGTGAGGGGGGAGAGAGAAGACATGAGTGAATTAGCAGACATTCACACATTTAAATGGTTAACTTAATGGAAGTCATATATTGATATCGAAAGGGTAGAGAAGAAAAAACCCATAGAGAGAAAAAGAGAGAAGGAAGTTATGAGAGAAAGTGTCACTAATTTTCTTTGTAAAAAAAGGCTAGAAACAGACGCCGTTCTTTTGTTTTACTTTGAAAGTGTTATTTTGGGGGTTCATAAAGATTATAATGTTTGATATAAATTTGAATGTCTCTAAACTGTCTAGAAATAATTTAATTTGATGTTTGTTAGTGATTTAAATTTTATTAAAATTTTGGGGATATGAAATAGTCGATTAGAAAGATATTCATAGAAAGTACATTAAAAGAATAAAATTTTATTTTAAAATATAAGTTTACTTCTAGTAATCTTTTTTTAATCTCTTTAAAAAATTTTTATTATTGATTATTAAGTTGACATCTCTATCTATTTGAATTTTGTTCATGAATTTAACTCGTGACTGTTTCTAGATAGGTAATCTCTTTTACTTAAATTTTAGTTAAGTTAATATGGGGTAATATTTGAAGATAATATTAAAGATCTTGCTCTGTCATATACTGTATACACACCCATGCAAATATCACATATACACACGTTCCTTTACATGTTCAATCACTCATACAGGTACCCATGTGCTGATATACACAGGCAACTTCATGTATTAACACCTACCTAGATATCAAAAATTTTTCCAATTTAAATATTTTATCATCAATAATGATTATTAAAGGGTAATATATTTCAAATTAAATTAAATTATCAATTTAAAAAATTTTCCTCTATATTATAAAGAATTTTAAACCCACACTTCCAATTGGAGAATATTAAATGAGAAAATGAGATAAAACACTAATAACAGGACTGTAAGCCCTCCTTTTATAATATTCTGTGTATCCATAAATATACACATATATATATATATATATATATATATACACACACACACACACATATATACTCATACATACACATGTACATATACACACATACATACATACCCACATATATATATATATATATATATATATATATATATATATATATACACACACACACATATATATATATACACACACGCATACACACATATATAATTTGGTGCTGAGTTGTCAAATTTTTCTTCTTTTACCCACTAGAAATTTTTAGCTTGATTTTGCAAGAAAGTACTAAAGTGGTAGAGTAGTGGTAAAGTCAATGAGTAGTAATAATAAAACTTGAAATTTTACCTACATAGACAGGAATCAGATCAACAAATCCTACCTGTGATATGTTGAATAAAATGGCTAGTCATCTAATATTTGGTACTACTATCTATATGTGTATATATATATTTGTGCTTCTTCCCATCCTCATTGCTGAGGGTCGGAGATCATGGACAATTGTTATAGGTTTGAATTCAGAGTTGTCCTTCTCCTAGACTGACTGCCAACCATAGCTAGAGAGCCCAGTTTACTTTTACCTGGGGAAAGAACTGATGGATGCATACTTTTCCTGAGAGTATTTGCACATGAGTGAATGTAGTGAATTTGAGCTTGGATCTCTGATTTTTTATTTTAAGCCACCATCCATTACATCATCTGCAAATCCGTGTGTGTGTGTGTGTGTGTGTGTGTGTACATATATGGGTATTGAGGGCAACAGCCTGCTTCATGCTTAAATACAATCTTCAGGCTTAAGCATGAAACAGACTACTGCCACTGGGTGTGGTTCCCAAATGGTGTGGCACACCTCGTATGTGTGGTGGAAGAGGATACCAGGTAAGGTGGAATGATTGCAAGACAAAGATTTAGAAACAGTTTCAAAAAATTCATATGCCAAAAATAAATATTTAAAAATTTTAAAGATTATTATAGATTACTTGTAATTGCATGAATGAGTCATAGTATAAATAGTTATAAATAATTATTGACTGATTTTATCTTTGTGATATTTTTGCATTACATCAGGTATTAAGAGTGTAGTAAATAGGCTCTGTAAATTGGAGGAGAGAGTGATCAATGATAATGTTCTAACTTCAGATCTGTGGTTATTGCCCTTCAACTCTCTCTTTTATTTTAAATGTACTTTTATCACAAAGTTTGGTGAGGCATGAGCAAATTTTAATTCTGAAATTGCGCCCCCTCCCTAAGTATAGGAACCATTTCTTTAACCCATAAATATAGCATACTTTAAAATATACATATATATATATATATATATCTCCAAGTATAGGATTGGTGTATATGGAATAAATTCCAATAACTAAAAAAAATACCATTCTTAAAAGAGTGCTCAATACAGAGTAGAGCAAATATAATTTATTCGAAAAATATAAAATAAATGTTATAAAATCACTACAAAAATAGCCATTTTGTTTCAACACTTCTGGTGTCTTATCAAGTGATGGTGTTGAATGTAGAATAAAGGGTTTTAAAAGGTTTTGGTAATTTTTAAATTTAAACTTGGTAATTTTTAATTTTCAATTTTATGGCATATTTATTAATTAGAATGATTTCTATTTTAGTCTAACCCTAACATTAAGGCATTAATTATTATAACCAAGGTTTGTTGTCAAGTTTTTAAATTCTCATATACTTGTATTTTGATTGGTCATTGCAGCTTATGTAACAGCGTTTCCCCTAGCAATGGGCGTTGATTTGAACCTTTTAAAACCCTTTATTCTACATTCAACACCATCACTTGATAAAACACTCGAAGTGTTGAAACAAAATTTTTGTAGTGATTTTATAACATATTTATGTTATAATTTTCGAATAAATTATATATATATATATATATATATATATATATATATAGATATAGATGTGTATGCGTGCTTACTTAGTTTGCTCTCGTTAGTGTATTGAGCACTTTGCTTAGTTATTTTTACTTTGTGTCAGATGATTTTTCTTTGGACTCTGAACTTAGATTCTAGATGATTATTTTCGCTGGAGATACATGTTCTTAGTTCTGTCTTTTTTTTTTTTTTTTTTTTTTACCCTTTTTTTCCCCTCTTGGGTATTAGTTTGTTTATTTACGAGCTAAAACACCTAAGGTTTTGGCAGATGAGTATAGTTGCTTACATTTATAAGATTATTAGTGTATATATATATATATATATATATATATATATATATATATATATTACACACATACATTTTAAGTCATGAACAGTTTGGTAGAGCTTAACTTGACCTTGTATTATTGTTGCTGAAAAAAAGAAATCAGATTTGAATCCCTTGTATATTTTTATAAAGATAGAAGCAAATATTGAGAAGCAAGACTGAGGAAGAGAAAGAAAGCCACTAGTGATCCCTTTTGGGACAACTGTTTTTTAGATAATGACCAAATTAAGCAAAAGATATCAAAATTGGAACAATTTACATTCATGGTTATTAAATTTGTTGTTATAAATTAATTTTCATAAACAACTTTAGATTATTAAAAAAAACTATCAGGAACTTTAATCACAGTAAGTGGATAATTTTGAATTCATTTAAAATAGTGTTTGGGACTGAACAATTTTAATAATAACTATTTGATAAAATCATCTATGATTATAATAAATGGCTTCAATTTTCAAAATCAAATTCAATAGTAAAATTGAAGTTTTAGTAACAAAAAAACTAGCGAGAAAAAGATTACAAAGCTAATAATTTTCTAAACCTTGAAAATTAACAAAAGTCTGAACAAATGATACCAGCTGTTAAGATTAAAAATCCTTATTGAAAAGCTTTTCAGAACTAACTCTTTTTACTGTTACACTGATGCAGTGAAAAATAAAAGAACACATAATTACACTAGAGATGCAGCAGCAAATGCTTACCTTGGAGATCGTTTTAGAAGAGCTGAAACGAGATCTCTGAGATTAGAGGAATATTTGGATGGAACAGGAGGATAACTCCCTCTGAAAGATAAAAATCAAAAGATTGCATTAATTATGGATTATTTGCATAAAACCATTTTTAAACAGAATTAAAAAATTATGCAACTATATCATGTTAGTATATTATCAAGCTGATGTAGAAGTTTGTAGTATTTTTTGATAAAATCTTTTATTCATATCAATTCATATCCTCATTATTGAGTTGTAGGTGAGTTATAACTGAGTAATTAATTATAAACCCCCTAACATTTATATATTTAAAAATACTCATAAAAATGAGAAATAGCAAGACGTGGAAACAACAAAACAAGTATTATTTATTATTTGGATGTATTGTGGTGTTAAAGAAACGAGAGATAGTTTTGGGGTCCAATGTAGATAAAAAATGGATCGGAATCCAACAAAATGATAAGACAAAGAATAAGTAAAGTGTATAGTCTTTCTCATGTTTTTTTTATAGATGTATGCAATGAGCCTCCAGATAATTTAGTTAGAAAATAGAAGTTTCTGGGGTTTTCTTACCTCAAATATTTGTTGAGTGCTAAAAGATAAATGTTACTATTATGGCCTGAAAAAGGAAAAGACGACAAAAATTTTGTTGACACACATTTTGACAACCTGTGTGAACTGTTCATCTGATAGCTAAATTTTGTGTGTGTGTGTGTGTGTGTGTGCATATATTTATAGAGGAGAAAAGTGGGGTTGATTCTCATTGGTTTAGAATGAGTGAATTAATGATAATTGTAATTGTTATAATTATTTTATTATAATTATTTTTTGACACTATAATTAATTTCTATTTATTTTTTTATGGACACGAAACGGTGACAGTATAATTAATTTTTTATTTATGTATTTTTTTTTATGGACACAACAGTCATCAAAGTATTTTCCTTGGCTTTTTATAAACTTACACCTCTAACGTAATAAACCCTGCCTGTTGCAGCTATGTCCTGTCTCCCTGGTGATTCTGGCTGAAAAAGGAATCCACCCGATCTCCCCCAGTGAACTGAAGGGACCACCACTATTCGCCACATTGTGAATTCTTGATCCGAACAGCAGTCTATCAGTCTCTGCAGAATGGTCCAGTGGGAAGGGGAGGAAATGGCTGGGTATTACGCTGAAAGGAAATCACTATTCATGCAAAAAAAAGTTTCTTGTCGTAGCCGCAAAGACATGAAAAAGAAAAAATAAGCAACTCTTTCGGTTCCTGTACAAGGAGCCCTTTTTAGGCCACTGTTTTTATGTCACTACTGAAGAATTTACACGAGTACAAAATGCCGTAACGCGGTTCACCTGTTTGGGGTTGGAAGTGACAAAGAGAGTAGGAAAATTTCTGCCTAAACAATTTGGGCTGATCTAAGAGAAGCAATTCGGGGATCTTCGTCAGAGTGGGTAATTATAGCAGTTTGGTTTCTCAGCTTTGTTGGCAAAATTAACTGGTTTCATACAGGGTCTGTTTCTATTTCTGGGTTCGGATCGGACCTCTTGGGCACGTGACAACCAACCAACCAGACCAGCAAATTCCAACAAGCCATTTCTTCCCCAGTTCTGCGATCTCACTAACTCAAGCATGCGGGCAGCTTATACAGAGAGAGGCGGAGCTAAACCATCTTTAGGCACTGCCCCTGAATTTTAGTATGCAAATTGCCTTTGACCACCATGCAAGCTTTTCTGGTCCCCGAAACTCAGCGGGAACCCAGTTTTCAAGAGGTACTAAAATCGGATTCGGACCTCCTGCTCGGTCTTCCGCAGACAACGTCTACTTAAGTGGTTTTGGCAAAACTTATCATGTCTGGTTGAATTCCGCCATTTAGACCACCCAAAAGTCCAATTCGCCATTTATCACAAACTTTACTTTAACGAATCCATCTCTTAATCACTCTGGAATTATTACATTTAATTAACTAATAACTCAACCCCAGAAACAATTATTAATAGAAAAAAAACAAGAGAAAAAAATAAACTTATTTCTGGAATTACTCTGGAATCCCTTCTACCAAAGTAATTAGCACCTTCATCCTAATTCTTTAGCCCTGTTGATTACTAAATGCACTTCGGTGTTGGGTTGGTTTGGGTTTGTCTCTCTATGTCACACACCTAAACTGTATTTTATTAGAAAAAGAACAAAGTCAGTTTTGATTTAATGAATTCTTTAAGGAAGTTGAACCTTGACTATTGTAATACTTTGGCAGTTTTATTTAGTTATACCATTGAAGTAAATAGTTGATATATACAATGGCTCTACTTTAACTTAGAAATGATCAACTTGCATAATATATGACCATTTTTGCTTGGTTATGACTTACAATAATTTACTTTTCAGGAAAGGCTACCAAATATATATGGTCAGGGGCTACTTTCTTAGAGAAGAAAGCTTCATCTTTGCTTGAGCAGTTAATGATATCCAAGTCTTGGGATTTAAACAAGTTTATAAAATTGTCTTAATAAGATGAGGCATCTCACAAACTGATGAGTTTATACATTCCATGTATAATAAAATGGGAATATTATTTTACACTAAAATATAATATATTAATGTTATTTGAAAAAGGGGATTGATTTATATATGATTGATTCGGTATTTTTATGGCTTATCAACCCTTTGTGGGTTATTTAAAGCTGAAACATTTTGGATTATAAGAAGAATTCTTTTTTTTGTGAGTGAATATTATTTTTGAGAAGAACAATGATTTTTCCAGATACAAGTCCTACTCATCCTTAGCTGGAGGAGAAGATGACTTCATACCTTTCTCAATAGTATTTGTGCATAAGTGAATATAACAAATGAGTGGGATTCAAACAAGGCACTCCAATTTCTCATTCTGAGCTACTATCCTTACACCACCTGCACACCACACATTATACCGGAGATCACATTGTACCTGAATACATTCCTATTATAATATACTGATGTTATTATGCATGTGATTTAAGGTTATCTTGATATAGACCCTAATTTACTTACAGCAAGCAAAGAATGAAAACATTGGTACTGTATATTCATAAATTTCATCGAACAGTGTGGAGAAAATTTTTTGCTTTAAGTAATTGTGTCACATTCTGTTTATGACTATATTGAAGACTGTACCAGTTTCAACAGTGCTATATCAACATTAGAAAATTTATGCTAAAATGTCAAATTAAATATTTGCAATATTAGCTATATGGAAATAACTGGGGAGATTCTTGATGAATTTTTTCAAGAATTATGGAAAATGAGTGAAAACAGATTTGGTGGAACAATACCATGAAGAATTGGTCTGTGATACTTATCAATGGTATAACTTCTTTCCTAATATGCCAATGCCTTTTGGAGAGTAAGACATGAGATTTACAAACTGCCTACAACCGGCTTATTTCTTGGACCTAGCCAACATAATGTTGATTTCTACTTGTTGATCAATGCTCAGGCTGTTGCAATAGTGATGTCTGAAATTAAAGTTAATGATTCTCAGGATGGTCAACAAAAAAAAGGATGCCATAGCTGCTGTATCCCATGTAACAAGAAAGAAATGCTATTTCTGTGATGGAAGTTTTCATATCAGAAATAAGTGCCTAATTTGTGATGCGACCTGCTATACAAGCAGAAAAAGGGGATATTTTTCCAAAGTATGTAGATTCAAATTATCTCTGATCACTACTGCAGTGCTACATGACCTTATCTTACTTGCCATTACTTCTAATTTCCACCCAGGTCTAGCAGATGTTGTTACTTAAGTTTCGGAATTGATACATGCATTAACTGATTAAAGTAGCATGGATAGCTGTAAGAAAGTTAAATCTGAAGGTTGTCGAGTTACATCCTCTTAATTTTCAAAACTGCTCTTAGCAGACGCTCTCAGGACTATAAATACTTGGCAATATTTTTCTTGCCCTCTTCTCACCTTATTTGCTTATTCATCAACATGTAACCTATCGTAGAGAACATGTTCCCTTTTGGGAAACATATGAACAATACGTACACACACATGTACGCACATTCATTCACTACACATACTTTGGACCATTAGGTTTTCACATTCATTTGACACACACATCATTTGTTTTTGTCACTTGTAACCTTTCTTGTTAATACATTATCATTTGTTTGTACGTATATATTGGTTCTTCTTGTTTCTTTACATTTCTTTATGTGGCCTCACATTCCAAGTCTGCCATGTTTGTTGTAGACATTTCAGGAGGTGAATGTGTTTATCTCACAACACATACACTGGCCCTCAAAAAGTTGGTGAGCCCTGACGCAATAATTATTTTTCTCCTGTTAACAAGAAACACACAAGATTACATATGTACAGACTCAAATATACATTTACACTTTTCCAAACCGAGAGCCAGTGAAAAAAAACATCAACAAACTTCTTTTCCAACCCTATCATGCATGGCAGACACCATAAACTTATAGCAAAAACAATTTACACAGCTACAATGTGATTAGACCCTATGAAAGAGTAAAATCACAAATTTCAAATACTACAATATATCTATACAACACATGATGTTCTCCAACTAGGCAGAGAAATTTTTTTTTGCAACATGTGTGACCTGAAAAAAAAAAAAATTACTGCTACATTGGTCCATTCAGTCAGCAAACAACACACACCTCTTCCCTACTGCCCTTTTGCTTTACCCTTTTCTTCTCTCAGGCACCATTACGCTTGACTTAACCACAATTGGCAAACATCTTTAAAAAAAATTTTTTTCAACAAAATGAAAATACAACTCCATTTCAACTTTAATCAACACTGTTTCTTCTGGGCTAATCAGATAAAGTGTGACATATTTCAAAAGACAATTCACTGTCTTTTTTTTTTTTTTTTTTTCACTCTTTGATGATGCCACTCAAACAACATTGAGAATTTGCAATTACGATATGCTATTGACAATAATAGCACATTTTCTTAAAGTTCTCAAACATGCATTTGACACTCGGTAGAAATTCTACATCAGCTCAACTTTATCACAAATTTTGTGCGCCAACTTTATCCATGCATAGCAAACAAATGAGCTCTTTCTCAAACACAACTATGGTCAGGAACCAAATACAACGGGATGACAAAAGCAATTCAATGTGGAGCACTGGAAAAAAAACAAATTTTAATAGAAAACTCTGAATAATTTTCACTACTAACGCATTTTCCAGAGTGTGCTACATTCGACTAGAAAATAATACAGTACCCTGATGACAGCACAAGTACATTTTGTTGAATCACACATCTCGGCCACACTTCTGACACCTTTTCTTTTCAGCTCATGAGGACAGAAACAAAACTACATGAATTTTACATACGAGCAGAAAAAATTCTACCCACCTGGAGGGGAGTATTGTTGGGTTACCTTACCTAGGGGACGCTCTCAGGACTATAAGTACTTGGCGATATTTTTCTTGCCCTCTTCTCACCTTATCCACTTATTTGTCAACATGTAACCTATCACGTAGAATGTGTTCCCATTTGGGAAACTCATGAACAATACATACATACACACGTATGTATGTTCATTCACTCACTACACATACTTTGGACCATTAGGTCTTCACATTCATTTCACGCATACATCATTTGTCTTTGTCACTTGTAAAATTTCTTGTTAATACATATATATTGGTTCTTGTTGTTTAACATTTCTTTATGTGGACTCACATTCTGAGTCAGCCATGTTTGTTGTGAGCGTTTTGGGAGACACATGTTTATCTCTCAATGCATACACTGGCCTGCAACAAGATTCATCAAAATAGCAAAATAAATTTTTTAGCCTTAAAAATTAATACTTGTGGAAGAACTAATCTTATATTAGAAGTGAATGGATAACCTTATCCTTCTACCACTCTTGGAATTTTAAAGGATTTGTGCTGCAATTTACTTAGAAACAACATAAAAGTTTAAAAATTGAGTATGGAGGTGGCAGACCCGAACTTACAGATAAAGATAAAGATTCTATTTGTTTATGTTCAACATCTTTGCTAAAAAAACAAAAACAAAAAAAAAAAAACAACACTTTTCTCCGAGTCTAAACCTTAACTGTAAACCAATTAAAACAAAATCTCAGTTCTTTAATATAGCAGATCAAAGTTTTATAAAGCAGAAAATATCAGAGTGGTTGACAGAATGCATTATAGAAGAGAGTTCATCTCCTTAGCATTCCCAGGTTGCTGTTGTGAAAGACTCACAAAACATATGCAAAAAAAGACTGGACTATTCTCAAACTGTTAATCAGTATATTGAACTTGATGTATATATAACCACTACCATGAATAAATGATATGGTTATTAACCTTTCTAAATATAATTTTTTTATCAACATTTCACCTAAAAAGTTCCTATCATCAGGTAATCAAACATCAAATCTTAAAGATTTATATGAGGGGCTTTGTCATCTTGGTGTTGTTCATTTCCTCAGAATATTAAATCTAAAAATCTCCCCTATTTTACTGATGGAGTAAAACATTTGTACTTGTAAAATTTGTGCACTACTAAAGCCTCAGTTTTATCAACCAACAGAAGGCACATTAAAAAAACTAATCAACCCATGGAATGATTGAATGTAGATTTCATAGGGCCTTTACCATCACACTACAATCCTTACATGCTAATATTGATATTGGTCCCCAACCTCCATTTTGTAGTTGAATTTCAAGTCAAAATTTTGATGTTGAGTGTTACTTTATTATATTGAGTAGCAAAATTTTTATTACAAGAATGCTCTCATTAATTTATTACTTGGAAAAAAAGACAGGAAATCTTCCTTTTACATACCTTATAATTTTTAAAACCAAATTTTTCATGTTTCCAGCTTCAAACTAAATTAAAAAGAAGAAAGAAAAGGAAACTTGAAATTGTCTTTGTATCCAGAGTTCACAAGTTATTTTATTTAGCTGTGAAAATAAAAATTATGACTTCAAAATAGAATTGAATAAAAAATGTAATTCTTGAATAGAAATCTATGGTTATTCTAATGTATGGACAGTCAGGTAGCACCAATTATTATTTAATTTTGTGTTGATTTGTTTTAATAAAAGAAAAAAAATAACTGAAAAGAATCACTGTAAATTGATCTTTTGTAATCTTAAAAAACAGCTTAGAAGAAAACATGTACTTTTTCTGTCCTCCAACAGGCTCACAACATGGAATTTGTTATTAAAGTCTGGCTAGTATTTCTTTCATCTTATTTCTGTTGCATTTTATAACTTCTTGAAGTAAACACCAATGGAATGCAAAATCAAACATGCCACCTGTGAGATTTAAACTTGAATCCAGAGGCTTATTGTTTATTTCAAGAGCCTTGCTGTTTACTGAACAATTGCATGATAATGATCTGCAAGTTGTGAGAAAAAGCAACAGAAATCAAATAAATATAATAAAAAAATTTAATAAACTATACTTTAGCAAATAAATTCAAATATTATTATATAGACAATGTTAGTTACATAAAGCTTTAAAATTTGGTAAAATTATGCATCAACTCCAAATAACTAAAACTTAGACAAGAAGTTTTTTTCATTGATTTTCTATTAAAAAAATCATTCATTGTGGAAGGAATTGAAATAAAACCATGATATCATAAAAATATAACTTACTATTTATTTGTATATGCATAAAAATATTTTACTTTTATTTTCCATCTATATGCACTATTTATTTTGGTCCCTTCATATATATAAAATAATCTTCTGACAAAAATATATGCCAAATGGGCCAAACTGTAGTATGCCAACTTTCAAGCATTAAAAATAGAATTACTATCATTGAATTAACGCATTGTTCATAAGGATTGAGTTTTCAGGTGAACATCAAACTGAAGAGTTGTTTGAAAGTAGGAAAAACAAATTTATTTCTCTTAAATAATGATTTTGAATATTGAAATGATGGTGATGCCAATAAAGAGAATTATAACCTGTATTCAAGAATTCAGTCAAAATGAAAAAGAAAATGTTGTAGATAAATACATTAAGCTTAAAATAGTTTTTGCAAATATGTTGACTATAAACTTTTCAATGCACAGACTTTGTAAGGTGAAGTGCCAAAAAATTAGAGACTGCTAACTAATAATGTGTAGATCTATCCTTCAATTGATTAATGTTGCCTATACAAGATGACATGGAGTTTACAAAATGATAGAATCATTGCATGATATATCTATCCAGGCATGTTTCATGGGGTGTCCATAACTGAGCAGTGTTTCTTGAGTGAGGTTTACAACATATCCTGTGCATGCTCAATGGAGTTTCAATCTGGTGAGCATATAAGCTAGTGGAGTACTTAGAAGTCAGCCAAGTGTACTTGGAACCAGTTTCATGTTAACCATGTACAATGGAGGAGTTCCTATCTTGCTGGAACAAACAACCATCCAACTGAGAAACACAGTGGACATTAAAAAGGATGCAAATGCTCTGTAACAAAATGAGTGTATATGATATGTAGCATAACAGACTCCAGTTTCACTAGTTGTTTTTATTAACTCTAACAGTACACAACCCACACCAGTAACAGTCTGCACAGCACTCTGCTGACAAGATTGATCCATAGCCTCATGCAATCTTCTTCACACATGAAATTGAATGTCTGAAAGAGCTAGAAACACAAATCATTTAACCAGGAGACATGGCATCAATGTTCCAATGTCCAATGATTTGGGCCCAAGTGTGGCATAATAACCGATGTCATGGTGAAAATAAGGATAACCATGTTGGTTCATAATTATGAAATCTCATGGAATACAATGTACAATGCACAGTGTACTGATTGACATGAGCAGCACCAGCATTGAATTGGGATGTGACTTGATGCAATTTTCTGGGTGGTTACCATTCTTGTTAGTCACCAGTGGCTTTCATCAACTGTAGGTACCTGCATTTTTCACATGTTGCTGTATGGAATTGATGTATTTTTGATATGCTTTTGTTATTGCCTAGGAAAGTTGCCAACTTGGAGACAGAATGACATCTCTCTGATCATCAATAATCATTCCACAGCTAAACAGAATTAAATGTTATTCAGATGCCATAGCCACCACAACTATACTACCTCTTTACCTATTACATCACACACAGATCATTTCTAAAGGTTGGGGAGGGTAAAACCATGCAATGTATTGTCAAATATTTTTGCAAATCAGTTTATAAACCAGAAATAATACAGAATTAAATGGTTTTCACAGGAAAAAAAAATGTCTCTTAAAAAGAGTTTTTTTGCTTTCAATTTCTTAATTTTAAAAGCATCAAGATCTTAAATTATTTAAATTTCAAAACACAGAAAACATTATGAGCATTAAATGTTGCTAAATGAATATAATTAAGATACTTATTTTTGGATCATAAGCCATAAGATTCATCTAGATACAGACTAACTGACAGTTATAATCATTAGGCACTAAAGAGCTAAAAAAATTGTTTGATATTACAAAATTAGATAGAAAAAAAAAGAAAAGAATTCTATTTGTTCCAATATATTCTATCAACAAATAATTGTTAGCAAACTTTATTTGTTAGCTTAATCATCTGAAATAAACACAGAGAAAAAAAAATTAAACAATAGTTTGAATCCAGTATGTAAGGTTTTGTATTATTACTACTACCCACTGACTTTACTACTACACCACTACTTTCCTGATTTGTTTAGTCATTTTAGTTGCTACCAAAATAAATATTTCTGACTGTAAGTGATAAAACAAAAACAAAATTTGACAATTAAGCACTAAATTTTGCAGTTTTTGATTTAAACTAATTAGAGTTTGGCATTCATCCTGTTGTGTAGGCTCTGCATTGAAAAGGATTGTCAGCGATCTGAATTAAGGCACACATTGATGATAAATCTGTTGTGTTGGAATAACATTAAATAAAATAGGTCATCTTGGATGTAATATATTCATCAGTATGACTTGGTCATGGAGGCTTATAATATAGTGTTAAAAAAAGTCAGTTTTACAAGAGATTAAATGAAAGCAATATAATTAGGTGTACAATCAAATCTTTCAACAGTCAACAATAGTGTTGGAGTGATTGAAAAAAAAAAAAAAAAAAAAAATACTTAACTGGTAACGCATTGTTTATTTATAGAGAGTGGCCATATTCCCTTTTCCCTCTGTAGAGAATAAATACACTAAATATCACATCATCAGCCAGATTTATCCTGAGTGGCTCATATATGGTGCAGTGTCAATGCTAGATAAGCTCTTATGATTTATGTATAAATTATGTACTAGCTAAAATACCTGGTTTTGGCCAATTTTCAAAATATCTAAACAGGATACAATCACAGGCGTTCACTAAAATTTGCATCAGTTGCTTTAAAATGATGTGGAAAAATCTTCATTTGGCACAGAAATGAATGATTTCAAGCAATGAAGAAAATAATTCTGTTTGACCTTCATGAAAAATTGCAAAAACAAGCATAAATAAACCTAAAATGAAATTCTCTTTTTTATAGTTTTTAAAGATGTTCTGGAAAAATACTTTTTTTCAAAACATTGTACTAATTTATACAATTCTGTATTTTTATTATTTCAAAAGTTATTATAGTGGATACTTTATACTTAAAATAGACACCCCATTTTTTATTTATTAAACAGTGAGTATTACGTTTATTAGTCTGCACATTCAAGAAATCTTAGTAAAGAAAATGCAACCCCCTTTGTAGGAAAAAAAACTGTTTGATCCAGTGTGCTTTACTGCTCAGCCATGCAGAACATGAAACAAACAAGGTTCTAGTTTCCCTTTTTAAGGAAAACACATCCTTTTTACTCAAATTATTTTCTTGAAAGCTTTGTCTGCTCAGTTTCATATATAAAATGTAAACAAAGCTATTTCTAAAGAATTAATGGACTTATTTTTAATTCAACATTCAATGTAAGCGTCTGACAGGTCCAATTTAGGAAAAAATTTACCTCCATTCAATTTGGCAAAAATTTCCTCTGGACTTGGTAATGGGTAGTTATGTTGTTTTAAACTTTCATTGAAACCTGTTGAAAAATCAGCACATATGCTGATTTTATTATTTTTTTTTTTTTTATTTTTTTTTTAACGTAGACTGTTGGTGATGCCCATTTTGATATTTTTGATATCACATCTAATTTTTCTAGTCTGTCCAATTCATTATTAATTGTATCTAAGGCCACAAAAGGTACACTCCTTTTGGGCTTAAATGTTGGTGTTACATACTCTTTTAACTCAAACTTAGCTTTTGTTTTCGTGCATATCCCTAGACCTGAAAAAAAACTTCTGGAAAGCTCTTTTACAGTTAATTTTTCATTTTTTCAGTTGCCATATTATTACTGGGGTAACAATATTTATCTTGTTGCAAAAAGAGTTAACTGGAAGGTCCCAAAGATCAAACAATGTAATCCAGTCTGTTCCAAACAAATTAGCAGTATTTTTTGTTTTTCCAACAAAGAAATATTACAGCTGAATTCGCCCAAAAGTTCAATCTCTTTCCTGAGACTCCATACGCAACTTTATCAGAATTCAATAAACTGGGTTTACACATTTTTCTCCATATCTGTTCATTTATGATAGTGATATCAGATCCTGTATCTAGTTGCAATTTTGTTTTTACACCATTAATTTGAACAAAAGCAAATTTCCTCTTTTGAGAGATCCTTGTTAATTTCCATTACTCCATGTATTTATCATGTTTACATGTTTTATTTTTTAACCATTTTTTTTTTTTTGTATCTGCAACATGTACTTTCGTGTACTAACCTCCCACATCCATAGTATATTTTGTTCCTGAACAAACAAACACTTTTAAAATACTTACCTCCAAAACCCTGGCAAGTATTAGATATTGAGGGGGGTTTATAGTCTTTTTTTTACTATTTTGTCAGTAGTTGAAAAACGTTTTTAGTTTTTTCTCTTAAATGGTTGGATACTATGTACCTGTGAATTGTTTTTTTCCTCAATCCTTGTGGTATTGAGTTTCAAATTAACAATACGTTGACACTCTTCTGTTATTTTCTGGAGATTTAATTTTGGATCCCTTTCTAATTTAGCAACTATCCTAGATCTTATCTCTGCATTCTTATTAGAAGTTAAACCCTGTACAAATATCATGCATTTAAATAAATCTGGAGTTAATTAAACTTGAACTTCTCACATTCTCAATTCATGAATCCTGCATAAGTGACAAAATATCGTTGAACTTTACTAAGTCATGACATTGCCCTTGTGTATTAAATAATGAGCTCCTATCACCAAAAGTTTTTGATAGTATTAAAACAGTTTCATCAAAATTTATGTCACCTGTTTTTTTGGCAAAATATAATTCACATATTTTTCATGTTCAGCAGGGGACAATTTCCTTATTAATAAACAAACTTTCTTTTCATCATTCCAACGTGAACAATCCCTTTTGAATATCCCTTTGTATCTTCTATGATAAGCTAGAAAAGTTATCCCTTCATCTGGATTATACACAAATTTGCTGATTGAATTAGCAACAACATCTGGAGTGAATGAATCTGAAGTTTTTCTTCCATCATTTTGGTAAACAACCCAAGAAACTTCTGTTATAGTTGTAATTGCAATTGCTGTTCATGTTGTTGTTTTTGTTGCTGCAACTGTTGTTCTTGTTGTTGCTTTTATAGCACCAACATTTGAATCAGGATACCTTGTAGTTCTTCCATTTTGCTGTACTCTGCTGAACGAATCCTCATGTAAACTCAAGGAATCCTCTTGAATCCTTATTGCCACTTTTGTAATGTCACTGAACACTTGCTGACACTTTTTTAATGTCAATAAATAATCGTTGTCACTTTCGTAATTCTTGCTGTAGTAGAGACTTTGTAATCGTAGACACAACTATAGTAATGCCATTGAACAATACTGGTGTCAGACAACTTCGAATAATCTCGCACTAATATTACTTGCTTGATAATATTCACTCGGAAGTAACCACTGAACAGTAATGCATATAGTAATCAGTGTAGGAATAGTGAATAATATACAGAATAGCGAACTGTATAGTAATAGAGGATAGAGTAGAAATAGTGATCTGTACAGTAATAGAGGATAGAGTAGAAAGAGTGATCAGTTAGACACCACGTTAATTCCTATATGTGCATTTCCTCTATGGTCACATTATCTTCTTAATTCAATAATGGGATTGCCTGTGTTTACTCACTGGCGATCTATGTTCAAACTCAAGTGTCAGCTGTGATACTTTATTCCTATATAATAGATACCTACCAGGGATTGCATTTTCAATACTAAGATTTCTCGAATGAACAGGTTGATAAATGTAATACACAATGTTTAATAAATAAAAAATGAGACCTCTATTTCAAGTACAAGGTATCAACTATTATAACATTTGAAGTAATAAAAATGTTGGATTAAAAATAAAATCCATATAATTCTGCATGTAAATTCTTTCTATTCAAGAACTTTTTTCAAGGTCAATAACATAATCTATTCTTATTCAAGCATTTCTCAATGTGCAAAGTGAATGTTAGTTATCTCTGTCAAAGTTATCTGTTCCCTTACTGCTAACCAATTGGCCACTGGTACTTCAAATGCCTAAATAGATTAGGTACTACAATTAGGGTACTTGTAATTAATGTGGTTTTTGTGTAAGAACATTTTCATATAAAATTTGTCACTTAGCTGATTGATGTTATATTCAGCACCTTTTCTATGGAGTTTCATAGACAAACCTTTGTGTAATCGTTTAGGCCACTCATCAGGAGATATCAGCAAATCGCTGTCAATTTTCTTGTTTTTATTATTTTTATACTAATTTAAAAAAAAAAAAAAATCTATGTGCTTTTTTTTTTTTTTTATTGATGTTAGGTTGATTTTTCTTGTTTGTGTGTGTATGCTTGTAGGATATTGTAAGTACTTCTTTTTTTTTTCATAATTTACTTATCTCTTTGTAGTCTCTATGCTGCTCTCTTGTTATTCCTTTGCTTTCTTTATCTTTTGGCTCTGAGCACCAAAAGATAATGTAGCAAAGTTATTTCCAGGGTCAGAGACAACTTAAAATTGTATATATATATATATATATATATATATATATATATATATATATATATATATATATATGGTATTTATTCAAAAGTTAACATATTTATGTCATTTTTGAATAAATACTATTTGCTGTACTTTGTATTGAGCACTCTTTTAAGAATAGTGTTTTTGGAATTTTAATCCTTCTACATTAATCATATATATATATATATATATATATATATATATATATATATATATATATATATATATATACACACACACACATCTTGAACAATAAAAAATATTAAAAAATTAAAATCTTCAGACACACTGGGTTGTAGATTAATATTCTTTCGTTTTTTTTATTATTATTTCATTTAGATTCCTTGACTAGTTTCGGCCAACATGGCCATCATCAGGAGAAGAAATATTTCTGCTTGCTGGTAGCAGTGAACTACAGAAATGAATGTCTTGATGGAGAAAATGAACTTTTGCCTGTAGTTTTCATTTGTTTTTTTATTTTTTTATCTTTTTAACATGAATCTTTTAACATTCCTTGTGTTGGTCAAACAGTCTCTTAAGTTGTTATTTGAGATAAGACCTGGATGGATCTATGCTGCTCTGAATTCCCCTGGTCAGTTTGACAGTTTTATTGGTTCCTGGAGAAGGGATGTGTCTGTTAAGTGTGTGTGTGTGTGTTATTTGGTTCTTAGGGAGTAAGTATGATATGTGTAAGCATGTATATAGCTGTGGGTGTGTGTTATCATTTGGCTCATTAGGGAGTGAGTGATTATATTGTGTGTAAGTCTGTATGTTTGTGTGCATAAGTGTGAGGCCTCAACACCTCTGTAAGCATGTCTGTCTTGTATGGGTGAGAAATGTGGGTTAGGTCCTGATTTGTAGGGTTATATATTAATACTATCTATATTGTTAAATTTATGGTTTAGCCCGGCTGGATAGTGTGTTTTTAAATGTTGTATCGACTTATTTTCCTGGAACTCTAAAATTTTTCTAATGTTATCTACTCTGAACTTTTCTATTCACTCAATTATAGTGAATTTGGGATGGGTTTTGAAATTGTGTTTTTCTAGGTGGAAATGTTTTACAGATAATAATTTTTTATGGGGAGTAGACTTAATTCGATTGTGATAATTATTAATTCTGTAGTGAAAGGGCTATTCAGATTTTCCTACATATTGTTTCTGGCATAGTGTGCATTCTGGGGGTAAATTATGTTATGACTTCTACAGTTAGAATCATGGTAGATTTTGAAAGTAGATTTAGTGAGTGAGCTAGTGAATGAATGAGTTTTATATATGTGTGGGTGGGTGTATTATTTAACTACAAAAACATTAAAAAAAAAAAAATGTAAAGAAAGTGACTAGCCTCCATGATAGGTTGTTAAAACACTTTTGTTAGTGTTTTGTGCAGTTGGAGATGGTCAAATTAAAATGGGTTCTTTATTTGACTGAAGAAGAAACTTAATTTTTAGCATAATCTCTCATTCTCTTTCTAACCAGCTCACAACAAAAGCCTTAGTTCTTTGTTTGGTTTGGTTTGTTTTACGGCATATCAACCTCATTGGGTCATTTATTGCTGACAACTTTTTTTTCTGGTAATATTTTTGTTTTGTCAAAAATCTATTTCTGTTAATATTTTTTTTCCCTCAAAAATATATAGCTGGTAATATTTTTTTTTTTCTTCAAAAATTTATTTCTGGTAATAATTTTTTTACAAAGTATTTCTGGTATTAAAACCTATTTTTACACTTTTATAATGCTTTTTACCTCAGTTTCGGGGTTAACTATTTGCCCATAGCTGGGACCCTAACAGGTGCTACCACCCCGAGTCAGGGTGGACCTGGGAACACCAGCAATTAAGAGGTGGTTCCATGCTCCTCAAAACCTCCTGATCAGAGGCCTTGCTGTTGGACGTTGTTTATCGTCTTACCCTGGACACAGATGTAGTTTATCGTCATACCCAGGACAGCCTTAGTTCTGTTTCAGTATTCTTACTAGTAGATGATGATGCTTGCCTATCAAGGTCAAGAATATTATTACATAGGTACATCAAATACCTACTGCAATTTGTACCCCGACTGGCCATTTCAAAGACATGTTTATTACAAGGACCCTGATATCTATTAGAATAGGTAAAATTTGCTCATAGCAGTTTGATATTTTCTTTAAATCAAATTTCATTAACTACTTTACTGTATAAAGGAAAACCCAAGTTTAAAGCTTTCAGCTTTTTCATTTCAGATTTACTTATTTTAAATTTAGTGCATAAGTAAATATATGATTTATTTATCAAGATCTATAAATTAGGTTGGTGCAAAAATAATGACGTAATAATGTTTTTTTTTTGACGTATTTTTAACGTCAAAAAACAACATTATTACGTAATTATTTTTGCACCAACCTAATAGGTAATACATTAGTAAAGTTTTCCAAATAGACATATATAAAACAGTGTATGTATGTGTGTGTGTGTGTGTGTAAATGTATGACATTTTTCACAGATTGTGCAGATACTACACTCTGATCATAAGTAGAAATATTGTGAAGAGAAACTTTGATTCTAAGCAGAATGCACAGATATTCTGATTTGATGCAGAATTGCTGATCCTTACATAAACAATGCTATCAATTTTGCCTGGTATTATGCTAATAAAAATATACAAGATGCTGAAAAGTTCTTAGACTGACCAAAAGATTCCAAAAATAAAATCTGATGTTTTGTCATTTGGTTGAAGTTTAGGAACTGAGTTGTGTTAATCAATTTTCAACACCATCTCATCATTCACTTTTTATTGCCAATTATAAATTGAACAGAAGACAACTTTCATCTTTCTTGTTTTTCCAAAGGTAAAATCAGAAAGGAGATTTCAAGAACCAAATATTTGAATTGTTATTCAGATTTAAAATCAACAATATTTATTTTTCCATTTAGAGTATCAATATTTAATGACTCCATTCATAATTATTTCAAATTATGTTTTTCAGGAGAGTGCAATTCTTACCACAACCTCCAATTCCTCAGAGTCTCCATCTTCATTTTTTTTTTTTTTTTTTTTTTTAATCTTTTCACATCTTTATTTCTATGGTACAATAAATTAAACAAAGTTTTTAATGAAACAGAAACTGAGAGAAAAATAAAAAAAAAGTTAATTTCCATTGCCTCTATTTTGTCTAAAAATTATTCGGTACGAGATAAAATTTTTCCAAGATGTAAGGAGGCTTGTAAAAAATAATTAGGAGTTGAAGGAGGGAAAAGGCAAAAAGGAAGAGACAGAAGATAAGAGATAAGTCTAATACTTGTTATAATAATATAAAACAGAAAGGAAAGAAGGAATAATGAATGGATTTGAATACTTACTGGATGCCTTAAGTTGGTCAATTCATACAGCACACAACCCATTGACCAGATGTCACTAGAAAGAAGTTATTTATTGATTTATATTTTCCTCAGTTTGTAGAACAGAAAATCAGCAATTACACAAAAGAACTATCTTAAATGGTCAAAAAGGAAACTCTTATGTTACAAACTTGTCTTTTACTTTAGAATTTATATCATTATGGTTCCAAGAGCAAAAAAGGTGAAAAAAATAAAAGGTGCTAAAAAAATAAATCTATTTATTTATTCCAACCTATCCTATCAAAAAATAGGTGGGGGCAAATTATTTTCTTTTAGAATTAATTAAATGAAAAACATTGTTTTAATTACTGATACTATTACATCAACCATCATAAAATATGTCAGCATATCTATAATTCTAATTTATTTTTGAACACAAGTCAGGCAAAAGTGCTAATAAACGTCTTTGCCATGAATCAATGAAGAAATTTGAATAAGTATTTTCATTTTTGTCCTTCATACTTGTTTAAAAAAAAAAAAAAAAAAAAAAAAAAAAATCAACTATAAATTATTTTATAACATCACTATTTTTGTTGCCAAATTCTTTTTTTAATTTTCCACATGCATTCATTTTCTTCCATATGCTTATAATACTTTTTATGGACAAATTTGACCCAATTATTTTTAGCCTTTCACTTGGTTTCCAAGGCAACTTTCAGCAGTTGAAGTGTATTATTAATAAGAGAACTACTTATCCTGCCTCACTAAACTCAGAATACATCTTCAGATCAATGACTCAATTGGTTCCCTTGTACACTGGTATCTAGTTTTTTCTCTTTTTCTATAGCTCACTCTAATTCATGCACATGCCAATTTATTGCTGAGGTTTGTTGCATTGCTGAGTCAAATGTGTATTTCTTACTGATGCTGGTATTCAGTGTCCAAGCCCAGTTAGCATTTCAAATGTTTTTCAAAACACACAGGCTCTCTCTACTTAGAAGATTAACACAAAATCTTTCTACCTCCATTTCCTCTCATTTAGTTTGTGCCAGAAAAATTAAATATATTCTGTATAAGTTATTGTTTTTTTTAAAACTTTACAATAGATAAGACAATAGGAGACAAGAGGAAGAGGAGGAGGACAACAACACTCAGAAAACAGTTTGCCTGCCTTATGTGAAGGGGCTATCAGAGAAAATACAAAGGATCTGTGGTCCATATAACATCAGGACAACCTTCAAAAGCTTGACGACACTTTGCAGATATCTCTCCCGAGTAAAACCCCCCATAGAGGAGAACATGACTAAAGACTGTGTGTATGCTATCCCATGCAGCTACGGAAGGAAATATAAAGGAGAGACAGGACGCCCCCTCAAGGTAAGGCTTCAAGAACACCAGAAAGCTGTAACACGAGGGGAAGTAGAAAAATCAGGCGTGGCTGACCACATATGGAGAGAGAAGCGAGATCACCGCCCTCTGTGGGATCATGTTGAGATCATAGACAAGGAACACCATTGGAAAATTCGTAAACTTAAGGAATCAGCACATATGCTAGGCCACAAAAATCTTCTGAGCCAACCAAGCATAGAAATAAATACAATATGGGAACCAGTAATAAGGAGTGCCAGAGAAAAGCAATGATAACAACAAAAGTTACAATATGAGCTCTGGTAAAAACATGCAATGATCACAAAATTGCAATATGAGCACTGGTAAAAATGGTTGCTGAAGACATTAGGTTTATAATACTCAGAAATTCATACCCAGATGTCCTCAAGGATAAAGGCATTGGTTAGATCCAGTGACAAGACCCAAAGAGTGTGAGTTCAAAGACTGAGAACTTTCAGAGGGAAATTAACAGGAGATAACTGATAACTGACATCCATCAAACATGGCACGTGGAACTAGAACAATCTACCCCAGTGAGCGAAATAAAGCGTTCAGTTCGACATTCCAACCACCTGAAGAAGGCCGGAGCGTACAATGGGCGAAATGTTGTGATAAATATGGCGACAAAGATGAGGACAATAGTCCGAATAATGTAAATAATGTACATAATACCTCATCTCAGAAATATAGACAGACTCATAAAACAATAAATTAAAAAAAAAATCTAAGGCGTAAATGAATTGACAAACCTTTTGTTATTATATGGCTGTTGCTCACAAATCTCTGGAGAAAGGTAAAATGGTGTGCCAATACATGTCTTTGCCATGTCGCATGTACTGGAAAGATAATTACATTTTATATTAGTAGAACACTGGGCAAATATTGACATATTGCAAAACAGATTCAGGATTCAACAGCAAAAATTATTTTATTTTTGTATTTATGTAAGGTTTTTTTTCTAATGATAGATTAAAAATTATAAGTCAAAGATATAAAAAGTATCCAAGAATATTAGCAGAAATTATAAAGAAAATGTAAAATCAAATTATTAATATATAACAAGATAAAGTTCTGGAATATATATCAATATCAGTTTTCTAGTTCTTGATATGACAATAAACGAAATCCAGCAGCAAGGTCTCAGATTGGGAGATTGGAGGTTTTGAGGAGCATGGAACCACCTCTTAATTGCTTTTGTTCCCAGAGCCACACTAACTTAGGGTGGTAGCACCTGTTAAGGTCCTATCTACAGGCAGATAGTGGGTCCCCAAATAAAAACTAAACACCATGAAAGTATAAAAATACATTTTTATAGTAAAAATATCAGTAATACATTTTTATATATAAAAAAAATTACCTACAATACATATTTATAGTAAAATTACCAATTCTAAAGTAAAATGACCAGCTATATGTTTTATAGTAGAATTACCAACAATACATTTTATCTGTAGTTGAAGGCATTTAATTATATCAAAATATATTTAGTTGAAGCCATAAAATTGCATTCAAAATATTTATAATTGGCATTAGATAACCCATAGAGGTTGATATGTCACTAAACAAAATCAACCAAACAATATCAGTTTTCATTCAAAAACAAATATAACACTCCTTCATGAATTATTTTGCTTACTTTCCTCATTTTTGATGATATACTTTTTATTTTTTCTCAGGCATATATTGCATCCAGTAATTTATGATTGTCATCCATAAGTTTTTCTAGATTATTCACTTATTCAATAAGAATGCTTCACATTCAAGTATCAAAACCTCATTTAGAAATTTCTCATGTCAGATTAAAAAAAAAAAAAAAAAAAAAAGTATGTATATTCATTTTTAATATACAACATTTTAACTCTTCTCAGTACTATCTTCAAAACAGCATAAGATTCTATGTTCTGTTTGTTTCCATTTTGAAAAACTTGTGTACCTCCTTTACACACTTTCCACTGTGGCTGTGCATCTATTTGTTTGGCCTTATATTAGCATAGTTGAATAATTTTGAACTCAAGCAAAACTAGCATTAAACAATAAAGAAAATGAATTTCAACTGATCTCTAAGTTTGCATTTAGGAAAACTATAATGAGCATATTTAACAAAACAAAACCTTACTCAAAGAATTATAAAACTAAAGTGTGTAATTTATGCGCTTTATGAATTCTCCTTTATATCGAAATAATAAGCTTGATAACTGAATTCCCAACTTTGTTATTGCTGTTTTTGTAATTTCATGATTAATAAATCATGCCAAATATTCAGAATTATATGAAGTCTGTTTTTTAATAAAACAGAGGTTTCTGTTTAAATTTCTTAGATGAAGCATTGTTATTAAGTAATTTTCAAATCTATTTGTATGCTTAAAAGGCCTAGATTATAAAAGTTAGCTAAATATTTTGATGAAAAACAACAAAAACAGGTGAAAGAAAAGCTAGTAAAAATACAAATGAATAATGATAATTTTTCATTTAAGAAATTTGGGCAGCTTAATTATGTCTACTACTACTAAATGGAAAAAACAATATAGTTTGAAGTAAAAAAAGAATTGCATAATATAAAATAAATTTAACTTGATTAAATTTAAATGATGTCTGTTGGTTAGCTTTTGTAACTTAATTGATAAGATACTGTCTTAGTCAGACAGGCTCCAAAGTTTCAACATTCATTCAAAGCTTATTGCTTATTTCTGATCAATGCGGCTTAATGGTTGTAGAGTGTAAATAACCCTGAACATTGTTATAAAATGCAAAATAAGAGGAAAGAAAAACTATTAGGTTGGTGCAAAAATAATGACGTAATAATGTCGTTTTTTGACGTTAAAAAATACGTCAAAAAACATTATTACATCATTATTTTTGCACCAACCTAATAGTTAAAAAACAAAAACAAAAAAGAACAGCGATTTTTTTAGTGATTTGAGAAAGAAAAGAAATTATGTAGAGTCACTAAAGTGATTCTCAAAGATTACAAGTAAACCAATTAAATCAAAAATAAATTAAAATTTCTATTTATCTTTCCAAATATTCTTTAGACAGTTTAATTCCCTTGTATTCCTACCATTAATACAATTTTTTCAGTCAATTCTTTCTTCAGCTTTTGCCATGTATTTAATTTGTTAGAAAAGAGCCTCTTTTATCGTCATAAAGAAAAAGGTTTTGCTTCTTTTATTACAGATTGAACCTGAAAAAGGTTGAAGAATGGATTGTCGAAATGTTGTGGTAACAATGTTAGGATTATGAAAGATGAGCTCAATTATCTTAACAAAATTTGGAATGTTAATGACTTGTCAAAATTATAAAGTTAATTACCTGTTGAGCACCTTGGCTATCCCAAAATCTCCAAGTTTAATCATTCCATCTTTGGTTAAAAATATATTCTGTAAAAAAAGCAAATAAAGAGAACAGGTAGAAAGAAAACATTATTAGAATATTGCTTAAATAATTTATAAGGAAAATCTAATAAGAGAATTTATTAATTTAGAATCTGGTAGAATTTATAATAAAATTTTGAGAAATATAACTAAGAGACTGGAGATTTTTTTTAGACAAGTCAATAATCATTATTTATGCTATTTATATTTGAACTATCGTCCTTCGACCTTCCGATAGCAGCACTGACTACTGGATTGACTTGTGGCGATCATGCACATAACTGTTACCTTATTTCTTATTGTACTGGTTTTACAATAAACCTTTACTTACTTTATCCATCGTCTTCGTCAAGTATATATTTCTATTAGCACGGAATATAACACCAGTTCATATCAATTATCTATGTTATTTGCAGAAATACACAAATGTACACACACACAAATTGCTTAATTCAAGTAAATTATAGTTATTTATGATTAACTTCTTGGAATCAGATGAGTTATCTTGAGAGAAATTTCTTTTTCTTAAAGCAACTGACAAGATATCTTGGTGATATGTAGTCATACACTGATAGTGGAAAATATCACTTTTTCCTCTAAAAAAAAAAAAAAAAAAAAAAAAAAAAATCTCTTGAGATTCAGATTCTTAAAAAAGACCAAAACTACAATATAAAATTATGCCTTAATTGTAATAGGGACAATACTATAAAGAATAGAGCATTACATTTTATGCACAATAAAAAAATAATAATATGCAAACCTATTCTAACATAAAAGCATACACTGATATTATGCTTATTGCCATTTTCAAAGTAAACACCATATCAACTGGATTGTTTGCATGAACTTTTCAGTTGGGCAGTAATAAGAATTAACTTTTGTCAATGAATATCTCAATGGTAAAGAAACAAGTTGAGTAAAATTCTTTATTAATGGGAATTCATTCCAAAATTATGAGGACAGCTAATGAAAATACTTAGGTTAATGTATATCTGCCACTTTCAGACTGGTTTTAGTGAAGTGACGCATTGAAACAGCTTAAAGGTTACACACATACTATCAATAAATGATAATTGATTAAAAAAAAAAAAAAAAAAAAAATTTCCATAAAAATTAATATTTGATAATACTTCATTTGAAGAGTGTGATAAAAAGCAATTTGGATTCATTCTCAAAGAATAATGGCCACCCTAGATTTACAAGATACTGCTGACATTGCAAAGACACTAAAAGGTACTGACTAGGCTTGACATTGCTTAACTTCAGTAACCATATGGGAACAGGTGTTTCAACCTGATATGGCTATAAGCATTCTTATTGCAAATTTCAACATTCATACATTTCTTAAAAAGGCATTATTTTTTCATTTTTTACTTTTCTTTAAGTTTATACTGACATACAAAAGGTAAATCATTAACTGTTACCACATGATTTAAAGCATGTATTTTCCACAAGAAATTTATTTTTCAAGAATCTTCTTCCATGTCAATGCACTTAATTTAATGCTTCTCCACTGATCATTTAGATAAAACATTATGCAGTGAAAATTTTGAATTCAGAATTAGCTAATAATTGTGTTAGAGCACAGGCTCATTGAGCTGTCATTATTAAAAAAAAAAAAAAAAAAGAACAATTTACAATTATCAAATTTTTACCTGAGATTTTATATCACGATGTAACACCTTCCGGTCATGTATATGTTTTACCCCCAAGCATATCTGAACAAACCAATCCAAAATCTACAAAAATAATAAAGAAATATAAAGGATATGCCAAGCATTTGTGAAACAATATTTAGTGCATCATAAGTGGAAAGCGACCAAATGTACCAAATTTTAACATTCACATTTCTCTTTCAAACATATCAAGAGCATTAACAGAAAAGTTTCCAATCTGATTCAGGAAACAGAAAGACATTTCATAATCCTGACGCTAGAAACAACTAAAGAGATATTGAGCCTCTTGAAAGTGGCCAAGTTCTTGGTGTTCAAGAACAGGAAAGATCTGGAGATCTCTGGCATGTGTGTATTATCCATGGTCAAGAGAAAGAAACATTCTAAGCAGTCAGGTGTCATAATTGAGGCAGAGTTCATATGGCATATACAGGATATCATCAACTGCAACCTCAGCAGGCAAATGAGGGCTATCAACCAAGCAGCTCAAGATGGTAGAGTTCACTGACATATGGTACATGACGACCAGGTAGATCTGACATGCTTTAGACTGACTTGGCTCCAGAAGGCATAGCCAATCCTGTAAAGAGTGACACAGGTTTGAATCCTGCTCGAGTGCATATTTTTCTTTAATAAGATTTCTTGAATATTTAAGGCTGGTAGACAAAAATAGATATATTTTTTAATAAATAAATGTAGTGTCTACCCAAATATGAGTGTTCAGTAAAAATAATTAAAAGTGATTATATATATGTGTGTGTGTGAAAATAAATAAAAATATATACCAAGTTTCTTTACATAATTCCACAAGGTGAAATATACAAAAAAAAATTATATTTTATTTTTTTTCTTAAAAACATTTTGGATTAGTATAGAGTAGTAAATATTGGTCAACCTTACCTGTTCTTCTGAGAAATCTACTCCTCGCTGATCATTTATCTTGCTGTATAGATCACCTGAAAATAAAGAAGTTAGAAAACAAGAAACAATCATTAAATTTCTTTGTGTTGCTCTCTTTCATATATATATAAGAAAGATTTAACATAAAATCAGCTCTACTTATTTGCAGAAGGTTATAAATTGCATATAAGAGAGATTCAAGACTAAATTCTAGGATATTGACAGGAGAAATGTAAAAACTCTATAACGTGTGTGCATTTGAAAAATGTAAGCTGAACATTTCACAGGAGCTATTAGAAATTCTTTTGTCAGTAGTGGAAAGTGCAAAATGTATACTTTGTACCTTTGTGGCAATGAGGCATACCTTTGAAGTTGATATTTTTACACAAGTTTTCTACCAGAAGATAAATAAGTATTAAATGATCAATTTTTTCAACTTATTTGTGATATCTGTTTACATACCAAATATAGTAGGGAAAATTTTGGTATCCCCTTAATACTTTTTAGCATTTACTTTGTTACCATATATGTAATGATTAGAGAAAATGAAAGTTTAGATGTGCTTCTTATATCCTATAATAGTTGTTACATATACAAATTTCATACACTAAATGTTAACAATTATGGGACAGCATTAATATTTATATAATGAATCCTATCCATGATATCTAATCTATGAGAGTGGCTGAAAAGTTCATAGGCTGACTATGAAGAAGTGAAATCTTGCATGCATTAATTTCAACACTTATTAACAATTGCATTGTTTATTAACTGACATATGACTGTTCAAAAGTAACTTGTAGAAAAAGTGGACAAAATTTGATATCATTGTTATCAAGTACCTACAGAAAAAGGGTTTTAGCCCCCAAGGACATTCATGCTGACATGGTTTCTACATTATGGTATGGTGCTGAAGGTTTATCAACAGTGCAAAAGTAGGCTGCTGTTTTTAGGAGGGGAAGGGAGAGTCTTGAATATGACTCAAGGTTTGGATGTCCTGCAACTGCCACCACTGAGGAAACCATTGATGGTGATGGATTTACTATAAATCAAATAGCCAATGTTATCAACATATCCCATGAGAGAGTTGAGAACATTCTGCCCAATGAACTTGGCATGATGAAGGTTTCTGCTTAGTGGGTGCCATGTCTTCTGGTACCTGATCAAAAGTGCACCAGACTGAATACATTATGGAAAAATCTGACATTGTTTGAGGTAGATCCGGCAGGTTTCCATGAACATTTCCTAACCCAGGATAAGTGTTGGGTTCATCACTGAGCCTGAGAATCCCTCCTTTGATGCGCCAAAGAATGCCATTTCAGCTGCAGAGAAAGTGCTTGCCTCAGTTTTTTGGGATGCAAAAGGCATTTTGTTTATTGACTGTCTTCAAAAGGATCACACTATCAATGTAGAGTACTATGTCAAGTTGCTGAGGAAGTTATGAAAGATTATCAAGATCAAGCACCCAGGAAAACTGATGTAATGTGAAACTTATAAGCTGGCAATTATTAGAAATTTACAATAGTTAAAAGTGACTTTTGCTTGGTGCTGTATATGAACGCTAAAAAATTTGAGTTTCAGCTTATAATACCTCTTTTTACTAAAAATATTGTGTCTTTGAGGAATGTCAGATTTTATTATGTAAACAAACTAAATACAATATAAATTTTTATTTATGAATAAATTTTTTAAATGTATATACCATGAGAACATATTTATTTAAGACAATATCCCATATATCTGAATGAATAATTATCTACATGTCACTGTTAGTTCCTTCAAATTTTATAACTTTTATTACTCTTTCATTGATTGAGAACTTTTCTACTGTTTCAACTTTCATGTTACTTGCAGTTTTTATTGCTTCATATTGATCTCCATTGCTTGATTTTTCATTCTTAAATGCATCTCTTGTGATCATCATTGTAAAAAAAAAAAACAAAACAAAAAAAAAACATCAACTTTGAAAAGTCTGATAATTTTACTACCTATAATAATAGTCCAAAGCATTAGTTCACCTCTTCCTTGTTATCTTCTAAGTACTGTTGGATGACTATTTCCATGAAGGGCACAAATTCTAGCCCAGTCATCAAGTCCATTCAATGTAGTTCAATGTTCATCACTAAAATTTAATATTGAAAAATTGGTTTTCATGTACTTGTTTGCTCAACTTCCATGATTGTCTTTGTGAATACAGTACATTGCTTAATTTCATGCTTTTAAAAGTTCTTAATATTCTGCAACTTTTCTCTCAGTTTACATTTGCAATGCCAGTTTCTTCAAATATCTTTTTGTCTGTCAATCTACTGTTCCTCTACCTTGTAACTTTTCTTATATCTTTTTATTTTTTGATCTGTTCAAATTTTTCACAATTTCCAAATGTTCCCATCACTGATTGACTTTACAATACGTTGTTTCTCTTTTTAGTTTATATCTTTTTATGATCCATAGCAATCTTTATATATCTAAAATTTAAAAATAAATATCAATATTTATATTACTATATTTATTTACAATGTAATGAATAACGCTAGAGTTGCATAATAAAGTCTTACATTACTAAATAAGTTATTGTGAATAATTATGATAAAAAGAAATATTATGAGCTGAAATTCACAGTTTATATTGAAATAAAAGTATATCTTGAAAATTAAACCATCATTGGATTAATACCATTTTTATTGTGGAAACATTGACATAATAAAATCTAATGTAAGAACATAATAACAAATACTTGAGGCTCTAGAGGTAAATATTATATCAGTATGGAAAAATGTGAACAGAGATAGAAAAGATATTTTTTTGATTAAATCTGTTTTTTATAATAGTTTTACTTCACATATTTGAAAATTACAAATTTTTATGATTAGCAGATAGTTACAAGGATTGATCAATAAATCAATAGCGTGACACTGCTATTAACTGAATGTTGATCTGAAGTAATGTTTAATCTATATGATTAACAAAGTATTTGGTTAAAGAAGGAGATTATATTGAAAAATATTTCATACATGGTGTGACAGAAATACCTCCCACATAATGGTAACATAGTAAGAGGTATTTGTGGGAGGTATTTATATTTCTGCCAGACTCTGTACAACATACATTTATTTCATAATTAAGTTACAAGCTCATTGATGAACCTATGCAGAAGACATAGAACAGAATCTTAATTAACATTACTACATAATCAGTTATGTTAAATTTTCTTACAAAAATAATTAAATAAATAAAAATGTAACAAAAACAAAACAAAATTCTTTGATATGTATTAATATACCTCCTTCACAATATGTCATCACAATATGCAACCGGCCAGCCTCTGGAAAAGACAAAAAAATATTAGGGGTAAATTTAAGAGATTTTTCTCTTTTCCTTATAAAAAAAAAAAAAAGAATGATTTAGCTTAATGATATAAAATGTACCACTGATTTTCTGACAACTTTTAATCTGGACAAAATTATGAGCAAGCATTTGAAATTTCTAACAGTCAAAGATATAAGATATGCATAACTAATGGATAGGTAGCTATTACTGAGTGGTTATGATTACAAGACTTTTGGTCATCTGGCAAAACAAGATTCATCAGTGAATTAAGAACTAAAAAGTAAATTTACTAATTATTATGTTGTTATAGAGAAAAATATAAAAAAAATGTTTTAGAACTAAGGCTACTAGAAAATTTTACTAATATATATATAAAATGCATAAATGCAGGTCTGTATGCACTGCTGGAATGCATATTCAATAATGCTCCCAGATAACTCTTTATCAGATATTGACTCTGGGGGTCAGGCACTTTTCTGAAACAGAAATATAATTATTGCTAACACAGCACTCTTTTAGACTTGCATTTCTGATCTTTTACAACTTTTGCTTCAGACCAAGATGATACCTAGACAGTCTAAGAAAGCATACACAGATCTTAGGTGACCTGAGGGGAGAGCACTGATTTCAAGCTTAACATGCAATAATGAAAATCTGTTGCTGGAATCACCATAAAAAATTTAGTCTTTTAAAAATAAATATTTATTTTTACCCTTTGAGTAATTTACATTTATTTTTTAAAGACTGAAGTAACTTTGGACCTGCAGTATTTTAATATTATCTTTATTATAAAAAAAAAAAAAAAAAAAAATTCAGTATGAAATTAAAAAAAAATGTCATTGTTAAAAATTTTACTGTAAATTTAATATTTTCCTCTTTCATATTGTTCTTCATAACAATGAAAATGCTGATTATAAAATTTAATTTTTTAATGAATAATTTGTGATTTTCTAAGGTATTTCAAAAATGTTGAATTTTAATTTTACTGTTCTTTGTAGAAGACAAAAATGTAAATTTTTGCACTATGAAATTAATGAAAAATGTTATTTATTAAGGATTTCATCAAAAAATTAATGTCATAAGTAAATTCTGTAAATTTAAGTTGATATTTTACAAGTATTCTTTAAAATAAGCCACAAAAATGTAAAAGAGAATACACTATCACATTTATTTTTGCCTACATTTCTGTGGTTTAGTAAAAGAGTTAAACTCACTAAAAAAAAAAAATGTCATTATCAAAAATTTTGTTGCAAAGTTAATATTTTTCTCTATAACAACATAATGATTAGTAAATTTATTTTTTCTATGAATAAGTTATAACTTTTAAAAAGTACATTGAATTTTAATTTTACCATTCTTTCTAAAGAGATAAAATATGTAACTTTTTGTATTGTGAAATTAATGTAAAATGTAATTAAGAATTTTGTCAAAGTTAAATCATAATTAAATTCAATAAATTTAACTTAATATTTTTACTAATGTTCTTAAAAATATACTGTAAAAAATTTCTATATATGCAGATTTTATAACAATACAAAATGTTATCAAAAAATTTCATATTGAAAAAATTAAATTACTTTTTGAGTTGAATATTGATGTTAAAAAATACAACTAATTGCTCAAAATATAGATATTTGCTGGATGAAATAGCATACTAAACATTTGATAACTAATCAGACCTTGAAACTAGAATCTTTAAAGACATTAAAATGCCCCTTTTGTATATAGCAGGCTATCTTACAAGAAAAGATTACAAAATTTTCCAAGCCCTCTTTACTCATTATGTGCCCCAGAAATTTTGACTATCTCTTCCTGATGTTAAGTATAAATGTCCTTTTTGTTGCCATTGTCTCTAGAACTTTGTCTTTGTTCACAAGTTCAGTCCATGGTATTCTCAGCATCTTTCTGTAGAACCCCATTTTTGTTGCCTCAAGTCGCTTTTTCATCTATGTGGAGATTGTTCAGCATTCACTGTCATATCGGACGATTGATATAACATAATAGTTCAGTACTTTTTTCTTTGTTTTTAATGAAATTTTTCTGGTTTCTTAATACTTTGCTCAGTTTTTGGAAGACATTTTTTGCTATCCCAATACAGCTTTCGATTTCCATGTCACACTTTCTGTCCTCTGATAATATGTTTCCCCAGATATCTAAATTGTTGCACCTGTTTGGTTTTGATATCTCCAATTTGTAATTTGTTGGGCTGTTCCTTTTGCTAACCACCTTGCATTCAGTCTTTTTGCAATTGATGTTTAGTCCTTTCTTCTTGCTTTCATTTACTACCTTCTGTAGGAGTTCTTGTAGTTTCCTATCTGTGTTTGCTATCAACACTGTGTCATCTTATCTTACGTTGTTAAGATTGTAGTCACCAATAATGAATCCTGGTAGGACCTCTAATTCTCACAGAACAGCCTCACTATATATATTGAAATGGTCTGGTAAGAAGCCACAACCTTGTCTTACACCACATTTTATTTTTATGTATTTACTGAAATCTTTTCATAGCTGTATGCAGGTGATTTTCTGCTAGTATAGGTTCTGGATTATTCTAATATCCTTTCCACATGTCACGGTTACCGAGTTGGTCCAGCAGTTCTTTGTGACATACTTTTTCAAATGCTTCTGTAGAATCTATAAAACATATGTATTTTGCATTTGTATTGCTCTTTCTGATATCATTCTGAGCATAAATATCACGCATTCCTTGTTCTAGTGTCTTTAACAAACCCACACTGTTCTTGTCCTATTTCCAGTCTGATTCTGCTGCACACTATTTCATCAAGATTCAGATAAGTTTATTACATGGCTGAGTAAGTGGATTGTCTCATGGAATTCATATATGTTTGGATGTGGCTTCTTAGACAGTTCTATGAAAATGAATTTACTTAGGTCTTCTGGTATATCGCCACTATTGTGTATTTCATTTATTATGCCAAAATCATCTAAGGCTGTTAGCATCTCTATTAAGATTCAGTTTGGTCCTACTGCTTTGTTTCTGTTCAATTTAACAATTGTTGATTCCACTTCAGATTTCAATATTTCTGGTCCTCCTTTATTTGTGCATTATCAGTTATTCTCTTTTGTCATGGAAGAATAATCCAATGTACATATTCCATCTCTGAAGTATTTCTTCTTTCTCTAATACGAGTCTCATCTTTGAATTTTATGCATCCTGCTGATGAGATGTCTTTTGTCCGGTTAGTTCTCTTATTTTTTTATGCATATTTACTTTATCAGTGCTATTCATTCTTTCTGAACATTTTTTGTTGAGCCATTTCTCTTTAGTCTATCTGTATTTGTTCCTAATTTCTTTCTGAAGAGTCCTATATTCTGTGTCATACCTTGACACCATTTTGTCTCCTTTTCATCATGTTGAGAATTTCATCTGTCATCCATTCTTTTTTCCTTTATCTATTTTTCTTTGGGATGACCTCAATTGCTGATGTTATTAACACTTCTCTTAATGTGTCCCACTTTGAGTTCCATTCTCATTTTATCCATTGTATCTACTATTAACACTGTCCATATATTTCTCTTTGACATTCCAGTCTGTCATATTGCAATTTTGGTGCTGCCTTAGTCCTCTTCAATTTCTGTAGATTCAATCTAAGTTTACATATTACTGGAAGGTGGTCACTCCACAGTTGGCACCTGGGTATGTTTTGCAGTGTAATCTCTTAGTGACAGTTATATAGTTAATATGGTTTTTGTTTCTCCTCCTGGGCTTCTCCATGTCCATATATATCTTGAATGTTCTTGAAACCAGGTGTTAGCTGCTACCTGATCATTCGCCATGCACCATTGAACTTAATTTATCTGCATTCATTACAAGGTCTTAGTTTGAATTTGCCCACTATTTCACCATCTCTGTCATACTTTTGTATTCAGGTCTCCCATGAAATTGTAATTTCTTGTGATTATTCAGTGGGTGATTATCTGTTTTATAATGTTTGGTGTTGTTAAATTGAAAACTTGCAGGAATTCTTTAAGAAAAATTTTTTGTTAGTTTTGGAAATGCATCATTTCAATATAAAAATAAATCATGGGATTATATTATTGAATATATTTTTCAAAAATTATTTTTCTACTAAAGCATCTCAAAAACCAGTACTAAAAATTTTGAACTTATCTTAAAATTTTATTTATAAAGATAAAAATGTTTATAAAATTCCCTTCTACAATTCCCATTAAGAATATATAATCAATATTAAAAATGTATATTTTTTCAAGTAGTAAAAATAGTTCATGAAGCTATATTAAAAAATGCTATACTTATCCATTTAGAGAAACATTTACTGGGTAATTTTTATTTTTAATTCTTGCACTTTTTTACATATAATGAATTGATTAACTCAAATTATACTGTTCATTTTTTGTGCCTGTTAATGTAAGTTTATTTTAATTGTTATTAAAACTATGCATACAAGGAATATCTATTATCATAATGAAAAAATTTTCTTCTGTAAAACAAAGTAAGATACTTGTAGATGTGACAAAAATCACAATAAAATTTAGAAATCTTCTGTAGTTTTAGATCTAATCTTTGTAACTATTGTCCTGTTAGCTTTCTACCTCTTTTTGGCAAAGTACTAGAGGCCGTAATCTGCTCGGAATTGGTTAAGCATTTCACCTTGCAGTGTCTTCTTTCAAGCAATATGGTTTTTGCTTCTCTAATGTATTAGCAATTATTGCTGAAAGAATCTTTGGAACTTTAGATAAGAATGGTGAAGCTCGGGCTGTTGGTTTGGTTAAACCAATTTTTTTTTTTTGCATTAATGCAAGTGTCCTCAAGGAAACTGCTTTCTTTTAATCATTTGAGAGAAACATTTTTGTCTTCCGTCAACAGAGCTAATGCTAACCTTAAGGAGATTTTCTCATTGTGCCTTCTTGAGTTAATGTTTTCCACTGACATGAAGTGGAAAGATTTTACTGAATCAGTTACTAGGTCCACTGCTAGGAAAGTTGTTTCACTATGTCATGCTAGACAATTATTTCTGCTAGAATCTATCTTAAACCTTTATAATATGTCTACCATTTAAAGATTCTTGATAAAATAGAAATAGTTTGTAATGTTATTGGTCCTGGACTGGCATCTTGGTTTCAGTCACTTTCTCATTAACATAAAGTAGCTTCTCTGTGTCTTTTCTATAAATATTTACACAGTACTAGATTGGTAACAAAGTCATCATTTTACAGTTGAAATGGCTAGATGTAACACTAAGTTCTATGCTAAAAGTTTCTTATCTTGCACTACTCATTTGTGAAACTCTTCCAGCCTCTTGCTTTCCAGTCAACTTTGATCTTCAAAAATTTAAATGCAATGTCAATTGTTATCTTTGGTCTTTTTAATTCCTGCTCTCCCTCCTTAATGTTTTCTTTTTCTCATATTCACTCACACATTACCACACCCCCCATTTCTTAATGGCTTTATTGCCTTGCTTGAGAGGAAACAGGAAAAAAAAAAAATCTTCATTTTCACTATTATTAGTTTTAGCAAATCTTATTATTGTTGCTCTTAATTATTACTAGCTTTACTGTATATTGTTACTTTTCATCATAATGCTCTGGTTCAGTACACTTTTTAAAACCACGAGAACAACCAGTGCAAAATCAACTAAAATAGTTTGCAACAAGATTAACTGGTATCACACAACTTTCCTAGGTATCAGCTTAATCACTTCAGCCATGGAATCTTATGATTCATGCAAGATAAATTCATAGTCATTCTGACACCTTCCTTTTTGATTCTTTGTCATTTTTGCTTTACCAACAAATAACAGGAGTCTTAATTTTTTTTAAATATTTTAGATGAAACATTTATATCAATATCATCTTACTCAAAAGAATTTTATTCTGATTTGTTGAAAAAACAGCAATAATCAGACAGATGGAATAAAATTAGTATTAATTTTTTTTATTTTTTACAGTAAGGTTCACCCTGTACAAGACCTGGGGGCCACTTGAGCTAAAGCGTTATGTTAAGGGATAGTTTATATGGATTAGAGGGGAAGATAACTCTAGACTTGAACAGGTTAAAATTGTAGTGATCAGGGAAACCTCTTGAGAATATGTTCCACAGAGCAGTGGTTCACAGGAAGAAGCAGTTTAAGAGAAGTGTATTTCTTGCTGATAGAATACTGAAGAAATGTGGGTGGTTTGCTACAATGTAAGTGGCATGATGGGTCCTAGTTGTGAAGGTTAGACCTGGATGAACCAAGGAATATAGTTCATCTGAGTACTTTCCATGGAAGTAGTGACAGAGCAGTGAGAGGCTGACCACATCCCACCTGTGAGTGGGAGTTTGTTACCGACTAGGAATCAGAGATGCTTTTGAACTCTATCAAAACTGGAAAGTGGAAGAGTGTATTAACTCAGAGAGATAAAAAGCAACAATAATAAGATAGAATAAAATAATAGAAATAATAATGAGTATATCAACAGTAGTACTAAAATAGAATAAAATCGTTTAGTAATAAGCCTAATAAAAATTCATATAATTTTCTTTATGATTATTTGAGAGAAGTTCCAACTGACTATGCTTCATGAAATCAATTCAAAGAAACAAGATTTTGTTAAAAAAAAAAAAAAAAAAGGGGGCTGCTTTTATTGATTTCTTTAAATTATAAGAATTAATAGTCATGCAGACAATTTGAAAACAGCAGAGGCATTTGATTATTATCAGCAAAATTTAATTGATTCTGATTATATTCAGTGTTATTTGTTTTCTGTTCCATGTTCTCAGAAATTATTGTTTATTTTTGTAAATTGTCATTATTTTAAGACCTACTTGGATCATTATTATATATATCAACTTTTTTCTTATCAACTGAATCTGATCCATATGGGATGATTTATATGTCAGCTTACTTTTGCATCATTTCAATAGAAATTAAAACTAACACTTGAGTGATACAGATTCTTATATATAAAGGTTTAGATTACCTTCAAATGATTCTTTGTAGGCCACAATATTTCTGTGATTAAGAGTGGCCAACATAGAGACCTGAATAAAAGAAAAAGAAAATTAGGCAATAATACGTGGAAAAGCATAGCAGGAGCAACATGTCTTTATTCCTAATTTGAAGAATAAAAAAGCATTCCTATTATTTTGCATATAATTTGAAGTTTTATTAAGAGCAAAATGTCAACAAGTCATGTAGAATAAAAATGAAATGAATGGCTTTTAATAACAATTTAAGGGACATGCTGTCTTTGTGCTTCCTTTTCTTTTTTCATTTCCTGTCTGGACAGTTCTATCTTGACTAAGAAATGGTGGGAAGGAATATATGTTGCTTGACAACAGGACAGGTTGATCTAATAGAGTGAATAAAAGTTGCTCACCCAAGCTCACATAACATACACCACCATGTGGGATTTTTGGTATTGTAATTTCAGTTTCCCGATAATCTCTGACAATGACAGATTGTCAGAAAACCAACTCAGTGACAGCTTATAAGAGATGGGCCCATGAACTTATTCCATTACTTGTTATTTAAGGAATAAGGAAATATAGATGGTGTCAGTCTTTTACTCAAGACTAAGTTAGTAAACCAGTACCTTTTAACAATCATGTGAATCTGTTCAAGAATCATTAAGATTCAGTCCATTTCAATTAGTACAGAACATTCAGTCTGTGGTCCCTTGAAATTATTAAAGGAAAGTTGACTATAGGAAAATCTGAAGAATGAAAATCTATTAGACTATGTGTGTCAATTTCAAGATTGATCCATATTTTGTTGTTTTTTTATTAAATAAAATTGTTTAAAAGTTCATCTTGTGTTTGTTATTTATTAGTACCTGTTCATGTGTTCCTATTTGAGTGAGCTCATCTTTTCTTTTTTTGGAACCTGGCATTCATATCTCTGTATGTCGCAAATTTTTATATATATATATATATATATATATATATATATATATATATATATATATATATATATATATATGCCTTGAAAACCTCAGAAAATTTCAGTCACTCTTATAGCCTCTTCCTTCATTTCACACGAAAATATACACACTACTTTTATAAACAATACATTCCTTTCCTCTCATTTTTCAGTAATATTTTACTGTAGTATATTCTTCCTCGCTGAATTGCTTTTTCACTTAACCTTGAAGTTCTTTCAATCATGTGAAATGTTATTGATTGCTTATTGTGCTACAGTAGATTTTATCTGTCACTTGAGACATAAAACACGCACAATATGGTAGACCAATGCTAAGCTTTTAGCCAGTACTGACTTACTGTTAGTCTATGTAGTCATTATGACATTAAGGTTTATAATACCTAGTGATTTGAATTGTTGGCAACAGTAGCAATATCAACCATGGATGAAAAGTAATAAACTTACATATATATAAATATATAAATGAATGTTGCTTAGCAAGCTTCCTGTTAAAACTCTTAGTTTTATGATAACTCAATTTTAAGGAGCCTGTGCGTGCATACACACACACACACACATATATATATATATATATATATATATATATATATATATATATATAAGAGAGACACAATGTTAGATTTTATTATGCAAGTCATTGTTTGCATAATTGGTATTAACCAATGTTGGCAAAATTTTTAGGAGGCACTTATATTTCTATCAGCAATATATTGCATGAATTTCAGGTTATAATATCTATCCTTACTAAAAAATATTGATAACTTGTTTTGATGATGTCATGTTTATTATGTAAACAAACTAAATGCAACAAGTTGTTATTTATAAATAAATCCAAAAGATATAAGTCATAAAATATAATTATACAGTATCTAATATACTGGAATAAATTATTAGTGTACATGTTAATAAGGGCTCCTTGACATTTCACAACCTTCAGTCTTTTATACATTGATTTTGTTAACTTTCCTACTATTTTGATTTTAATGTAACTTGCAGCAGATTTTATCATTTCCAAGAGATTTTCTTTGATTGAATATTGTTTCTCAATCTCACAAATTTCTTCAAGCATTCTATTGAATTAATATCTGAAGTGAGGAATAGCAATTCCATTAATTTCATGATTTTACAATTGTTTTTTTTTTGCAAAGTTGGCAATAGTTAGCTTTGCAGAATATGAAGGAGCAATGTCTTTCACAAATATAGTCTTTAGCTTCAAATTTTTTTCAGATTCAACATCATCTTGTCCCAAAACAATATTTTTTTCTTCATTTATTTTGATACCATCAACCAGTTTGAAGGGTCCTATAACTACAATACTAGTCTAAAACATTAGTCTACTTTTTCCCTATTTCTTCTAAGTCCTGTTTGTTGACTGTTTCCATGAAGGACCCAAACTCTAGCCCAGACATCAGATCCATCCAATATACATTCATTACTAAAAATCACTGCCATTTACGTTTCCCCTTTACATAAACATTTTTAATAATTTCAATAACTTAATATTTTCTCATTTAATGTTACATCATTCTTATGACACATAACAAACCTTATATAACTGAAACAAAGCTTTTATTCTTGAGGTCTGTGTAAAATGAATGTTGTCGCATATTGACAAATTTTAAACATATTTAAACATCATTACTCCATTCAATGATGTGTATGTGTGCCCTATATATATATATATATATATATATATATATATATATATATATATATATCTGTGTTGGTGCACATGAGAACTGCTGTCCAATTTCATTGTGCACTGAACAATGACATGAAACATAAATATCAATAATTATAGATATTTATTTAAAATTAAATGCACAGACCTTGAGTTACATAAAATATATCAACAAATAATTTATTGAAAATATTTTTAATAAAATCTGATCTTATAAGATGAAATACATAGTCTATTTATAAATATATTCTGAATATTTCACCAATATCAGTTTATTAATACCATTTCTTTGTGAAAAGATTTGCATAATAAAATCTTACATATGTACATTATATACATACATACAGTGTGTGTGTTATTAGTAACCCCTGTGTGTAAATGCAATAATGTTTGTATTAACATAATTTGTAATGGAATCTGGAAATAAATCTAATTTTTATTGCAAGTAACTATCTTTCCTAAAATTAGTTTCTTACTTTTTTGAACAAGAGAAAAACAATGCTTAAATGCTGTCTGATGTTTCTTTCTGTAAGTTCCCATTGAATCCCTTTTTCTAAAATCTGATTTTTCCCTATGACTTGTAAATCATTAAAATCACATGATTGCAGCAACAATAAAGAGCTGAGTAACCTTTAAAGACAGTTATAAGATTTCCCTAACATTGTGCAAAAAAAAAAAAACAAAAAAAACCTACATCAGCCTATTATTTAGAACCTGAAAAATGACAGTTTTCTATGTATCAATTTTAATCTTATTTTCAGGTACTTTTCATAATTTGAAAATAGCATTTTGATTGATAGAAAATTAAGAAAAAGGATGGAAACAACTTAATTTTTCATATTAAAAACAAATACATGGATGTAGATCACTGATATTTATATAATTCTGGTTTTATTTAACATAAGCCAGAGGTTGTGGTTACCATATAAAATTAATTTTAAAGTCAGCTACTAATTTTTTAGATTTCTATTTTGTTTAAATTTGTCACTCCAAATCTTTTTAACTCTGCTTAAAACAAAGACCCATCAAAAGAGGAGGAGTAATAGTTTTAAGACTTGAATTGAGAGAAACAAAAAAAAAAAAAGAAAAGAATTCCAGCCAACGTTTTATCTTTCACCTCACATAGGACCCTGACTGGCAAAGGTGAAAGTGTTGATTGTACATACTGTTTCAGAAAGATTTGCTCATACATTTAAAACTAGTTTTGAGTTAGCTGCCAATTTTTCATACATGGTGCAACACAAAATTTTGTGGAATTTGACTATGGTAAAAATAAGTAAATAAATAAAAAATAGCTTAAAAAGGAAGGAAACTAGCATCTGCTTTCTACCTTCTTCAAAGTCCCTTTATATACAATGATTTCAGCATTTTTCAAGATTCCTTATACTGTTGGAAGGTAAGATGTCAACACTATTTGGTTTGTATATGATCTTCAAATTCCTCAACTTTTTAGTTCCACAACATTTTGAAGCTCTATTTCAAAGAAAATGGTAGAAGTTTGATGTCACAGTAATATTTTCCATGTCAAGTTCCCCTAACTTTTTTCTTAGCACCCTGTACACAAACAGACAGGGTGTATGTATATATATATATATATAACATCAGCCAGAAACAACTTATTAGACTATGCCACATGTTTCCAGTTCTCCAGAGTCCAATTAGTGACATTATAAGTCTAAGTGAGGTGCTATGCTCAGTGTCATGGTGTTAACAGGAGATTCCCATGGAAGCTAAAGAATGCTGAACTTATCTGCTGGATATGCTTCTGGTACCTCCCAACTTCAATGTGGATGTGATTTGAGCTAGTATCACCTGTCTGTTACCACAGACAATTCTAGCCAGACATCACTAGTTATGATCATTAAGGACTGTCCACCTTGGGTGATAATGCTTTCCAACAGTACACATGTGATACTGAAGATTTATGGATATCAAATGTTCCCACAATTTCAGAAATTAAATGTCTTATTTGTCTAGCACTTATTATCATGCTCTGTCTGAACTTTGATACTTCATGTTGCCTTGTCATGAGCAAACTAGTCAGTGTTCCCACTGACTCACCAGATGTCAGGGTATAGCTAATATGGATCTTGGCATTCCCATGATGTCAAGGTATAGTGACACCACCTACAATTGCATATTGATATTCCATGACTTTTGCCACATCAGTTATATATGATAATACAACTACAACTGAAAAATGAAAGAAATGTGAAAATTATGAGAATTTAAGTACATGTGTGCCTGTGTAAGTGAGAAAGAGATAAAAGGAAACAGGCCAACTTGGTGAGTAACATAGTTGTGTATTTCCTACTAGTGCCAAAGTTCAATGAGTTCAGATAAAAGGTTTCAAAGCAGCTCCACCCCACCTTTTTTTTTTTTTTTTTTATTTACACACACACACACACACAGTGTGTCAGACTAAGCTTAGTAAAATGTGTGGGTGTATAGAGTGAAATAGATGGACAATGACATAATTTAATGGACTGAAATTACTTTTATTACTGTATTTATATTTACTAGGCCATTGTTAGCTTAAAATGTATAATATATATAAGAAAAGCTAACCCTAAGTTTTTCCTAACTTTTAATTTGTTTTTCTTAAGATATATGTTACTATACGTGCACCCAACCACTTAAAAAAAAGAAAAAAAAAAAAAAAAGAGAATATGTTTAGACAGAAATGGCACAAAATAAACTGATTGGACACCGTCCAGCTGGCAAGAAATTAATTCTGATAAAAATATCCTCATATCAAAGTAGATGAATTCTACTAACCTCTTTACGAGCTCCTGTTCGTTCACTCGCAGCCATCTGCAAACATAAAAGAATAAAAATGCATTATTTTCTAATTCATACATACTTATGGAACAGAATATTCTTCAGTAAAACTGACATGAATTTTTATGGACTGTAAAAAAAATGCTATAAGGATTATATAATATTATATATATATATATATATATATATATATATATTATATATATATATATATATATATATATATATAAAATGTAATAACATAAGTACTTTAATTTTAAGTTGAGTTATTATAATTCCAACAATTGTTATTACTACAGAACATTTTTTTTTTCTTTTATTGTAACCATAGTACCCTGTGCTTTCCATACTATGGCCACCTTCTTCCGATATTTATTTGACATGGAAAAAGATAATGGAAGGGTCTTTTCCCTAATTGTGAAAGCAAGTATATACTTGCCACCCAACAAAGGCAAAATGCAATATGTTCTTTATTTATTTTTTTTGTTAGTATAGAGGAATCTATATACTCACCTGATAGGCCACATGATTAAAGATGTATTTTGTAGTTGATTATGGGAAAACCACTTTATTCTGATGAAATCCTAGAGGATGAAATGCGTCACATGAAAACTTTTCCCAATTTTTCATAGTTATTTTTCCTTGAAATAGCGAATTATGTAAAACTAATCTACTTCCATCAATCACTGTCAAAAATATCTGACTCTACTTACCATAGTGCAATGGAGTGCTTCTGTCTGGAGAAGAGATCTCTAGTCACTCAGTGTTCAGTCCATTTTTGGCTTATCTCAACCAAAAATGGAAACAAGTTTAATTGTTTTTTTTACTAAACTTAGTTTAATTTGGCACAGAGTCAAAAATATGAGACACTGAATAAGAACCAAACTCACTATTCAGTAGTAATGATCAACCATACTAGTTTCCTAACTATTACTCTATGCTTTGGTGCCCAGACAAAGCTAACCATTAGTGGCAAACTATATGAAAATGTAACAAACAGGGTTGCAAATATATTGATCAGATCAACCTATTAACACTAATGCAATCTAGGAGATTCCATATTTTATATGAATTGTTCTTTAATCCTTTCTCTAGAAAGAAAAGAAATCTACACTACTCTGACATGCACAATTATCTGCAAAACTGAGATATGGCTTATGGCCACATCATGTTGAAACACTAGTTCCAGTACGATCACCAAAGTTAAGCAACATCAAGCATGCTCAATTCCTGGATGAGTGACCACTTGGGAATACCAGGTACTGTAAGCTTGAATGTGCAGGTGGTGTAGTGGATAATGGCTTGGAATTGTTAATGAGAGCAGAGTCCCAATTCCAATTGGGTTTGTTATATTCACTTATGCACAAATACCCTTGAAAAAGGTATAAATACACCACTTCTCGCTCAGCTATGGGTTAATTAGTAGGACTTGTATCACTAAATCATTATTATCTTAAAAAAAAAAAAAATTCCCAAAAAATACAAAAAAAAATTCCTAAAATCTAAAAATATTTCATGGCTTTAAATAATCTGCAAAGGGTTGATAAACCATAGACAACAAATCAACCAAACCAAAATTGACATGTGCAATTTGTTTTCAATGTTTTTACTGTACAGTACTAATATTTGGATTTTATCCTCTTAGATGACGCCCAAGTCATTAGATAAGATCTGAAGACCTCTTGGAATCATATTCTATATCATACATTAAATTTCAAGTAATTTGAAATAATGAAAAATCAAAAAGTATAGTATTTTCAAAACTTTGTACATTATATATTTCTAGAAATTGAGCAAAAACAATCTTGTTGAGTTACATGCTACTAGTTACATACAACTTAATCAAAGTTTCACTCAAATTTTTCCTCCAGTGAACTGTGGTATTAAAATATGATAGTTATAAATTACAAGTGATTCTTTATTTCATCTGTTAGGTACCCTTCCAGAGACTCATGGTTGTCAAATTGGAAGAGGATGGGTCCTGTGTGGGCCATTACCATTTCTCTTCTGCTTTCTTTTAACAAGCTGGTACACTTTCTACCATGATATTTATCTATAGGAAATACTAAATAACTAAAAATCTATGCATTTTTAGACTAATCCTTTTGCAAATGTTAATCAGAATTAAATTTCCTTTGCATTAATATGTAATAATATGACCAATTTCAAAAACTTCATTTTTTTTTTTTTTTTTACCAAGATGCCACCTGTAGGAGTTTTGGGTCATGGTAACCCCATTTTAAAGGTTTTTCTTTCAGATCAAATGGCCACTTCTTAGACTATGACATAAAAAAATTTAACATATATATAATACCATAAAAAATTATGTGATTATGTAGTGATATATAAAAGAGGTTGTAGTATTGTATGCAAATTAGGTAGACAAGTATAAATAGAGAACAACTGATGAACAAAGGGGCATTGCTTAGCAAACCCCTTTGCTAAACATAACATGGAGAACTGTGCTACAATAGCTACTACACAGAGAGATATATTAAACATAACAATGGCATCGCTGATAGGATCGTAAATTCACTGGACAACCCAGAACATATAGAAACATGGATAAAAACTTTTGCTGCATTTGCAAGAGTGAAAAAATTAAGAGACACAGAGACCAATGGAGGAGAGAATGAGATAATGGTTTTATTTCTTGCTACCACTGGGTGTGAAGCTGTGAAGAAAATTTTGACAATGTGTTACCCAAGCAAATTAGAAGAAATAACATTTGAAAAAACTATTAAAATTATAAAAAAGAACATAAGACCAAAGAAAAGATTGGTCATTGCTGAAAGAACCAAGTTTTTGGAGACAAGACAAGCACCCAATGAGCCCATTATACAACACTTACATAGATTGAAAGAATGAGCCAAGTATTGTGAATTTGAAAAGTTAGGAGCATCGGGAATGACTACAGAAGACAAATTAATCCTTCTCAGAATAATTGAAGGCTTGCAAGACCAAAACCGCGAATAAAAAATACTGGAATATCTAAAGAGTAGTAGAATGGGTTTGAAAGCTAGTGTCGAGTTTTTACAAAAGTTAGAGTTGATTAGATAATTTAATCAACCAAAAGAAGAATTCAAGATGTACAGGATGAGCATGACCAAATCCATAATTAAATGTAGATACTGTGGAAAAAAATCATGAGAGAGACAAGTACAAATGTCCAGCTCTAGGAAAAATAGGCTCAAATTGCAAAAAAAGAGACCATTTTCAAAATGTATGCAAATACGAAAAGAAAATAGAAAGAATACATATGGTAAAACCTCCTCCTCTAAAGAAGCTAAAATATCTACAATGAATACAAAAAAAGAAGTAGAGAAAAAATAAGGATAAATGACCAACTATTTAACATGCAAATTGATACAGGCAGTGAAGTCACATTGATACAAAAAATTTCTGGATAAAATTAGGATGACCTTAATTAAAAAAAAAGCAACATCCAGTTAAAGCAATTTGATGGAACAAGTATAAAAATAATAGGTGTATTTCAAGGCAATTTTGAAACCAACAAGTGTTTTGAAGTAATTCCCATTACAGTTGTAGAATGTGAAAAAGATTATGGATTACTAGGAATTGATGTATTAAAAGTGGATACAGAAGACTAATGAATTCCATGGAAGCAGAAGAAAATGAAATAGGATTGTTGAATGGCTATAAAGCAAGCATTTGATTAAAAGAAAATTATCTCCCTAAATATATAGAGTCAAGAAAAGTCCCAATTCATATCCTACCTTTGGTAGTAGCCAAATTAAACAAAATTATACAACAAGGCATACTAGAAAGAGTACATCAAGGTGGTATCAATTGGGCATCTCCAGTAGATGGAGATTTAAGGATTTGTACTGATTACATGATAGGGGTAAATCATCAGATATGTTCAGATTCTTTTCCTTTGCCAAATATCAAAACTGAGACACAAGTTAGCAAAAATGGAACACTTTGCAAAAATTGATCTCAAGGCAGCATACAACCAAATAGAAATTGATGAGGATTTCAAGGAAATCCCCACGATAAACACCCCTATAGGCTTACTATGGGCACGTCTGCTATTTGGGGTAAAGACTTCAAGCCATATTTTCCAAAAAGCAATTGAAAAATGTAGATGCTTTATCAAGATTACAGTTCAAGAATGAAACAGAAGAAAAACAAGAACTTGCTGAAAATAAAATAATACACTGAGTAGAAATGGACATTCTTCCTCTAAATAGCCTCAAAATAGAAACAAAGGAAGACCCAATATTAAGCAGAATATTAGAGAGAATAAAAAATAATGTGGGGAGCAATTGTTTAGATGACAGAGCTACCCTTTAAAAAAATGAAACAAACTAACCATAGAAAATGGCATAATATGCAATGGAGATATAATTGTAGCTCTACAAATACTGAGAAAGGATATATTAAAAGTATTATATTCCATGCTAATAGGAATATATACTTGAAAAACAAGGTGGATAAAATAAGTAATGGTTTACTGTAAGAAACCAGTACAATAGTTATGCATGAGGTCATCACAAGTCAATCCAGTAGTGAGTGCTACTATTGGAAGGTAGGTAGTTCTTGTGTAAGTGAGTCATCCTCAACAGATTTCAGCTAATCTCTGTAGTCCATTGACTTACAGATAGTTATAGGTAGTTACTACCTATAGTGTAGTCACTCATTGGTGTGACGGGTTATTCCATGAAAAAGGAGTACATGATGATGTGCATTGTGGTTTAACAGCAACAAAAAAAAGACTAAAGTTGCAAACTTGGTGGCCAGGGTATTCAAAAGATGTAGAGGAATACATTAAGAGATGCCCAAAATGTGCAGAAATAAAAAACTTCAAGCAAGCAAAAGTTCACTTATGGCCTAAGGAAGCAGAACCATAGGCTAGGGTCCACATGGATCACTTGCATATCAAAGATAGGGGATTGTTCTTAGTATTAGTGGACTCATACTCAGGATGGCAAGAAGTGGTCAGAGTAAAAGACAGAAAAGCCATCACATAAAAGCACGTATTAAGAACTAAATTCTCAAGGAATGAAGTACCCCAGATAATAGTCACAGACAATGCACCCGAATTTTGTGATGAGAACTAATGTGCATGGTTAAAACAGATTGGATGCATCCCATACAAGACACCACCATATCACCCACAATCTAATGGAATTGCGGAAAGAATGGGGCAAACAGTAAAAATGGGATTAAAAGCATTCTCACCACTTAAGTGTATCTACCAAAAATGCTCCTCAGTTACAGATCCATTCCATATGCAGGAAGAAAACTGAGCCATTTGGCATTAATAGGAAGACAAATCAGAGCCCCTTTTCAATGAAAGAAAAGGTATAGTATAGAAAGAATAAAGAGGCTGATCCAGAAGAAGCAAATTTCCTGATACGAAAAGGACACAACATGCCTATACTTGAGAAAAAGGGACAAAATATACTGGCACATGCAGATCAATTCAGAAGCAGGAACGAACTGGATGATGTGGAAATGGGAGATCAAGAACAAGAAGAGACAGAAAGTTACACAAGTAGAGCAGAGCAGGAAATGGAAAAAATTGACAATGAAAAGATGGAAGAGACAGAAGAAGAAAATGAAGAGAGACCAAGATTACCATTAAAGAGAAAACAAGAGGAAGGACAATACAGTACGAAAATAATCAGGAAGAGTAAAAGAAAAAACAAGGGTATATAACCTCTCCAATTCAGGGAGGTGTAATATCATATGCAAATTAGGTAGATAAGTATAAATAGAGAACAACTCATTTGCTAAACCTAATGTGGAGAACTGTGCTATGACTGCAACTACACACCAAACATAACAGAGGTACTGTATAAAAGGCAGTATTGCTATACCTACGGGTGAGTTATCTTCTTTTGATGAAACATCTGTCAGAGAGATTACCTATCATAACAATATGGCATCACCGATAGGTTTCTTAACCATGATGGAGGATCTGGAATATATTGAAACTTGGCTTAGGTGTTTTGTAGTGTCAGTGAGAGTAAAAAAGGTAAAGGACACCAAAGAGAAGAAAATGAAGTTATGGATTTGTTTTTGGCCTTGGTAGGGTGTAGGACCATAAAAAAATCTGTTATGGTCCTTCCCGAAGTGCTGGAAGATTTAGCCTATGAAGAAATTGCTGCCATCATAAAAATATGAAAAAAAAAAAAAAAAAAAAAAAAAAAAAAAAAAAAGATTGGAAAGAACTAAATTTCTCAAAAGTAGATAGAAACCAGACAAAACTATTATACAATATGTATAGCAATTGAACAAAGTGTGGAGATGTGGGTTTGAAAGAATGTGTTTGGAAAAATGCCTATCAAAGATGATCCAATTCTGCAGAGACTGATTGAAAGAATGTTTGACATCTCATATAAGCATAAAATTTTAGAGAGGCTTCAAGTGCATAATATGAATTAGAAAGCACGTGTGGAGTTCTTACAACAATTGGAATTGATAAAAAAAATTTAATGCCTTCGAAGGCATTATGGAGACTTATAGTGCTACTAAAAGCTTACTTGCATGCAGATATTGCAATAAGGAACATGAAAATAGCAAGAATAAATGGGAAATGGTGTTTTAAGTGCAAAATGAGGAATCATTTCCAGACAGTATGTACATATGAAAAGCAAGTGGAAAATATAGATCTCCTGATTGAAAATACAGAAGTATTTAAGATAAAAGCACAGGATAAAATTAGGGAAATGTAAAGTTAAATGGAGTAACTTTACTGATGCAGGTGGATACTGGAAGTGAGGTTACATTTATACCAAGGAATTTTTGGTAAAGAATGGGTAGACCAAAGTAAAAGAAAAGTAATCTCTAGTTGAAACAGTTTGATGGGTCAGTCATCAAAATTTTAGGATGCTTTGAAGGCACGTTTGAGATAAAAAACACAGATTCGAGATAATAACCACCATAGTGATGGAAAACATCAAAACTCATGGTCTTTTAGAAATTGACATGTTAAGAGTGGATACTTTGAAGCTTAACTCCATGAAGTCTGTAGAACTGGATGTTGAATTATTAAGGGGATATGAGGCAAGTACTTGGTTTAAAGAAAGCAGTCAACCTAAGTATTTTCAAACCCAAAAAGTTCCTGTTCACAACCCACCCTTGGTGGTTGCTAAGCTAAATAAAATGGTGGAACAAAGAATATTAAAAAAAGTCAGCCAGTTATATCGCTGGATGATAAAATCATTAATAAGATATCATAGATAGCTGAACCCAGAAATAAAAAAGACAGAATCTTTTTTAGGATTACTGAATTTCTATAACAAATATCTGCCACGAGATAGTGACCTTGAAGAACCATTTAATAAAATAAGGAAGAAAAATACTGAGTTTCAATGAACAAAAAGACATGAGGCTGCTTTCAAGAAATTAAAAAAGGCACACATAAACAAACCAGTTGTTAAAATTTTCGACCCAGCAAAAGAATTGACATTAACTACTGATGCCAGTTACTGTGCTATAGCCACAATATTGTCACAGAAGGATCACTCTGTAATGTACTTATCCAGAAAACTAACATTGCCAGAATAGTGAGAAGACGACATTGGTGAATGTGTAAAGCATGGAAAGAGTGAGAAATTTTTTTTGCTGGGAAGGAAATTTCTGTTAAAATCTGATCATAAGCCTTTGGAATTTATATTCAATCCCAGAAGAGAGTTGCCAAAGGTCACATCTGCCAGAATATTAAGATGGGCAATTAAGCTTATGGTGTTCAACTTTGACATCATATATAAAAAAAAAAAATACTATTCCGCATGTGGATGCATTATCATGGTTAAATTTTGAGAGTAAAAATTTGAAGCAAGTGAAAATTGTGAAGATAGGATTTTGCACTGTATAGAAATGGATGTATTACCCTTAAATCAGCTTAGGTTGGGAACTAGGCAGTTGAATAGAATTAAGGATAGAATAAAGAGAAATACATGGGGTAATTGATCTATGGCTGAGAGGCTGTATAAAGAGTAAAGACACAAATTAACAATAGAAAAAGGAATCATATGTAATGGAGATATCATGAGGATTCAAATGAGGAAAATCAGTTAAGACCTAGATCACTCATAAAAAGAAATAAAGAGACTCACTGAGAGATGGATTATGTCTCCCAAAGTTGTTCGTAGAAGTCAAAGATCAACTAAAGGTACAAAGCTTCTTAGGTTCAGGGAGGTGTAGTGATATGTAAATGATGTACTGTGTAAAAGGCAGTATCACTTTACCTATGGGTGAATTATCTTATCTTGACAAGATTGCATCTGTCAGAGAGAATATCTATTAGGTTGGTGCAAAAATAATGATGTAATAATGTCGTTTTTTGACGTATTTTTTAACGTCAAAAAACGACATTATTACGTCATTATTTTTGCACCAACCTAATATCATAATTTACATATGAATCAGCAATTCAATCTAGGATCAGAATGTAGTATCTGTTCACTCTGAAAAGTGTTACATATATATGGATACACATTGAATTTTATGTGGAGAGATATAGATTTTCAAATCTTACAAAATTAATAATAAACTATTTCAAGGTAGTTAAAAATGGTTTAACTGCTTGAGATTTTATCATTATAACAGCATAAGTTTTTCATACTGAAATAAAATTTCCTTCAAAATATCTACATCATTGTAAAGATGATTTGTAAAGTACTACAAAAACATATCAGTTGGGGAAAAAAAAGGAAATGTGTGTTTTTATTGACAAATGCTGAAAATATGATGAGCAGAACATATGAAAGATAAAGATGTTTTAATAGAAATTACAAAAACTCTTGCTAACAATCAAAAAGTGTTTGTGAAAATAAGAGAAGCAGATTAAAGCAACAAGTTTGAGCAAATGGATAGAGGAAAAAAGACAAATATAAATTGTATTGCTGAAAACAATAAAAGAAAGGAAGTTGTTGAGAATCATGATTGCCTATAATCTCAAGAGGACATAGCACATAGTTTTAAAATTTTCTACAAAGTAATTTAGATCAAATAAACTCCAATACAAAACAGTAAAGATTAATCTGAGATTTGCATCATTTGAAACAAGGTCCTAATTACTTCAATACTATTACTAATAATTCAACAAAACTATTTAAAAAAAAATACAAATTTTCCCATTTTATAGCAACCAATATGTATTTAAAGGTAATGTGTATTATAAAATCTAGTTTTCATTGCTTCACTGACTTTAATCATCTTGTTATGACAGGAGACTAATTTCTATTGAAACACTAAATATGAAAAAAAAAAAATTAAATTTCTTCAATAAAATAGGAATAAAAACTAATTTCTGACCAATCCTGTATATGTAACTTCCACTTTATGAATATACAAAAAAACAAAAACAAAAAAAAACCTACATATAAAAACATGAACCACTTGACATGACCCATGTATTCTACTTTTTATATTAAAATATAAAAAGTGTATTAGAAACTTAAGTGTCAAGAAATAGAGACAGAAATACATTGAATAGTTTCACCTTTCCTCACTTGGAAACTTAACCATATATATATATATATATATATATATATATATATATATATATATATATATATATATATATATATATAGAGAGAGAGAGAGAGAGAGAGAGAGAAAGAAAGAGATGAACAGAATTTAATATCAACTGTAGAAAATTTGTTGGGGTCAGAAAGATGGTACACTGTTTCTAAAGTGGCAACAGCAGCACACCTTTGAATTCTTGACAGATATTTTCAACACATGAAAACTGCAGGCACCCACAAATAATACAAGAATAGGACAACTGGAGACTGACAAGAATTGTAGCCTTTTAACATTGTAGCAAATCATATTCAAATTCAACACCAGTACTGTTCAACCCATCACTCAATGCACTTTACAGTATATACTGTTTTTTATAGGGTTTGATAGTTGTTAACTAGCAATGGTACCATTATTGACAGTATGACATTGGTTATACATCAACTGGATTAGAAAACATCACTTGTGAACCATGGAGGACTAGTACTACGTCTCTTGATCAAGTGAGTCATGTTTCTAGTTCTTTCAGACAGACAATCAAATTTATGCATGAAGGGGAGTGCATGATGTTATGGATCCAGCCTGTCAGCATGATGTTACACAGGCTATTGCTGGCATCTGCAATGTTGTTACAGTTCACAGAGACCACTAGGAAAACTGGAGTCTGTCTTTATGCCTGAGACACAGATCTAACTGTCTTGATGGGTGTGACATGTATAGATCTTGTAGACCTCAGTAAATTCTCTGTATTCACATTTATATAAACTCAGTTATGAGCAGCCTTGGAATATGCCAGGACAGATTTTCCTACTCAGTAACTTGTAGACACTATGCCATGTTGCATAGATACTGTTACTTAGGTGAATGGAGGAGATGCACATTATTTGGTAGATGTCTAATATTTTTTTGACACTTCAGTTTAAAATATTCATGGATGATACAAATATAGCGAAGAAAACGGCGACTTACCTTGTCAAACCAAATGACAGTTCATCACGTGTATCGTACGCCAGAAAATGTGGCAAAAAAGAAAATTACTTACTCAAAGAAAAAAATATCTACAAGTACATATCAATAAGTTACTTTGACCCTTTCAAATTGTAATCTTCAAGTGGTGAAGATGTTGCTTGACCCGAATGTGTTTTGGGTTGAATGTTGCACCAGCCATAATGAAGGCCATTGTGGACACTGCGTTGTCAAAAGATGAGTCAGTTTGATGGGCAACCTCATCATATATTGACGATATTTATGTTGACGAGAGCATGATTTCAGTAGCTTGTGTGAAGGAGCACTTGGCTGCATTTAGTTTGACCTGCAAGGATCCAGAGTGGTTACGGGATGGCACACATGTGCTGGGTTTGCATGTCGAGCAAGATAACAACACACTCAAGTGGAAACATGAAAATGGCATTCCATCAGTTCCTGAGGTCTTGACGTGACGTAACATCTTGTGGTGTGGAAAATTGGTGGGTCACGTTCCTGTATTGCTGCATCATTTGTAAAACGCAGGACGGTATCGATCACATCTGGCTGGGACGACAAAGTGACAGATGCTCCTGTTAAGAACATGATTGAGGACATAGCAGAGAGAATACGCCAGAATGACCCTGCACATGGTAAGTGGTGTACAAGCGGACACACTTATGCAAGTTCTCTCGCCACGGCCTGCAAAGGACGCCCAACATATCAATTTATCAGAATTGGATGCTATTCTGAAGGGTGTCAATTTAACACTACAATGGGGGGCAATGGAGCTACACCTCTTCACGGACTCTGCGTGCATGTACCAGTGGGTATCAAACATGCTCACTGGTAAAGCCAGAATACGAACTAAGGCGGCAAATGAGATGCTGATTCGGAGGCGTTTGAATACTCTTGAAAAGCTGATTTAAGAGTATAACTTATTGATCATGATAAGTTTAGTAACGTCGAGTGAGAATCGATTGGATAAGCTCAGAGTACCGCAATGATGGTATGATGTGATCAAGAAGGAAATCGAACCAACACACCTGACATGCACTTACATGGTTAACAAAACCTCTCCTGATCAGATACATGCCATACACTGCTAGAGTGGACATCCTGGCGTCAGGAAAACAGTGTATTTTGTGAGACGAGTTTACCCTACGACATCCAAGGTGGCCATCAAGGCAGTGGTCAGAAAATGTAAAGAATGCCAGTCAATTGACCCAGCCTCAAGTCGTTGGCCTCATGGCAACCTAAGTGAGACTGAAATCTAGACCCGCTTAGTAATGGATATTGCACATTACGATGGGCAACACTACCTTAAGTTAATTGATTGTGGCCCCAGTTGATTTGCGATATGGCAACGCCTGCTTCAGCAAGAGTCAAGAAATGTCATTAAACAATTGGAAAGTATTTTTTTTTGAACCAGGCCCACCATCAGAAATCCTGACCGACAATGACACTGTATTTTGCAGTAAATCCTTTAAAGATTTCTTGGATGATTGGGGAGTCCAACTTTGTTTTCACTGCATCTATGTTCCTGCAGGAAATGGTATAGTGGAAAGATCTCATCAGAGCATAAAGAGAATTGCAGCAAGAAAGCAGTGTTCGATAATGGAGGCAGTATACTGGCATAATATCACGCTGAAAGAAGATATATCATTGACTAATGCGCCTGCCAATATGATTCACCATTACCAACTGAAAGTGAAGGGAATTACTACAACATTACCACCTGATCATTGTAAGTATCACAATATATACAAAGTTGGGAACAGAAGATGGGTGAAAGCTCTCCATGGCTGGTGTACCTCTAGGTATCAAGTGGGTCATGTGACGGACATTGTAGGTCCACAAACAATAATAGTTGACGGGATGCCACAGCATGTAAAAGATCTTTGCCTTTTTGTTGATTCTGATACATCGCTGAGTGAATCCGATGATGGTTCATCATCTGACAGTGATCGAATAACTGAGATCTTCCACATACACAGAGTTTCTGGAAATTTTACGATGAAGCACCAGGATAAAAAGAGCTGCTCCAAGCTGTTCAATTGATATCAAATGATATCAGGGGGGAGTATAGCGAAGAAAACGGTGACTTACCTCATCAAACCAAGCGACAGCACGTCGCATGTATCCTACGACAGAAAATGTAGCGAAAAAGAAAATTACTTACCTCCCCCCAAAAAAGGGCATGTATTCCACATGACATACTGAAGATGGAATATTTAAATTACAAAACAAGTCCATCACAGGAGTTGCTATAAAATTATTTTGATATGCAAAAATTGAGCGTCCGCTCCCAGCTGTCGATGAATGGAAAAAATGCTTGGCTGATAAAAGCAATTGGTGTTCTCGAATCAGGGAGAAAAAAAATTTGGGTATTTTGGCTACTGTGTTTTAGGAGAATGAGTTACCTTTCTGACTGGTTGCGTGCATTGTGTGATAGTACCTGCAAATCGAGTTTTCTGCATTTCTTTCTGCCCCCGATGTTCAAGTCTGAACTTAGTGATTTGTTCTCTGCATTGTGGAAGTAATCTGCGACAAATATTTCCTTTGCAATCCCAGACCGCTTACAACAAACTAGGTTATATGCTAGAAAAGAAAAATATAGCTTCAAGTCTTCTCAAATATGATGAGTTAATTTATTAAGGGGCAAGCAACAACTCATGCTGAGTTTATTGATAATCAATATGTGAATGTACTCAGCCTCTTTACTATTAAAGAGAGAAAAAAATTGTGGAAAGAAAGAGGGCTAAGTGATCTTATTCAGAAAGATCAGATTAACTGTAATTTGCTGATTCTTCATATCTTAATTTTGCTATATCTAAATCCTCATTTGTTCAGCAATTTAGATAATCAAACCATACTGAATCTGGACAAGTTGAGACATCCTAAAATTGCACCACCCCCAACCCCGCACTGAAAAGTTGATGGATATGTTTTTGATCATCTACAGTGAATAGAAATGACAAATAAACAGCTGCAAATTACATTTAATTCAACTGCTTTATTTTCTAAAACTGAACAGTCTTTATTTTGCTTGGATTTGATTAAGAAAAATACTTTATTAAAAGAAACAAAATAGTTTCTGCTGTGATTGTTTTGTTTATTGGACAGAACACATTAACTTTCTGCATTAATATATATTTCACAATAAATTACTATTTGAACATAGCTGTTTGAATGTGGGGTGGGACTGAAAAGTTCTCAGTCTGATCCATATCCAAAAATATGACCAAACACTAGAAATTTGTTTTGAAATCTTTCTTAGTCAAAACAAAAAGCTTTTCTGCACTCTCTTGTCTTGCAGATCACAAATAGTCAAGTTTAAAACTTTCTTTCTTAAATGACGGTAACTGTTGTCACAAACTGGCTTTCTTTCAAACAGAGAAGTGAGTATTCTATAATAACAAATGTAAGCAATAAATATGGCTCATATATGAGAAAAACATAGAAAATCAAACCATTTAACATATTTCTAAACTAAAAATCGAAAAAGCAAAATCTGAGTTTTCATCTAAATTGTATAAATTGTTTTTTTAACATCCATTGTTAATAACACTAAAATAAACATTAAAATATTAAGAGTCTTGACCAGGGGTGGGGAACCTGTGGCCTTAAGGCCGCATGCAGCCTTCTGAGTCATCATGTATGGCCTTCTGCAACTTTTGAGCTGGGCTGTAGAGCCAGATAATTTAGAAAAGTTTGAGCTGGAGCCAACAAAAAATGTACTAGCTCCAGTTTCCTAAACTAAAAGTTCACAATAAATTTTCCTCTTTCTTAGCAATAACTGAATTTGTCATTCTGAGCTTGTGTTGCCAATGATCAAAAATACATTATTAGTGTGGTTTGAGTTGGTTAAGGTGTTTTCTCTGGTGTTAACTTGGAACCATTAAGATCTCTATAGCAAAATTATATATATCATCACACTAATATTATTCTGCTTGTAACAACAGTCTTCGTTAGTGACTTACTTAGTGATGTGTCTGTTGGTTATGCCTTGACTAACTTTTCACTTTCTCCTCACAAGCAATTTCAGCTGGCTGTTTTCGTTTTCTTTTTCCATGATAAGAAAAACTTGATAAAAATATTTTAAGCAAGAAAAAAAAAAAAAAAAAAAAAAATCGTAATACTGTATAAGAAAAATAAAAATTTTTTTAGCTAGAAAGACCACTACAAAATTCAAACCATCTTTTATCAGTGTTTATATTTAAAAAATAAAAATAAAACTTCCCTAGCTTGGCTAGCGAAATCACCAATTTAAGAAAAGATTTGTGATGAGATGTGAAGTAAATATACAACCAATGAGAGACCTCACCTTAGGGAAACTAGAGAAAAAAAAAAGAAAAATTCTCAAGCCTATGTTAGAAATAAATATTCAATCACTAAGAAGTATTACTTTTGTGAAATTAGAGAAAAAGAAAAGAAATTGACAAGGTGGTGCAAGAAAATAAACTAGCATATATAAACAGATACAAAATGCTGACAAGAGAAAAAAGAAAAAAAAAAAGAGAAACTTGGACATAAAAGGATGCAAATGTAACTCAACTTAACAGTTGGCCTTTCAGAACATTGATGACAAATTTATTTCTATGACTCAACTTATAAAGAAAATCTTTTATTACAGAAGAACTCTAACCAAACGAAGAACTGGTGTAATATAAAAATATCAAATTCTGTTCCCTTTGACCAGCGAAAAATGTTCCTTGGTAAAATTATATGCCATCTTGCTACCAGCCTACTTACTATTTCTCAACCTGAGTAAGTAAAGATTTTCAACATTGATTCTTTTCATCTATCACCTTTCTAATAATATTAGGTTGGTGCAAAAATAATATTGTTTTTTGATGTTAAAAAATACGTCAAAAAACGATATTATTTTTGCACCAACCTAATAATTTCACACCACTTCAGTTAACAATGAATTTATATTATTTATTTTACTTTTTAATTTTTTTTAATGAAGGATGACTGTATTGTACTGAAATGTGTTGTTAACTTTATATTGTTATCAATAATCAATTATTGATTATATTATAATCAGTAATATGAGATTAACAAAGGCAGAGGTATATTCATTAGAATTTAGATTAATAGCCATATATTATGGCCTATGAATAGCAATAAGCAAGGTCCAATTTCAGTAAGGTATATCAATCAAAATTTCACAGAGATGCTGCATTTGAGTGTGATGTAATGACAAAGCAGAATGAGTTAAATATTTTGTTACAAGGCAGAAATAAATTAATATGTTATGTGGCAAAAAATTCTTTCATTTAAAAAGAAGTTGTTAGTTTTCAAGTCCTTTCTTGCTCAGTCAAAACATTCAGAACACTTTTCCTACTTGTTGAAAGTAATGAGTAAAAGTGAAAAGAATATCTATGAATTTTTCAGGAATACCAGTTGATTTTAGACTCATTAATAGAAGAATACAGCAGAAGATTCAGTGATTTTAAAAGCATAATGTCATCCTGAAAGTTGCTTTTCAGCCTCACTTAGTTAATATATCAGAAGTTTCAAAGTAGTTACAAATAGAGCTTATTGAGTTGTCTGAAGATAACATCCTGAAAACTGTTTAACAGCAAGAAAGATCACATTGAAATTTGGAAAAGGGCGGTAGAATATCCTCACCTTCATGAACATGCACACCGATTTATTTCATGTTTTTCTTCAACATACAAATGTAAATCCACATTCTTGTACTTGACACAAATCAAGAATTCATTGAGAACACAGTTGACAAATGAGCATTTGGAAGACCAATTAAGACTAGAAACCACCATGTTAGAACCTGATATCAACATGCTATCTCGAAAAAAAGCAATGTCAAGGAAGTCAATAATTTGTCCAAAAGGTGAATAAAATATTTTTTTGAACAAGTTTTATTTTTTAGTTTTATAATGTCTGTTTTTATTAGATTATATATTTATTAAATTGTTTTATGCATTAATGAATTTCAGTGTGGCCTTCATGCACAAAAATGTTCCCCATCCCTGGTCTTGACTAAGGGTAGCTAAATGGTAGATATCAATAAATCTCCATTGAGAAAATATTCACATGATTCAATATCATAACTTTTTAGAGTTTAATTTACCAAGTTGTAGGATTTTTATTTTTACTTGACTAACAGCTCCAATAGCAATGTTGTTAACTAATCACAAAACTAAGTGGTGTAAGTTGTAGTTACCATGTCTCTTGGATGCTCAAATATGACACCTTCTTTGTGAATTCCATGAGATCTCATCCCTCAAATTGTACAAATAGTAAAAATTTACTTCTCAGTTTTTTTTTTTATACTTTCTACAAACGGAAAAGGCTTAGAAGACAATTAATTTTCCCTTAACTTTACTAAGAATTACAAGTTATAATCTGTGTTTAAAAATACTGTATAGCATAAGGATTTCAGTTATCTGCTACACTTATTGCTTTACTGCAGAAACTTAAAACTTTTTTTTATTTTTATTATTTTTTGTTTAGAAAACTGACTTAGACAAATAGGATTCAACATGATGTGGTCTCAGGCTAAAATATACTCTGAAACCAATAGCTTTGAAAAGAAACTTTCAATGTCAAAAGACAACCAAACAACCAGGAAGTTAACTGAAAGCTGAAGAAATAGATTTGAAAATAAATAAATGGTTTCTCATTGCCTATCATTGATAAATAGTTATAGCACCATGACCAACAATTTCTAAGTGGTCAGAAGTTAAGATGTTAGAATGAACATAGTATAACTTCCTAATTCAAAACATTATTTAGGTCAATTCCAAGATGTTCTCTTTTTTGTTTGTTTGTTAAATATACAAGTTTAAAGGGGTTGTAGTTTAAATTTAATAAATATAACAAACAAGACACTACATTAATAACACTAATGGAACAGCACTGTTAATTTTTTTTTATACAGTGTAACCTGGATATAAGAGACCCGGATATAAGAGAGATTTTCTCTGGTCCCAAATTAGAGCCATACTTACCTAAACAAAACAGACCAAACCCGGATATAAGAGACTTCTTCTCCGGTCCCGACAACTCTCTTATATCCGGGTTACACTGTATATATTTTTGTAAGCAAATTATTTCAGTACTAAGATGGAAAGTATGCGTTATTTTACTTATTCTATCTAAACAAATACTTATTCAATGAATAATGTAAAATTTGTTTTTAAACAACTGGATGGATTTAAAAAATCATATGTATAATAGGGTAGAAAAGGAAATCTTGGTAGGGGTCTTTTCTGATTTCTCACAGAGTCAATCAAAGAAGTTCATTATACTTAGACAACAGATGCTGGATAATCTGTTCCAGTTGTTTACGACTCACATTATGACTTAGCTTGCTTATATTTTTAATCTTCTTTTATGCATCGTATCCCTTCAGGTCGTGGGCAAACATGGCTCCACACAACTTCTTAACCATTGTAGTGCTAAGCAATATTTGACTGTCCCACCCAGTTCCTATTCTGCCATCCATTTACACAATCAGTTAAACATGTTACTGATTTTTTTTAAAATCATTTCACCCCATGCAAGGCAACAATACCACTAGGACACAAGGGGTTACTGGGAGTGAAAGAGAATGAAGACTTTAGTGACAGGAAAGGACAATAAAAGAACAAGACTGAAAAGGTTGACATTGCACTTTAATTTGTGAAGATTGTAGGCTGTAGCAAAGAAAGAAATTGTGAGTTCCACAGGTGAGAAGTGCAAGAAAAGAAAATACTAGAATAGAACATATGGCTGCAACTAGGTAGTAAAACAGTGAACCCTACTCGCCACTCTAGTAGCATTGCATAAATTCATGCAGTTGATACACCAAGGAGGAAAGCTCATCAGAACAAGTGTCATGAAAATATTTGTAGCAAAGACTCAGGGAAGACATGCTGTGTTGGTGAGAAAATGGCTGAAGGATTGATTAAATTACAGACACTTCTTTGAATTTTGTCAAGAATCTCAAGATATATAGTAGGTGCACCAGACCAGATATGACAGCAATATTCACTGCATGGACGAATAGTAGATTTATAAATGTGCGAGATGGATTCTGACAAGAAAAATTGTCTGGCACAACATAATGAACCAACTTTCCTAGCAATTTATTCAATGTAATGTCTGTGTGTTTGTTTCCTTAGGTCCTGTGAGTGTCATAATTAAAAAAATATCTCAGTTCAAAATGTAGCATTCTGAACTTTTAGCTAACAAAGTGTGACGGGATTTTTCTTTAAATGCAAAACACTCATCACTAACATGAAAACAAAACGGTTCATTCTTCTCTTGGAGAGAAAAAGAAAAGAAAACTTTTAAAAAGTACAAAAGATTTATTTTTTCGTGCATTTAGAGTTCTCATTGGTTAGTCACATTTTTACCATTTTCTCAAATTTCTTTCCATTGTATCCATATGATAAAAACAGTTCTGTTAACTAGAACTTGCTCATAGCCAAAAAATTGGGAGGGGATTTTCCACTTTCTCAGAGGGCAACAAATTTTTTTAAAATTGTATCCACCACCCTGTGTACAGGGGGGTAGGTCCAGAAATTGCTCATACTTCCTCGGTACTTCCCTTTGACATTCGATAAACTATGAAATGAACTGAAGCTATGTCTTTGAGTGAAATGAGGAGGTGCTGCCGGGGCAGTGATGGCCTTTTGAAGCCGAGTTATATAATTTATTATTATTATTATTACCTCGACCACGAATGAACAAGAATAGCAGTATAGAAATCGGACCGTATCAAGTACTGTAGTGTAAAATGATAACATTAATCATCCGGAATGGCAAGCAAAAAGATGCCAAATCTACTTCCGGTTGACAAACGCAAAAGTCGGAAACTCCTTTACATACCCTGTGTGTACAATACAGCGTAAAGGTGCGGAACTGTCAAACTAATAAATAATAGTTTCGGAAATACCAGGTTGACTTAAAAGATCGCAGAAAAAAATAACTAAACTTTAATTATAGACTAATTATTTTTCTTTTTAATTATATGACTTTGGGTTTTTTTTAGTCAGCGTTGTTGCTACTTCTGGTCAGTGGGGCGGTCTCTAAATGTTATCAGTTTCTAAGCAACGTTACAATAATTTTAACACGAAGCGAGCTGCTCTAACACAAACCACTCTGAGTTAAATTTTTGTTGCTTTTAAAAATATTGATTTTTTTAACTGTTTAGTCAAGTGTTTATTATTGAAGTTTAACTTCAATAATAAACGACATAATACATTTATTTTTCACTCGCTAATAAAACACTACGCATGATGATGAGAACAAACATTTTTGTTTAGGAAAAGAAAGACTAAAAGAAAAAAAAATGAAGGAAAAAAAAAACTTATATAATTATTTTATAAATCACCCAAAGAAAAATACCTTTAAGTAGAAAGTAAACTAAAGAAACACCCAACAAAACCAAAAGAACCACACTCCATAACATAGCCCAGGAAACAAAATCAAGCTGATCATTTTTTCATCTTAATTCTTACTGAACGCCAAAACGAAAAATCTAAATAAAAACTAAAAATGCTTTGATTGTTATCATAAAAAAGATCGATTAGGATTCAAAAAGAATTAAAAATCAATAAGCAATCTCATGTATGTTTTCGATAAACAAAAATAAAATACACTTTTAGTATTTAGTATTTAATAAGAAGTTTAAGTGTTTATTGTTGGTTCAATTATCGATCGTTACAATGGTTGATTGTATTTAAATGTAACATAATATCGTACCAGTAACTTAAATTTTAAAACGAATAAGAAGATAAAATAACGCATTAAATGTGACACTGAGTGAAATGAAAGTTCAGACAAACAAAATAGGTGTAATTAATAAGAATCTGAAAAAAAAAAAAGTAAAAATAACAAAAACATTTTTTTTTTATTAAAAGAAGAATTTAAAGATAAAATAAATGTATGGTCGGTAAGTATATATGCCATTATTAAAGGAAATATTGACATGAGGCAAAAATAGTGAATGTGTTCTCTACAGTCCTACTCAATAAGAAAAAGTAGCCTTAGGGTCGTATTGCCTTTTTTGTTTAGTTTTTTGTCAATGGCCTTAGTAGTGAAAATTAATGCCTCAACAAAAATAGTTAAAAAAGCAAATGATTGTTTTTCTGGGCAATGCGAAATAAGTGAAATAAAATATATAAAACGGACAAGAAGAGACTGAAGAAAATGCTTCAAAAAAAGATCCAACCAATGATGAATGAATAGCGGAAAAAAACAGAAAGAAAATACACAAAATCCGAAATAAGGAAACAGTCAAACTTCCTAAATAGAAAATAGAAGAAAGTGTATCATAGATTTTAGAAATATTGTAGGAACTATTTGAGATCAAACGAATCAATCCAAAAATTAAAACTAATAAAGTTAAAAAAAAAACAAGTAAATATTTTTTTCCTGAAAAACCAAAACAAAAAACGTAAGTGTTATCGTCGATAACTTATAGAAATGTAAAGACAGGCCGAATCTTCAAATAAAGACGTTAGGTTAATTAAAACTTACTTACCCCGGACATATTAATTTCTTTGATGACATATTTAATATTAGTCCTTTTGTGTCGAACAAGAATAACTTTACCAAAGGAGCCTTCACCAATCCGACGAATTTTAACGTATTTGTCCATCTAGATAGCATTTAATTCTTCTCTTGACAGAGTAGCATAACGAAACCGCGAGGGTTTTGTTAAATCTGGAACGAGGAACCTGTAAACAATTAGTTTGAGATTAATTTTCATTTACCGCTCACACACATTCTTTCACACTTTTCCCTAGCCAAGATATATTTTTCTTAAATATATGTGGTCTGCTTTATTTTGCTGTGTTAAACGAATATTGACACCAATTTCTACACAATATTTTCGTTTTATCGTTAGTTATGGAGAGAAATGAAACAATTAATTTTTAATTTGTGTATATATTACAAATTACATGTTTTTATTAACACTGAAAATATTTGAAAAATGATAAATCCTTTAATGATTTTCTTTGTTTTGCATTTGTTTTTTTAGTTAAATATCAAATAATATTAATTAATATACAATATTACGCACGGTCTACTTGTGTCGGTTCCTATTTTTCATGAGAACCACTCGTTTACATAGCGATCATCAAAAAATAAACTTTCTTATTTCTGCCTTAGTTTTTTCGAGATTATAAACAAAAGTAGTTAAGTTTTACTAATGGACATTAGTTTACACTTTCATCATAGGAGAAAAATGATTATTGTTTGTATTTTGTAGTAATTATAAATTACTCGGGTATGTTTGTTGTTATGGCAACCAAATACGGTCACGTGGCTGCGCGCTAAGGTTCAAACCGCAAGATTGGACCCACTATTTCTAAGTGGCAAGATGATGTTTTTTATTTTTTTGTATGTAAACTAGCACATGAAACGTAAATAGTTAATTAAATGAAAATAAAAATAATAGCTATTAAACGTAAAGTAGCTTTTTTAAAAAGTATGGAAGACTAAAGAAAGATATTGTTGCAAGTTAACGTTTCAAACAAAAATCGCATACGTGGACAAAGTTACTTTGTCAAAGTATGTCAGAAAAACCAAAAGCCTGATTAAAAAAAAGAGTTTTATAAAGAAATAACATTTTTATTATTTTTGTGGCTTAGGTTTCTTTACATATACCAAATAAAAATTTTAGTTTAGTACTGTCATTTTAATTTGATTTAAAATAAGTGAAAACATTTTTTACCTTGTTTTCTTGAAAATAAATATTCCTGTTTTTTATTTTTATTTTTTTTGAGAAAGATAAAAAAAAACAAAAACCTAGAAGCCACGGATTATTTAAAAAAGTCAGGTAAATTTTCAGTTTCACAGTCCAGAATTTTAGAATTTTTTTTTTTTATATTACGAAAGTAATTTTTTTGCTTTAAAGTTTAATTAATTTTTAACTAATTTTGTTTGTATTTAGAAAATTAAGAGAAATATTCCAAGATAATGTTTAAAACAAATTTTAAAAGGAATATCAACTTACTTAATCTTAATTTGGCTTGCAAATTCCCCCTATCCACAAAAAATGATCATTAACTATTTTTCTTGGCATATGTCCAGATAGATTTTTTTTAATGTCATTTATTGCGTGTCTATTATATTCAGCTGACAATATTTGGTAAGCTGTTTATAAATATAAATTTAACAGGCTTACTTGAAAATATTATTATTCTAGAGAGAGACTACTATATTGTATTAGAAAAGTATCCAATAAGTACAAATTAAGACTTAAAGTCAAATAATAAATTATTTTGTGAGTCTGGTGAAGAAGAGTATAGCTTACAAGTAGTGGAATCTGAATTTTTAACATATCTACCTTGACTGAGCTTATTTAGAACTAGCAGTAGAGCCCGGCGTTGCCCGGGGATGTAACAGTAAGAGATAGATCAAGTATCGACCATCATAAAGACTGAAAAATAAAAATGACAAAGATTATTGTTTAAGGTTGACGGCCACGCATGTCTTCTTAATTATTTTATTATTATTTTTTATTTTTTTATTTTTATTTTTTTTTTACCAATTGGTCAAACCCAAACTCAAACAAAAACATTGTTTTCAATCGTTTTATGAGTCTACCGATTGAATAGAATTTTATTATAAACAATTGTCTTGTAAATGGAATTTTTAAAGCATTCTGAATATAAAAATAAAGAAAAAAGTGTGCAAGACAATAAGAAACACTACCTGCCAAAAAAAGTGAAGATTTGTTGAAATCGGTTGAAAAATGTAGGAAATCCGATCCCATATGTAAACGAACACAGACACACACTCACAAACAACCTGGGTTTTATAAGTATAGCTCGATATGAGTTGTCCCCCTTTAATTAATGCCTCTTAATCGTGTTTTCAAATTGATTTTGTGCAAAAACAATTGTGTTTTTCCAATTTTTGGTGCTGTCAGAACCACCGCAAGGTAATTTTACGTAGTCCTGTGAAGTTTTGTTGAAATCGGTTGAAAAATGTAGGAAATCCGATCCAATATATAAACGTACAGACACACACACACACAACCTAGGTTTTATAATAAGTAAGATTTATGCCCAACAGAAATAATATCAAAACCAACATCAAAGAAGTTTAGTATTTTTAATCTGAATTTCCCTTGTTTTTCAAATATTTAAATTATAATCCTATTCTAGCAATATCATTTGTGTTAATTCTTGAATAGTGAAAAACCCTTTCTTCTTATTTTTAATAGTAAAATCTATATCCCTATTCAGTCAGTTATTTGTGATTAGGTTATATATGGAAGTAAATCTAGACAGAAAACCAGAAATGAATCCCAGAAGGTAGTTGGCTGTCAACACTGACAACTTTGCGGAAACTCCTGTTGCCAAACCATTGCTAAATGTAATGCCTAATATTCTTTTGGTTCTTGGTACAACCGAGAGGTGGGGCATGTGGTCTGAGCAGCACACAGTCTCTATATACCATTGTCTAGATCAGCTGTCTGGATAGGACATTCCAGTTTCACTGCCAAAGTACTGAATTTTAACCAGTGTGCTACCTTTATCTCATGAGATAAATGAATCCTTGCTACTATTCTGTCAATAATGTTTGCTGTAATACTTAACTACTGACAATCTCTTTTTTTCTGATTTTAAAGCATTTCTAGAATAAAATGATTAGTAATGAATTAACATTCTAAATAATGCTCTTTTGAGAATAAAGTTTTTATTGATTTCTGACTCAACAATCTCTTTCGGTTTTTCAATTTATGTCTATAGTAAAATAATTATAAATGCCTTTACATTGTGGAGTATTCACTCACACCATAGGAGTAGTGGCGGTAGAATTTTAGGCTTGTTTTTACGAAGATAAAAACAGAAAAATAAATGTACACAATACAGAGAAAGCATAACAAATTGTATGGTAATTTCATACATGAAATTGACTATATGCTAAATGACCAAATATCAGAATTTTTTAAAATTATTTTTTGCTCAGGCTTAAAACTTTTCAGCACTCATTTTCTGACAGTAATGCATTACTGTCAGAAAATGCTGAGTCATTATATATATGATTATTAGAGTGAAATGACAGTTTTGATGTATTTCATGTAACCATTAGTGAACATAGAAAAATTGTGCTCTGCCCTGAGTGGAAAGTTGAGAAGATGGGAGCATAGTAATTGAGTATATGTTCTCCACAGTGGAATAATGGATAGCAGCTCAGAAGAAACACGGTGAAGTAATGGATAGCGGCTCAGATTGAGGAATTGGCGAGCTGAGTTCAAATTCTAGTTGAATCCATTACATTCACTTACTTGCTAATACCCTTGGGAAATGTATGAATCCTCTTCTTTCCCCAGCTATGGATAAATAGCAGGACAGGCTGGGTTCTGTAGCCTTGGATGGCAACTGGTCTGCTGCAGAAAGAAATGGCAACCTACTGCGGGAAAAAAATCTGCCTCGTTATTCATGTATTGAAAGATATGTGATTGTCTAAGCGTGTATCACGCATGGTACATAACTGACTGACTGACTCTCCAGTTTTGGAGTATTGTTTAGAGAAGTGGTAAATTCGATAATTGCTCTGGATTGCAAAACACTAGGTATACAGCTGCATCTAACATAACTAAGATGATTTCTATCTTATTCTTTATAAATTTTATATTTATTTGTTATGTGGTAAATTTCTTTGATTAATTGTTCTTACTTTGATCTTTTGCCAATTCTAGTGTGAAAATGCAACAACTCAAATGTAGCTTACAAACTACCTACCAAAATAGCAATAATCATCTATGCCACAATTTTTTTCATTTGGACATACTAAACATGTTTGGAATCCTGCATCTGCCCTTGACTTCTTCTTTTATAGACCATGTCTCTTCAGGATGTGAGTGATCATGGCATTCCACAACTTCCCATTCTTTGTCACTCTAAGCAATGTCTGTCTCCTTACTGTCTCTACGAGTAACTATTCTGCCATCTGCATCTGTTTACACAAGCTCATTTTGTAGGTTACTCACTGTTTTCCTCTGCCCTTCTTAACTTCAATATATCCTATGAGTATCAAATTATTCAATCTCTCTTTCCTCATTATGTGACCCAAAAATTTCAAGTATGTATTGTTTTTGTTTTCATTTTCCTTAAAACTTCCATGTTGCTCATATGTCCCATGCATAGTATTCTCAGCATCCTTCTGTAGAACCACATCTCTGTTGCCACGTCTCCTTTTCATCTGTGAGGAAATTGTCCAGCATTCACTACCAAAAAGGAGGATATTGATATTACATAGTAGTTCACTTTTTTCTTGTTAATGAAATTTTCCTGTTTCTTAATACTTTCTTATGCTTCTGACAAGCCTATTTTGCTATTTCACTGTCTTCAATAAACTGGAAATGTAATTATTATTATCATTATTATTATTGCTTATAACTGTAAAAATTTGACTGTATCTTTACAATTTGTGAATAGTATGTAAAGCAAAGTAATTTCGGTAAATATTTTACTAACCTTAGCTTAATCTAGCAAAAAGTCAATAGAAGGGAGAATGGAGTTAAGGAAAATTAGCACAACACAATATCCTTGTTCAAAATCAGCATTTTACTTGGCTTCAAACATTGGCTACACGCTTTTAGCCACATCAGGTTGAAATGCTGGTTTTCATACAATCACTGAAGTTAAGCAATGTTGAGCTTGGTCAGTATCAAGATGGGTGTCCGTTTGAGAATACCAGGTGCTGTCAGCTTGGATGTGCAGGTGGTGTAATGGATAATGGCTTGGAATTGTTAATCAGAGAAATTTGTTATATTCACTTTCGAAAAGGTATGAATCCATCTCTTCTACCCCCACCAGCTATGGGTTAATTAGTAAGACTTGTATCACTAAATCATTATACCCCCCTCCAAAAAAAAAAATTCTTACAATCTAAAACTATTTTCTGGCTTTAAATAGCCTGTAACTGGTTGATAAGCCATAGAAAACAAATCAATCAATCAAATGGCTACAGTTATTGGGGAGAATTTCATTGCTGCCTCTGCGACAAGACAAGCCAAATGTGATTAATATTTACAGAATAATTAATAGAAAAAGGAAATCATATTTTATATACTGGCTGATCTATTAATGAATTAATATGTTATCCCCTTTTGTAATAAAAGAGGAAATGGAGATATTGAGGTTCTTGTGTGTTTTTAATGGAGCAATTTATTTAATTCACTTCTTACAGGCTAGGCTCATTGAAAGCTTTAACCATCAGCCACATATTTTGGGAACCAAATCATTTCCAAGAACATCTGTTGGGACTCAAGCTCACACCAAACCTTGATTGGAAATCATATATATGATTGATCGCTAAAGATGCTAGAAAAATGATTGGTTCCTTCTACCACTACATAGTATCTGACTTCTGCCATTCTCTATCTTTACAAGAGTCAGACCAGACTGAAAATGGAATATTGCTACCATATCTGAGTTGGAGCTGTCCAATCCTCACTTTCCAACCTCAACAGAGTTTGAAATTGTTTGTGTGGCCCTGTGGGTGATGAATTGTTTTCCACCTTGCAACTCCTTTCTTATAAATGAAATGTTACTAGTCTCTTGCTATTATATTACTATTTTCATGGCAGATGTTTAGGTGAAGTACATTTCTTGGCTCCACTAGTACAGACTTTCACAGCTGGGACCTGACATACCACATACACTGAATCAACTCATTCTCATTCTCTTCATATTCCATTGGTGAAGGGAAAGTTTCACTCAACTGTTATTTATCTTACATATCCTTATAATATGCACCTCTTCCTACCTCCCTGTACATTTTTACAATGTAGTGACCTCTACATTACATTTAGTGACCCTCTACCCTGAGTGGCTCTTGGGCTTTGTATTAGATGAAAAATAAAAAAACAACAAAAAATAAAACACAAGACATTAATAATAATAAAAGCTGGCCATAAAAGTTGCCAGAAGGAATTCAAAATTGTCATCCTATCAAACATTTCTAAGAGTTCTATTCCTGATTTGCATTGGTTTTCTGCTAGACTGGTTCTCAACTAAGACTATACAGTTTAGTCTGCCCTGCTATTTTACCTATAACTGGTAGGTAAAGAAATAGACATGCATTTCCCAAGGGATTTAGTATGAAACTGTCTTAGCAGGAATGTGAACTCAGTTTACCAATTCCATTTTTCCTAATGTCAATTAATAGGCTATCCCACACATCTTAAACACTTATTTGAAAAATACCATTGTCTTTAACATTTAATAATTTTATTAATGACAGTATTTCTTATAGTAGTTTCTTCTTTTCTTTTGGCCTTTCTCTATTTGACGTATATTATGCTTACATTTTGTGCTGTCCTGTCTTAAGAAAAAGCAACAAAATAGTCAATACTGTAGCAAGTATTGGGTAACTGAAAGACTTGAATACTGTGGCAAATATTGTGGAATTGAAAGACTTGGATTCTGTGTAAGTATTGAAAAAATGAAAGAATATTGAATACTATGACAAGTATTGGTTAACTGAAAGAGTGTTGAATACTGTGGCAAATATTGGCTAACTGAGATACTTTTGAAAACTTTGGCATGTATTGGGTGATTGAAAGACTGTTGAATACTGTGCAAGTATTGAATAACTGAAAGACAGTTGAATGCTGTCATAAGTGTTGATTAATTGAAAGATCTTTGAATACTGTGGCATGTATTTGGTAATTGAAAGACAGGTGAATACTGTGTAATTATTGACTAACTGAAATAGTATTGAATATTGTGCAAGTATTGGGGAATTGAAAGACTGTTGAATACTTTTCAAATATTAAATAATTGAAAGACTATTGAATACTATGACAAATATTAGGAAATTGAAAGATTTGAAAACTGGCAAGTATTGAATATTGAAAGACTGTTGAATACTATATCATGTATTGAGTAACTAAAAGACTGTTAAATATAGCAAGTAATAAAAAAAAAAAGAAAAAAAAAGATATTTAAATTGTTGTACTTTTTTGATTTTGATATCTCCAATTCGTAATTTGCAGGTTGGGCAGTTCTTTTTGCTAACAACCATGCATTCTTTCTTCTTGCATCCACTACCCTGATCCTTTCTTCTATCACTCCTATCTGACCTTGCTCTAAATTTTCTGTAACCCCTTGCGTCCTAGTGGCTTTCGGCCTTGCTTGGGGTGAAATGCTTAAAAAAAAAAAAAAAAAAAAAAATTGTGGAATTGAAAAAGTTCGTTTGCTTTATGAAATAATAAATTAAAGACAATTAAAAATATTTATTGAATATATTTATCAGTCTGTTCCATTTTATTCTGCTATCTTCCAAGCAACTTTATTATTCCATTCTTGAAGAACGTTTTATCTTACTCAGCAAAGAATGGCCCTTAATTACTTTCTGCACTCTGTCAGGAATTTGAAATTTTTTCAGGAAGAGAACTCTGTAAAGTTCTGTATAAATGATAATCCAAAGGCTTTAATCTGATGAATCCAATGAATGAAAACTTTCCAACTTTCCGACTATAACAATTTTTCCTTCACATCAACAAAACTAAGCTGTATAGCATCATCCCAATGGAATATCATATCCTTTTTATTATTTTCAAATGTTTTGAATCAATTGCTACCTACAGTTGATCTAATTAGAAGCAGTGTGTGTTTGAATCAATTGTTAGGCTCTACAAAAGATCATGATAGAAAACCCTTCCAACCTCACTATATAAACAGTGGTACATTTAGTAATGGTAAATTTTGACTTGTGTCATGGTCTCTTATATTTCATGTAAAGTATGCACTTTTCAATGTCCATCACAATTTGTTCTATAAACAGAATATTTAAATATAGTCCTGTAGTTATTTTTATTTTATTTTTTTTCTTAATTTATGTGGAAGTCATACTTTAAAATGGCTAATATAACCAAGCTGGTGCTAATATTTAGCACTTTCTCTAAACTGCACAAATCTTTTTTTTAAATTTGAGTTTCATTTTTACCTTTCTTAAAATAAAAGTGTATCATACCAAAATGTTACTTATTTTCAGTGTTAGAATCAATAAAGAAAAATATGCAAATTTTTACAAATGTTCTTAAAAATGCTTGTTGATATGACAGCTCTCACAACAGAGTACAAAGTAATGATTTGTATGAAGATAAAAGTAAATGTATCTAATGCTGTTTAATGGCAAACACAAAGTGATTTTTTTGGTCAACCCAATAGATTTTAGCTCTATTGAGTCAACTTTGATATACTTATAAAGTTAACAAAATTACTGCAAAACACCTGCAAAATATAAAATATGTAACTAATGTGAAATCTGAAATAAAAACTCTTCCCAGTCACAGTCAATGCAATACTTGTAAGAGCTATAACATCTAAAACATTGAAGTTATAATATTTATGAATCTCTGGGATGAGGAGTTATTATTTATATTATTTACACTTGGGCTACTATCCTCATCTTTGTTGTTACCACAATGTTTCAGCCTTCTGGCCACATCAGATACTTGTCGATTCAAGCAACATTCAGGGAATTTTGAACTGGGCTTCTTCGAGAATAGTTGATTAAAGTGCTGGTCTGTGGATTTGGTGACATAGGAATTGTGAGTTCAATCCCTTGGCCAAGTAGTGGAGATAGAGTAAGTAATAAGTGAATAGTACTAAATAAGATGAGATATCCCTAGACATGGTCAGTGAAACAAGAACAGTCACCTTCATAGATTAAATAAAGTATTCAGTATCTGTTTATATTTCTGAGATGAGGTATTATGTACACTATTTACATTGTTCGGACTATCGTCCTCATATTCGTTGTATATACTCATATGTAAGCTGGTCCATGTATAGTGCAACCACGTGAATTTTTTTGCATGGATTTTAACCCCCTCAGAAAATATTTACCTGTGTATAGTGTAAGCAGACACCAAAAATTTTAAAAATTACTTGTGTATATTTCAGCTGCCTATTTTTTTGTGTAAAAAACTGATCATAAAATTTTGCATTATACTTAAGTATATACAGTAATGTGAAAATTATTAATAACATAAAATATTTCTACTGAGTGGGTATAAACTTTAAACAAAATTTGATTAACTTAAAGAAACTCAAATAGGCATAAAGAACTTATTGGACTAAGGTGGCCGTGACCAGAATAAGTTTGAGAAACATTGTTCTAGAGCAACGGTCCTCAACCACCAAGCCTCAGACTGGTACCAAGTTGTCGACCATTTAGTATTGGGTTATACAGAAAGAATAAAAAATTTTTTTTTCCATTTTATTGACTATTGTGGTCTTTTTTTTATTATATTTTGTTATGTGTGTGACTAACACTGACCCCACATTGGACAGGCACAAAAAGGTTGGGGACTGCTGTTCTTGAGTGGTTAGTTAATTTTTGTTGTTCAGGTATTTTTATGTCACTTTAACACCCACAAATTGTTACATTTTGTACAGCTTATCAACCCTTTTCAGGTTATTTAAAGCCATAAAATAGTCTTTAGATTGTAAGAATTTTTATTTTTTGGAGATAATGATTTAGTGATGCAAGTCTTACTAATTAACCTATAGCTAGTGGGGAGAAGAGGTGGATTCTTACCTTTCCAAATAAGTGAATATAACAAACCTAACTGGAATTGGAACTCAGTTCTCTAATTAACAATTCCAAACCATTATCCATTACACCACCTGCACATTCAAGCTTACAGCATCCCAAGTGGTCACCTATCTGGCATTCACTCAGGCCAGAGGCACAAATTGCCCAACTCCTGCAATCATCAGTTGCACTGGCATCAGTATTACTATTGATTCCTTCCCTTAAGTGCAATAAGTAGGGTATTAGACACCTCTCAATATTTTTTCAGTTAGAGACACAACTGAGGGATGATAACATTCCATGGACTATTGCTACTACCCCATGTAGTGAACCTATACATAACGTCTACTCATATGCTAATTAGTGGTAGTACTAACCAACCACTACTAGATTCTCTTTTCTTAAAGTTATTATTGACCCATAAAACCCTATTAGATTTAGAGTACAATATTCTTAAAATACAAACACCATATTCTCCAAAACACTTGATTGTTTTTGTTTTAATTATGATTTGAATATTGTTTTGTGACCTACTTTTAAGACATCAAAATTATTTTATCGCATAAAATTTATGAATGTAATTATTTTTTTACAATTATAAAAAATTGTTGTAGTATACGGTTTTCTATTTTATTTTATTATATTATATATATTCCAATTAATATAAAAAAATATATTTAAGAGTTCTATTTTCAAGGGGCATAACTCCTATAAAAAATTTAGGAGTTAATGTTCTTGGTTGTCTGTCGCCATTTCGAATTTGTCTACGGAAGAAAAAATTATACAGTGTAGAATAACAATGAATCTGTTTATTGGCCCGGGATGAATGCTTCAATACGTAACATTAGAGCAGGTTGTACGTTCTGCTTAAAAATTGCCCCGAGTCAACCAAAAGAGCCAATCAATTTGACACCATCTGCTGATTGGCCATTTCAGCAAATCGTCATGGACATCTTCTATGTTGGGAACCATGGTTACTTAGCATGTGCTGACAGGTTAACAGGCTGGCTGAATCCATACCACTTGAGCCACGGAGAAGCTAATGCGTCAAGGATTATTTCAATTTGCCGAGACATATTTCAAGCCTACGGCGCTCCCGAGGAACTCAGCACTGATGGTGGGCCACCCTTCACATCCCTTACGTTCAAGCAATTTTTACAAGACTGGGCTGTTAAACAGGTTATCATCTGCTGGTTACCAAGAGAATCGTAAATGGCAACCTAGGAGTCCGAGGATCGTTGGACAATAATCGTGCAGCAAGAGCCATCCTCCAATACAGGAATACGCCCATTCAAAACATTGGGCTATCCCCTGCTCAACTACTACTCCACCGCCGACTATGTGACTACATACCATCCCACCCCACACTCTATAAGCCACACGCGAATTGGATAATTGCAGCCCAAAATCGCGAGATAAGTCTGTCCCGGCGGAACGCTCATCTCATAGAGCGATACAATAGAACATCACACACATTAAACCCCCTTCATAAAGGACAAATAGTGGCACTACAACGGCCGTCAACCCGCCGATGGGACACAACAGGTCAGGTCATTGAAACCCTCCCCAACCACCAATACCGTATCAGAGTTGATGGATCAGGTAGAATTACCTTACGAAATCGCCGATTCCTCAGGAAACTGGATACACCAACAATTCCAGTTCCAAACCTAGTGCCTTACCCGAAACCCCTACACCAGTGCCACAAACATTCGATACTGGAATAACATCAAACACTGCTCGACCGTCTACAATAACACGGACAAAACCACCTCGGGCATTGTCCAGACTACTTCCACACAACCAGCCAGGTTTAAAGGAACTGATCCCTCCCCAAAGGCCACTACCCACACGCGATGGGGGGAAGGGAGATGTAGAATAAAAATACAATAAACAGCACTTACCGGGGTAAGTTGTCCCAGCTAGCGTCCAGCTGGCAGACAAAAATAAAGCAGGTTGTAACTCAATACAAACCCTGCAAACTAACTGATGAATGAAGCTGGTATTTATATAGAAATACCTCCACTCAGGTACCAGCAGCCAATCACAGCCCAAGCAATGGACTATTCCACTTTAGCACAATGAGATGCCCTATGGGACCATAAATAGCTCTCTTTCTCAAGGTTGAATTACTATTCACTTAGCTTCTTGTTTGACCGTGTTAGTCGTTTATTCTGTCTCTCAGAGGATTTTTTTTAACTTTTGACTGTCTTAATTTAGCTAAGTTTTGATTTATTTTTACCGTTTTTCTAACGTTGCTTTTTGACTTTTTGTTAAATTTTTTATTTTTCTAACGTTCCTTTTTTGACTATTGTTTAAATTTTTGATTCTTTCCGTTTCAATTCCTTACCCTCTCCTTTTTTTTTTTTTACCGTTACTTCATTTTTGTTATTAGTTATTCCTTTTTTATTTAACGTTTTGATTTTCTTTTACGTTTTATTTTTCCTTTTTAAATCTATTTTCTTCCCGTGCCCACACCCCGGAGTTTATCTGTTTATTTTTCGTCTTTACGTTTCTCGTCCGACCTTTTTTTTTTCCCTTTATTTATTTATTACGTGTTAATTATTTCAGTGTTTTTCATTTAAATATCCGTAAAAGTTCTGCATTTTTTCTGTTAATTACGTGTGTATAATATTTGTTTTTAATTTTTCTGTTTAATTTGTAATTTCTGTCCTTTTTTCCTTATTTAACTTTGTTGTTAGGTTGACCGTTTTTTATCGGCAGCCATATTGTAAATTGTCATATTTTTACTTTCGTATTTTATTTTGTATAGCGTTTTTTCTTATTTTTCCGTTTATAACTTTTCGTTTTATTGTGTAATTTGTTGCTTTCTTGTCTGTTGTCCTTTTAATTTTTGTTCCTTCTTCGTTTTTGTGAACCTTGTTCACTTTTTCTCGTCTGTCCATATTTATTTATTTTTTTTTTGCCGTGTTTTATTTGCTTGTTGTCTCGCTTTCGGGTGAGCTTTGTGTTTTTGTGTGTTATTTTTTATTTTATTATTTCCCACCCCTTTTCCCTCCTTCCCTTTAAATATAAAAAATGGAAAAGGAAAAAAAAAGCTCCTTCCTTTTTAGCTATAAAAAAAAAGCCCAACTTATCAGACTACAGAAAGTCTATAAGAAAACACTTATTCAACCCCCCCCCCCCAAAAAAAAAGACCCACCAGATAAAGACAGTCTTAAGGATTACCCAGCCCTAGGACCAAGTTTCTCTAGCAAGGATTATATCGCTGGGAAAAATGAAAATTCACTTACTTCCAGTATGGAGGCCAGTAATGGAAATAAGAAAAGTGAGAATGAGAACTGAAAAAGTACGGAGGCCAATAATTGCCATAAAACCCTATTACACACGAGAACCAAGAATGACTCTAAAGAGAAGACTGAGGCCGGGGAATTGCCCCCTTGTTGGAAGTCCCCCCCCCGAGTTGTATTATCAATGTAGCGGATTTCTTGGAGCGAGCTAAGAGCTACGCACACCTTGTCGTAGAAGGTGGACTCTTAGAAAACGCCCAGGAACTAAGAAAAATTGAAACACGAATAGTGTAAGTTTTCGTCGTGGACAAGCGTACGCGCAAAATCTGTCGCTCGACGAAAGACACAGTGATAAAATCACTGGAGTCCTTGGGGTTGAAGCCCCTCAGAGTTGTGAAAGGAGCCGGCTTTTTCATGTGGGACGTATTGTTACTCACGCCAGAAGATTGCGTGGCAGCTTCGAGCAGGGACTTGATCACCAAATATCTGATTCTGAGAACAGAGTACCTAGGCCGAAGAAGGACCACCGTTTCAATATGAGGTGCCTCCTCAGGTTCTCAGGGAACATCTCGCGGCCTTCCAGTCCCAGTTCGGTGAAATTCTGGCCGCATCTTGCGATAGCCTGAGCGGTGGGTGGAGTTTCGATATCCGTTTAAATCAAGAAGCCTTCTTCTCCATCCCCAACTGTCTGGTAGTAGGTAAATTGAAATTGCCGGTCATTGTGACCGGCCGTAAACCGGTTGCTGGAAATGTGGAAAGTCTGGTCCTCTTCCTCTTCCTGGCCAGAGAAGAAGGCCTCTGGAATTCAATCTCCCATTGATCTGAATCCCCCTCTGACCAAGTCTTTACCTACCGCCTCGCCTGTAATGGGCATGCCAGCTTCTGGAACCGGTAAGGAAAATCCTCCTCAAAAGACCACATTCTCCAAATAGCCTTCGCCCTCTGCTAGTGCAGCTGCGAAGAAGGGGGAGGGGGAATGGCTAGTTGCTGGTAAGGCCAGAGGGAAGCGCCAGACAGCGGGTCCTCAGTCCCCTGACGCCCCAAGGACGAAAGGCACTAACAGCCCCACTCCCTCTGGCAACAGTAAGGGCAATACCCCGGCCTCTCAACCATCTTTCAAGGACAATCAAAAAAAGTACGACCGCGGATATGAAAAAACGGAAAAAATTAAGGAGCTTAAAAAATTAGATTCCCAATCCCTAAATGCAACTCCTTCCACGTCCTCTACCCAGTAAATCCCCTCTCCTAAGAAACGACCTTCTCCCCAGATAACTCCTTCCAAATCGCTTCCCCTCAGTAGAGATCCCAGCCCTTACAAGCATAGATCATTCTATACACCCCCCAACACACTACTCCTTCCCCTGTTAAACATAAACCCTCTAGTGCACCTATGCATACTCCCAGTCATTCCCCTGTTAAAAAGGTGGATATGACACCTCCCGCTTCCAAGCGACAGAGAAGCCCCTCACAGGAAAAAGAAAAGAAAAAGAAGGCACAGAAGCCTATTTACAACATGGGAGAATATGTTTGCCGTATTTCCCCTGCCCAAGCCGAGAGAGCCAGGGATTATGGAAACCGCATTAAGGAACTTAAATATTTACTATCAATAAGGCAGTTTGCGGATCAAGACATTGAGGTGCCTCAAAATTTCTCTCTGGCCCAAAGGGTTCTCACAGTGATCAGAACTGGACCCAGAGCAAAAGAGACTTGGGCAATGCTTGAGGAGGCCATCAATTCATACAAAATGACTTAGCAATCACTCAGAACGAGTATTTAAAAAATTTAAATCAATTTTGTGCAGGGAGGGTCCCAGTTTTAGTTCACCCCTCCCTATATAGAGCACTTAAATTGACCTTACCCTGGGATATCGGCGGGATCTCCCAAGACGGTACCATCAAGACGGAGATGGGCCATGGGTCTATGGGAGAGGCGGTCGGTATCCTTACCCCGTCCATGTTCAAACCAGTACTTCAACCCTAACCGGTTTTCACTATGGCTCTCTGGTTAGCTAGTCTAAATATCCGGGGCCTGAGGTCCGAGTCTCGCAGGGCGAGGCTCTCTCGTGACTTTCAGCGCCTCGGGGTGAATGTATGTTGTGTGCAAGTGACCCGTTTTTCTTCTCGTGACCGTGAGGACATACTGTCTAAGGGGTTCGCCCTTTATTCAGCATGTTTTGATGGTCGTTCGAGGGGTGTCTCTTGGCTAGTGAGCAAGTCTTTGAAGGCTGCATGTTCCCTTGTCTTCGCGGATCCGGTGGGCAGACTTTGCATGTTGGATGTTACCATAAAGGATAAGGTTCTACGTCTCATTGGGGTTTATGCGCCCAATTTCCTTGCCGAGTGGCCTGCTTTGTTTCGGCAGATCGCGCCGTACTTGACGACATCTCGTCGGGTAGTTTTAGCGGGGGATTGGAATGCCGTCCTTGACCCCGATATAGATCGTATAGGGCAAAACAAAGTACTAACAACCCGGACGTGAAACCATTTCGGGGCTTTATCGATGAGTTTGATCTTGTCGATAAGTACCGGAATGGACACCCTCGGGAGGTAGCATGGACTTGGACAAATAGTGGCAACTCGACTCCTGGGACGCTTGCGAGCTACCTCGACCGAGTCCTAGTTAGGAGAGTCGACGTAGAGCTCTTAAGGTGTCCAAGCTTCCACTACATAGTTTATACGGATCATAGGCTTGTCCGGGTCCGTGTAAACTTAGATAAGCCTAAGGTTAGATTGGCTGGTTACTGGAAATTAAACTCATCATTATTTGGTGAGCAGGGTTTCCGGGACTAGCTGCTACTAATGATTCAGAGGGAATTGACGGGGGCGGTTGTGGGAAACGCCTGGTGGGATAAATTAAAATCTAAAATTAGAGCGTTTGCTGCCGATTTTAGTCGTCGACTCTATCTAGATAGATTGGCGGCGCAAACGGCTTTAGAAGAAAAAGTTGATCAGGCAGTGAAATCCCGTGTTAGTGGGGAAATAGCCTTAGCTAAGGCAGAGTTGGCCTCCTTGCTTATCAAGAAGGATCAAGCTCTGGTAGTTAGGGCTAGGTTAAAAAGAACTTCTGAGGCGACGAATATGGCCGCTGAACTGCGCGCAGAGGAAAATCGGAACGCCGCTGGGCGACATATAGCGTGCGTCACATTGCCGGATAAGCGGACCGTGACTGCAAACGCGGGCATATGCGAGGCCTTTCGTGATTACTTTCAGGATTTTTTCACCAGGGAGCCCGGTCTGAGCTCTGGTCAGTTCGACGCCTATTTAGCCGACTTTCTCTGCCTCCAGGCAGCTGAAGCAGCTAGGTGCGAGGGTCCCATTACTGAGTCGGAAATCTGGGAAGCGCTGAAGCAGGTTGGCCTGGATAAATCTCCGGCACTGGATGATCTTCCCTACTAAGTTTACTTGAGGCAGTCGCCCGTTTTTGTTCCTTTGCTGGAACTGATTTTCAACCACTGGATGAAGCAGGGGTCTATTGCTCAACGCTTCACCAGGATTGTGATCAAGTTGCTGCGTAAGGACAAGAACGGTGGGGATGGGTTAAGGAACTTTCGCACTTTAACCATGTTAAACACTGAGTTAAAGATTTTGGCGAAGATCTTAGCCAACCGTTTGCAGCTTGTCCTGTCTAGTCTGATTGGCCCCGAACAGACTTGTGCTGTGAAGGGTAGGACTATTCAGGATAACCTTCATATGGTACGCTTGATCTTAGAAAAAGTCGACAGTTAAGCCGCGCTGATCAATTTAGATCAGTCCAAGGCCTTCGATAGGGTTGACCATCGGTTTCTGGAGGCTGTCCTTTCGGCGGCCGGTTTCGAAGCCGACTTTCGCTCCTGGATCCGACATTTGTATGCGACTCCCGGTGCGCTGGTGGAAGTGAATGGGCTAAGATCGAAGCCTTTCGTATTGTCTCGCTCCATTCGTCAAGGTTGTCGGCTCTCGCCTTTGCTTTACGTTCTTGCGTTGGAGCCATTCCTTCGCAAGTTAAAGGCGGATCCGGACCTGCGCGGAATTGCCCTGCCTGGTGCTACCACCTCAGCCAGGTATTCTGCCTATGCTGATGACGTTTCGGTTCTTGGTTCGAGCAGAACCGAGATTGACGAAGTCAGCAAAGAGATCAGATGGTGACAGGGGCCAAGATCAACCGTGATAAGTCTGTTGGCTTGCGGTTGGGTGCGTGGAAGGGAGTTTCTCTTCCCGGACCTTTCCTTTGGACGGATGGGCCGATCAAGATACTCGGCGTCTGGTTCGGTCCTGATCTCCAGTTGGAAATGAATTGGTCGGAGGTTAATCTGTGGTCTCGGAAGGGCCTTTCCCTGAAGGGAAAGGCGGAAGTATGTGTTTCACACATATATCCGATTCTCCTGTACCAACTCTCTGTACTTCCACTCCCGTATGCCAGACTAATTTTATTAGTACGGGTCTTGTTCTCTTTCTTGTGGAGAGACAAGGCCCCTATGGTATGTCGCGAGATCTGTTGCCTTCATCCCTCTGAGGGCGGTCTGGGTATGCCTAGCATTGAGATTCGTCAACATATGCTTCGCATTACCTTTCTAGACCGAATGTGTCGCGGATCGGATGAAGTGGGCGCCTTCTGGAAAGATGTCCGTAAACATTTCCCATCCCTGAGAAGTGTGCACTCGTGCGAGGAGGAGGCCGGTCGTACACCCCGAGCCGAGTGCTCCTTCTACCGCGAATGTCGTCATGCTCTGAAACACCTCTTACGGGCGTCGGATAGCCTCTCCAACGCTCAGGCGTTGTCTCGTAAGGCATTGTATCGACTGTTATTTAGGGGGGCCGTTCAAGATGATCTGATTGGCGAGCTCGGTCTTACGAAGCAGGAGGCACGCTCGATATGGCCTTGGGTGCCTGGGTTGAAATGTCTCAATAATGATGAGGCATAACTCACCTGGCTGATGATTCGTGGGTCCCTCTGAGTCGGCAAGAGACTTTGTTCAACAGGCTTGGAGAAATATCCAAACTGTCGTCGCTGTACGGGGCAAGTCGAGACCATTGGTCACGCCTTCTTTTAGTGCAGGGCGATAGTGCTGTTGTGCAAGTTTGTTGAAGGCCTCATGGTTTGCATGCTGCAGGGAAACTCATCATTGTTTGGTGAGCAAGATTTCCGGGACCAGCTTTTACTAATGTTACAGCGGGAATTGTCGGGGGCTGTGGTTGGGAATAAGTGGTGGGGCTCTTTGAAATCAAAACTTAGGTCTTTTGCTGCTGATTTTAGTCGACGACTCGATCTAGCAGGGCTAGCAGCGCAAAAGTCTCTTGAGGCCAAAGTAGATCGGGCGATAAAATCCCGTGATAGTGGGGACATAGCCTTAGCTAAGGCGGAGCTGGCCTCCTTGCTTATCAAGAATGCTCAAGCTCTAGTAGTTAGGGCTAGGATAAAAAGAATGTCTTGTGAGGCTACGAATATGGCCGCTTCATTGCGTTCAGAGGAAGCTCGTAGGGCCTCTAATCGGCATATCGCGAGCATCACATTGCCGGACAAGCGGACTGTGACTACAAACGCGGGCATTTGGTAGGCTTTTCGTGACTACTTTCAGGAGCTTTTTACCAGGGAGCCCGGTCTGAGCACTGCTCAGTTTGATGCCTATTTAGCCAACTTTCCCCGCCTTAAGGCGGATGAAGCGGCTGGGTGCGAGGGTCCCATAACAGTCTGAGATCTGGGATGCGCTGAAGCAGGTTGGCCTGGACAAGACTCCGGGACTAGATGGTCTTCCCTATGAAATGTACTTGAGGCAGTCGCCCGTCTTTGTCCCCTTGCTGGCACTGATTTTCAACAACTGGATGAGGCAGGGGTCTATTCCTCAACGCTTCACCAGGGGTGTGATCAAGTTGCTTCGCAAGGAGAAAGACAGTGGGGATGGGGTAGATAATTATCGGCCTTTGACGATGTTAAATACAGAGTTGAAGATTTTAGCCAAGGTCTTAGCTGACCGTTTGCAGGTTGTCCTCTCTAGTCTGATTGGTCCCGAGCAGACTTGTGCTGTGAAGGGCAGGACTATTCAGGACAACCTTCATTTGGTACGCTTGATCATCGAGAAAGTCGACAGTGATGCCGCGCTGATCAATTTAGATCAGTCCAAGGCTTTCGATAGGGTTGACCATCGGTTTCTGGAGGCTGTTCTTTTGGCCGCCGGTTTCGGGCCGGACTTTCGCACTTGGATCCGACTGCTGTATGCGTCCGCCAGTGCGCTGGTAGAAGTGAATGGGGTAAAAACGAAACCTTTCATTTTGTCTCGCTCCATTCGTCAAGGTTGTCCGCTGTCTCCATTGTTTTACGTTCTTGCGTTGGAACCTTTCCTGCGTAAGTTGAAGACGAATCCGGTCCTTTTCGGAAATTCCTTACCTGGTGCTACCACCTCGGCCAGGTGCTCCGCCTATGCTGATGAAGTTTCGGTTCTGGTGTCGAGTAGGGCCGAAATTAACGAAGTCAGCAAAGAAATCAAGGGTTATGAGATGGTGACAGGGTCCAAGATCAACCGCGATAAGTCTGTTGGCTTGCGGTTGGGTTCGTGGAGGGGAGTTTCTCTTCCCGGACCTTTCCTCTGGACGGACGGGCCGGTCAAGATACTCGGCGTCTGGTTCGGTCCCGACTTCCTGTTGGAAATGAATTGGTCGGAGGTGCAAGAGAAGGCCGAGCTCGCAGTACGTCTGTGGACTCGGAGGAAGCTTTCCTTGAAGGGGAGGGCGGAAGTATGTGCCTCGCACATCTACCCGATTCTCCTTTACCGACTCTCCGTGCTTCCACTCTCGTCTAACACTTTATTGGCTTTTGTAAGGCTCTTGTTCTCCTTCTTGTGGGGAGGTAGGGCCGCCATGGTTAGTCGCGAGATCTGTTACCTCCATCCCTCTGATGGCGGTCTGGGGGTGCCTTGCGTTGAGACTCGTCGACATACGCTTCGCATTACTTATCTAGACCGGATGTGTATGCAACTGGATGAGAACGGCGAATTCTGGAAGGAAGACGTCCATAAACATTTTCCATCCTTGAGAAATGTGCGCTCGTGTGAGGAGGAGGCCGGCCGTAATCCTCGAGGCGAGGGCTCTTTCTATCGTGAATGTCGGATTGCCCTCAAGGACTTTTACGGGCGAAGGATGGCCTCTCCGACGTCCAGCCGTTGTCTCGTAAGGCATTATATTAGGTGTTAGTTAGGGGGAACGTTCAAGATGATCTGATAGGCGAGCTCGGTCTGACGAAGCGGGAGGCTCGCTGCATATGGCCTTGGGCGCCCGGGTTGAAATGTCTCACTAACCCCAAGGCATCACTCACCTGGCTGGTGATTCGAGGGGCCCTCTGGGTCGCCAAAAGACTTCGCGCAGCGGGTTTGGCAAAGTCGCCAAACTGCGTTCGCTGCAGTGAGGAGGTGGAGACCCTAGGTCACGCCTTCTTTCATTGTAGTGTCGTATCCCCGTTGTGCAAGTTCGTTGAAGATATCATGGTTCGCATGCTGCGCGGAAAGTTCTTTGTCCTCGAGGCCAGTTCCGTCTGTAGCAATATAGTACCGTCGTTGACTAAGGCTGAGCACTATGTGTTTCTTTGCTTACTGGGGGTTATGCGAGTCGTGATATGGACGACGCGGCATAAGGAATTCCATGGGGACGAGAAGTTTACCTCTTTCCAACTGATCTTGTTCTTTAAGCATCAGCTTAAAGTCAAGATCAGGACGGAAAGGAAGCGACTCCATCCATTGGAATTTGGCGAAAGGTGGGTGAGTCTTGCGCGTCTCTGCAGAGTGAAAGGTGCTGACTTGGAGTGGCTTTTTGATGCCGGTTAGGCTTTAAGAATTTTGGGATTACTGGGGTGAACATTGGCAACCTCTCCCATGTATAGGTTAGTTTAGGTTGGTTTTGTTTTAGTTACCTTTTCTTTTCTTTTTTTCATGTTAACTTAGCTAGGGTGTGTATGCTCATTGGCCCCCTTTTTATTTCTGGCCCTATTTTTTTTCTTTTGTTTAATTCCGCATCCCTCCCATCGTTAGGTGGTTAGTGATATCAGTTCTCTGGTGGGTGCGGGGCGCTTTTCGTTTCGAGTGTGTCTTTTGTATTTGTTGTGTTTGATGGAGTGTGTGTTTGTAGCGAGTGCATGGATTGTACGAATGTTTTATATATTTTTTTAAGTCCCGCATTGATTTCGTCCAGTTAACTGATGTTTCTACCACAGTTAGGACTGTGGGTTTTTTTACTACTAACAAAATTTTTGTTTAGTTTCTTGTATATAGATTTTTATTCATTGTAAATATTCATTGGAGTTTTTAGATGTTATTTTATTCCCCTCCCCCCACAGACAATGAATTGTATATATGGGGACTAGTTAGAACTTCATAGTCTCTGAGGCATTTTGGTGGATGTAGTAAGAATGGTATGTAATGGATGTGTTGTTTTGGTGAAAAGAACATTGTTTGTATGTTTGGGTCAGTGATTGCGGCTAGCTAAGTTTAAAGTTAAGACAGAAGATGACCATCCTTTCCCCCTTTCCCCATTTCGGCCTTGTGCCACATTTGTACATAGTACAATAAATACTATTCACTTAGCTTGCTCCACAATTGAGTGTTTATCTCAACCACGCGATTTCTCTACACACAGCATACGATCTTTTATACCGTTTGATGATTAATTTAATTGTAAGTAATTGAATTGGAATTTTATTTTGTGATGTGTACATAAATTTGTAATAAGTTTCTAGCTATTCAAATCTCTAATTTCAAAACAGCGTTAAATTAAAAATAGAGGCTTTTATGTTTGTTTAAAAACTTTAAATTTTTAAAAAAATTTACTGACAATTTTAAATTACGTATTTTGAATTTTAACTATTTCGAGAATAACTTGTTTTGCAACATATCGTACATTTTCATTGATTATGAGTAAAAAAAAAAAGTTTCAAAATGTAAGTAAACATTTTCGAATTAGCAACAAGTGAAATGTTTCTGGGACGCCAAAATTGAAAGGACCTTCGTATTCTACAGATTTTTCTACCTTAGTCTTATCTGTAATAATCAGCGCTAAAGACACTCAATTGAATCATTGTGGTGCGGAAGCGAGGGCACAAATAGGGAATCATACAGGTTGACGATACGAATCTTCATTTCTTTCCATTTTGTAACCAATATAAATATTTTTATCGAACGCTTAAACTTTCTATTGGAGCATATGTCAATGAGTTAAAAATCAGAAGTGCATTTAAAAAAATAAATTAAAAAAGCCTTCCAATTCGGAATCCTGTTATCGACATTTGTCGCCTATCCCACAAAAAAAAGAAAAGAAAAAGTGTACCAAACATTGTACTAATTAATTATTTTTCAATCAGTTAGCGTTCTAATTAATATTTAACAAGTTATTCCCAGTAAAAAAAAAACAACAAAAATACTGAGCTTTTTGTCTGAGCTATTTAGAAAGATGATAATTAAAAGCTTCTCTAATTAAATAATGTCTTAGTTTTATTGCATTTTTTATTTTTTGATTCGGAACAGATTTTTGATAAGACCAGATCCGATTTAGCAAAAAAAAAAAAAAAAAAAATCGGTGATTTAAATTTTAAATTCTTAAGAAAATTCTGCTTTTAACTAATATCTCGATAAATTTTTCAAGCTTTCATAAAATTAAAGGGGAAAAACACATGTAAAATAAAAAATATTTTTACCAAGATTTTCTAATAAAAAAATGTCAAAAATAATCTCATTCGTTTGTGAATAAGTGATGAAAATTTCATTAAAATCCGACAATTATTTGATTTTTTGCTAAAATTTCCAAATTAATGTGTCTGTGCAAAAAGGAGGCAAAAATTTGCTATACTAAAAGTAAAAAAAACAAAAAAACAACAAATACTTGTTTTTTTTTTTTTTTTTTTTTTTTTTTGCGTCAAAATACACAAGTTTTTTTTAATCAAAATTTTGAATGTTCTAAAAAGGAGTAAAAAAATTAATTAAATAATCCAAAAATACTTTGATCCTTCCTCTTAATAATAATGATTTTGACGATAAAACTTACTGTTTTCATTACGTTTTTTGGAACATGTTTTCATCACGGTATGCCGATTTTTTTTTTTAAAGCAATCTCTTGGAGGTACCTAATTGCTTTTATGAATGATATATATTAAAGACAATATTGTCTGAAGAAAAAAAATTTCCATGAAAAATGAATTTTTATAGGATTTGTTTTCATTTTTTACAATTTAAAGTTGAATAATTTATAATGTTTTTGAATTTTTGAAAGTTCAATTTCGATGAGATAATAATAATAATAATATATTTTAAAGCTTATTACAATCTGAAGGGCCCGATTATTTTTTAAAGAATTTCGATTATTTTTAGTAGATGTGTATATAGATGCAGAATTTCTGAAGCATAGATGTACAAACCGATATAAATCTATTCTTAAAAGGTTACGTGTTTTAAGGATTGTCCCTCCTTGCGGAAAAAAAACCTAATGAAATTTGTCGTCTGATACACCATAATTAACTATGAAGACTTTCGGCGGTCAATCCCCTGTCAATAAATCGATTAAGACGTCAGAAAACCAAGACCTCGTGGTTAGAAGAAAAAAAAAAAAAAGAAACTCGTATAGAACATTTTAAGTAAGTAATATTTATTTCAAATCAAATTAACTTAACTTTACATTTGCTAATTTTCTTCAAATAACGTTTCAGAAATATATATATGTTTGCAATATTTTTAAAATGGAAATTTTAAGTTTTGTTTACAAATATCTAAAAATGACTGACGCTATCGATTTTACTGAAAAAATACAAGTCTATTCCAATAAATATAATTTCTGTCTAAAATACACCAAAGTATTTTGTTTACCGGGTATAGGAAATTTAATCCTTTAGCTTTCATTTAAGGCTAGACTGAAATCTTCAGGAAACCTTTCATTTTTAAAAAATCATTTTAAACCTTATGTATACTCAATTGGGGGAGGGCACCTAATTTTAAATCAATTTCATTAAAAATCAATTGTTGGTTGATTATTTCAAAGTAGCAAGGCATGTATTTCTAACCTTAAATGGTTTCGTCTGCTTTCAATCAATTTATTTCTACAAACAGTTGATTAACAAATCCTTCGTAACAGGGATAAAGTTTGCTATTGTGTTTTCTTACCAAACAAAGGAAATTGACTGCCACACATATTCATTTCGTGCGCTGTTTAAATTACCCGAACTGTTGAGTAGGATCTTTCTTTTGCGTATGTGTATATGAATTTAGGTAATAATGGCACGGTAAAAATGGCGCCATTAAAATGTTACAAGTGAAAAAATAGGTAAAATAGCACAAGTGAAAAACAGACCCTTTAAATAGATTAAGATTAAACACCAGTAGCTGTTTAATTTTAATTTTTAATTAATGTTAGATTTTTAATCTTTGGTTACACAAAGTTCTCTTTATGTCGTGATGTCCTCACTTGAAAGTGACACTTTTGCTTCAGCTGATAAGTCATCCATGTTATTATTGTAAATCTGGTTAGGTTTATCTTCTGTGTCTGCTGCTTTTCTATTCATACATTTTGTGGCTGAAAGAGCTGCATAGGAGAGTGGCTGTGGTCATTAGCTGGTTCAGGATCAGTCATATACCTTTATAAAAATATGTTCCCTTAACACATCTCTATTTGATAGTAGTTTATCTTATAATCTGTTTTGTATAAATGTATACTTGGAAGTAAATCTCCTCTTTTCCTTTATTACTTAATATGTCTTCCATGATGGGGTTCTGGTAGAGCCACAAAGATTAATGGTGTATACTTGACGGTTTCCGGATAACTGAACCAGAAGGAAATAGACAACAACTGTCCTCTGATTAGAAATTTAACTTTACATAGCTTACAATCAAGCAGCTACTGATGTTTAAGCTGTTTAAAGAGTGTTTTTCACATGTGACATTTTTACCGTTCACCATATATATATATATATATATATATATATATATATATATATATATATTTTAATCATTTCCCCCAAGGAAGGCGGTAATGCCACTAGTACTCATGGGATTACAGGGAGTGTAAGTGAAAGAGAAGACTGAGAATAGGGAAGATTGAGGAAAGGATAAAAAAAATGGAGTTCAAGAAGAAAGAAAATGGCGATTGAGGTTACATTAATTTTTGAAGATTGTAGCAGGTGGCAAGTGCGAGAAAGGAAACTGTTAGAATAGAAGTGGCGGTTGCATTTACCATTGTAACAGTAAAACCTAGATGCCAATCTAGTAGCACGCTTAAATTCATGTATTCAGGGCACCAAGGAAAAAAGGTCGTCAGAATAATTGCCATGAAAATATTTGTAGAAAAGATAAAGGGAAACCATGTTACATCGGCGAGAAAGTCACTGAAGTCAAGATGCCTGGTTAAGATTGATTAAATTACAGATCCTTCGGATTTTGTCAAGAATCTCCAGCTGTACAGAAGGAGCACCAAACCAGGTATGGCAACAATATTCAATTTACGGATGAATGGTAGATTTGCAAATGTGCAAGATGGATTCTGCCGGCTTTCACCAGGGAGGAGACCTCAGTGGCACATTTTTGAACAGGATGATTAAAAATTTAATTTCGGGGGACATCGTAAAGGAAGTTAAGGAACGAATCCAAATCAGCGCGTTGATAACAGAAATATATTCTGTTGGTAGGAGGTTCAGGGCTGATGGGCAAGCGGAGAGAGATATTTACAGACACTACCGCATGATCGGAGTTAACAAGAGGGCAGAGCTGCAGAGTACGACATGGAGTCATGGGTAGAGGTAAAGAAGAGATCACGAAGAGAAACGTGTCCGTCAGGATTATCGGGGAAACGCGTGGGGAAGTCCACCACTTGCGTGAGATTGAGAGATAGAGAAATTTAGGATGTGGATGCTAGCAAGATCAGTGACAGTGATTACACCACCTGGCATAGGGGACATTGAAATCACCGAACACAAAGGTATGTGCAAACGGGTACAGAGGGTTGGCTTTATCTATATTATCAGAAATACTATCTAGTACGCAACAGTCATGAGTGGAATGGGAACGATAGAGAAAAGAGATAGCTGAGTTTAGTAGAGAAAGACTGAGGCACACACACACACACACACATAATACCTACGTTTTGGTGTGCGACTTAAGTTTCGCTGGTTTTCCAGCTCATTGGGTGCAAAGTATATCTTATGCTTTTATAAAAATATACAGATGTCACATGAGTGGAACGCTGTTTCATAGTCTAAAAATAAAATAGTACAAAAGGTGCAGGAAAAGAGGTGCAGGTGGGGTTCATTTAAAAAAAAAAAGAGAAAAATTAAAAAAATAGAAATAAAGGAAAAAATAGAAATTTAAAATTTAAAATTATTACTCATAACGCTTGCCAGGTTAAAGGGATATAAGCAGGTATGAAATCTAAAGCTTAACAAAAGAAAAATATAAAAAGAGGAATTTAACCGGGTTTCCAGTATTTTAAGAGAAACTATTTTCTGTGCCTACAGGCAAAACGCAGGTATATGCATATGTATATTTACTAATATATGTCTTTTCTCTGTCTAACAACATCGTACACTATTATGTTTACACCTCATGAATAAATTTGATGTTTATTTATTTGCTTACTTGTGAATTCACACCAACACGCGCGTATACAGTTGCTTCATTGTTTGATTTATTTAATTCTATACACACACACACATACACACACATATATGATTGATGTGAGTTTGTGACCCTGGGTTTCACGCTATTTGCGATCGTTAGACAAACTGATTAATTTTTAAATTTTGCATTTATATATGGTTGCGTATATCGGAGGAACTTACTCATACTTATGCAAAGTACATACAAGCACATACACTCATTGACGTACGCAGACACAAACACGCACGCTCACTTACTGGAGGTCACACAAACATAAACATATATGTGAACAGTATGGGACTGGGTATATATGTGCATCCATGGGTCGTTGCATACATACGTACACATTTGGTCGCTGTTTTCAATGTTGGATTGTGTAGCGAATATTTTTGTCTGTTGCACTGTCAACGCGCCGACCGTTCTTCTATTTTGTTCGCAGAATAATGTTTTCTCGCATACACGTATATACGTATGATGGAGTCTGTGTAAGACTATGGTAGGTAATGTCTATGTTTGATGAAAATTCATCAGACATTTTCAGTAATAAAAAAAACACCATATGACGAAACACAAAAAGAAAGTGGATTCGCACAACAATTACAATACACACCTCCACAAACGAAATGCAAAAACAGAAAAATAAACATTATCTTGTTTAATCCACCATACAACAAAACCATCAAAACAAACATCGGAAGGACATTCATAATCTTAACAGAAAAGCACTTCCCTGAAACAAATCGATTAGCAAAAATATTCAGCAAAAATAACGTTAAAATCAGTTACAGCTGCACAAAAATATAGCCCAATTAATAAAAAGCCACAACAAAAAAGTAACAACCTGCAATAATGCAACCATGGAACCTCAATGCAACTGCGGAAATAAAACATCATGTCGATGGAAATAGCAAACAAACGAATATAATATATAAAGCCAAGGTAAGTGCGTGACACTGAGGGACCATTCAAGAAAAGAAAAAACAATCACGACATTTCATTCTCCAACAGAAAATACTACACTATCCACATACATATGGCATCTAAAAGACCGAAATATTACACCAAGAATAAGCTGGAAAATATTGAAAAACGCACCTGCCTACAACAACATTGCAAAGAAATGCCTACTTTGCCTACACGAAAAGGTAGCAATAATTTCTCATACCCTACAAAAGAATTTACTAAACATAAGATCAGAAATACGGGGGTTGGACAAAATAATTGGAAAAGGTGCAAATTCCACTCCTATATTTCAAAAACCTATTATATTAAGAACTTTAACTAAAAGTTCGTAATTGCAGGTTATATCTACTGTAAATACGTTTATTTATCTAATTTACTGTCTGTCTTATTTATTTTTAGAATTTAGTAGAATTTAAGCTAAATGCGTGACCTCTCCGATTTCGAAAAAGTGCAAATTGTTGGAGCTCGCATGGCAGTAGCCTCAATAACTAAGGTTGCTGAACTGTTTGGATTTTCAAGTGCTATCATATGAAGAACTATGACGCAATTCGAGAAACAGGGCAAAACCTCTAGCAACTGTAACAATTCGGACCGGACTTGCAAACTTACTGACAGGGACCGATGTGCATTGAAATGCAATGTGGCAAAAAATCATCAGACTATTGCGGCCAAAGTGACTGCTGAGTTGAATAATCATCTGAGTAGTCCAGTTTCTACTAAAACTGTTCGTCATGACCTCCATAAGGCTGGATATCGTGGAAGAGTCGCCGTAAGGAAACCTCTTCTCTCCACTCGCAACATTCAGAAGAGGTTGAAGTGGTGCAGAGATGACAATGCCTGGTCTGCAGACCAATGGAAACAAGTCATATTCTCAGAGGAGTCCAGTTTTTCTCTTTTCCCAACTTCAGGGCGAGTTTATGTGTGGAGGCAGCCCAAAGAAGCTTACAGCCCTTTTTCTAACAGTGAAGCATGGATGTGGATCAGTGTTAGTTTGGGCCGCCATATCATGGAAATGTCTCAGTTCAGTAGTTGCCCTGCATGGTAGAATCAACAGCAAAGATTACCTGAACATTTTGGGAGATCATGTTCATCCCATGGCCGAGACTTTATTCCCTGATGGTGACTGCATCTTCCAAGACGATAATGCTCCAATACATACCGCTTGAGTGGTTAAGAATTGGTATGGAGACCATGAAAGTGACCTAGAACACAATCTCCAGATATCAATATTATTGAACATTTGTGGTGCATTTTGTAGCGACAAGTTTGGAGCCGCTATCCTCCAACGTCGTGTCTTAAAGAGCTGGAGCAGGTGTTAATGGAAGAATGGCTTAAAATTCCTCTGGATGAAGTCAGGAAGCTGTATGATTCCATTCCTAGACGTATTAAAGCTGTATGTGAGGTTAAAGAAGGACCAACTCCATATTAAATAAATTTTCTTTGAATTTAACAAGTGTTTCAATTATTTTGTCCAACCCCTGTAATTTCTAAATGCAGACATGAAAACAAATACCTATTATCACAAGTTATGTCAAACGGATAAAAAAATACCAACCAACACTACTACATAAACGACCATTGACCCTATGAACATGAAAAGAGAAACCACTGACACAATAACACCACCAATTATTTTTTATTTAAAGCTACCATCACGATAATTATAATTATTGTTACTATCATTCCACCACCATTACTATGATTCCTTCTACCACTTTGCAATAACTATTTGCTGCTACAATTGTAATTATCATCACCCTCTCCCCATCATTACTACCCCATCGCAATTACCATTGCCGCATTAATCCATAATTACTACGGCACCACAATTACCATTATCGTACCAGTCTACAATTATACTTACTTCTCCCTCCCCAGCAAAATTAATACCACCGCATAAATACTAATAAGTATTAAAATTGGAGATTCTACCATTTGCATATACGCAATCGACAAAAACAAGCAAATAACCCGTTTTAAAATAACAAAACAGACTTTAAAAAATTAAAAATAATAGCAATTTTTACCTATTATAGTCTTACACAGACCCCATCGTACGTATATACGTGTATGAGAGAAAATATTATTCAGCAAACAAAATAGAAGAACGGTCTGCGCGTTGACAGTGCAACAGACAAAAATATTCTCTACGCAATCTAACATTGAATACAGCAACCAAATGCGTACGTATGTACGTAACGACACATGGATGCGCATATATGCCCAATCCCACACTGTTCACATATATGTTTATGTTTGTGTGAGCTCCAGTGAGTTAGCGTGCGCGTGTGAGTGTCTGCACACATCAATGAGTGTATGTGCGTGTATGTATGTTTGCGTAAGTATGAGTGGCGTTCTGACAACAATTTTTCCTTCCACTTCCATAAAAACACCGATATACGCAATCATATATAAATACAAAATTTAGAAATTAATCAGTTTGTCTGACGATCGCAAATAGCGTGAAACCCAGGATCACAAACTTACATCAATCCAGCTAAATATGTTAGCTCTATCACTGATATTGAGCTCTTTCTAATAAGTAACGCGCATATATAATATATAAACAATATATACAAAAATTGCATATATATATATATATATATATATATATATATATATATATATATATATATACATATATATATATACACATTTTACATATATATATATATATATATATAATCAATTCACCCCAAGTAAGGCGATAACGCCATTAAGACGCAAAAGGCTGCTGGAAGTGGAAGATTAGGAAACGGTTTTAGAAGGAACCGGTAACCCAATCCTTAAAGACAAAAAAATGGATAAACCTCTACTTTTGTTCAAAAGACTGGGAAAGAGTGTGAATCGGACGATACACTGGCTAAAACATTCCTTGTACTTTTATAGGAATTACATTTTTAGACAATCTTAATTAAAGTGTTGAATAGCAAATAACTTCTAAGACCGAATTTTCATCACTACTTATGCACTTGATTCAAAATAAATTTGTTGTTTTGATTAAATGACAATTATCTTTTGATTTCTGTACGAGAAATATTTTTTATGCAAATTGATTTCTTCAAAACCAAATATATATAAAAATATTATAATAAAACAATAACTTTTATTGCAGCTATGACCAACTTTGCATATATTAACTCTTCATCAATGGAAAGAATGACATGTTTTCTTTGCTATTCTCATCATTAACATGATCTCAAAACCGACACGTTTGAATCCAGTTAGGTAGGTACCTTTTCATTTGAATTTTGTTTGTTTTAGTTATGTTTTAATTTTGAGTTTATCACTTCTCTTCCTTTGATCTCTAATTTTGGAATATACCTACTACGATCTCAAAAATAGTAGCAGCTACATTCATTTCGTGCGTTGTTTAAATTACCCGAACTAGTGTCAAGTAGTATTGTGTGTGTGTGTATATATATATATATATATATATATATATATATATATATATATATATATAATCAATTCACCTCAAACAAGGCGATAACGCCGCTAAGACGCAAGGGGGTTACTGGAAGTGAAAGAGGAAAAGATTTTAGAAGGAATCGGAAACCCAATCCTAAACAGTAAACAAGGGGTAAACCTCTACTCTTGTTCAAAAGAATGGCGAGGTGTGTGAACCGAACGATATATTCCGAAAATAAAGAAAATATGTAAATATATACTCAAAATGATTAAAATGTTTTTTCGTCTTGTATGTGCCATGCCTCTTTAGGAGGTTGGCGATTATGGCTCTTCAGAATTTCCTGTCATTTGTAGCACTTAGTAAATTTTGTCTTTTTGATATCTCTTCTAAACCCTATTCTGCCATTCATTTACCCAAGCGCGTTAGTTGGGTTATGCGCTGTTTTCCGCTCTCTCCCTTTCAATATGTCCTGTGAGTGTCAAATTTTCCAAGTACTCTTTCCTCATTATGTGTCCTAGAAATTTCAACCGTACTTAAAAGTGTATTACCCATTGAACATAATTATATTTAATTATCTGTGTTTGTAATGATGAATGACCAGAAATCGCCTAAAAATATTTGTACGAAAAATTGCTATAGTAATATTTTCTTTGGCTATGTTTAATTGATTGTTGCAAAAGATATTTATTCTTTTTTTATCATTTCACTCCAAGAAATGCAACAAGGCCACTAAGACGTATGGGGTTACTGTGTATGAAAGAATGAGAAAAAGAAAAATATGCGGGTAATAGTAATGTATTGATAGTATGTGAATTTGGTACAAAGTGTTAATGATGCATTTCTCTGCTATATAAGGATAACTTGATACTCGCGATGTAAATAGATAGTTGGTATCCTACAGGTAGTGTCTTGATGTTCAGAATATGAGTCATCCTCAGAATAAAGGTGGAACCCTCTGTAAGGTACTATATAACAGCATCCTTAGCATTTTGTTTCAAAGATTTATTACTTCCGATTCTCAGCTCGCCACATATAAAAAATGTAATTTTAGAAAATATCATTAATGCTAAATATTTTAATTTCTTACTTGCTAATTTTCCTGCATATTTCTACATTTGATATAGAGATTTTAAAAATTGTCAGAATTGTCTTCTAGTTTTACCTCATATGTAGATATTTTAATAATTCATAGCTCAACCATGAAAATAAGCTTATTTTATGCAACAAATACTTTTTCAACACAATCTCTTTCTTTGTCAGTGCACTTAACCTTCATTATTAATCACATAGATCAAACATTATACAGAAAATTTTTTAGATCAATATTTATCTAATAGCTGTCAGGCTGTGAACTTGATCCACCCTCGTATTCTGTTGTCCGTCTCTCTTCAAACTTGATAATTCCTCATGGTTTTTCAGTATACATCGTACTCTCAGCATAATATAAAAAATTCTTATCAATCTTTTAAAATTATTTGGGTGTGCGAGACCAAATACATTATTACGCTGGCTAGCTGTAAGGCCAATACTACATGTGAGGAAAAGTGGAGTTGACCTTAAAGGCTTCGAGTGATACTGGAAATAAAGCCGAAAGCATTGACTGAACGATATTAGGGATAATTAGAACCGAAGAGGCCCATGATTATAGAGGAATAAAAAGTCTTCCGTAATCGGAGTTAATGAGTTTGTGATAGAAAGGGAAGTTGCCGTGTTCAATTTGTTGGAGATTCAACGTGGCGATGGGGTCCATTTTCTACTAAACGTGTGCCTCTAAATCGTAGTTCGCAAGTTGGCACAGATAATGCTTTCGCTTTCTGTAAGTTTGTTTCTTTCACGTTTCACATTATGTGCTGCTGGTTTTGTACTGGAAGGTAAAAAAAAAAAAATATTTTTCGTTAAGCATGAACTCAAGACATAAAATATTCCTGCCGTGATGATAACTCATCCTGCCTGTTGCGTGTTGTTTGCTGTCTATTTAAATAGATGAGATTCCGATACATAAAAAAACATTTGTTCTCTGTTTTGTATGTGTACGTTTTTTTCACCGTCTTTGTTCTGCTCATAGAATCCCCTTTACTGTAAGTATACAACCGTAACAATCATACAGTTTTCACCAACTGGATGAATCACCCCATTCAATTCTCGTCTGCATTGGTGTAAGCAAAAACTAAGAAAAGGCCGGTGTATGCTAGTAAAGGAACGGAAGGTGAACATATTTTCATGGTGAGAACAGAAAATACTAATCCTGTTTGCATTATACTGGTTACTTATTCGCGGATTCACCTGCCACAATTTGGTGACATTTGGGACAATTTTGCTGCTACTTTTGTCTTTTCTTGCGACAGACCAACAGAACAAATTTTCCCTTCGGTCAACGGTTTCCGACTTTACATGTTTTGCACAAACCACCTCTTTTCATTACTGACTACTGACTCTCTTTTACCGCCTCTCTACACATCTCGACACGCGGCTTTCTGGTTCTGCATCTCAACGACCAGCCCGACACCCCTAATTCTGTGAATCTATGTAAGCCTACGACCGAAACTCTTTACATTCCAGTCGCGAAATTTTTATTTATTTATTTATTTACTCTATTTCCTTTTTCTTACTTTTAGACTGCATATGGTTGCTTTGAAGATCTTATTTTTAGACCTTCTGCTGGTCATAAAACATCAAACCCTTCAGCCCGAGATAAGATCATTTAAAGCCCACTTGACTAACGTTTTATGTCTAAACCATGAAAAAAAGATGCCGCTGCAGAAAAGGCACACTAGTGGTTAGTCAAGTGGTGTTTTTGATCGATCTGTTTGATGATGTAAGAATGATATTGAGCTAGGGGAGTGGGGCTAGAGGTGTTACACAACAATATTATAAAATACAAAATCTTACTAAACTTTTCATGTTCGAATCTGAATATTAAAACATGTGTTTCTGAGTGCTATTTTTGATTATGGACTAAAACTTCTCAGTTGCTTTAATGCCAACTTACAACAAGACTGGTGTAAAACGTAATATAACAAATTACATATACAGAATACAAGCAGAACTAAAAAAAACAAAACCTTTGACGGAAAAAAGTGATCGATTTTGTTCCATACAGGGTAAAATTTGGTTGAAAGATGCTGATATGCATACGGTGGCGAGCAAAAGAAATGAGTCACCTAGATAAAAAATAATTTTGTGTAATTTTTACAAAGAAACAAAAAGTGCTCGACAATGTACTTTCAAGTGTAGTATCTGTGTCCATTCAGGATTGCAGTACAAACGGAGAAATACATATGTGAATGCACGGTGATGATGAAAATAGGCTATGCGCTAGTTGAAAAGTGGTATTAAATTGATATCTTTAGTGACATCAAATACCATAATCAGTACTTAGTAATGATTCCAATTTACTCTACAGCCTCGGTGTGGGATAGAGGAATATAGTTATCAACTCTCTTCTATTATTGCTTTTTTATTTTGCTTCAAATCATTAGATTTCCATAGTGTTCATTGGGTGTCTTGTATTGTTTTTTGTACCAACTATCTTTGGGAATTTTTTACAGTAAGGTTCAACCTGTACAAGGCCTGATGGCCACTCGAGGTAGAGGGTTAAGTTAAGGGGTAGTTTATATGGATAGGAGGGGAAGATAACGGTTGACTTTAGGTTAAGATTGTAGTGATCGGGAAACATCTTTTCGGGAGTCTGTTCCATAGTGTAGTAGTTTGTGGGAAGAAGCTGTTTAAGTGGAACTTCTCGTCGATGGAATACAGAGGCAATGTGGGTGGTTTGCTACTATGTAAGTGACATAGTGGTTCCTAGCCGTGAAGGTTAGACCTGGTAGAACCAAGAGATGCAGTTCGTCCGAGCACTTTCCATTGTAGTAGCGATAGAGCAGTGAGAGATTCGACACACCCCACATGTGAGAGAGAGGTTAGAGAGTGGAAAATAATTCTTCTCACACAAGGACTCGGAGACGCTTTTGAGCTCTATCAAGACTGGAAAGTGATGTATGGGCAGCTCTAGCCGAATAGAGCAACATACTACATTTTCAGCTTGATCTGGCTCTTATAAAGGTAGAAGATAGCATGAGGAGTCAGGTACTTAGTGAAGCGGTACAGGGAACCGATTATTTTACCTGCATCTTTAGCGATGGATCGTATATAGGAATTTCGCTTGAGGTCAGGTGCGAATTTGAGGCCCAGTATCTTCTCAAGGCACGGGGCCTCCTCAAGGAGGACATCCGTTCCCGGTGAATGGCGCTAGTTTGGGGTCTGATGAGCGGTAATGGAATGTAACCAGTTTGGCTTTAGAGGTATTGAATGTAATCAGCTAGTATATCGTTGTATCATCGGCATAGACGTTTACAAAAGATCGGAGTATATTCTTAGGTAGATAATTTATGTAAATCCGAAAGAGGGTTAGTCTGAGAAGTGAAGGGCCTCGGAGGACTGACCGTTAATCACTATCTGCAGTGTGTGGAAGGATTTTATAATAGAGAAAACCCTTCCAGTGATTCCCTAGTTGTAGAGTTTGTGTAGCAAACCTTTGTACCACACCTTGTCGAAGGCCTTCGAGATATCTAATGCTATGGTCGTTGCGGTATGTGTGTCGTCAAGAGTCTCACTAATTCTGTGTGTAATGGTAGTTAGTATGTCAGCAGCAGACCGGGCTGATTGAAATCGCACAAGAGGTTGTTATTATCCAGGTGATCGACAACCTTGTTGAGTAAGGCCTCAAAAAGCTTACTGATGATACAGAGGAGACTAATGGATCTATTTCTTGAAGACTATGCATACGCTTGCCACCTTCCACATGTTTGGAAAATATTTCTCTTTCAAGCAGCGGTTAAATAACTTTGCTAGAATCGGGGATAATTTTGGGTTGATATTTTTAAGGACGACCACTAGAATTTTTTCCTTGGCCAGTGGCTTTTTGGGAATCGAGGCTTTTGATAAGTCTAGAAACTTCTCTTACGGAAATGAGTATATTACTGAAATTGTGCTCTGAGGCGTGGGAGGTTGTCATCTAACGTTGAATTTGAAACAAATATTGAGGCAAAGAGCTTCACCTTGTCTGTCGAGGAAGATATGACCTCAGGGACATTTATAATAGCCTCTGTTCATAATTTGGTTGGTGATCTTCCAGAACAGGTCACGCGTAGCTTCACTTTGTGTTTTCCAGGACTCTCTTACAACGATTGTGGGCGGTTCTAAAAGAAGTAAGGGTCAGACTACACCGCTCCTTCGGATAGATTTTGAAGTAGTGGTTCCGGTGAGCTATGGCTGCAGCACATTCAGGGGTGAACCAGGACTGACTCATTTTTGTTGGAATGTTTTTGTGGGTATAAAACCATCCATTCCAGAAAGGATCCATACGGAAATTAGGGCAGCAGTTTTGGGCGTAGCACGTTTGAAAAAGGTTGGGAGAGGAGCTTCTTTCATATAAGACCAAAAACTGTTCCAGTCTGCTTCCACATAGCGAAAAACTGTTCTATGTAACGGTTAATCAGAGGTGTCATTGGTTTGGAGTCAATCCAGACAGACTACCAAAGGTGTGTGTGTGTTGGGTAAAACTTTTGCTGAGCATTTGCCAGAGCAGGATGTTAGAAAAAGGTCGAGGAGTTTCGCCTGCTGTACCTTCTCATCCGTGACTCTGGTGGGTTCTTCAATGATCTGGGTTATTTCATATGTTATGGAGAAGTTTCTGTAATATCTGCTTTTCTCATTGGTTTTGTTAGAGTGGGCTAACCACTCTTTGTAGGAAACATTGAAGTCACCGCATATGTGAAAGTTGTCCGAGGGAAATTCGGTGAGGATATTGTTAATATTCTCTGATATTTGATCGAAGATTACCGCCGCTTCATCCTGAGGACGATAGAGAGCAAAGACGAATGTGGCATTATGGATAAGTGTCACTCAGAAACACATATACGGGAGATCAGGGTCGTCGTTTTTTGTGTCCCTGCAACAGGGAAATCTTTCCTTGATGTAGGCACCGAGCCCGTGACCGTGGCGATTTTTGTCTGGGCAGCTCCCGCCGAAATATGATAACAGTACTCCATTTTCAACCTGATCTGGCTCTTGTAAAGGTAGAAGATATCATGAGGAGGCAGGTACTTATTGGAGCGGTACAGGAAGTCGACCATTTTATCTGCATCTTTAGTATTTCACCATGACTGCTATCAAAAGTTGACTGGCGATCTAATTTATAAATCTAAAGAAGGAAAATATTTTTTCATGTTAAAACAATGCAATACCATAAATTTTCTGATTTGTGTCACTTATAGGATATAGTGTGAGAAGTGAAAGTGTAAGCTTGGGTGGGATTGGTCATTAGGTACAGTGTTAGGTCTGTTTAACTAAAGTGTTGTTTTCATTCGTTGGAATGAGTGACATAGTGCAAATGTTTCCAGGTCAGGTTTGTTTTGATCAGGGATATAACACACTTTCAGATAGAATTGACGATGACACCTGCGATAATCAGGTTAAATGAGGGTGAGATTCAGGAACATGGAAAATGTTCCACTGAAGGTGGATGTGAGCCATGTAAGGCTACAATTTTGATTAGCCCACTAGCGAGAGAAGGGCCAGGATGGAGCTTCTCGTCTCCCCTTCCGATCCGTTCATCGTGACTGGCGGTAGTTCGGGGTCCGAATGGCGGTGATGGAATACTCTTTTGTCTAAAGATATAGTTTAAGTTTGCTTTCATTACTAAATGTCTCATTGTTGCTCATTTTTCATTATCTTAAAGTAGATGTTTTTTTCCAAAAGTTTTTTTTGGCTTGCGATTGATTCTTTTGCAGCAATAAATCCATTTAGGTTATTTCTACATAGTATGTATGTTATTGTATGAGCTGTTACTTTACTAGTGCTTTCATCAATTACTTAACTAGTTGTTAATTTTAAGTTGATTACTGATAATCTTTCTTTCTTTGACCATTGTCTAATTTCAAAGGGTTACCAGTCCTTTTTTTTTTAATCCCAAATGCTTTCAGCATCATCGTGCTTCTTCTGGTGATTTGGGCAGAGCGCCTTGGAATATTCTTGACTATATTAAGTTGATTACTTTGTAACATTTTCATAACTTTCATCCTCCAAAATCACTGTTCGCGTTATGAAATTACTTCCACTATACTAAAAAGTTGAAAGCTCCAAGTTTTTTTTCACTCTCAGCAATTGGCAAGCATACTTTAATCTGTGAAGACGTTTGCCAAGTGGTTCCGAATTTTTTATGACCTATTTTTAATATCACCATATATTCGTCATGTGTGAATGTGAATGTGACAAATTGCACTATAGTCATGAATGGCCAGAGATACGACTCCTGAAGATATATTGTTGAATTCTTATGCCTTCTTAGTAACAATTAGGTGGTTTGTTTCTTTTGTACACCGCTATAGATTAAGTGGAATGTAACTTTGCTCTCATTACCAGTAGGTATAGTGCTGTGACTATAATAGGTAAATATAAATCAGGTTTTATTCTTTCGTCAATTTCCTTTCTCTCAACAAAACTGACATTGTTCCAGGAAATTGAATATGATTCAAATGACAGCCAACGTGCCGAAACGTTGGCTGTCATTTGAATCATATTCAATTTCCGATACTCATTTTTCTTAATATTTTTTTCGAAAGAAAGGAAATCATAAAATATTAAAAATATTAAGAAAAATGAGTAGGAGAGGATGACTTAATGGCCTTAAATCAATTGCTGAGTATAGTAGCATTGTACCATATAAAGACGAAGTGAAATCCCGCTACATTCCTAACAGAAAGAGGTATTATTTAGTCTCGAATTGAAAGAAGAAAATTTAACGCTGGAACGTGTGGATATCTCTCGCTCATGCTTATGTCAGATGTTTGTTCAACATAAACACGATTGTAATTTCAAACTTTTAATGCTATTGAAGTTGAAGGAAAAGGGAAAATGGGATTATGTACTGAACAGAGAAATACAACTAAACATCGCCTCTATAAAACATAAACATAGTTGTTAAAAGAAAGAGAAGATTCTTAACAAAACCTCGTGTCTGTTTAATTTTGCAGCATTGGGACTATATATCGAATAATAAGAATGCCCAAAGGAGTTGAGATCTTCAAATATTTTGGATCTCATATAATAGATTCCCAAAAAGATTTCAACATCCGCAAAGGTCTTGCATGGGGTGCGTGTAACAAACCTCACAAGATTTGGTGCTCGAACCTTCCTTCCTCCTTAAAAGTCCAAATCTTTCGAACATAGATTGAATCAGTTCTACTGCATGGATCAGAAACTTGGACATTATCTGCTCGTCTTGAAAGACGACTGGATGGAACATATACAAATCTACTTAGGAAAATCCAGAACTTCAGTTGGAGATCCCATGCAATGCTTAACACAATTTACGGAGAGCTGAGACCAATCTCTCTTAAGCTCAAACAAAAACCATTAGTTTGCCGGCCACTGACTGGACAGAGAAATCGTTTCATCATTACTCCTATGGCATCCTTCTGGAAGTGTCTTCTCACGAAAATTGACTTTCCCAGACACCAGAGCTTGGGACTCAGAGTTGGACATTGGGGATCAAGGGACAGCAATGCAGGACCGAACAGTGAGGAAAGGGATTGTCAATGGAGTTTCGACTAACCATAAGAAGGTCGAAGGATGATGATGAAGAATGCCCAAATCCAAGATGATATTGGGTTAACGAGAGATTTGTGATTTATACTGGTGTTGCTATAATTAAAAAGAAAAAATATAATAAAAATTAAAAGTACAAAATCATTTGCCTCCCAAGATCTCCTAATGAGTTTGCATGAGAAGCATAAAGAGATGATGACAATATGGATGATCCCATAAATGAGAAATGCTACTGCCTTTGATAATGTGTCCAACGCTTTTCCACAAATATTAAATCTTAATCCACTTTCGGGATATAGTACCACTATATACTTCCCCTAGTTCTTCAAAACATTAAAATAGAGAGAATAAATAAGATTATCATCAAAATGGGAAACGAATGATGGTCGTCGATAGGGTTGGTGAGAAGAAAGCAATACAGTTTTATGATTGGAGAAAATTATACTTGAGAAATTGACTTTCACTATCTCGCAACTTCCTTCTGAGAATGTGATAAAATATTCAAAGAATCTATCATCACTTTTTAGGAGACACTTAGTTATTTACCTCACGTTATGGACTTCGTAGCTGGTCATGTGTCTTTTTATTCTCTCATTAACTGAAACCTTTTGTTTCCACTCCATCAATGAACTGTATATGATGTATCTGCTGGAATGGCACACACAGTGTTAAAGATGTCAACCACTAATTTAATATGCTATCCAAATTTGTGTTCAAGTAATCACTGTATTAGTATATTCTTCACGAAAATGTTACGACTAACGAAATTCTGATTCTCTCCTGATACATTTCAGGGACAAACTTTCGTTTGCTTAATGTATTCAAAAGAAATAAACGTGTTCTTGTTGAGTTAAACATGTTGAGTTGAGTTGAGTCTTAAAGTCCGTCTTTTAATCGTTTCCTGATCTGTTCAGAAGCAACAGACAGTTGTGAATTGCGAATAGATACACTTTACTCGTTGGTGTATGATTTCTGTTATTTAGACATTGATGTTTTGAGCAGAGGGACTTGTAAAATTAGCAAAACGTTATTTGGACATGGACATGCGGCAATACCAATAGTCAAAACAAAAGTAATAAGAAGATAAATTATCCCCCTTTTTATGAATAAACCATCTCACTGTTTGTTACCAACAATAATTCTGATCGCATTTTAAGTTTATTAATCTTATTCATAAGCATATTTAGTTCTTCATCAAAGTAGGATGTTTTTTCAGTGTCCTTTAAAAGACGTTCCCTTAGATTGAACTCGTAATGAATAATATATGGTTGTGTCTGATCTGAGTCAGAATAACGCCATTTTCTTTTTCAGCTCACAATCTGTGCGTCTCTTTCCAATCTAAACACAAAGATGTACGATTTATTCTCATCAACTTAATATTTAATACATTCTCTATCTGAAGATGTTTGGTCTGTTTCCTACAGATTAGCCTCATATAGTAGTGCCTCAGAGAATCTTTAAAAAATCTGAGAGAATTTATTAAAAGAAAACTGCAGTAGACAAGCAGTTCTGGCAGACCATTGCTAGTGAGTTCGATCTTGATTTTACCCTTGTGTCATACTAAAGTAGGCATAATAAACATATATACAACATCTGCTGTCGAAGAATGGTTAATCATTGAACCTGGAAGGCTATTGCTACTGAGATCGATTTCCGCTGGATGCTTCACTGTTGTGACCTTGTGCCAGACTAAGTTATACCATGTAATTACCCATATTTTCACTTTTTAGGCGATTTCACTTTTTTATTATCGTGTTGTATTTTCTTATGTACAGGGTAATTGAATTTTCCCTTTTAATTCTAGAAAGTAGTATCAATACTGTACTTTGTTAATACATTAATTATGTAATACAAAATAAACTATTGATACCAAAAAATCAAACAAAAGATATACTTCGGATTTTCAGAATAACTTAAAAACTTTTGCTTCATGATGAAGCAGAAGATGTTTTATAGCCAGGAATATTAGATTATTAACAAAGCTCTACAATTTAATGAGCCATAAGAACAGAAATTGTTGTTAGTTAGAAGATAGTGATTAAATGTTTTGAAATCTTTTCTTGTAAAATCAAGTAACAATTAAAATGACATTTCAAGTTTTAATCCATTCTTAAACAATTTTATATCTTATAATTATTTGCTTATTTTAGCTTAAACTGACCGAATTCCTTATACTAGCAATAATCTGTGAGATTCATTTGTAAAAATCGTTCTTGCTCGGGTGCCTATAATCCTTTTGTCTTATGCATGCTACTGCTTAATAGTTCGGGGAATTGGAGCAAGTTCATCAATTTGCCCAGTTACTCAGCATTTTCTGTATCTTATCGGACATTCCCAAAGTTCTCGAAACCACTCTACCAGGAAAGAACCCCTTTTGGGGTTTGGGAGATGATTTTGCGCCTGATGTTCCTTGAATTTTAAGTAACATCTCGTATGTTATTTCTGAAGTTTTCTTGTTTTATTTTAAACAACGAGAAGAGAAAAATGTGTAAGCGTACGAGGGAATGTTTTTGTAATGGATAATGAATAAATGAATTTGAAGTTTAATCGGTTCTCCTCATTATTGAAATGTAGCCCAGTTCGCTACTTAAATCGCAATTTTGTAATCCTGTTTGCAGTCCAATTTCGGTACTCCCTAATTTTCCTACTTCTGTAGTCTAAGCCGTACTAAGTTAGATCTGTATCAGTTTGTGAATTTGGAAACGGTTTTGCTAGGCACTTTTTTTTTGAGGGGGGGGGGAATGGATATGCTTTAAACTCCTTTAGAAAAAAAGTCAAGTTTTTCATTAACATCTCCAACTGAGAAATCTGTAGCCTCTGTTAAGTGATGAAACTTAATGTGAATGTATTGTTAATATATAATCTAAACAATTACATTTCTAAATTTTCATATATGTACTCAGAGATAAATTGTATAATAGTCATGAAAATATTTCCATTTATTTATGGGTGAAAGGGGACATTTTTGAGTCTTATGATTTTTTCGTAAGCATTTTTTATATGAATTTATATTCCAAGCAAACACACTTGCACGCATCCATGTGTGAACACATAAATAAAAGCCACATTTAAGAATTTCAAAACAAGATATATATTTATATATAAAAAGAGACAATTTGTAGACGTCATAGGGAATTTTATTATCCATAACTATATATAAACGTATCACCAGATTGGGAATTGTTTTTTTTTTTTTGTTTTTTTTGTTTTTTGCCGATACAAATAACGTAATAGTTTCCAAAGTTAAAGTGGCATACTTTTAGGCTTTACGTTTTAAAAATCACGAGATCTTTTAATAAATAAATGTTGTTTTTAGTTTACTTCAACCATCATCATCATTACAGTTCATTTTCTTTCGATTGTGAGACAATTGCCAAAAAAAAAAAAAAAAAAAAAAAAAAAATCAAAACAACAAAAATGACATCAGGTTAAATGGCACTCAAAGGAACTGAAGTTTAGTGACACCATAAATACGTCATGGTCTCTTTCAGCTTGGCTGTGTTAAATAGTGACATAAGATAAGGCTTTCTTTCTCTTTGTTGTTGATTATCTCTACATCTGAAATCATTGGACGAATGCTTCTGAAAATGTTTTGATTTTATTGTCTTACGTTGAAAGGAATTATTTTCGAAAAAATAAACAGTCCTGATGCCCATTCGTTCTGGCCAATCAAAAAGGCAAAATATTCAGATTGGTGAGGGAAAGAAATTAAGGGAAAAAAAAAAAAAGAGTAAGATTAAAATGAATGCAGCACGCGTAAAACAATTCTCACGTTTTTTTCTGCTGAACAGTTTTGCATTTTCATCTAACTTTTTAAAAACACGAGTTTTGTCGTTTGCTTGTTTGTTTAAGTTCTATATTTTTTCTTTAGCATAAAAGACAAACGCTTTTGGTGGCTTTTAGACATTATTTTTACAAATTATTTTCTACTTTTCTAATAAGATATTGCTTCTATGCGTTCATATATAAAAATATCTATCCACACACACACACATACATACACATATATGTGTGTTTGTGTATTTAGGACCGGTTATATATATACACACACACACTCACTCACACACACACACTGGTTATGTATGTATATATGTATATGTATATGTATATGTTTACATACACTCACATACACATAGAGAGAAGTATGTAGGATTAAATGATTTGGTGCATAGCTTAAATGACGGTTTCGTTATTTTTAAAGAATTGTTGTTTATACGACTATTGTTACGATGTGGAAAGGAAACAACTGATAGTTATTTTTTCCTTTCTTTTGAATTTCATATTTTATGTAAAGCAGAGGAATTACACTCTTCTGTAAGGGTTTAAAAAAACTTTAAATTTTAAGAAAAATGATTCAGAATTTATCAATATTTTCCTTAAATACTTAGTTATTAAATGCGACATAACAGAAGCTGTTGACACCAAAGGCCATCATATAAATATGGAAGCATTGAACTTTTTTTTCTTTTTTATATACCTGTAGTGTATACACCTACGCGTGCATCGGTATTTTAAATACACATAAATACACACAATGGATGTGTGTATTTAATGAAATAAGAGCAACTACATTAAATATAAAACACTCATGAACATTTTAAGCCTGATTTATCTTCAAATAATAAAACATAAGCAACAAACAAACAACAAAATGTTGATATTTCAAATGTTTACGCAATGAAAACACACAACCATTTCATTTATAAACTGAAAAGGTTATTTTAAACATAAGTTTTTTTTTCTTTTTTTTTTCTTTTTTTTTTAAATATATTTTGTTGATTTTGCCATGTTTGGTTTTACGTTTGTTTCTCTGTTGCTTCTTTTACTTCAAACATACTTTCCATCTTGATAAACCATCAAATGATGCCCCATTAATTGATAAACCATAACATTTTTAGATCTTGCTGGTCAAACAAAACTTTTTATTATACAAATATATACCTGCAAGTGTATATATGTATGCATGTATATGTACACATATTTATCCGTGCATGGGTTTAAAAAATATATAAACACGTGCACACATCTATATGTATATATAAACACACATGAAATAATATCTATACACGAACTCTACGTATATGCATGTATATATTTGCTTAATTCCATTTGTAAATGCTCTGGAAATTGTGGTCTAAGCATTTTCGTGCCACGCATAGATGCAGCTTTCAAAATGTTGTCAGTTTTTATCCTTAATTTTCAGGCCTTCTTTAACCTCTCAACTTTTTCTACTTCATTTATTAGCCTGTGATCTGGATTTATAATACGGCACATAACCCTCAGCACCATGTTTTTATTGAGGAGTAGGTTTAACTTTTCGTCCTATTTTCTCGTTTCTATTTTTCAGCAATCCAGTCGTTGTTTTTCCCAATCATTTTTTTTTGTCTTTCGTGTAGTATTTTGCCCTAATTTTGAATGATGTACATTTAAAAATCGGACACACCGGTTGCCATATCTACGGGTATTGGAGATTGGAAAGAATTAGGAATATCTGGGACTACTGCCTGAGGAGCGGCTGGAGCCTCTGGGACAACTGGTGGTGGAGGAGGTGCTGGAGGTGCTGCTGCTTTCTTCGGGGGGCTTACTCTCGGTCTTGGTGTCCCTTTAATTGCTGGAAGAGGGGCTGTCTTAGGCACATTATGATTCTCTTCCTCTTGGATCAAACGCAGAAGGGTTGATTGTGTCCAATCACGTTCTTCAGCTGGTGTTTTCTTTGGTTGCGCCCTGAAAAGTAAAGAAAATTTAGCCTTTGCTGAGTATGGAATATTATAAATATGAATTTCATACAAATTTTCACTGTTATAATACTAAACATTATTAACCTCAACAACAAATTGTTCTTCTAAATTAAAAAGAAAAACTTTAAATTTTAAAACTACAATGTAATATTTATACGTTTTTTTTAATTAATGAGGAAATAATAGTTTAGCTTATTTCGTCCAAACAAACATAGTGAAAAAGAGAGTTTGCGATTTAGAGACTTTCTTTTGATATTATTTCTACATCAATTATGTAGGTTTATCAAATTAACTTGAAAAACAAGTATGAATTATATTGATAACATGAAATAGAATATAACTAAAAATCAAGTGTTTTGTAGTGCTTGGAAAATTAGTATGAATCTAAATTTCGCCTCAAATTGTTGGAATACTGTCTACAAATTGTACAAATGTAAAAAAATGGACGATCAGAAATCAATAAGCTACCTATTTTACCGATGAAACGGAAACATAAATTTATAAAATTATAAATTTGTCTAACTTGTTTCATGCACATCTAAGTTGAAAAGGCAAGTAGAAAAATGCGTGTAGAAATACGTACATATAATCACACGCATGTATATCTATCTACATGCACATTTTTATTTTTTTTACAGAAGAATATTTTTCTTCTGTTAACAATACAGGTTTCTATCTACATGAATAAATGAACGCGCGCGCAGACATACACACGTACACCTCGACATGAATATACAGGAACATTTTAAAAAAAATGTAAATTCCATTATTTTAAGAACAATTAAGAATGAAAATTTTGAAAAGGATAAGTTGAGATGGATGATTCTTTACCGATTTTACCTGGAAAACTCACCATCAGGGAAAGCCAAAATGTAGTTACATAACTACATTCTTTCTTATCCGATTTTGTACATGCCATATTATTTGTTTATGTTTAGTTGTAAAAAAACTAATCAAAAATTGATCATGACAGTGTTTCATCTAAAGAATACAGAGAACTTAAAATTTTAGTCTTACCTTTAAATTTAACATAATGCTGAAATATCTTATTGTTTTCAATTTTTTCTATAATGATTCAATTTTTTCATACTTGTTTCTATAATGTTTCAGTTGAATATTTTTGACATATTATTTAATTTAAAAGTATATTTCTGCATCGTAAAGAGGTATAACTGTAAACCGTTATTCGACAGTGTCTGTGTTTTGACTGAAATATACTTGCTTGTTATAACAAAGCTGAACAAGTTCCAAGATAGAAAGAAAGCGCCAATCCTGTTGTTCCTCTCTCTTGTCATTATTCAACTATTTTAGTCTCTTGTTATAGAGAAAGAGGTGTACTGAAAAATTCACACTTTCCAAATTAAATATTTTAATGACAGAACATTACTTTTATTATTTTTTTTTTTTTCTTTGAGGTAAAGAAACTTGTATGTTAGATTGCGGGGTGAATATACAGAATAACATGTACATCTGTCATTCTTCTTGGACAAGCCGAGAACTTTTCAGTATATACTCGTATATCCATAGATCTTTGACTATTTGTTGTTCGAATTCTTTCCGTAATAAAATTACTGAATTAATCTGTATTTTTTAAATTTTCATTTGATGGTTCCATGTGCTACAAGATATTTGAGGTATTTTGTAGCATCTTTTAAAATATGCTGTCTTTCAGAAAAAGTCATGAATTATTTTATTATTATATAATTTCATGTCACTTTGTTTTAGTTTCTGTACAATTACACTTTGCGTTTTTCCACCTCCTACTTTCTAAAATTATCTTTTAGTCTTTCATTCAAATTATTGTCACTGTGCTATTTATTTTATATAACCGTGACAAATGAACATTTCTAGACCATGTTCTGTATAGCCAAACGCTAGCCAAGATCGATGCATTGTAACGGCAGCAGTGGCAGCTCACATGGGATCTACAGCATAGAGCAGAACAAATGTGTCCTTAACGGTTTCAGCATGAATTGTTGAGAATCGTTTACTTGCAGAACTATAGGTACATGTGCTTGTAGCCAGACTTCTACTGAGGTCACGACACTGTTGTGCATATTTCCAGTGGCGTTGGAAGGGTATCATCATGGAGACCAAATGAAGTGTTTACTAATAAAACCGGTTCTGCCGCTACGCAAGTGATGATCATTTCCTTATGCAGTGTATACTCGGGGAGCGACATTTCCCACAGTGTATTTGCCAACGGCGCACAGGTTCAACGCCTAGCAATATGGTATGGAGTATAATAAGTTATAATTCTTGGTAGCTCGTGGTGCTTGTGGCGGGGAATATTGTTTCGACACAGAACATTGTTCAATTCGTTCATTCCTGGTAAGTGATGTGCTGCTTCAGCAGAATAATGTTCACCTACATGACGACAGTGCGATTTAACATAGTCTGCCAAAAGTTAGACTTGTTCCCCATTGAACTACAACTCTTGCTCTATTGCGTCAAATGATGCAAGAGGCGTAGAATAATGTATTTTCTATTTGCACGATCGTATGCATGAAAGAGTACAAGCCTGTGTTAATGTCTAAGGAGAATATATGATGCATTAATATGGCGTCTGAGTTTATTGTTGATATGCCCCTTATTTTTAACTTGGGAATCTGTTAATCTGTACAAGAGATAATTCAATGTAATGTAGCTATATTACTGTACGCTTAATATTGAGTTAATTGAAATGCATATTCAGGGTTTTGCAATTTTATTTTCCGTTAGTGTATATATATATATATATATATATATATATATATATATATATACACTTGAAAGTATTCTAAAATAATGATCGTGATGTGGTGTATTAATGTATACATACACGCATAGGACGGATGGTATGAAAACCTGCAATATTCACAAAGCATAACCACAAAACGAGTAGTCAAAGAAAATGATTATAGAATAAAAGCATGAGCAAATTAATAAGTAACAAAAAAGCCTACTGTATCGGTGAGAAGCAAAGCGAATATATTTTTGCTTTCGTCTATGGAGACCGAGAAGCATCCGTTACTATCGGACTAACCTTTTTTCAAAGCCATGCTTTAAAAAATCTTATGTGCCTCAAGAATTGCAATTTGACTGATTCTTGAAGTTATTTCCCTTGTTCTTGTGATTTATTTATAGTGATAGCAAACATGTGCATATCAAACAGTTGAAGAAAAACGTGCAAAATGGTGAGAGTTGAATAGGCCAGTGAGGATTCATGCAGAGTAAATGTTCGTCGAAGAAAATAGTCAAACTTACGTGGATTTTAAAGTCATTGGACGCGCATATCAAGCAGTCTTCGCTGAAGCTGAATTTTGATTGAATGATTTCGGAAAGTGCGTTGTATGCATTGAATCATTTAATCGATACCGTGTAAGTGGTAACATAAAAAAAAAAAATCAAAACTTGACGAGTCAAGAAACCATCAACCCCTTTTACTTACAACTCGCTTCCGATATATTTCACACTTATCTTTATATTTCCTGAAATGTCTCATAATTTCAGTTGTATTTAAAGTGGTTGTCTTCCTTTATTATTTTTTTTCAAGAATCGATCATATACACCTGATTAAAAATGATGTCTATTCACCATCGAATAGATGAGCGCGCTTGCGTGCATTCATTAATAGCATCTCCTTTAATAAAAGGAGAAAGTAGGTGTCCATTAATATAAAATTCAAATACATCTGCACAAAACGGCTGAAATAAAGGCAGAACTATGCCATTATCAAGTGTTGATGTTTTGATATAAACACTTATCTCAATATTTATGTTAGTTTTCAATAAGAGCACAAAAATCAATTAATTATAATTCAACCAACCATTTGTCATCTTTAACAGATTTTGACTAAAATAAAGTTATGCAAAATATTTTACAAAACAATGATTTTTATTAGTTTGTTTTGCATTTTTGATATTGTTTATGCTCAGGGATAAAGGAGGGTAAAAGAACGGAGGTTATCATATACAAGTAAAAGAGCGTGCTTATAGTACAGAGCAAGAATGTTATGACCAGCTCTTTCTGGATATACGCTGTTGTGTGCAGGGAGTTCCGATGAAAGGTTAAACTGTACTGATAAAAGTGTTCTTATTTTCTCCTTTATTTGTCGATTACATTCTTACAAAATTGCTCAAATACTCAAGCACCAATGAAAGAACGTTTCACTATATCACAGGAACCGCCTCTACACAACAGTTTAAAAAAAGAAAACTGAAACGTCTCATATAAACAAAGTTATAAGAATCTGGTTAGTTTCTTCTTAATCATTTAAATTTTCATCATATAAATGGAATGCGTGTTACCAAGCGTGAATATACTGCAAGCCTAGATTTTCAAATAACTTATCTTACGCAATAGGTGGCGCTGGTGGGTAGAGACGCGGGCAACCAGCAAGCTCACCTGTATAGTCCGGGTGGAAAGAGGGTGTTAGTTTGACTCATCGGCTAATTCTGGGTTCCGGGTCACGCCCGGGGCGCTGTGAATAAGAAATAAACCTGTATTTTTTTTTATGAACATTTCTTTTTTTTGCTTCTTTCTTCCATGTGTTCTGCTGGAAAAACTAATAGTATTATTATGATTATTTGTCATCAGAATGTCTGAGCGTGGAGGACATCCATATTATTATTCAGCACTTCTGTTATTTATTTATTCAGGAAAGAAATTTTAGAAAAAGCCGTTCTGATATTTAAAAAAAAAAGCGATGGGAAGTTTTATTCGGAACCTCAAACATATTTGAAGCTTAGTTACACTAATCTGTCTTTTCATCACAGATATAATTCCTTTTTTGTTCCTGAAATAACTTTTAACTCTTCCGGCATTTTCTCTCAATTTCATTGCATTCAAGTTCACCTCGCATTTTAATTCGCTCATTGTGTTTTTTTCTAGCAGACTAACATCCTTTTAATTCTTAACAAATTTCACTGAATAAATTTCAAAGCATGCGAAAACGATGTAAACTACAAACGCAGTAATTCAATGTCTGGTGAGATGAATTGTACATTTACTGGCTGTATCCAAATCTAAAATGAAACTGCTCGATGAATCGGCATGACAATGAAGGCATTTTCACTTTTGCCTTTTCTATTTATTTACTTTTAGTTTATAAATCAAAGCGATGGTATTTTTGCAAGAAGAGAAACAAGCTTAAGATAGATTTCAAAAGAAAATCGTAATCAAACGATCAGAAAACTGAGAAGAAAAATTACGTAAATTTGTAAATTTTTTGAGTATCAAAAATGCCAACGTGATATTTTAAACTGATAAGAAAGAAAGAAATTAGAATAAATTTCAATTTCGTGGATAAAAAAGATATTCTAAAAATTTCTAAAAAAACATCTGTAGTTTTAGTAATTATTAGGTTGGTGCAAAAATAATGACGTAATAATGTCGTTTTTTGACGTTAAAAATACGTCAAAAAACGACATTATTACGTCATTATTTTTGCACCAACCTAATATTATATAAAAAAAAAGAATGAAGCAGAGGAAAATAAGGAAGTGAGAGGAAAAGCAAAAAGCCCAGGTAAAGAAATATTTAAAAAAATAAAATAACTGTTCTCAAAATATCATTTTATTTAATTATCTTCGAAAAAAATCGCTATGAAAAGTGTGACATAGGAACAATTGTTTAGCTGAAACATCGCAAGAAAGTGAGTGAGGATAAATATTTTTTCAAAGCATTACTGAGTTTGATTTTCCTTTTCTATTATGTATAGATCTATCTTAAATTGGTCCAGGACCACAACAATAGGGAACATGGTGAGGCTCAAAATGACTATAATTAATTTTGGGAATTAACTTGCTAACCATTGCTCTATGATAAGCATCTTTTGCAGCCGAAGTATAGCTATTTTATCTCAGTTTAGTGTGATACAGGTTCAAAATAGAGGAAGAGATGGTCGAACTCGCTATACAGGCGTATAACCTGGGAGACTAACATTGCTATTAGCATTATCAATCTTCAGCATGTACCCTATGTACTAGATGTGTGGATATTTAAGTTTAGCTTAATCTGACAAAGAATCACGGTAGTACAGCAACCTGAAAAAACCGAAATCATTACACTTGTGTACAATTAGGGAGACTAACTTTATAGTCATCGTTCTATGGTTGATACTACCCTTCATTTTCTCCGATGTAGAGCGAACGTGTCCGTATCTTTGTGAATGTTTTCTTTTTAACTGTGCTTACTGAAATAAAGTATACGAGATTTATTTAATCCCGTTTTCCCTATCATTATTTGGAATGAATAATGTAAAAATGTTTCGTATGGAGAGACCTCCACGACGCTCTTAGCCGTAAAAACAGTCAATCACAGTTTTGATTGCGACTTTAGTGCAGAAATATACTCGCTAAACTACCAGCAAAACATGGAAATATAATAAAGCTTATCTCATCTTACTAGACTTCAACCGAAAGCTAAACCATTGCAAAATAAAATTACGTCGGTGTCTTTTGTTGTTTTATTTTTATTTCTATTTCTTTTGGTCTAAACATGACATTTTTACGATCCACTAGTAGCACAACATTTTACGGTAACAATCAGAAGAACAGTGATTATTTATTCATTAGATAGCAAATATCACTTAGTAGTGAAGGTAACTTCCGTTAACCATTTGAATTTCGTCAAATAGTAATATAACAATTTCCTTTTGACCCCCAAAGAAGGAAAAAATATTTGTATTCAGCACAAGGGCTTGATTAACTTCCATTCCAAAAGAATGTATTGATAAATCACGAAGGGATTCCCCAGATATCAAAGATAGCTTTCTTACTTGTATCTAAAAAATTGATAAATTAGTTTTTTTTCTAAGTTTTGCTTTTCAAGAAATAACTTTCAGTAAAAGTCCTTAGACCATAGTGTTCAGAAGTTTTTCAAACAAATACAAGACAACTGTATTTTCGCATGTCTGAACTGCTTTGAGTTGAATAATGCGTTTTTTTTTTGTATTAGAACAGCGTATAGACTGGGGTTGAAATGATAAGTGAAAATAGAGACATTTTGTCGTTTTGCTGAAGTCATGAACCAAATTATCACTGATAATTTTAATTTTTAGTCTATAATATGTTTCTTTAAAAGAAATTTATATTAGTTTTAAAGCATCCTTATTTGACTTTAAACCCATCTTTGTATATCATAAGACTTTTACAATTGGAAGCTTCAATTTTTGTATTCCTATAGTATAAACTTATTAACTGTGAATCATGCAGGTAAGAGCTTACATTAGATGCTGCATAACTAATGTAAATATTATATGTATGATTAATTATTTTTGTCGGATTTGTACATGCATATTAGCATGGTGCTATATTAATTTAGCCATTCTTCCTTGTATATATATATATATATATATATATATATATATATATATATATGAACACGCATAAAATCATATACTGGGAATATGTGAATGTATCATTTAAATAATTTACATTCGCGTATACACGTGCAAACTTTTCTCTTTCTCTTGCTATTTATCCAGCTATCTAGCAATCGAGCCATCTTTTAGACACGCGCACATATGTACCTTGTACATTTGAACGCTGGTACTGATTTGAATAGTGTATTTTCCCCCAATGTAATTCTTTTTACAAAACTTTTTATTAATTTTATTGAAAGCTTAAACAAAGGAAAACAAGCAGAAGCATCGAAGCAAGCAGACGAACAAAAAGACAAATACAAAAGCTTTTTAGGATTGACTCTTAACAAAGCAAACACAGAACAACAGCAGTTACAAGATTTAATTAATTTTCTGTAGAATATTGAAAGGTCAGAGAAAAGAATACGAATGAAAATCATTTTAATACAAAGAACAGATACTTTTGTACAAATGATAAAAGTTGTAAAGGAAAGGAAAAAACTTTTTGAAAAAGGCTTTCATAATTTAGAATTTTCTTAATATTTTTTTAAATTTATTCTCGGCGCTTGAGTATTGCATAATTCATTAGTTTCTTACCAGGTTTCAAAAAACTCTTAATGCCTTCCGCAATAATAGATTGGTTCGTTTGGAGCAAACATCGTAATTGTACTTATCAATTTTCATATCCAGATGACAAGTTCATTTTTTTTCTCTATGTTTTAACATTCACTGATTTATTTTAGTGTTTATTGCCTGTATTGCTGTTATTTGGGCTGGTAGATTTGTGCTTGTTGTTTTCTCCAACTCCCTATTGGTTGTTTCATTTTGTTCGTTTATTAACGTTTCCTGTATTATCAAGCCTCAGTTAGATTTATCTTAGTAGATGGGGAAGCAAATTTTCTACAAATCAACAAAACAGCTTAGTAGATTTGGTTATATTAGCATCCTAAAAGGCACAAAAGTTGACTTCTTGGTTTAACTGTGTATTAAATCTCACGCGGACTAAGCATCATTCTGGTAAATCTAACCGGTATTTTTAATATATGAGCATATACATACAAATTCTATACACAGGCGTTTATGTATACCTCAATATTTTTGCAAGTGGACTTATTTGTTTTGCATACATCAACATATAGGCATATGTGTGTGGGGGGTAGGTTTGGATTTTATGTATACGGATGTTTAATTATATCTCAAATTTAGCAGTCTTCAATCTCAGCTCCTGGTTCTGGAGTAACTATCTCATCTGTACAGACCTAATCTTCTTGGTCCAAAATAGTTTCTACATTTTCAGACACATCGGGGACGAGATCTTCAGCGCTTGGGACTGACTCCATCATTTGACTGGCAGCTTCAGCAACATCTGGAAGTGATAGTTCCTCAGTTTTGAGTGAAGATTCGATCTCTCTTCCACGCACTGTTATCACGCCTGGGTACTTTTCATGTAGCTGTTCACGGTACAGAAATAAGGCAGCGACGGCAGCACCTAGTAGGATGAACAGAATGAGAGGAATGAGCCAACGTGGCAGGCTGCTATCCTTGCTCTGTTTGCCCTCTCTAGTCCTTTCCTTCATTTGGGCAGTGCGTGCTTGAGAAAGAGGTGATCTGCGGAGAGTTATGAAATGTGATGTGAGAAAATACTGTAATGCTAACAACATTTCAAATAATGGAGCTTGAGAAGACTGATGTGAAAGGAATAGGAAAATTTGATTTTTACCTACAGAAATTAAACTTAGATTCGTTTTTAGTTGTGTTTACAACTGAATAGGTTTTGAAACGTATACTATTTATGCGAAAATACTTTATTTGGTAAATGTTATATAAAATATACTCATCAGAATATCAAAGATGTTATTGTTTAGAAATTATTAATATTAATAGAAATAGCTATTAGATTTATAAAAACTTTTATCTAAGAAGTTAACCGATATTGTAAATTAAGTTTTATTAAAACTTTTATTCTTTTCAGTATTCATTTAAAGCAGTGTACAGCCAACAAACAAAAGACCTGAAACGGTCGTGTGCACTATTTTATCAGTGAATTTCCCAATTTTAACTTTGAAATTTACAACGGATTGACTTTATCATATAATAATAATGTGTTGATTTAAATGAATAAATTTCTTAAAATTTTAATCGACAACACATTCTTTTAAAACGGATTACTATGTGATTAAAAAATCAAGATTGGGAAAGTTGACTTGAGCAGTTGAGTCCGTTAAACTCTTTGAAGCACTATTGTTTTGGGATAGAGTGGTTTCGTTTACAGATCTTAATGACTATATATTGTTTCGCCTGATCTCTTACTCGATCATGAAGTGTTATTTATTTCCGAGGGTTTTTGGGGCCGCAAAAATGAAAGGAAAATATGTTCCAATTATCTTTTGCCTATATCAACTGGCGAATCGTTTGTATAGCAGAAAATCTATGAATCGATAACTAAGCTGTATTCAAGAATTCCTGTTTTGTCTCTGTTTTTAAATAAATTTTCGATCGCCTCTTCTGATTAGTTATATTACGATAGAGATTTGTAAAGATGCAGCCGCATTTTCATAAATTGATTGCACACATGAGAAAGGAACGCAGCGAATTAGGGAATCATTTTATGAATCAGTTTTGATGGGATATCAATAGACTTCAAAAATCAAATATAGGTATCTTTATTTGTTAATTTACTACTATGGAATATGAATACCCGAGGCAACCAAACCTTGAATTTTCGTATCTTAGCAATCAAAATCTAATTTTCGATGCATTATTGTTTGTTTACCTAATTCTAAATATCGCCGTGCTATAACTAATAAAATAACTTGCTTACTCGATTATCTTTTATTGATGGTTACTTCACTCAATCAGCATCAGGATTAAATTAGCAAGAAAGTTCCAATTAGGGTTCAAACCATCATAAAAATTTAATATAAGGAAAAGGAATTTCAAAAGGTAATTGTACTGTTTGCACGTTAGTATTATTTGTTTCTAATATATTGTTGGCTGTACATCTGTAAGCAAAGAATTCAAAATTCAGTAGGACCAAATCAGAATTTTTTTCTATTTCTGTAATTAAATTTGGCTATCTGAAAACTTTCTAAAACACCAACTTTAATCGACTACGTATATTAGCAATAGATACCTGGAAACTGGCTTTTCGTTTGTTTTCGGAACACATTCCGAACGCTTAGGTGGTGCCACAGAAACCTCAGAAGGCTTTGGAGACGGAACAGCTTTCAAGTATTGCTGCTTAGAAGCATCAACTTTCGGTTCTTGAGCAGCAGGTGGTTTCGAAATTATTACTTGTTTGGCGGGCTCTCCAATATTTGCCTTGGCTATCAACACAGGACCCGACTTGGGTACCGGCTCGGGTGCTGAATCACTCACCGGCTTTGATTTCAGCTCGGTGGCCGGTTTAGGCAACGTTTTTGGTGGTGTCGTGGATGGAACTTCAGGGGCCTGCTTCAGTGCGGGCTCAACTGATTCTGCAGATGTCTTCGCAAATTCATCTGCAGGACCCGTCAAAAAAGCCGCGATTTGGCGCCTTCGCCTCCTTCGGCTGGACGAGATAAGGTTATATAGAGTATTAAAAGAAACATATGGAATTGGAAAATATTTTAAACATGAAGATTCTCAGCGGATGAATGTCGGGTTCTCGCTTTCAAATCAAAATCTGTATTCATTGATTCATTGTTTGATTGTTTTAATTATTCGTACTTTACAGTTGATGTTTTCTATATTAACGATTTCTTTTTTTTTACCATAGAAAAAAAAAATCAATATTTTACAGAATTCCCATTTTGTATCGGAAATGCAATGCGCTTACATGCCATTTAAGCAACAATAATTATTTGTTGGAAGTTGAATATCATCTTTCAAATAAATATAATTTTAATATTCTAGACAAAATTACAATAGGACTTAATCAGATACTAATTTTGAATGTTCAAGGGTTGGATAAAAGCAAGAGTGGTTATTGCAAGTTTATTAGCTGGACAAAGTCACCATAAAATAAATAAATGGAAAATAATATTCGAAAAATAAGCTGTAAGCATCGGGATTCCTCTCCAAGGTTTTAAACATTTGCAAAGAAAACCCTTACAAATTGATGGAGAGAATGAAGCGTGTAATGGAATGTCATTGGGGAAAGATAGGGAATTAAGCATCGCGTTGGGTTAGAACATTGTAAGTGAGTAGTATGGCAGGGGTTATAAACACATTTAGCTTTCTTATAAAATTTAAAAAAAAAAAACAACTTACAGTTTTCAAAATTCTCATATTTGGTGCTGGATTTGTTTGATCTCGCTAACGGTAAAACAATCATTTGTTTAATCAAAGAGGGAATAAAAGAAGTTATGTCAGTGTCTTAAGTCGAATTTACATAAACTGAAATCAACATCTTATGAAATAATATCGTTTTTTTTTTGTTCTTGTAAAAGTCAGATATTTACTTTATAAATTGTTTTCAAACAATATTTTTATTTTGAACCCAGTTCAGCATAAAATATCACTTGGCTTTTATTTTGAATTATTTTTCTTCTTATTTAGTTAGTTTTTTGTATAGTTTCAGAGATAGTCAAATAAAAACCTGACTGAAGTAGTCATTACTCATTGTTTACTCATATTACAACAAAAAAGTATTAGCAAACACAATAAGTGCGTACTGATCTAACATGAATATCCACCACCCAGACCAGATATGAACTCACACTAAAAAGAAATACAATGTAAAACGTCATAAGAAAATGCTGCAAGTCTTCTCGACTTCAGTCCATCCATTCATTCTTCTTTCGATCATCAAAACAAAAATATACCAATTTCAAACATTCCTGTTATTTTCTTTTTACGTGTTCTTACAGAATTTTCCATGACGTAGTTTCAAAAATTAAATGTGTTTTAAAATTGTTTAAAAATAAAATAAAATGCAATTAAAATAATTGACATATTTGATGAACAAATCTAAGCTAAATCTTCTTGTCACTCCGACATAATAAGACAAAATCATAAGGAGGGATTTCTTGCTCTCAGTTAATAGAATCAGTGAAAAATAAAACAAAAAAATATAAGACTCGTGATGAATTCTTTTAGGATATATATTTTTGAGCAATGTTTGTCATAGTTACCGATTTTTGTGACCATACAATATTTGAAACATCGTTTTAGATATCGATTTAAGTTTTAATATAGTTATACTATTGAAATTAAAAGTTAGAGACGTCATTAGAAATTAAAATGAAGCTTTTTAAAAAAGTGTTAAATTAATGTTTTATTCAAGATAAAAAGGAATAACAGTGTTTTGTACTGACAATGGAAACGGAATTAAGTAGCGTCAAGTTAAATAAAAGATTATGGGGAGTTTGTCAACGAATTTTGGAATCTTTATAAAATCCATTTAGTAAACAAAACTGGTTTAAAATAATGAAAGTTTTGATAAATTTACAGTGCAGATTTAGAGAGCAAATTTACCGACTAACATTCATTAGCACTTATTGATAAAAGAAAGTAATCACAATGTTTTAAAACTGATTGCTTAGATCCGTTCATCATAATGCCATATTTTGCACAAAAATAATTCTATTGAATATTTCTTTAAATAATATTTTAAAAATATTTAGAATAATTTGTGAATTTGGTACACAATTTCATCCCAAATACAACTGATAAGAACTGATATTTCTATTTATATAACTTTTAAATACGAAAGCAGTGATCACGTAAATATTACCAGTGCATGTCGACATACAGAAACCAGATTAAGATTTATGTAGAGAAGAAATAATTTTAAAATGGATATTAATTACTAATTGTTTAAATTATTTAAATACGAAGGTGGTCTGTAAAGTTTTCGACCCGACCCACTTCCAAAAATTTAGTCAAATGATATAATATCAGATTTTATTTTTTTTAATCCTTTTTGGTCAGGATGAAAACTTTTCAGTACACCTTCGTATTTTGCAAAGAATGCCATTCTTTACTATAATGCATACAAACACGAATCTCTATTGTGTATTTAGTTATGTAAACCTCAGTCCTATAAACCAGGAGTGAGAGTGATAATAATAGACAACCAAAAATATTAGACACTAGAAAATAACGTCTAAATAAAATAATTCATTGAATTTTGTCCATCAGAGAAATATTTAACTGAAAAAAATTCGATATTATCCCAAGAAGTGTCATAATGTACGTAATTTTACCTAAAGCGTCGAGTAGTCATAACAGTCCGATCAAGGTAAGTTTGTACTAAACACCAAAAGTTACAAAACAAGATTAATCTAGGAAGCAAACAGCAAAATCTTCATCACGTACCTTTTGTTGAATTATTTATTGAATTTGTCCGTCAAGTGTATTGCACTTTAACATCCATTCCAAAAGAATTTGTAAATTGTGACAAACTGTTTTTGAGAAAATCATACTTAAATTATTGAAATTTGAACAGGAAAATATCAAATGTTTAACATGGTTTCATGGTATTTTCGATGTTGAACTGAATTAGAAGCAAAAATGGCCGTACAAAAACCTTCAAAATTCATTTAAAAGACAATAAAATATCAACGATCAAGCAAATAAGATCTTGGGGAATGAACTGATTTTTTTTTATCCTTGTCAATAAATAAAGACATGAAAAATAATGAGAAAATTTTCTTCTAATAATAAACTGATTTGAAATTATTATCTTTATGAAAAAATTATATGATACTGATTGTCCAACGAATGAATTACAATATTCATAAGTACAAAATAAAAGTGATGCGACAAAAATAATCTTTAAGGAAAAGTTCAGAACAGTATGAATATTCCTTATTATCCTTTCATAACTGATACATCTCTCTCTTCCACATCATAACAGAAAATTCAAAATAGAAATGAGAAAATCATTATAAGAGACTTACAAGTTTCTTCATGTGAAATCTACAAACAAGAAAGACAATTGCAAAACATTAACAAATTTAATGCGAATGGCTAAAAATTCAACCAGATTATCAGTTATTAAGACTTCGAGGGAAATTAAAATCGTTCACTATATCCACAGTCAAACATTTGTAACTACGTTTTATATTTCAATAACAGAATAAGAAGAGATTCACCAGACCAACATACCAACATATTAAACATGTGCAAAAGTTCCAGGCACCCTATTTTTGAAACATTGAAACTTTTAGAGACTGAACTTAAGAAAAACGAGATTTTAGTTTTTAAAAAAAAGCACTGGAAACTTTTGCACACATTGCGTTTATATTTTTGCTTAAAGATTGAAATTCTCAAAAATGTTTTATTAAAATGTTCGATTAAATGTAAGACAAGAATATGCATAGTGTAACTCTGAAAGATTTAAGATAGTTACATATAACCATAAAGTTTGTGTAAACAGAATGGCAACTCTGCTAAAGATTCTTTTATAAATGATGATTGGCATCCTCCATTCTTTTATATGCTATATAGAATATATACGAGAGGGTGGGAGTGAAAAGTTCCCGACCCAACCCATTTCTCCAAATCAGTATTGCAATGAATAAACATGAGAATACTGATTTGGAGGTCGGGTCTGGAATTTTACAGAGCCCCTAGTATTTTTAATATGATGCATATACATTATACAATAATCTATATTGATATAATTTTGACAATTAATACCTGGAATCGCTTTCCTCAAGATTAGATGTTAATTCAGAGGGCGTGACCTCCGGAGGGGTTTCCACCACCGTAGAAGATACTGTTTCTTTATCGGCAACAGATGCAGCAAAATCCTGTGATGTATGTAATTCTGAAGCCTCAAGTTCGAGTGTGTTATCATCTTCGATCTGGAATTCAAAACTGACTTCTGGTTCTGGCTCAGGTATTGATATAGGTTCAAGTTCTGTTACACTAACAGATTCACTAATAGATTCAGGTTGGGATTCGGGCTGGGAAACTGGATGGGCTTCTGATTTCTCTTCGGACACAGAAACAGGGTGTGGTAAAGAAATAATTTCTGATTCCTGAACAAGAATGGGCTCTGCTTCTGGTACGGACATAGAAATAGTCTCTACTACTTCAGACGCTGAAATATTTTCTGATTCTGCTTCAAAAGCAGAAACAGGTTCTGCTTCTAGCTTTGTCAGAGAAATGGGCTCAGCTTCTGTTCCATGTTTTGGGTGTGAAACTACAGAAATCTGTTCCGGTTGCTGTTCAGAAACAGGTTTTGCGTCTGATTCTGGAACAGTAATAGGTTTTGTTTCTGGCTCAGGTTTGGAAATAGTTTCTGATTCTGGTATAGGTACGAGAACTGGTTTTACTTCGGTTTCTGGTGCGGAAACCGATTCTTTTACCTGAACTTGTTTTACTTCTGGTTCCGGTTCGGATTCTGGAGGAGAAGCCGTTTCTGCTGTCGGCTCAGACGCAGAAGCCGTTTCTGCCGTCGGCTCTGACTCAGAAGCGGGTTCTAACGTCGACTCCGGCTCAGAAGCGTGTTCTGCCACCATCACTGGTTCAGAAGCGTGTTCTGCTACCGGCCCAGATTCAGAAGCGGGTTCTGCCACCGGCGCAGATTCAGAAGCAGGTTCTGCCACCGGCCCTGGTTCAGAAGGGGATTCTGCCACCGGCCTTGGCTCAGATGCCGTTTCTGCCACCGGCCCTGGCTCAGAAGCCGTTTCTGCCACTAGCTCTGGCTGAAAAGCAGGTTCTGCCACCGGCCCTGGTTCAGAAGCGCGTTCTGCCACAGGCTCTGGCTGAGAAGCGGGTTCTGCCACCGGCTCTGGCTGAGAAGCGGGTTCTGCCACCGGCTCTGGCTGAGAAGCGGGTTCTGCCACCGGCTCTGGCTGAGAAGCGGGTTCTGCCACCGGTTCTGGCTGAGAAGCGGGTTCTGCCACCGGCTCAGGCTGAGAACTGGGTTCTGCCACCGTCTCTGGCTGAGAAGCAGCTTCTGCCACCGTCTCTGGCTGAGAAGCGGCTTCTGCCACCGTCTCTGGCTGAGAAGCGGCTTCTGCCACCGGCTCTGGCTGAGAAGCGGCTTCTGCTACCGGCTCTGAAACTGATTTTGCCACCGGCTCTGACTCAGATGTAGGTTCTGTTTCCAATTTTTGCACAGAAACGGGTTCTTCCTTCAGTTCCGGCGCAGAAATAGGTTCCGCCTTCGGTTCCGGCGCAGAAACGGGTTCCGCCTTCGGTTCCGGCGCAGAAATGGGTTCCGCCTTCGGTTCCGGCGCAGAAACGGGTTCAGGCTTCGGTTCCGGTGCAGAAACGTATTCCGCCTTCGGCTCAGAATCATATTCAGCCTTCGGTTCGGGTGCAGAATCATATTCTGCTTCCGGTTCTGATGCAGAAACATATTCTTCTTCTAGATCTACTTCCTGTTCAGAGACACTTTCTGTTTTCATATGTGACTGATCGCGAAATGTCTCAGTAATCGCTTGTTTGTTAACTACTGGAACCATTGCTACTTTGTAAGATGTTGCACTCGGATAAACAGGAACTGGTGGGCTTACGTGACCAAACTTTGGAGATTGCGTTGGTGGGCTGACATGGGCAGAAGGTAGAGCAGATGACTGACTGACATAGGCAAGAGTGGGAGTTTGCATAGGTGAACTTACATGGGAGATAGGCAGAGAATTTGAAGGGAATGGAGGGCTAACGTGGGCAAATCCTGAAGTTGATGCTGATGGGATCATATGGGAGAAAGACTGGGCAGTTGGAGGACCTGGAGGACTGACATGAGCAAATGTGGGTGTTGACGACGGTGGTGTAACATGGGATATAACTGCAGCAGTTGGAGGGACTTGAGGGCTCATACGTATATTTCTGGAAGGAAAAAATGACCCACCGTTTGACATTTTTTCTTTGGCAGCATAAGTGCCTCGTGGAAAGGTTTTGGAACTTTGTAATGCTGCGGTAAGTTCTTGATAAACTCGATCACGGTCTGCATCAGGTGTTTTAGCCTGTTTTGGTTCTGTTACAGATTCTTTCGCCAACTTTAAGGTGGGTGGAGGCACAGCTGTCACCGCACCCCAAGGACGATAAACTGGCTCAGGCTCAGGTTCTGGTTTTGAGACAGGCCTATGATTTGGTGGATTCGGTACAGTAGGCGAGGTTGCTGACTTCTTCAAGAAATTAAATTTAGGAGATTTTACAGGAGCCCATTCTTTCGATTCAAAACCTGAAGGCAGAGCTTTCTGTTCAGATTGAGGTTTAAATTGGGTAGGAAAAGATGTTGGTAGCTGGACAGGGATAGGTTTGGTGGGTTGTTGAGATAGGATTGGTATATCTACTGGTGGTGGTGGAACTTGTAACGGTTTCGGTATGGGAATTTCTTTAGGCCTAAACGAAACAGGAGTAAAAGGGAGTTTACTGGCTGTTGCCCCGGTGGCTTTCGATGGTACAGGCCGATACTGAGGTTCCGACTGAGCAGCTGATGGTTTCGCTACAGGTACTTGCTGAAGCTGTTGATTAACGCTTGCATTTCTTCGAAAATGCGTGCCTTCAACTGGAGGAAAACTCGTGGCTGGTTGCGAGTCTTCAGTGACGTTCTGTTGTATATGGCTCAACCACTTGCTATAAGGGGATATGAAACATACAGGCAAATATCAAAGCAAATTAGTTAAGATCAACTTGTTCTTTGAAGAGATCAGAATTTTATGAACGTCTTTTGTTTGTTATGAGTGCGTTTATGCAAATGGAAATTTGATTACTTACAAGTATCTGTATACAAGGAGTCTCTAAATTTCAGTTGTGTTTGTATGCATTCATGTACGTGTGTATGAATATGCGTTTAATTACCGATTTAGAATGGTATATATATATATATATATATATATATATATATATATATATATATATATATAATTATGTATTTGGACGACAGTTTTTTATTATGTTGCTTGTTTGAATAAAAACGAAAGTTTTAAGAATTTTAATTTAATTTTTATATGATTGGAATTAGTTTCTGTTTTTTTTAGGAGAATTTGAATTAAATTGCTCAATGTATTCTGACCGCTTTCGGCTTTCATAAGCAATTATCAAAGATTTTTGCTAGTTGATAGGTTGTGTCTATAGGTATTATATTTTTTAGTGATTTTGTTTTTGCAAATATCACATCTTCACGTGAAGAATCAGTACTTGAAGAAAACCTAGACCAACGCATGAAGATGCGACACGTGAAAAGTACCAAAGAAACACCATATATATCTACAGACAAAACCCTGTCAATCCACAAAAATGGCTTATGAAAACTGCGAGAGATCAGAGTACTATGTATAATTTATTTTCAAATTCTTTCTGGATCCTAGAAAAACCATGCAGCAGTGTCAAAAAACAAAAATACTTTCGTTGTTTTCAAGTAACATATATATATATATATATATATATATATATATATATATATAAGCTACCTTAATGTTTATTTTATAAATCTAAAATTGTTTAAAGGAAATGCTTATTTTAGACATTTATATTTCTGAATAGTAACATAATTCATAGACGCAGGAAGTATTTTAAATATTAACTACAAGTAAATAAATGTACCCAAATTTTAACTCTAAATTTGAAAGTACATTAATGTAATAGATTTTTTAGGAACTGATTTTCTCCCATTTTTAAAAAACAGAAAAGAAACATAAGTATATATTTTAGATGTATGAACACTTAAAGCGATTTTAACACTGCAATTGTAAACATTTTTTATATACAGTACCATCTAAGTTTTGGGCATTTTAAACTATTGTAATTTTTTTTATAATTGCTATCTTATAAATGGACATTTCTCACTGCGTTTTCTACAGATGTAGAAATATTGCCATATTGAAGTAAATTCCATATTTAATTACCATATTATGTAAAAGTGATTTGGAATGAGAAAGGAAGATGCGAAATGATCCACAGAAATTTGGCGGTTCTACCGCTATATTACAAATGTTTTCTCAATATATAGTGAAAATTCTGACATCGAATTCCTCTATACTTTCATTGCATGAAATCATGCCGAAAATTTTCAAAGAAACCAGAATGGAGATAGCCAAGAATACGAGCTACAGAGCAGTAGCTAAGGAATTTGGAATTTCAAGAAGCAGCATTTCAGTCTTGAAGCTTCAAAGCACTGGAAGCATTTGAAATCTACCAAGATGTAATCACCTTCAAAATTTGCAGTATTGAATAGTGACTGACAGTAAAAGCTCAGTTAAAGAAAAAAGACTGCAAGACAAGTGATAAATGAGAGCGACTTATTCCTTTCGATGTTAGTGCTTCCTTTGACAAGAGGTATATTTCATTTAAGAAAACAACATTAAACAAAAAGCATTTGAAGGTAAGATTAAGTTAATCAAAGAGATATGAAGTATGGAATGCAGATGCTTGAAATAAGATCACATTCAGCAATGACGATAGGATGGTGCTGCATTCGAATAAGGCCTACAGCAAAGCGAAATGACTCACGACGAAAACGGTGAAGTTTGTGGGTGAGAGTCTGATGTTTTGGGGTTACATAAAAAGTGATGGTTCAATGAAGTTGGTTGAAAGTAGCTTGAATAGTGCCAAGTTCATCTAGTTGCTGAAGTATCATTTGATACCCGTGAAGACGAGATTTTCTGCATGACGGGACTACATACCACAGATTTCATGCAACACCACAACAGCCCTTACTTCAATATCATCAAGAAAATGTGGACACAACTATCCACTTACGGGGATATCGAAAGCAAGAAAATGAGAGTAAAGCAGCGGGTAGACTACTTGGCAAGTTTGAACAAATGGATGGAAAAATAAATATCATCTCATACATGTGAAAATGGTGAAGGATTTTTACGCTTCCTTTGTCAAACATATTATTCAAGTTAAGGTACGCCACACGAAATATTAACAATGTACAACAACTTCTTCAAATAACCATTACGTAATAAATTTTCATTATAGTCATTTTCCCGTTTTAAAACAAGATATCTGGCTTGGTTCCAGTATGGTGCCGAAAGCCCTTTTACAATAATTTTGTGAGTCTCATCGCATCTTTCAGAACATTTCTATAAAATATGATAATTAGCTGTGGAAATTACTCTAAGAGAACCAATGTTACATTTGTAGAAAACGCTTACAAGCTGGCCATTGCTAGAAATTTACAGTAGTTTTAAAGTAACCGAAAACATTTGCAAGGTACTGTGCTAACCATTATTATTTATACAAACTGTCACATGAATATGAATAAAGCGGAAATATGAAAATATTTCAAATATATGAAATTACAAATTTTGAATATTTCTTTTCGTGACTGTTTTTCTCTCTCGAAGATTCTACATTAAATAACGATTGCGATTTTCTGATGTTTTGAATGTACCTATTTTATTTATGTAATACATTTCAATAATACCTCGCTGTTTGCAGTTACTGTGAGATTCGGGTGAAATTAGTTGCAGTTTTACATGAAGTTACATTGTGTGAGATTTCAAAGATTTTAATTTACCGCTTAATCGTATCTATTTTCGATTATGAATAGATTCAAGCAGCAAACATGAGTGCCTCAACTGTAATGTTACGATTTAAAGTAACGGACCGTGCTATTCTCTTTCTCTGTTATCAACAATGACTCACAGTTGTTCAAGTACAATTGTCCAAACAGAACACAATCGAAAATAAATTAAGCACATAAAAAATCCCCAAATCTCTTCCCAACTTGTATAAAATGTCTTCCCTTCTTGTATAAAACTGCAACTAATAGTCAAGACCACTCACTACTTGAAACAAGTAAAAAAAGAAAAAAGACAGATTTCCTTTGTTTTGAAACTTGAACAGAATGTTATTTGCAAGGAAACACACTCACACTAATACCAACACACATGACAGAGGCTTTCATTCATTGTTTCATTTTATCTATACAAATCATTTTATTCCATTTATTTACTCCCTACAGTCGAGGTATTTCCAAATGTTTCTAGAAAGTTTTATTTTTCTTCAAATAACTTTGGGAAAATCCTGACAACAACCCTTCTCATTACTATTAAAACCTTCAATAATCTTTTAAAAAATGTTTATTAAGTATAACTCTTGTATTATGTAAAAATTTGCACATGTAAAAACCAGAAAATTGAGTTAATAAAATCCTATGAAAATAGAGACACTTGAATTCCGACGAGATTTTCAGAAAGTAATTTTTGGCCCAATAATATCATTTAAGCAATCTATACAGTCATTAAGACAAAAGCTTGATGATTCACCTTCTGCACTTTCTCAATATATAGTTGCAAAAATCCACTAATTATTCTTACTTTGAATTGCAAATTGCATTTTGCTTTTGTTTGGTCTATTAAAATATGAAAATCACCATAAAGGTCATCATTCCTTTCAGAACACAGAACGGAGAGTGTTTTGGAAGGAACTCAACATCACGTAGATGAAAAACGAAAATAATTAACAATTATTCTTCTTAACATAGTATTGTAAAATTACGGAGAAGAATCTTATTTCTAATGTGTGCGTGTGTGTGTGTGTGTGTGTGTGTGCGTGTGTGTGCGTGTGTGTGTGTGTGGTGCGCGCGTGTGCCATGTTCCTTGAGGATGTAGACGATTATGGCTCTCCTTTACAGATTCTTTATTTTATTATTTCTGACCTGCCACGACTCATTGGAGAACTATAGTGGGGTGGTTTCTCGTTGCTTTCTCCACGGTTTTGAATTCAGAACACTTTTAAGACGAGAGAACTCTGTCTGCCCTGCCTTTTAACTGGGTGATTGAGAAGAAATTAATGCTTTTCCCAATAGCATTTGTGCGAAAGTGAACGCAACAGACGAAACAGGTTTTAAACCCGCCTTGCCGATTTCACTTTTAACGATAATGACCGTTACGCCACTAGCACATCTGCTAAAGTGGATTCAATTAAAATATACCCTTCACACCGTTAAATTTGGTTATGGTTTAGGTTTGCAGGAATAAATAATGGAATAAAATAATGTTGATAAAATGAGGTATTGGCAAATGCTACATCCCTCTTTGATATACAGTATGTGTACTTGCGGTTATAACGAAATAATTAAAATATTATGCAGTTAAAATAATAACGTGTATGCGAATGTGTGCATGGCTTTATTTTGATCAGTTTTTAGTTTTTCGTGGAATAGGCGAACGCTTTATATTAAGTGTGTGCAAAATTTCCACTCGTTTTTTGTTTTTTTTGAAGACAGTTTTATTTATTTTTAAATAAAAAAATACGAGAAACTTTTGCACACACATAATATATTGTGTGGCGGTAATTTAATAATACAAGAATACTTTTCAGTATTATTCCTTGCTTCAAATTCTTTTGAATTTGATGTGTTTTCGGAATATGTAGGCCGTGTCTGATAATTAACTGTTGATTCGTAGTTAAAAATATACAGACGGTAGATATTAAATTTACAATTATTCAACATCTTTACGTAAATACTAGCATGTGTTTAAAATATTGCTTTCTTATTTTATATATTTATATATCTCTCAGAAGCTTTTTAATTTTAAATTTGTTCAACGAAAAATTAAACCATTAACATTTTTGTATAATTTGGCTCATAGATACTATGTGAAGGATTGAATTTATTTAACTATCAATGAATTATATTTATAATTTTGTATTTTTAGTGAATAAAACAGGAAAATATATCCTGTAAATAATTTCAATATTTTTATTCGACTAGACGAGTTAATTGTTTTTTCACAGGAAAACTTCTTTCAAATCTAACAAGAAAAGCATAAAATAGAATCAACCTTTATAACAAAAATAAGCATTTCTTTCAATGAATGCTAAGAAGACAGTTGAATTTAAAAGACAAAAAATATACAACAAAAAATTTCTTTAAATTATAATTTCGTTCCTTCAACTGTAATTTTTATCTTTTAGTTTTCTGCACGTAACTATCTATAAGTCCTACTTGTAATATTCCTGAATAGCCTTTCCTTAAATGTAATCTATATTTTATCGAAATACATTATTTTGGCGCTTCAGTTTCCATTTCTTCTTATCTATATAGTTCTAACTATGGAGATATACAAAAAAAAAAAACAAAACAAAAAAACAATTCCATCTTGGATATGTAACAAAACAGTGTTTTCTTTAATGCAGTATAACATACATCTATCTATCTATCTATATATATATATATATATATATATATATATATATATATATATATATATATATACACAGTAGTATGTGTAGTAGTTCCATGTAGGGTATTATAAGTAAATGTAAAATTTATCGTTCATGTTTGAATAAAAGCACTTACTTTTTAAACAGGGTAACTGCGCACTCCAGAACACATAAAGAAATTGTGCTCTTCGGATATATATATATATGTATATGCCATCCGTTGATCTCAAGAGAGCATGGATCTGCGCCTAAAGAGTTTTGCCTCAACTGCTGATGGCGGCATAGCATGTCTTATGGCTGTATATGCCAACACGGGAGTGACTTCCTCGACTTCAACGAATTCATGTGAAGACGCTCTGCCCCGATGTCACCGTGTTGTGTTTTTCCTTCGAGCACCAACGGCGGCAAACCTCCGTTTCTTCTCTCCTCGCCACATCCCTCTGTGTAAATTGTGTCTCCAGGGTGAGCGAGCGAGCGTTTGCGACGTCTTCCAATCTTTTGATGTCCATATCCATCGCCTGCATGTCCCTTTTACAGACGTCTCTGAAGCGAATATGAGGTCGTTCTCATGGTTGTGATCAGTTTCCCGTACAGAAGGACCTTCGGAATCTTCCCATCAGTAGACTGTTGCTTTCCGTGTTTTGCCGTCGTTGAGGCGACGCTGGAGTGCCCTCTCTAAGGTGAACAGACCTGGACATGGTTTTATGAGTGACTGGCGGTTGCCTAGCACTTCTCTCCTTTCCACGCCACCGATATATATATATATATATATATATATATATATATATATATAGAGAGAGAGAGAGAGAGTAAGGATTCATCCATAAAAATTTGATTAAATTCATCCAACAAGGTCTGTCTGAATTTTTTTATTGTATTTTCCAATTTTCGAATAAGATGTAATTTGGGATATAAACTGTCTGAAGTTCGTGTTTTACTTCAGACAGTTTATTCACAATTTCGATCTGCGAAAATTGCAAAAATATAAAATTAGACAGACCTTGTCACTCGAATTTGACCAAACTTATATGTGTGTGTGTGTGTGTATATATATATATATATATATATATATATATATATATATATATATATATATACACATATACACCCACATATATATATATATATGACTTTTGATATAAAAATATCTTTTTTAGCGTCAAAAAACAATCATAAGTTTAACAATGATTTTGAATCTAGTTAACTACGTCTAGGAGCAGTTAGGTTTATTACTAGATCCATAAGGATTTTAAGTGATAGAATGTTTCTGCTAGAATGTTGTTCATTGTTTACCATAGAGGTATTTACTAAAAATGACAGTTCCGTATAAGTTCTTCGTATCCAATGCGGATAATAAAAGTAAGACATTTTTCTACAGGCCTTCTCCTTTCTTCAAAACGTTGGATAGAGCAAGAGGGAGAAAGATGAACAAAAAACGAGCTGGAGTTCGTTTTTTGTTCTTTCTCTTGTGACAATTTGATTAAACCGCGAAATGGAAAGCAGGTTAAAACAGCGAAATCTTTTGAGTTATATATACCTTGCTTCTTCCTTTTGGCAGATGTAATGTCAACTGTGACATGTATGTCTTTGGTCAAATCGCGTGACCGAATAGTTATTGCATGTATCTAACCATTGTTACACAGTAAAACGCTAATTATTTACCATGTATTTGTGATTCATATGCAAGTGCTTATCATATATAAATTAAGCCAGCCTCTTCACCTTTCCAAGTTTCGAGCAGAAATTAAGAAATTTATTCTGAAGTTCCTTAATATATAAGATGCATAAATATGTCTTTTTTATACTCTAAAACTCTATATTAATTAGTTCAAATTAGTTTAGGTTTCGGCATTATATTGAATGTCGATGTAAAGGAATAGACTGATAGTTCTTCTCTGGTGAGTTTACGTAAACAAATATTTGCATCAATGGAAATTTCAGAGTAGGCGCATATGTCAAGGACATGCAGTAAAAAAAATCAATGAGCAGCTTGAATTTACGAATTCAACATTTCATCTTTCGTCTTCATTGAGATTTCACACCAGTAGTAATTAATGATTTATACTGGCGACTGAACGACTGTCTCCTCCGGCACTCTCATCTGTATTCTAGCTGTTTTCAGTAGTGGGTTTTTCTGTGCAGTTTCGATTTTTTTCTCAGATTTCCAGTACTTCCAGCCTTTTTGAGGTCATTCCCAGCGCTCTAACAATAAGACATTATTATTATTATTATTATTATTATTATTATTATTTTGAATTACTCTATTTGTCGATAAATGTAAAGTAAATATATATGCAGTGTTGAAACTGTTGCATTCAAAAGAAAATTAAATATCACACTGCATTATTGATTGACATAACCAACATGCAAGACCATTTAAACTCCTATTATACTCTCCGTCGCTATAAACTGAATCTATTAGGCGAAAGAAAGTAATCAAGAAGGGCAAAGATACATTATCATACTTAAGATAATAAGAAATATCATTTTATGGGATTAACGCAGAAAAGATAATAGTGATCGCAGATTGATGGCCAAAAGAATAGTTTTATAACTGGGAATACGGTTGTAAAATTCGTATATACTAATGAATTAAGATGAAGTAGAACCATTGGCACAAACTATGTCATTAAGAGAACCGTTTTCAAGAATTAATAATGTATATTTTATGAGACACATTAACTTAAAGAAATCGGAGAAAAGTTTAAATTAAGACACAGCGAACAAATTCGAAAACATTAACGTATTGATTTGTGTTGGTTGTTAATTATTTTAGGATGATACTATTTTTAATGTATATCGTATATGCGTGTTTTGTGAGCACGTGTGTGCGTATATATATTTGTGAGCACATTGGTGCGTGTGCGTGAGTGTATTGGAAACAAACTCACATTTATTTTAACTAAGAAGAAACGTTTGAAAAGAGATATATTATAAAATAGAAACAACACACAGTGAAATAAGTTCTTCTAAGAAATCGTGCTACTATAGAAAGTTAATATTTTGTTAATTATAAACTGAAAATCTCACACACTTGTAACAATTTTAAAATTAACTTTTATATCGCAATTAAATGAACCATTTGATATTTTAGAGGTCTGGTGGATCAAGCAATAAGTGAACCAAGGATAACACAAAAAATATAAAATGCAGAAATTGGCAGATATCATTGAAAATCTCAATAACTGATTGATGAAATAAGTCAATAACTGATCGATGAAATAAGTCAATAACTGATTGGTTAATAAGTCATTTCTGAGCAAATATTTTGAATGCTGTGTGAACGTTTTTATTTATTAAAAATCTACTTATCAAATGATGTCAGCCATTCATTTGCTAAAAATGACAGAATTATTGATATCGTGTACATATCTGCCAGCTTCAGCTTCAAACTCTCCATAATAAGACTTTAAAATAAGAATTTTCACTGTCTAAAAAAAGACACGCATCAAAGCGATTTTAAATATAAGCCTCAAAAATTGTTAATTCTTAAATTTAAAAGCTGTTTTGGGAAGCGGTAAAAATTTAATCCGCAGTCGAAATCAAAGACAAGTAGAAGCTTGGGGTATGAATTTCAATGAGTTTTGCCAAAAGGTAAAGGTTGTCGTGAATGACAATGCCATTCAGTAGCCACACAGGAGCAACGGGTTTCATTTTTTTAAGAGGAGGATTTATTTGAGAAAGTGTAAAACAATAACATAAAATAAAAAAGCACGCAAACTATTAATAATTAACTTTAATAGCATTTTTGAAAATTATGAATAATAATTTAAAATGCTTGCGTAAGGATAGATTTCATCTCTCTCTATTTTTTGTGAGATGATAATTTATACTCATTCTCAAATGCACTTCAATGAATAGTATAACTTTTGTAACAAACACCAATTCGTTTCATTCAGTTCCGATTTTGTCACATTAGATTATAGAGGTTTAAAATATCGAATTGAAGATTTTCTCATTTTTATTTCAATTCAATCCTACTCAACAAAAACAAATATAATTTATGTATCAGTTTTAATCGTTTTCCTTAATCATTTCAGTTGAAAATTGTTATTGATAAATTATAACTTCTGAGATATGGATTGTATTTGTTTATATATATGTATATGTGTGTGTGTGTAAAAGAAATCGTTTTTAACGGAAATAAATACATAATCCAAGTTGTCAATTTGAATATTTTGTGATAGGTGAGAGAATAATTTATTAATAGATGTCAAAATAGGTTCATAGATTCTGTACTTTTCAATACTGCAGATTTTGGCCTTCCATAATCATATTGCGAGATCATACACATTATACGCCCAACACAGAGAGTGAGAAAGAGAAAAATATTCTTTCTGAAGTTTACAAACCAAATAGCTACCTCAGTTATTTGCCAAATATTCTCTCTGTTACAATAAACAATATGTCCATTTGATTGAAATCTGTTCACAAGTAGATACTACGGTGATTTTTTTTGTTTTTTCAAGCTTAGCGCCCCGAGCAAGGCATGAAGCCACTAGGATGCAGGGGGGTTGCAGAAGATTTGTAGCAAGAGCAGATAGGAGTGATAGAAGAAAGGATGAAGGGAAGGATAGTGTGTAGATCAAGGTAACTGGAGATGTCGATTGACATTACATTTGAATAGTTGGAGATTATAGTTATCAGGGAAACAGTAATTGGGAAGGGTGTTCCACAGGCGAGAGGTGCGAGGTATGAGGCTATTGGAGTAGAAGAGACGGCTACATTTTAAAGTTTCTACAGTGTAAGGGTGAGAGCGTGATGCCAGCCTCGTAAGACGCTTGTATTCATGGAGACTGGGGACCAGGGAAAGCAGCTCATCGGAGCAATTGCCATGAAAGTATTTGTAGAAGAGACAGAGAGAGGCGACGGCGCGTCTGTGACATAGTGGCTGCAGGCGAGACGCCAGATCAGGGCCAATCACATTACATATCCGTCTCTGGATCTTGTCAAGAACTCTGAGGTAAACAGAAGGTGCCCCAGACCATATATGGCAGCAATACTCCATGCAAGGGCGAATGGTCGTTTTGTATATTTGAAGTATCGATTCAGGGGAGAAAAATTTCCTGGCGCGGCACAGAGAGACAACTTTCCTCGCGGTGGACAATGCAATGGACTCAATGTATTTGTTCCATCTCAGGTCAGCAGTCAACGTGAGACGGAGCAGACGCAGGGAGTCGCTCTCAAGAAGTTGACTATCAGACATTCTAATGGGGGGCAGGTAAGAATATCTATGGTGGTTAATGGAGAGTAGTTTAGTTTTTGAGGCGTTAAATTTGACCATCCAATTGTTGTCCCAGTTAACAACCGATTGGAGGTCCATTTCAAGACGCGCGGCCAGGTTAGTTTTGACTGCGACACTAGATTTGTTTTTGAGGCAGGAGTAAATTGTAGTGTCGTCCGCGTAGATGCCAACTTGGAAAGCTATGGCGTCAGGAAGGTCGTTGATGAAAATAAGGAAAAGTGTGGGGCCAAGGATGGAGCCTTGGGGAACACCTGCGTTCGTGGGATAGGAACTGGAGGAGAAACCGTTGAGAACGACCTTCAATTCTCGGTTTGACAGGAATGATTGTATTAGATCAAACAGTCGACCAGTAATACCGTAACCCTGGAGCTTACGAAGAAGGCCGGCATGCCAAACCCTATCAAACGCTTTGGAGATGTCTAGGGCCACGGCACGTGCCTCACCGTTATTTTGAAGTGCTTGGTAGACGGTTTCAGTGATGGCCGTAAGCACGTCAGCTGTAGAACGGGCGTAGCGGAAACCATATTGCTTGTCTGACAGAAGGTCGTGTGTGGTAAGGTGGTTAACCACTTCTGCGTTGATCAGGGCTTCGAAGACTTTGCCGAAGAGGGGTAGGAGACTAATAGGACGGTAATTAGAGGGATCAGAGGGGTCTCCAGAGTTCTTAAAGACAGGTGGTAATTGAAGTTTAATTACAGAGTAATGCTAGTCTGCAGTATTATTGTAGAATAATCGGAACTTTCAGCCCAAATTGCTACATTGAGCAAAATCTGTTGGTAATTCTGTTAAAACGAAATAAAAAAGCAGCCGTCATATCGTTTATATGATTTTCACAGTTTTCATATGTCAGTAACTTTTGATTAAATCATTGTGCAAGCTATTAAAAGAGTAATCAAATGGATTTATAAATAACAATTATGTCTTTTTAGATATTTTATATTTTTCTCATTCGTACTGGTGATTAAAAATGTAAGAAAACTAAGCAATTTTAAAAGCATGTTAGCGAAATCACACAGATCAAACAGCAGGATTAGTAAGAAAAGTCAACTTATAGGTTTTACCTTACGCTATACCGATTCTATTTGCCACAACCAATATGAATTGCAAGAGTGAGAATTGTGAAGAGGCACTAAGGTTAAACTGATCTCAACAGGAAGAACTTCTTCAGTTTATGGATCAAATTATTTTCTTTCCGGTATCATTAGTAAAAGTAGCAAATTAAAACGATAAATTAATGAAATAGGAAATAAACTAATTATTATTATTATTATTATTATTATTATTATTGCTATACTACTACTACTACTACCACTACTACTACTACTACTACTACAATTTTGATTATAAGTTCAACTAGTACTACAATAAATAACGAAAAAAAAAAACCCTGAGAAATTATTAAAATAATTTAAATTTTATTCTTTGAAAATAAAGTAACATTTGCCGAAAGGCGAATTTCAAAGATTTCAGGACGAAATGCCTCATAAACTTAGTCTGTTTTTTATACTAATTTAAAAATGTCTACAGTTTCCCTTAACAACATAGATTGTGCCAGATATTATTACTAACTGGTAACGAATGAAAGCAGTATGATCAAATGATACCTAATTCCGAAGAGAGTGGAGACTTTTCCATCAATAAATTAAGAAATTGAACTAAGAAGTGATGAAGAGTAAAGTGAATGAGAAAGAAAAAAATCATAGTAATAAAGAGATGGAGAAAAATGAACATATTTAAAGGTTCTCATGAGAAAAATATTATATATTTGAATTTAAGATTTGGTTTAATTTCTTAAAATTACGTTTTACTAAATATTCTGGTTTATTTTTAGCGCTGTACAAAAATGTCAAGAATGATCAAACAATTTATTCTCTATTATATTGAAAAAAATGATTGCAAAATTGGTTTGTTATGAACACTTGGGCACAAGACTGAATAAAGGGCGAAACGTGTCATATAATGATTGATATTCAAAGTAAACGGATGTCATCACCATTAAAATAAGAATAACTGAAAAAAGCATCTTACTATTATTTTAGCTTCGCTGGACATTTTTATTCTTGAATAGTGACGTCATATCAGTCAACACGTCTTCTGGTCCGATGCAAGAGTAAATATGATGCATTTTAATGATCAGTATTATATTTACATATTTATATTTATATTAACCAGTTAATTTAAAGTAAAGCACCACAGTAAAGAAAATAATTACTTTCATCACAAACATTTAAAATTCTGGTCAGCTCAATAAAATGATTAAATAAAAGATCTAATTAAATGATGTGATAATTTCCCAGCGCTTATTAATTTTTACAATTTTTGACAAAATCTTAAAAAACGTAAATCATTTTTATTTGTTGTTTGTTTGTTTGCTTTTAAGGAATTTGAAATGCACCTATTAAGGGTAAAATGAACATGTATGGAAAAATTAAGTGACTAATGAAAATTATAAGAATATTTTAAAATCCTGGCTCGTAGAAGACGATATTCGTGCATTCTAACGAAGGATACTGATATATTTTTCATGAATATATATGTATGCGGAACTAAATAAAATTTTCGTAGCAAAACCCCAAATCGATAAACTTGCGTCACAAACATTCGATATAATGCCAATCAAAGAGTTTTCACACCGAAGATATTTACAAAAATAATATTCGGTCTTATATTTTCATCTATATACACCACACCATATAAAACCATAAGTTTTTCGTTTTAGAATCTTGATTTTACAAGTTGTCATAAACAATGAGGTTATAAATATGAATAATCAGAACGAATAGTTGTGTTAATTACGCGTACCACTTAAAGTCATTTAATAATTTTTTTCGATTTAATCGCCGAACTGGTTGACGTTAATCGAAGCATATACACCCCTGAAATAATTTCGACATCGTTTGTCAAATAGTTTTACGCACATATAATGACAATAAGGAATAAATATCACGAAAAAGAGATGGATATATACAAATGTTTCTAGATTTTGACCAATGTGATTTTTACCAAAATACGATTTATACAGTAAATTAGGCATATTGCTCTGTATATTATTCATTCCTTGCATTACTAAAATAAAGTTTTAGATTTATGTAAGTGAAATTCTCTGGTTCATTACGATTTTGAAAAAAATCAAACTAAGTTATAGATTCAGTCAGTAGACTCACGACATTTTCCTCCATTTTGATTCTGTTTGCGATCTTTATCTGCTTCTTTTTTGTTTCATTTCTTCTGACTGCTTTTCTTGTTTTCTTTCCTTCCCGTCTGCCTGCCCTCTTTTCTTTCTTTCCGAGCTTCTTTCCTGCAGAAAAGTCTATTTTCATTCAAAAAGCAGATGTATTTCAACTTTTCAAATATCTGTAATCAAAAATGTCCGTTAACATCTGGTCAGTTCATTGGCTTTCTAAAAGTTTATATGAACGTCGTGAACAGCCAACAATGAATTAAAAAGGGACAATCTAGAAAAAAAAGAAGAAAAAAGAAAACAAAAACAGAACACGCTAACATGTCTCACGGCTTGCTTTCAGCTTCAGTTTGAGAAAAAGAAGTTCATGGAATAAATACAAAATCTGGCTTTGGAATTAAGGCGAGAAGCTTTGGCAAAAATGATGGGATTAATTGGATTCATTCAATGTTGATTACGGAGATAAATGATTTTTACTGCTACTGCCTCGGCGGGTAAAGTAGTTATGAGTGAGTGCTTTGTCTAAATTCTCACTCCCCAACATGCTTCTTTATCAGTCATTGTGTCATGCGAGTAACGAGACGGCTTGTAAAAGATATTTAGCAATTGGGCAGTGCGAAGGTGAAGTGAGTTCATGCCTTTTCGAAGAACATGAGGGCATAGTGAGCATAAGTAGCCTCAGCCGGAATTCGAAATAACCATTATGCCACACGCTCCTTCCTTTTAGTGAAAAAAAAATACTGAAAATGCAACAATTAAAAATATTCTTGAATTGGAATTTCATAACTTCCGAAATAAATGGATATTGGTCAGTTTTCATGTCATTTTATACGCTAAATTATATTTTATCACGTGAATTTTGCAGACATTTTGTGATGCATATTCGCCTAACGCTTGGCTGAATGATGAATTTTTAGAAAAGAGAAGCTCTAGCGGCCAATGACTCTTGCTCATCACTTTTGTTTAAGGTTTCAATGAACGAAATGGGAATTGAATGTTAACGAGTAGAAGCGTTCCGTTTAAAAGTGCAAAGCTTGTGCACAGGTAAATGAAAGTGGTGACATCATGCATGGAAAAGTTGCGTTCAAAGAAACAGCAATTGTGATAAGTATAACCCCTATCAATTTTGATATTTGATGGGCAATCTACAAGACCAACCAGGGCGTTTGCTTATGTGATAGCAAAAGAAAAAAAAAAGAAGAAAACTGTCGCTCACGAGGAGCAGAAATCGAAAAATATGTTGGCTTTGAGCCAGCATGCATAAGATGCTCGCAGCTAAACATGATCAAAACATCTAATGCAAGAAAAATCTGAGGAAAGGTGTGACATTATCAGAAGAGATGAATACAATGGACGATAGAAGTATTGATGGGTTGCTATTAAATTTGAACATAAAATTTAAAAAAATTAAAACTAGAAAAACCTTTGTTTATTAGCAGAATTAACTAATTTGTCGGTATTAACTATTGCGGATGACAGATATATGAATTGAAGGCAAAATTAGACATTTTTCTACTTGAAATATTCAACGTGATTTTTTCGTTTCTAGTCATTTTTTTTCCGTTACTATATGTGATATAGTTTTTATATCAAGTGATTGTCGTCTTAGGTAAATCTGTATTTGTAATTTATACGTCTCCCTGCAACATTTTTTGCATAAAAATGTTACAGTTACGGAAATATTTATAAAAGTAAACGTAACAGTAACGAAAGTTTTCTTATACGCAAACAATTTTCTGTAGTCATAAATATATTATTTTCATTCAGTGCTGAAAAGTGTTCGGTTCAACCTACTCCCTAAAATGCATATTTTCATGTTTGATCATTGAAATTCTGATTTTTGGAAGTGGATCCAGCTAAGAACTTTTCAGAGCCTACTTGTACATTAGAATTAGTAATTATATTATTTAGATGTAATTATTACTTACTAAATTGATTTAAATATGGTTACGTTCAAAATGTTTCTAGCATTGATTATATTTTCTTAATTTCAATACGAGCTGTTTCAAGATACTTCACAAATGTGCGCTTTTTATTAGGTTGGTGCAAAAATAATGTCGTTTTCTCATATAGTAACATATGTGAGAAAACGACATTATTTTTGCACCAACCTAATATATGCAAGAACAAAAACAACAGTCCATTAATCGAGTTATGTTTGTTTAAAAAAAAAGTCTTCTTTTCCAAATACGAGCCATCAGTTTGAACACGCCGTTAAACAACATCTAATCAAATCAAGCCAATCATTTTCAAACAGGTGCAATAAGAAAGATATTTCCTACATATACAGTAAAACTGTAGATATTTAATAAGCTTAACGTAGTTTCATTTAGAGCTACGACAGTGAGGCTCGAACCTACGATATTCGCAATGATCTACGAGACTCGGCATAAGCACGCACGCACGCATTCGCTAACATAATAGATGCATTACTAGCTTTTATTTTTAGATTATTTTAACAATCATTTAAATTATATAGATTTCGGTTTCTAAATAGGCGAACAAATAAACACGCGCTCTCTTATATGTGTATATTTTTAAATTTTTATATATCAGCGTGAACATGACACACTAAAGAAATTAACTGATTTATATCGCAATTTACTAAGCGTCGCTGAAAGCATGGAGCACACATTGATGATCAAACTCACTGCTCAGTCGTAATTGATCTAGCAAAGCTAGTTTACTAACCATGTCGAAATATCCAACTGATTTATAGTTATTTACTAAGCATAGCTTAGATTTGGTACAAAGCCACAGCTATGGAGCACCTAGTGAGTATTGGACTCACTACTCAGTAGTAATTGTTTGGCAAAACTAGTTTGCAAGCTATTATATCACGACAAGGTACCTACTATATATATTGTCTGTATTTAATGTCTTTATACATAAGTATATGTATGTATTACATGCAAAAGAAAATTATCAAGGGAACATAAGACAGTTATTTTTGTGAGGTATATCACTTCAAATAAATAAAATAGACAAACAAAACAGAAATAACTTAATGAAGTTTAGATGACCATGCACACAGAAGGTAATGCAAAGATTTTTTAAATGCATGAACAAATCCCAAATTCAGAAACGTGTAACATAGTTGCAAAACAAAATAAATGTATAAGAGGTTTGGATATTTGTGTCCTTTTTGTTACTTACACCGTGTTTCCTCCCCCCAAAGCAGCCTGGGTTTGGCCTTGAAGTGTTTCTACCACATTCTCCTTCGAGTACATATCCAGTGGTGAGTTGTACTGCAAATGCATAATACGAGGGCCGTCATCAGTTTCGCCGGTGAAATCCAGCACTTGGGTTTGGGTCGGCTTAAAATCTCCGGTTGCTGCTGCTGCTGCTGCTTTCTTCGTTGGGGACACTGATCTGGCGGACTTACTTTTAGAACTTGGTTTCATACCAGTGTCCCATAGTTTGGGCCCACCAACGCTGGTCAGAGTTCCTGCCCAGGCAGGAACATCCGGTTTAACTACTTCACCATCGGCTGGCATAAATGGTGCTGGTGCAGAATAAGATGTCGGAGCAGGTGTGGGAGTTACAGGTGTTGATCTCGGCTTCGGAGCTGGTGCAGGGGGAGCAGGAGCGAATACTGGTGGTGGCCTTTGTGGTTTAATAGGCTTTCTTTCCTCTGAAAACACAAAATAGTTTACGGCAAAACATTTCAAAATATGTAAATACTTTCGTATTATTTTTTTCCATTTACATTGCTTTATAAACATTAAAAATTTGTTTGAATTTCTGAAATGAGAAGTTATCATTATTTACATCTGCATTTTTGTCCTCAAGAAAGATGAGGACAATAGTAAATAAGATTATTTGTTTCTTGTTATATACGATCATTGCCGAATCCAAATTTCACATAATGTGCATGATATTTCATTTTAGGGTTGTTTAGAATTCATTCTGGCGTATAGTACTGGTAAAAGGTATCACAAGTCGTTACGGCATAATACACAACTAATCATGGAATGTCTAAGAAAATATAGGATTGGAAATACAGTAATCAGATTAATAAGAACGAGAGACCCAACTCGAGTAACTTAATAACTACTACCTTTTTTATTTAACATCTGTTAATAAAAAGGTTTTTGTACATGAAGTATAATTTCGTGAATAATTCAAATTGTTCTATTATTTTTGTTGTTTTGATTACTACGTTTAGGTAGGTAAGTTCTCCAATATTCCTTATACAGAACACAATAATGTGATATGAAGTGTTGTTTGAACTAACATCCTCAACTTTGTATATTTGACCCGGTGTATTCTCTGGTTTTCATACATATGTTGCATCCTGTAACCTTTGACTTCGTCTGCAACTTAAAAAACTTTCATCCTCACTACAATTAGGAAAATATTGTTGACTGTATTCAAATATTACTGGATGCACCATACTCCTGAGTGAAGCTGGATAATTTATCAGCTGATATGGAGTGATGAAAATGACAAAAATAAAGGTACTAGTCAGAATAATTAATGGAATAATAAAAATATTTCATCTCAGAACATCAAGCAACATTTAAAAAGAATTAGTTTCAACAATGGCTATTTGGTTTACGTTATTTCCTTCAGAATTTGTTTGTCAGCATTCGCTTATGATAAACCTAAATGAACTTTATCGTCATTTCTCCTAGAATAGTCGGAGAATGGTTTAGGAGAAAATATGACTACTACTTTTAACTAGTTTTTATTTTATTTCATTTTCGGTAAAAAATAAATAATAATAAAAACAAAATAACATAAAAATAATAATGGCAGTGCTTTAAATCTTTTAACAACTTGTAACTATTACATTTATTATTATTATTATTCGATATAAACAAGCAATATGGCGTGGAATAAGGATTGAATAAAGAACAATGTGGCTATATGACTGAATCTTAATTACATCTATTTGTTGGTTTTCATGGCCTAATCAGTAATACTCTATTTTAAAGATAAACTGGAAGAGAAAATATGCAAGTTCAAAAACTCACAGAAGCTTGTTCTTTACTTCCAATCCATGCTGTGTACATAATGGTTGTAAAATAGTTAAATAGTAATAGCAACAGTGTTTCAGAAATTCGGAAAACTTAAGAATAAAACTGGACTTTGTATAATAACTTACGTGGAATAAAGTCATTTTTATTGAATTGGTTTCTTCTTTGCCTGACCGGCACGAACTCGTAATCTTCTTCGTCTTCGGCTGCCATTGGCGCTGGCTTATAAGATGGAAAAGGATCGACGTAGTTCGTCTCAGACTCAACGGGAGGTCCAGGTATGTATGGCGGTGGAGCCACAGCAGATTGGGGAGCGGATGAGTACATATTCATGCAACTAATTTTAGATGCTCCGCCCGGGGCAGCTGGTGTTGTTGAGGCTCCTGGTGGGGCATAAGGGTATGAAATATGCGACAAGGTGTCGTGTACCTTGTAAAGCATTTCCTGATCTTCCCATGGTTTGCTGGATTGTCGCTGCATGATTGTTTCTACAGGACGACTTGCCAGCTTATTGTAGTTGACACCCAAATCGATACTACTGCCTCCCAATTTAGGACCGGATACTCCTCCTGGGCCAGTTAATTCCAAGGGAACCGTGCGGTAAGCCTAGTTAGGAACGGTAATTTCATTTGTGTTTATCATTTTTATTTGCGTCGGGGTGCCAAAGATGGTAAAGTTGTAAATAGAAAAAAAAGTTGCAAGAAAAAAAAAAAAATGAAATTAGAAATACATTATACAAAGTTCACCAATAAAATCATCAACATCCACACACATACATATATAACTGGTTAAAAACTACTCAAGGCATGTTTTGCTTGCATGATTCAATACATGGATATGTTTAGCATACTAGTTGAATACAATACCAATTTCCTATTTTACATTGGCTGAGAAAGAATCTTCACAGATCAGCTCAAATAGCTGTTTCCGTTGTATGTATCAGTGTTGTATGAATCTCAAAATATAAAAGAGGCGATCCTTATTAAATCAGTCTTGTTTCAACAACAGTAAAAGAAAATGCATATTATTTTTAATTAAAATAATCGTAAATTTCAAATGTTAACATTATTCATTTCTATACGTGACTGAAGAAACAAAGTTTTAATTATGAATTTTCCCCCACTTCAATATTTTAATTTTATTTGCTGGCATATTTTCTATGGAGGAAATAAAATTGTATGAATGTATCATTTCGTCATTCACAACGAGACAGTTTATCAAATTTATGTAATCATTGCCACATGAAAACAAACCCATGTTCAAAAAAGAAAAAGAAAAATAAACATCAAGTACTGAAAAACGAGCATATTGAAAAATATATAAAATTAAAGCGAAACTAATTTATAAGCAAAGGCATTCCATTTCGTTGTTACTTACCGATTAGCCGGCAGGGCAGTTTTCAAAGTGCATTTCTTTAATCGTAACAACGGTGAATGCAATTTTTTTTATGAATTTCTGAGACTATATCATTACTATTGTATAATTAATTCAGACCAGTTTCTTTGTCTTTATGACTATGTTTCGGTCGCTGTACCTACGGCCTTTCTTGGATGTTTATCGCATTCAGTCACTGTTCCGAAATATAGATCATCGTTTTTTATTTGATTCATGGAAGTTTACTATTGTCATTTTATTACCTGTCATGTCCTGTGACCTTCCTAGAGAATTTCAAAATTTCATAATTGTCAATTCTTCATTGTCAGCGTGTATTTCTTCACTACTTGAGATAAGGATTAAACTCACGCGTTGGTAAGGCTCACTTGTTTTAAACAAGTGAGCCTTATCAGCGTGTTTATACATTTGACCATGTCTCTTTCAATATTTACAGAAAATTGTTGAATATGATAGGTGCTTGAAGAAAGTTACAGTGTACATAGACCGAAACATTGTGATTAAAAGATACGAGGAATCTAGTTCGAATATATCGGTGTAAAAAAATAATGTAACAGAGCTTAATTGTAGTATTGTGTTATAGTAAAGATAACAATACAGAATAATATAAAATCGAGTTATACTTCATTGAACCCTATATGGTGTTATTTCCGTCTTATTATTGGAAAGCACTTTAAAGAAAGTATTGAATTTTTACTCTGATCACATTGTAAGGAGGGATCAAAAGTAAGAACTTACGACAAGAAACATTTTACTCACTAAGGTGAACTCAGAATTCGCCATGAAGCTTAGCAGCATATTTATTTTAGTAAAATGATAACTTGATTTATTTCCGAAATATATTCAGAACACATAAATGCTGGTTAAAATCATGTCTTTGCGCTACCAGCAAATTCTCAGTTAAGTGTAACTATTTAACGAGCCAGAAAAACCTCGCGCTCCTTATTCGTAGCACAGGGATGCTTTTAGAGTGAACTCCGACATACAAGATAAATGCTGAAATATTACAAGACATAAGCTGAAATATTACATGACAATAAGAATAGAGGCTGCTGATAGTACCCATTGAATTTTTGCACCATCCGAAATGTACGAAATTATATGAAGGAAATTGTAATCTTTTGAAATTGCTGCTGTCACGAGTAATTATGCACTCATTTTATACACTCACACTCACACACACATATACATGACACATTGATTCTTACTGTAGCGCAGTCGTTAGTAAGCTAATATCGTAGGCTACTACTCCTGAAGTGAGTTTGACTTTAATTTAAAACTGTTGTCTTGCGCCATAATATAAACCCTCATACATATGCACATGTATTTACTTATATATTGACATTTATTTATATAATAAATTACACACACACACACACACACACAGGGATTTTGAACAGATTGATCAATCCAGTCATCTGTGAATTTGCCCAGTATTTCTTGTATCTCACCAAGCATTTCACACATTTCTTGAAATCACTCCACCACACCAGGTAATAATAAACCTCATTTTCTAACAATTTTTAGGAAGCAATTTCGCACCTCAGTATTTGGTAGCACCTGGTGTGAGTGTGTGTGGGTGAGTATATATATATATATATATATATATATATATATATATATATATATATATATATATACTCACTCACATGCAATATTAATTTTGTATAAATCAAAGGCTTATTGTCTTTTTTTCCATCTTGGTTAATCTTTCACTTGGTCGCGTGCCAGCTAATCGGTTAGAGAAGAGCAAAGGGGAAAAGAGACCAAGAGAAGCTACAAACTGTCGACTGTTACTAATAAAGGCAAGCCGAGTGCAGTGCTTTGATTCTAGTAATAATTGTTATTATGACTTTCATGAATGAATAATGCCAAGACACTTGAAAAGTTTGTGCTAAATATATTTTAGTGTAAATCTTTGTGACGTTATGTGTCTGAGCGCAGTAGCATGCATTAATGTGCGTCTGTTTCACTCAGTGAATATCTTTTGAAAATGTCTCAGTAGACTGCTGAAACCGAAATATGTTTTAATTAATATGTTTTTGCCTATGAATAAATAAGTGTGCCAGAAGAAATATATGAAGATGACGGTGTCTATAAATGGATGCTGTCATGATTCATTAACTGTTTTATAAATCAAGAATGTCACACACTATCATTTATTGCGAAATAACTACCTTGAACTAATCTATTTTTCATATGTTCATAATTATTGAATTGAAATTTGTTAATTAAAAATGAAATTACACGTAGACCCACGGTTAGAGCAATAATCGATAAGTATGTAAACAGTATAATTTAAATATAAATACGATGTAAACTTGGTTAAATTAAGTATTGTTTTATTACAAGCATTTTCCGGTGTATCGAATTCATTCTTAGTATTTTTTTTTAATTGCTATAAATTATAACTCTTGTTTTTAAAATTACAGAAAATATTGTTTTCACTTGTAGCGTAAGCAGAATAGAAACCTTGGACGCCTTGCGTAGAGTAATGGATAATCAGCTATTGTTGCTCGGCCACTCGCTTGTGTGGCGAATCCGTCCTTCACAGAGTGACCTGCTCTTGTAGCCTTGTGCCACACTTTGCTAAGCTTGCTAAATATCAAAATAGAAGTGCTTACAACAAAATGTTGCGTTACCGTTAAGTGAAAGCTAATTTGATCATATTCATATGAACAAATTCTTACAGTAGTGCATTCTTGCCTGTTTTATACATACATAAGTTGTTATATATATATATATATATATATTACTTTACAGTGTAAGTTACAAAAGATAAAGTATCAGGTAAAAAAAGTAATGAATCATTTGCAGTCAGTGATTTCTTTCCGAATATGATGCAAAAATGATAATGAATGTTCAGATTTTCTAAATGGGCTCAAATACTTCGATGGGAAATTTCAGCATTAACAAGGAGAAATAATTCGAGCTGGGTGCATAGATCGAGTGCTAACAAACAGGCATATCTCATTAAAAAAAGCAAAAACAAAACAAAAAATGAATGTTGTTGCCTTATAAGTTATTGTTTTTAAAAAGCATTTGCATAAAATAGCTCCGAGAAAGGCGGTATAAAAGAACAACACTTAATTGTACGATTGTTTCAGAAAGCGCCCATATATTAATTATACTTGCTGTATAATTAAACCGGACAATATCAGATACATTAATTTAATATGCTGTGTGCATCTATATGCATTTTGGGTGAAAATCTATACTTTTTAAAGGCTGAACTGGACACCAAGTGTCGACTTTCATACATTTTCGACATGCATTTTGCTTGAACGTAATCCATAAGTGCCATATGCGAAGCATGCTGTTACTTGTTTTTTTTATGGCATTTGCGTGTGCATAGTGAAGGGCAGAGCAGCTGAATCTTCCATGCAGCGCAGTTTGTGCACCGAGCGTAAAATGCTGGATGGAACTTATTAATAAAAAATCACATCATCCTTTTTCCCAAACATATTTTTATTCCTTAATTTTAGTTTGATATACATTTTTACATTGATAACATTTTTTAAACTTTTCCTGTGGTCAGTATAGTTGCGAACTGTCATTAAGAAAATGCTAGAGGCCAGATTGCTCGATTATTAGTAGAAAATACTGCTCTATTTTAGGATCATAACAAATTGAATCTTCAAATATTCTGATTAGTCAATGAACAACTGTACAAGCTGACAATGTGAGCGTGACTACTGAATATTTATATATTTGTTAGCAACAAAAATATAGCGGGATACATATTCAATCATAAGCCCTCTTTTAATTTGAACGTTTAAAAACATAGAACTAAAAGAGACAAAAAGAGAGAAAAGAGAAAATAATGAAAATATTGACGATATAAAAATGGTTGTAAAACAGGATGCATCTATACCCTAAGAACGGGTAAGGAAAATAGGATGACGCGTGTTAGTGACGTCTGATGGCGTGCTACACACCAAAGCTGCACAAGGACGAAAATTTTTTTTAAAAAATGAGGTAAAAAAAAAAAAAAACCAAGACAAGGCTATCGACTATTTCATTAAGGTAAAAAGGAAAGAGATTGGCGACTACAACACAAGAATGAAATAGGAAAAACAATATTCTTGTCACCATCTTTTTGCTTTTTTTTTTTTTCTTTCTACCTGATCCATGTCTTCTTGCTCGGCCTCCTCTTCATTGAAAATTGGGCCAGGCACATAGTTGGCGTCTACTTTCACTTTGCTGTAATCGAGTCCGAAATCAAGTCCACCTCCGCCATAAGCAATGTCCTTGGATTTTGCCGAGGACGAACTTTTTGACCCAACTTTACGGTTGGATTTGAGGGTGGGAGCCATCTTCTGGCCTGGTGAGGCACTGACAGAGGTTTTAGGCTGTAGAAGGAAAAACCAACAACGATATATATTTGACTATATAAGTATGGAAAAACATAGATTTGAAAGAGTGAGGGCTGAATCTTTATTCTCACCGCATTAACTTACTGTCCACGTCAGTTTCATATTTCAAAGTTTGTATATTGTCACTTTTTTGTTCATTTCACGATTTGCACCTTGATTTGCTTTTTGATGATAAATAATGGAAATAATTTTTCTCTAAATGTACATCGTTCCATTTCAAAATATGTTTATTTTCAGCTGCATAAATTTCCATAATATTCTATTCCACCCCTTATTCTGCTATGACTATTTTGAGGCCGTTTTAAAGTAAGATATGAACCAATTCTGAATAAGACGTTTCACTTGATGATGAAATAACTACAGTAAAAATCGCTACTGGGTATATATTGATTGGAATAGAAGGTTATAGTTCAGTATTGAAAACACTATTTCAGAAACAAACTACTTCCTCCTCCTCACTAAAAAAAAAAAAAAAAAAAAAAAAAAAAAATCAAAAAAGAAAAATTCATATAAAATAAAAAAAAAATCTCCCTTTAATATCCACAAGGATATCGGAACGGATAAACAATATAACATTAAGTACACTGATAAACGTGAACTTATGAAAAAGTATGTTAATATTAGAAGACTTTAATCGAGAAACCAATAGTTGTGTTTCAAGTGCCATTTACAAATGCGTTCAGCCAATATTTGAAAAAGAAATTGCTGTATTAAAATCTTCCATACTTGTCCAGTAAAAGCACTTAAAACAACTTCAATAATATTTAGTATAACACAAAAGAATTTGAATTTACATTTTAAATTTTATCTTTTCAGTTGATCATTTGTGATAATTGTTAAAATTCATGATTGTTGACCCGGATTAATTTGAATGTAAACTGTAACAAACTTTCGTGTCTATTCTTATATTTACTTGGTTATAAGTGATTCAATAGTCAAATTGAAATTATACCGTATATCTTAAACAAGTGGATGAAGACATGTATTATTGAAGCGAAATGAAAATATTTTTCCTACCAAAGTGAGTGCACTCAAAAATATTCAGATAACGGTTATTGTTTGCAAGAAAATCAATTAACATGTAAATGTTTTTTGAGTTAAATGGTAGAACGTTTATCGTTCATTGCATAGATATTTAGCCACGAAAGTAAGTAAACTGTGCACACTCTCGTAGACTCGTTGGCAGGTGCAGCCGTTCGTTGGAGTTTGAAAAGAGACGAAGAGTTGGCTTTAACTATTAGAACGCATAAAATTGTATGTAACATGCTAGATTTTGGCTGATTCAATAACTTTAAGTGGGACGACAATATGCCCATTTGTCGTTTGTATACATTAAATAAAGACATATGTGCACATTAAATGATAAATTGAAAAATATTGCCTTTTTACTTTTTTTAAATTATCATTTCTGGATTTTGAAGCAATATATTAGTTAATGAGTAACCATCAAATACTATTTCTGTTTACTAAAATACTAATAATGATGACAACTGTAAGGCTGTGTGTGCATGCGTAATGTTAGTAGAGATAGTAAACCAGATTGTAGTTCAGACATGCGAGGAGTTAGGCTTCTGTAAATTTGTCTGTACGTGCACGCGCGCAGCCGTTTGGTAAATAACAGAGACCATTTTGAAGTTGAGACAGTCATTAATAAGCATTTCAGATCTGTGTGCCCATATGTGTTTTTTCTAATGTAGTTTCCTCCAATCAAAATCCATAAGTTTTCTCACTTGAAGATGTAAGTAAAACTAAAGCTTTGACACTAGACAATGCTTTAAATATCAACAAATAATAATTTTTTACAATTTAACGATGAAAACGTGTAAACGAAATGAGTAATTTGGCTCAATTACTTGAGAAGTCATTACTTGTAGTTTGGAAAAAGACAAAAGGTTTTTAATGAAACTCGCGATAAAATTTACCTATTATCCTTCTGATATTCAAGTATATTTTAAATCCATTTCTTTACTTTCGCAATCCAATGTAGTAAACATATATGGAAGTTTCAGAAAAATCAAAGACTATCGGTTCATTTTTGGAAATTTGGAGTCAGTAACAACATTGCCAGACTAATTCCAACTCACCCTTATCTAAATAATTAGTATCAATTGTGTGCCATCAACACAAAGGCTGACAAGCAAGGACCAGATATTTTGATTAAAGAGAAAATGAAAAATCATACTTGATGATACACAAAGGAATAGCATAAAAAAATCAAGGCGGCAATTGGAGTAATTGTTTCAGAAAAAAAAAGTTGCTTTCTATTTATCATAAATAATAATCAACCAGGTAAATTCAAAAGTTCTGACAAAAAAGCAAAGAGAGGTATCATTAGATAAATATTTTACATTAAAGTATATGTCAACTGTGTAAAATTATCGAGTGCAATAAATAAGAATTGAAGTCTTTTTTTTTGTCAACCAAAATTGTATATATCGACAATTGGCGAGTACTATCACGTCAATACTTTTTCTCTGTTCGATATGACAATATTTTGGGATTTCTTATTGAAAAATTTGATTATTTAACTTTGGTTATCGTTAGTTATATTTAAAAAAAAAAAAAAAGAAACTAACTAAACTTCCTTTAGTTTTCTTCATTGTCAAATTACTGTTCATTTATTTTATGCAATATTTCACGTTGTTTCATTTAAGAAACCGTTGCCACAAGGTGATACATATCTTATATGGTAATTTATCATGAGTAAAAATAAAATGTAAATATTTGCATGATATTCTAATGGAGATAGCAATGTATCTGAGGTAACTGCAAACTTCTGATCGAATCCAGTGGTCGGTTTTCGAGCAATGGTACGCAAAACCATAATTCTTAAATGTCGAATTTCAATGCAGTCATTCTATCTTCATTTGGAGGTGCAATAAACTCTCCCGTCTAAAATGAAATCTATTTGAATTTGTTTAAGAATAAACGTAGAATAAACATATAAACAAGAAAAACGAATTTCCTTTCATTGGCCTTGTGCCGGACAACGCTATACTTATTATACATATATTGTAGGTAACAAGTGTGCTCACCATGTAAGCAATGTTTAGCAAGCTAGTCTAACAGATTGTTACTACTTTGTGGTGAATCTGATTCCTATATTTTTAGCCTTATGTCAAACTAAGCTAAAGTTAGTAAATACCAGTAGGAAAGAGTGTCTGCAGTCTGCTACTTTTGTGTATCTCGTGGTAGACATGATTTTATAGTTCTTCTAGGTGATCATTACTATTGTGTAGGTAGTCGAACCTTACTTGTGGTCCCGAATTAGATTAAATGTAGTAAATACCTATATCCACCTCTATACACCCTGTTGTATATCAAGCTTGTTGTTCGTTTGGCCCCTTAGGAATCAATCGAGAAAAATTCTTTTAAAACTTTAAAAATAGATGTTGTCTAAATAGTTTAGCATGTAACTTCTTTCGTTTTTTTTACGATAATTTTCAAGTATATAAAGAGTGACGGCATATTTAACATTTTAGCCTTCCGTTAAACGCGGTCAGCAGCGCATTCCGGTATTAGTGGCATTAAAGTGAGTCAAAATACCAGTCATATCTACAAAATAGAAATGAAATAAATGAGAAATGCTCAATATATAGAGACATTTTAAAGTAAAGGTTAGTACAACTTGAGAGATAGAGAGAGAGAGAGAGAGAGAGAGAGTAAGTAAAAACATTCACATTGTATCACGATACTGTTTCATCTTCATTTGCAAATTATAAAAATTGCGAATAAAATTTAACACTAACCGGGCATCATTTTATGATGTCTACAAAAAGAAAGCAAACATACAAAAACGGGAATAGGAATAGAAAAAGCATTATGATTTAATCGACAAAGCAAATGTTTTCAGGTAGAAAATGGGAAGTAAAAACAAAATTACCTGTTTCGTGTATTAACTTTCGTAACTGGCATTCTTACGTTCTTGCGTATTACTCAGATTATCAGCATGCTGTTCAGTTGGGAAACATTTTATGGCAACTTATTGCATTGAAAAATAAAAAATAAATAACCTCAGCAAGTAACTGCAGAAATTTAAAAAATTGATTATTTTCATATTAAATTTTTGTTCATTCAGTTTTTTTTAAGGAAACATTTTTACTATTATTATCTAAAGACGGGATGAAATCTATAAAGTAATAACCGTGTATTTATTAATTTTTTATGTTTTCTTTTCTTAGATTTGATCGTATAGCATTTTTATGCATTTGTGATGCGTTGAAATGCTGTAGATAATAAGCAATAAAATCTTAATTGTAGTGACAATTTCACTAATGATTAAACGATTTTCCTGCCAATCACAATATTTTAGGGAAAAGGTTTAGTATTGGTCAGCCACAAAGGAATTTGCAGAAATCATTCCAGGACAATAAAACATACAAAACATTCCATTTGAGCTTCTTTTCGCTCATGATAAAGGTTTGATGACATATTCCAAAGCTACCATCCCCCCCCACACACACACGTGTGTGTGTGTGTAATACTCAGTTATGCAGGTTTGTATTGAAGATCAGACTTTTGTTAGATTAAATTTGCCTAAACATCAACTTGGCTAAATGGATTTTGAATATTTAATTTCCTTGTTATGCTTTTTATATCCCTTGTTTACAGTCAATTGTCAGGAAAGACAGAACAACATTCAGATAAATATTTGAAATGGAAATTCCAATGACGAGTTTTGTTCATAAGCAAATGCCACCTATGTTTTTGCATTATTCTTCCTGAATGAAGAATAGATGTGATAACTAACAGTTTACATCTGGGAACAGCATAAGATATTTTGTTTGAAAGAGGTAGAAATATGCGAACCATACTTTCCTTACAAGCATCACCTTCTGTAAGACAAGTGTTTTGAAAGCAAATTTTCGTCTATTCAACCGTAATTCAATTTAAAGTCATATGTATTTCGTATCTCCATAAAGGTCATCTTCTCAACATTTGCAAGAACACAGCAATTAAAAGCAATGGGCATATGAAGGGCGCTAAAATAAAATATAACCAATAAATTTTATTATATTATGCCAACAATGCAACAAACAAAATGTTAAACTGTTAGTTGTTCAACCAAGTCTAAAAATGCTTTATCATGAGGCAGATAGTTCATACCTTTGTTTCCTTTGGTTTGGGCGGTTCCTTTCTTAAATACTGACCCCTGTTAAAAACAATATTTCAAAACATTAAATATAGGGAATATCCTGGGTAGGAGTAAAGAAGGCATGGATAGAACAAAATTTGTATTTGAGCTCAAGGATACATATATAGAGTAATATGACAAAAGCGAATAGGCATTTCTATTTACAAACAAAACCTTTTATCCCATTATTTTTTTTTTATTTTAAACATTGAAAACTTCTTTGAATACTTCATGGGTATTTTTACTGTTCGATTTAAAATGACTCAAACATGTTCAACATGAATCATAACGGACACTTTCTTAGCCATGAGAGTGGCTTAAGCGTTTTTAATCTTTTATTGTTAAGTGAATTCTATGAGAAATGCCCTGAATATGCAGTTTTCCTAATTGATATTTCCCTCATACCCAGAAACTTTGAACGACAAACCGCTCTTCACGCTATGACAGAAAATCTTCCGTATTTGACTATGAATTATAAATGGTTCAAACAAAATCATTGGCGGAATAATCTTCAGGCTTTTGCTTCTGCACTGTTTGAAAACTGATTAAACATAGACATGTCAAGAAAATATTACGTTTGCAATTTTTGGTACAGTGTATGTTATAAAGATACTATATAACTGTTTTGAGCTGATTTCGACAGGATTTTCTAAAAATGTAAATTTTCAGTTTCATAGTACAAATTCATCAGTTTGATACCCCATTTGAACAGGACAAAACGGTTTCCTTCTTTTCATTGATGAATTATATGATTACACAGTTCACAGTTGAAAATTTCTTTCGTAATCTTCATTCAGTTTTAATGGTTTGCGAAGCTAGTTCTTTAAGCATTACTCTACAGTGTGTGTTCATATTATTGTATCATATTGCTTAATTGATAATTTGGTTTCTGTATTTTACAAGTAGACATTAGCCTAATGCGATGTTTTCTTATATAAGCCTCGAGTTGTTTTTCTGTTCATAACAATGAAACAATTGAAAAAATCTGCCGATTTAAACTTAGATTTATGTTTCAATCCATTGTTGACCACATATTTTTTACCGTATTCAAATTTCTCTTACAAAAAGATGCAACAAAAACTGAAGAATCTTACCTTTTTATTGAAAGTAGTATCTGACCTCCAGCACTATTAAATAAATCCTGGGCCTTTTTGTGAGAAAGTTCTGCAGCGTCGCAGTTGTTTACATTAAGTATAATATCTCCTCGCTGGAGGTATCCTTCAGCCGGACTGTTCGCAAATACCTATGAAAAGAAAAAAAAATTAATTCAAGCAAAAAAGAAACGGTAGTATTAGTCGGAGAATGTTGTTAGTCAATTATATTCAGTCGAGAGTAAAGGTATTTTATTTGAATTGAAAATTGAATTTCTCTGAAATTTTTTTTTTAATTGTTTAAATTTTTCTTGCTCTTTAGGCACAAAAAATCAATTTTAAGTCCTATACAGAAAATAATTAAACAAAACGAGAAAAATAAAATCAAATATTAAATTTAGCGAAATGTTTAATTTTATTCAAATGGTTCTGACGCAGATTTTGTAACCCCAAAATTTTTAATATTTTCAGCCGCTAAAATTCACCGTTCAACAAAATTAACCGTCTGGGAGATGCGAGGAAACAAAGATTGATGCTGAAAATGACTTCTTTTTTTTTTTTCGGTAGATGCTACTTACATTCACTAAGCATTAATGTTCTTGGGAAAGACATGACTCCTCTTTTCCTTACATTCTCTCTCCCACTGCTAAATTTAATATTTGATCTTGACGAAAATGTCTTGTCTCTCGCATGCCACGATGGCTGATCAAGAGAGTGGGTGAGTTAGCATGTAGGCAAACCACTTTGCTATATTTACGGCTTAGGTAGTAATAAATATAAAAAATTGTTATACTTATCCTCAATTTTAATGGGAGAACTATAAGTATGTATACAAGCCGTAAAATAATTTAAAATCATCCCGCTTAATCTTTTTTCATCATTATTGTTCTTATTTAACTTAAAATGGATGAGTCAAAAATCAACGAAGAAAATAATACGGCTTAATTTAATGGATCTTATTTACAAAACTTAATATATTAGGTTGGTGCAAAAATAATGTCGTTTTTTGACGTTAAAAATACGTCAAAAAACGATATTATTTTTGCACCAACCTAATACAAAGCCGAAAGAAATAAATAGAGAAGTTTATATGTTACGCTAATCTCTTAAAGAGGGGGGAATCGCTTGCCTTGTAAATCGACATTCGAAATAGAGATTTTCAATGAGTCAATCAACAGCCACTGGTGAAAAATACGCGATGAGGCAAATAAAATCGCTATAATAAAAGTCTTTTTTTAAACTAGACTTAAAATGCACCTTAGGAAGTGTAATGGTTGATCATTACTACTCATTTAGTATCACATACAAAATTCGATAATATATAGACCAACAAGTGTTATCGTAAAATCAATCAACATAAACTAACAATCTGGAATTGAAGTTACTAGATTGATTTGAAATTTATTTTCAATTCATTTGATTGAAAGTATAAAAAATTATTTGTAATATTTATTATTTTAGGAATATATGGATTTAGTAATATTTTATTTTACCGACAAAAACTCTAAGAGGGTCAAATTAAAAAGCTCTTTATTAGCAAGTAAATAAAAGTCACATTATTTTTCAATAACTCATGTAAAATAGTCTACAAACAGTAACCTTTGCATTGACTAAGATTGTTAACGTTATTCTTCCTGACAAATCTTGAGTTAATTTTGTTCTGGCTGTTGCTGTTATTGCATGTATTGTAGTTGTGGTACCTTTTTTGTCAAGGGGGGGGGGATAGGGAATGTGTTATCACTAAAGTTAGGTTACAAATAAACCAGCTGGCCCACCAGCTCATTTGCTGCCCTCTTCTATCTGACTGAGCTAGTTACTGGTTTGATGCCAGGTAGAATGTTATATCGCTTTTTGCGTAGGCTCCTCAGGACTTATTGGGACAAGGAATGCAGAACTCTGGAAAGTGAGGAGGTAACATCTTTGGCTGTTGAAAGAAATTTGTTGTAAGCTCAAGTATCAACCGTATGCACACACGCATCTAGTTTGTGGTAACCTTTGTGGATGCGGTTTTGTTTAAAGAGGCAACAATAGAAAAAGACGTTGCAAGAAACCTTGTTTGTTGTCAATGTAGTAGCGGGGTAATGAAGTTGAACTTTTGAGGAGGAGGAACACGAGGAAAAGAAATAGAAATATATGACGAACCCAGCTAACAATAAAATAATATTCAAGTAACATAGCAGCAGGTAGGAAAGGGCATGCAAAAGAGAAACGTTAAATATGTTGTATTATGACCACGAATGATTAATAAGAAAAGCTGGTATTTAACTCATTGGGCACTGACCTCCCCCCAAATTTCACACACAATAAACTGCAATATTTTTAACAGTATATATATATATATATATATATATATATATATATATATATATATTTCTTATAAAAAATCACCCAATGTCTATACATGTTGACATTAATTTTCATATAAATTAGTCATATTTATAGAAATGAACTCAGCGAAATGTTCGAAATTTTCTATCGTAGCATATTCGAAACTATGCATCAATAATAAGCGTTAATTTCAAATCTAATCAGGAACTAACAATCACATTAAATCACTCGATTCGTATACATTAGATGGCGTTAGAAGAATATATGCCCGACATCGCAGTATGACGACCGTGTCAAAAAATTTGTACATGTTTAAATATATCTTTTTTCTCAAATTCTAGTTAACATTCCTTTTCCGCGTTCTCTCTGTGAAATAGTTAATCAATAAAAACAACTCAGTCTCTAACAACAAAATCTAAACTAGCAATCGCTTCAAACTTGAAAAGTGCATAGATTTTTTTAAAAGAATACATATCTGTTGCTGCAATGTGGCGATCATTGCACTCAAAGCGGTTAAAACAGCAACAGGTAATTTAGAAGATATTTTAACAAGTGTTTTAATATGCTTATAAATCAATTCTCCAGATTATATCCTATTCCTATACATTCATAGGTCTTTTGAGTTTGTAATAGACCAACAAATAACATGAGTATTAAATTTTTATTGCATCATTAAATGAACTCCTCGTAACGAATATATAAAATTTTGTAAATTCAGAATTATGAATTGAAGTTTATTTTGGAATGTAATTTATTTACTTTTCTTTAAATATTTTTAACATAATGTAACTTATTTTTCTTTACAAACAGAAAAAATCGTTTTGTTTTTCTCAAACTCATCAAAAGCCAAGATAAAATTTTGTTTCAGGCAAAATAACTTAAACGGGGCAATTTTTATTTTGTGACTGTCACCTGAACGAAATAACATTTTAAATGAAGTATATAGAATTTATTTTAATTCTACAAGTGAAAAAAGACAAACAATTATCATGTATTCTAAAATTCTGAAATGTTTCTGTTATAAAGTTTCAACCGGTAAGATCTCGTTTTTTTTCTCAAGCATATGTCGCATACAGTAATCTTATCTACAATAATTTTACCGATCAAAGAAAAATGATACATTTTGAATAACTGAATAATTGACATGCTAACTTCTAATTAACGAGAGTTTTAGATAAACATTATGTAGTTACTTGTTATATATGCTTTAAACTTATTGAAAGCAAAAAAACGGAGTCTATTCTATAAAATAAGCCCTGTAACGTGGAATATATTTGCTCAACTCGTAGTTAATAGTATAGTTTTTACTAAAGTGACCTCCTGACTTAGCGACTTGTGTTAAGATATTTCTTATTCTGACAGTTCGAGCAAGAGCTGGACCTTACCGTTGGCTGTTATTGAGATTAAGGAATTATAGAAAAGAGCCAATAAATTCATTCGAGGCAAATGGACTACTCCACTTTAGAAATAAGGATTTGAAATGTTGGACGAAAGTTATGGGATAAATATCATTAAAAAATACAATGTATGATGCAAGAAGGAAAAAATAATTTAAAAATTTTGAAAAAATATGGCATAGATTTATTCATTTGTTTGGTGAATATATCAAACAAATTATTTCTTTCACATTGCCTCTTAATGAAGTTCAAGTAATTTTGATATTATACATTAGCCGTTAGTATTTTGTAAAGGTAATCAACATTGATAAAGACGGGCATGAACGGAGTAGGATAGGTAGGTAAAAGATTGTTGTACCTGTGAGGAGATCAAAAAGAAAAAAATTTAAATAATTGTATCCGACAAATAAAGTCTCTTCAGTCATGTTGAAAGAACTACATATTTATAGACTCAATGAAAAAAAACAAAAACACAAGCTCGGTTTTAGCATGATACACAAACATTATCTCTCTCTCTCTCTCTCTCTATATATATATATATATATATAGTATATATTTATAATATATATATATATAATATATATATATATATATATATACACATATACACACATTCATTTGCATACATGCATGTATATGCGTGTTATACATCTCCTCTTTGTGAGTAATAACATCATTAGATAGATCAGTATATAGTAGGTATGTATTCACATGTAGAGTGAAAGTTTCTATGACAACACTGCTTGCAACTTAGTTGTTTTACCCTTTTCTTTGTTACCGATAAAGAAATAATACCGATGCTGTGACCTCGAGGATAAAAATGCCTACCAAATGAGCCACTTTGATGACGGAAATAGACAGAATAAGGCAGATTTCAATGCCAAAGGACAATCTATGCCTATGGAACACCATGTGTCAATAAATGGATGCTAGTCGTCTGGAAAATTTCTTAGTCATAATTGATAAAAAACGCCACTGTTGAAATCAAATAATAGATAATTCTGATTTGGAGATAAGTAGGTTTGTGTTTTTCATTAAAATACTTATGTATTTCGCTCTGGTGGCAGAAGTTGGCGTTTTAAGATGGAGATTTTTAGTCAATCCTGCCCTTTTCATTTGTAAGAAAGGCATAATTCAATCTTCCTTGTTCCAATTTTTCTTCATTTGACCTTGTGCCGCGCCCACCTTAATAAATGTCGCGATCAGTAGTTTTAATCTATGGTAGTTCAAAAGAAAGTTAAAATAAATGATTCTCTTAGAAGATATGTCATTTATTTTAAGAAGACTACATAAATATTGAAAGTATATGTCTGTGGTTTTTACTTTTATTTAGATTTTTAAGAAAAAGTTAAGTAAATAAAAGTTAATGAATCTGAATGTACTATTTTCTGCAATTTTTGTAATCATCTTCACCTTGCTGAATGAATTTTGAAATTTTCAAAAAAATGATACGAGAAAACCATTTTTGTTCTGTTAGGCAAGAGTTAAATTAAGAAACTGACGCCATTGTACCAACTTATTTATATCTCTGACACCTGATCTTAAAGACTGTTGGCCATGAGTTATTTTTGAAAGGAAATGTCAAGAAATATTTTATGAGTACATCAACAAGGAAATTTATACATGTAATAAAAATATAAAATAAATATCCAAAAAGAAAAGAAAAACAAAATGATCCCTTGCTCTTATATGGGTGTGTGTGTGTGGGGGGCATACCTAGATACTTACATGACATACATAATCGCATTATAAAACAGATTACGACAGATATCCTTAGCAAGGTCTGAGAACACATGATTAGGAGACGCCATGGCGCTCATTTTAAATATAGAATTGTACGTCCTTGAGTATTTATATAAAAGAAAGGAAAACTAAATGAACTTATATTATGTTCTAATTATTTTTATTTAAATTAGAAATTTCGCGTGTAATGGAAGCAACGTTTGAATTATCCGCCTTTAATCTTTTGATTTAATAGAAATATAAAATAATTGTTAGTCTGCTCATGGTTATTAAATTCTAAATTTTGGTAGTAAACTTATTCACGGGTAGCATTTGAAATAAGTATGTGTGTGTGTGCGCGCGTGTATGTATATCAAAATGCAGTTTTGAAACTATTCTTAAAATAAGATTGATAATTAATATAGATTTTCTTATTTTTCTAGGTGTAATTCTGATTTACTTATGCGTATGTAAATCTGTATTCAATAAAAAAATGTTATTCTCTTTTTCTCCATTATATATATATATATATATATATAGAATTCCCCCGTTGTTTTCTACATATGAGGGTACAACATCTCAGTTTTTAGAACCGAACATAATATATGCACATATGATTAGATTATAGTGATGGAAGCTTTTTCAGAACCAATCACATTTTTCGGAGGAACCAGATACAGACAACTGGCGTACATAGTGTGCCACAAGATCTCCAAACAACTTGGATTCAGGGTTGGCTTTCTAGACTAGTTGCCAAACAGGGCTATAGGGACTAGTTTATTTTGTTATTTAAAAATAATAAGAGGAGAGAGATATATTCATACATTCCCCAAGGAAGAGAATGTAATGAACTCGAATGAAATTAGAACTCGGCTGTCCGATTTCTCAATCCGAGCCGCTATCCCACCAATATACAGGGTGGATTGAAAAGTAATTCCCTATTTTATGTATGACTGTCTAACTATAATTTTTACAAGACGGGTGAGTTCATCATACATAAAATAGGGAGTTACTTTTCAATCACCTTGTGTGTGTGTGTGTATATATATATATATATATATATATATATATATATATATATATATATATATATATATATATATGACTCAATGACACGCACGTGTAATCATGTCAGAATGTCTTAGTGCTAAAAAAAAAAGTAAAGACCTGCAAAAACAATGTTATTTACTGTTTCAAGATGCACGGTAAGCAGAAAGTCACGTATCTCTTAACAAGAAGAACATTCAAATTGAACAAAAGTATATCTGTATGTTAAACCAAAAAAGACTGCAATACCTTCATTGATCATATAAACAAGAAGGAAAATTGACAGAAATTTGTAAGATGCAAGATATAAAAAGCATTAATACAAAAGGAGTTGTGCGTGTATATGTATACTTCAAGGTACAATGTATGTATGAGTGAGTGTATATTTATGACATTATTACTATAAAACATTTTCGCTCTAATGACTAATAAAAACGACCAGTTTTGAAATTTGAATTTGGCTAACTGAAAGAAAAACGTTAAAATGAATGAATGAATTTAGAATGAATTAAATCGAAAGTACTATGTGTGCGTATAAAGAATGAGTTTTACATCAATAGTTTGAAAAGTTTTGAGATAACATTACCCAAACCCAAGAATATTCGCGTTAAGAAAGCAAAAGTAGAAAGGCAGCCGGTTTCAAAAGTGACTTAGACTTTTTCAAATCATTAAAGCGGGTTAACAACAACACCACCACCACTGACGGTGTTAGCAAGGACCAAGTTAGAGCTAACCAATACTTACCCTTGCCTCATAAAGCTGGTGCCCTCAACGAATGATCAGGTGACTTGGGCATGTTGATTGGTTGGCGCCGTTCGTAACTATTCGTTAAATCTATGCGTGTATTTATGTTTGTCCACGTGTAGGTGTGTGTGTGTGTGTGTGTGTTCGAGTACGGGTAAGAGAGGTGCGTTATTTCGCGAGAATCACGTCAGCAGTTGCAAAGTAAACGAAACAGCAAGTAGGCGAGTAGTAGTCGAAACAGACAACAAGAATTTGTAAACGTTGGCAGATGCGATAGGAGAGGTGCAACTAAAAATTATTTGGTACAGGTATGGTAACTGCGGTGCCGGGGAAATAGTTATGAGATTTACTGCAGTGTTTGTTGTTTTCTTTTCTTTCTTCTTTCTTTTCTTTTAGGAGCAGGGGGAGTTTCTCACAGTGACGGCAGTTAACGAAAAGATGGTGTGCTTCTCCATCTTACACTATTCTGCCATTTGCCAATTAGATGCTGCAATATATCTATTTGCTGACATTAAAACTAGAAAATCTGTAGAAATAGCAAAAAGAGAACAGGAGGTGAGCAGCCGGTAATCAACCGGGTCTAAGCAATACAGACAGCCATAAACACCCATGTACACGCATTTTCTCTCTCTTTCATACACACACAAGCCCAACAGAAAGAGAGGAGCACAAGGTGTTCACACATACAAAAGATATACGACTAGGTATTTTTTACCGGTTAATAATTGGCAAATTTGTGTCCTCTATCGAGATAAAGTATCGTTTATACATGAGCATCAAGAATATAAATTACGAAAGAATCCGGTTCGAAACAACGAAATAAATATAAGAAAAAGATAACTGATTAAATAAATAACAGAGAATAATATTGATTTTGAAAAGAATTAAAAGGAAGAACCCACGCCTAGTTAATTTAAATTATATGTTTTAAATGTCGGTTCATTGTGAGTTGAGTGTGTGTACATATTTAAGAAGATAGCAAACGATAGAGGAAAAGACAGAAAGAGAAATAATGGCGGCAACGGCCATGTCCGAAGAGGGAGCAGCGAGTTTGTCGCCAGGGGCTGAGACATTTTCATGACTGATTGTGGTTAATATCAACAAACTGGCTTTCTCTCTAGTATTTGATGCGTATCAAATAAAGTGTACGTGTCTTGTATAGTCGTAAGTTTTTCCGTATATAGGTGCACGATTGTGTACTTGTAGTATTCGTAAATTTCGAATGGGCTGAAGTAGATATACGCCTATGAACAAGTTTAGTGCACGTGTGTTCTTTTGCATATGCCTAGGTGGTTGTCTGCAAATTGTTGCTTTTGTATGTCAGGTTACCTGACTTGTGACTCTGGTGCGGTGTGTAGTGAATTGTGCTTTGTTGGGCTGTGCGTGTGCAGTGGTTGCAATGGTGTAGATATTAAACGAGCGCCGGGCTAAAAGCTTCCCGGGAGACCTGCACAAGCGGTTCTCATGAGTCGGGAGTCGGGAGTAGACGTCTGTGTTGCTAGTGTACTGGAATGCTTGTAGGCCGCGCTCGTTAATATTTACGCACGCACGCGCAAATATACACACGCGCGCGCATTTGTATATTAACACATTTCTCTAGTCGTGTTATATATACACACAGACACATTTATTTTAAATGTTTATCTATATACAGTACACAAGTTCAGAGGAAATAAAATTTCATATATGTATTAAAATAACTCTGAAAATGAAAGTTGCAGCTCTTTCGACATAAACTTTAGATTTCTTTAAATAACGTTTTAAATATGAAATCAGATGTTGGAAATGGAATTATCACAAAACCTATTTGAGAACGAATAACGTTAAGTATGTCTGAATTTCTTAGATGAAGCATTATCGTTTCGTTATTCTCAGGTTTCGACTGTCTTTTATTTAATCATATTTTTACTGCTTTTTTTAATGTTACATTCAAGTCCCTTTTAAATCCTACAACTGTTACTCAGCATGGATTGGAAATACGGAATTCCCGTTGGAACCTTATTCTTAATTTCTGATTCAGCTTAATTAGTCTTAAGGTGTAAATACGGATTGGGAGTTGCGATAAAAGACAACAGAAATAAAAAAAAGAAAGAGAAAAACTAGTAAAAAATTGCTAATAGTTTATCAAGTATGTAGCACGTATATAGAGTAATATCTGAGAGACATCTATACATATATTTCTGTTTGTGTATAAATGAGAGTGTTAGTGTAATTGTACAAACATATTTGCTGCAGAAACGACAGTAATACCTTTTACGAATTCTTCATCTCAGGACAAAGACTATCAACCACTAAGTGAATGAGCATTTCAGGTGGCTCAAGATTAACCTTGTGTTACAAAAGATTTGAATGACCTTAACCTGCATGATTGGCAACATATTTTTATTGATTACTAATAGTCATCTATGACTTTTCTCAACTCAAATTACAAGTCACAAATCGGGGGCGGAATCTGGGAAGATGATATTCTATTACCTGTTTCCTCTGCTTACCAAGTAGAAATAACACCCCGAGTAAAAATTATATTGTTTTAATGTTCATCTTTTCTTATTAAATGTCATCTGATTCTTATAATAGAACTTCTCAGTTGCACATACATTGAAAATTTTATATTTTTATACATCTTTCATACTTTTAATTTCTCCGCTATCTCCCATATTTACCTGAAGAGGCATGTAAATTGGACAGAGATTGCATATACATGAATCTTCTATCCCCACATCGTGAACGAAAATGAACAAAGTTGCATGATATTGTGAGATATTTTTGGTGTACCATAAGTGGCAGCGATACTTCCATAAAATTTACCTCTCTCTCGTAGGTACTTCCACTAATTCGCGAATAATTCGCGAAACCTAATGTTTAAAATTAATTTTTAAAATTTAAAAACTCTTGAAACTTTCATTTTCGTTTTTATTGAAAGCTAAAGGATTAAATTTACTATTTCCAGTAACCAAAAAATACTCTGTAATGTATTTCAAACAGAAATTATGTTGATTGGAGTGCGATTCACTTTTTTGACTAAAAATAGCTGATTATCGCCCTTTTTAGTCATGTGTCATCGCAATGTAATTTTTTTTATTAAAAAAGTCTTCCAAAAATAAAATATATTTTTCTGAAACTTTAGATGAGGAATATTAACCGATTTAAAGTATAATTAATCTGATTTGAAACAAATATTATTTACTTTAAGTTGAAAATATCAGAAATGGATTTTTAAAACAAACAGTAGCAGTGATTAAGTACTTGTTAACTCTCGTAAATCACTTAACAAGTGCTTCTGAAGGTATTGACAGTTTTATTGTTGTTCTACGGAAACTATATCTGCTAAAACATAATTTAAGAAAATGATGGGTGAACGCTGTTTTTATATAATTTTCAAGTACTCAGTAATCTTAAAAATGTTGGAAATATTCTCCGTAATCTAATTTTAGGAATGTTAACTTTAAATTTACTATAGTCATCTATCTTATTTTCTGATAATGTCGTATATGGTCACCCATAGTTTCAAAATGGATACCTTCATCCCTTTATAAAAATTTCTTAATTATTTTAAAAATCTTGGTGCGTGATGATTTATATTAAGCTTTTCAATTTTAGCTTTAACGAAGTGAAAGTTTTGATTTTTGAAACTTTATAAATTATTATTATTAAAAAAAATGAAAACAGTTCTTGTAAAAATTCATTATTCATCGAAAAAATTGTTCTTTTCAGACTATAATGTCCTTAATATATCTTATTTATAAAAGCAATTAAAAGCTTATCTAGATAAATAATGTAATAGTTTATTGCAGTTTTTATTTTACGATTCGAAGCAGATTTTCGGGAACTGAATAATTGTTTGAAAAAAAAAAATAATAGATGATTTACAATCTCCAAGAATCTTGTTTAGCGAATAAAACAAATTTGGCGGACGGAATTTAATTTTTAGAAATTTTATGAAATTAAGTAATTGGGGGAAGTGGGTAACAGAGATAAAAATATTTTTAGCATGATTTTTTAAAAATAATAATTTCAAAAATAAATTCATTCATTTGTGAGTAATTCCTGAAAGTTTAATTAAATTCTGTTAATTATTTGATTTTTGCAAGAATTTCCAAATCAATGTGTTATTTTACCGGAAAAAGGTGCTAAAATTTCCTTAAGTTTTCATCATGCTATGCTGTTTTTAGAAAAAAAGTGGTGGTACCTCCGAGTCATGATCAGGGGAAGATTTTCTAAGTGTTGTTACTACTGTTTTTTGCAGCAATAGTTTATATGAAATTCTTTCAATCTCTCTTCATGTGTCTGTGTGTTATAGCATGCTTGTGATACAAAGCTGAAAATACAAAGTAAGATAGATAAACTGATAAATAACGCATTGAGACATAAATTCCCTTACAGATAATATAAACATATCATGCCAGGAGCTGTCGGTGAGTAATTTTCACACAAAGCCAATAAACCTTCTGTTATTTTCTGTCTGATTACATTCAGCCAACTTGTGAATATTTCACTCATAAAATCATTTAATATTTTATTATTAAAGACCTGCATGTATTCACAGGTAGAACACCCAATTTTCATTCAACAGGTTTTCTTTAATTCTTCGGAAATATCGAAATTTCGTGTTCTATGCACCAATTGTAATCTTTGCCAATGGTATCTTCTTTATCAAGTATTAAGTTACCATCTAACCGTTAATGTATAGCGTTATTTTCATTGTCTTTTCTTTCATCTATAAAGAGGTTCTTAACAGGGCAAATTTAGAGAAAGATTTTGCGGCTGTTACTATTATTTCATCGCTGACGTTGATACGAATTTGACCTTTATAAAAGAATTTATTCAACCAATCTTCTCATCACGCATTTCTAAGCGCTTGGATTTCATTTGTGTCATCAATTCAGAGTAAGTTGTATTTTTTTTGTAATTGGCACTTTCGATAGTGATCATTTGGAAATGCAAAACTTATTTATAGCTTCGACCGAAAATCTCAAGTAGTTTTCTATAGACAGGATCATTAAACGCCCTTTGGTAAAATTGTAATGTTATTTTTTTTCGCTGATTGATATTATCTTTTTCAGTAACTAATGTTATCATTGTATCAAAAATGTTCCAATATCGATATTTACTATAATTACTGTATAAAGCCACAAGCAAGAGACACCCAGTTAGGCTCCACGGTAGTAATGGGCTGCTAGATTGACTTGCTAAACATTGCTCCACAGTGAAGTGCCATTAAGTATTTCTATTAATTCTATTTTCCAAATGAAGAAAAGACTTGTTTTAAAAATCTTGACTTCTCTCTAAGCATTATCTGATCCGATCTATTGTACAGTGATGCTGAGGAAGTACAAAATCTATTCAACCTGATCAAAGATTCCCCCCACCCAAGAATGCATCCCTCGGTTGCTTTAATGGCAGAAGCAAAGACCGATAAGCTCAGCTATTTTGGGGCAGCTATTCACATGAAAAATGACCGTGAATCTCGTTTTAAATCTGTGGCCGCACTAAATGAATATTCTGCCCATACAAGACAAGAAAAATATGCATAGTTTGATATTTATTTTGTATACTTACTAAATTAATATGAGTCTAGTACATGGTTATTTCAATTCATTTACTATTAATGTTCTATTTCGTAATGTTGAACACTTTTTTTACAAAAAATGCTTGCCTTAAAAGCGTTATCTTAGAGTAATAAACTGGTTGACAGTTGTTTAGGCGAAAACAAACTTTGTGTGTGTGTGTATATATATATATATATATATATATATATATATATATATATAATTTATTTTCCCCAAAACATGGTGATAATGCCACTAAGACATAAGGGGTTATTGGGCGTGAAAGAGAATGAAAAGACTTTAGTAAGGAGAATAAAAGAACAGGACTCAAGAAGACAGAAGGTGGCGATTGGCATTGCATTTAAATTTTTGAAGATTGTAGGTAGCAGAAAAAACAGACGAGAAGTGCGAGAGAAAAAATGATTAGAATAGAACTGAAATGAAAACTAGTTGCCAATCTAGTAGTATGCTTAAATTCATGCAGTCGGGGTACCAAGAACAATTCCCATGAAAATATTTACAGAGGGAAGCTAAGTCACGGCGATGGAAAGTGACTGAAGTTGAGATACCAGGTCATGATTTTATTTGGATTTTGTCGAGAATCTCTAGATATATTGCAGGAGCAATATACCAGGTATGGTAGAAATATTCAATGCACGGACGAATGGTAGATTTATAAATGTGTAAGATGGATTCTGACGAAAAAAATGAAACCAAATTTCATAGCAGTAGAGCTAGCAATTGATTCAAAATAATCGCTCAATGTCTGTGGAAAAAACGAGCCTAAAGATACAATGAGCAGTTCACCTCGAGGTTAGCATCAGAGATGCTGATGAAAAGCCAAAAAGGTTCTCTATGGTGATTAAATGATAGCAATCTTGATTTGGAGACGTTAACATTTACAAGCCATTTCTTGCCCCAGTTAACCATTGATTGGAGGTCATTCTTTGTTAGACCTATCAGACTTACTACTAAGACATGAATAAATAGTTGTGTCACCAGCACAGATGACATCAGGAAGGCCATTGATGACGATAAGAAACAACACAAGTCCAAGGATAGAACCCCGCATTAATGTGAAATTAGAAGCGTGTCCGTTCAACTCGGGCTTCATTACAGGATTTGTTAATAACGATTGGATTAATCCAAATATTCGTCCAGAGGCACCTTGAGCTTGTGGAGAAAGCCAGCATGCGAAACCATGTCGAACGCCTTCGAAATATCTAAAGCCACAGTGCGAGCCTCTGAGATAAATTCAGTAATAACCGTTAACACATCGACGATATAACTAGAGAAACGAAAGCCATACTGTTTATCCGATAGAAGACGGTGTGAAATGAGATACGGGGTCTACTTTGGAGATGATAGCAGAAATAGTGATTGAAAAGTAACTCCCTGTTTATATATATATATATATATATATATATATATATATATATATATATATATATATATATATATAATATAAGGTGCCGTCTAAATTATGTAAAAATAAAAATAACACTGATATCTCATTTTAACAGGTATATTTACCAAAACTATACAAAAATATCTTGAAATACTAAAGAGTAAATTTATTAAAAAAATCGTCATTAGCTTCAACCACGGCATCCACACGACTTCGGAATCTCCTGCAACTCTTCTTTGCGGTCTCCTTGTTTAAGTTGGTAAATGCTGTCATAATTCTTGCCTTTAGTTCATCTTTGGTGTTACAAGGAATTTTGTTGGTCTCTCACTTAACTGCGCCACACATATAATAATCAAGAGGTTTGCAGTCTGGGTAGTTATGTGGCCAGATGTAAGGGGTGATGTGGTCGCAGAAATTGTCCGACAGCCATGACTGGGTTCTCTTGCTTGTGTGGCATGATGCAGAGTCCTGTTTCAAGGCGTAGGTACTTCCAGCAGTCACCCTCTTAACAAAGGCCAGCACTACCCCCGCAAGGCACTTGATGTAGACCTCCGTGTTGTGTCTGATGCCCTCACCAACAAATTCGAGAGTTCTTTTCTTATAAGAATGGTCAGAGTGAGTTTTCCGAGCTGCCATACCTTCGTAATCGCCATTAGACTCATCCAACTCTTTCCGAATCCACTGCACTGTCCTCAGATTGACGCACAAACACTGAAATGTTCGTATTGGAGCTTCGGCGCGAATGTCAAGCAGTACAGCATGTCGTTTCCAAATTTATGGTGGGGTGAATTGCGTCATAGTGCTCTTTTTCTCACAACCGACCTTACTATACTGTACAGTCGACCAAAATCAAAAACAAAACAACGCACATGCGCGAAATTAAAAATATAATATGGTGAAAATTTACTCATCGCACCTCTCTCTCTCTCTCTCTCTCTCTCTATATATATATATATATATATATATATATATATATATATATTTATATATATATGTGTGTGTGTGTGTGTGTCTTGTAATTTGACTTTGAACAGCAAATAAACTATAATTGAAAATCTGAATCGATTATGTTTTATATAAATTGTGCTTTTATTTATTTGATCCTTTGATGGTGAGATTAGTGGATTGTTTTTGAGATGTTTCTGAAGGTGTGGTATTTTAAAATATATTTGTATCGTATTAAACAGACAACTGGTAGAAGCAGGCTATAATTAAATAATGAATGTTTTTTCATTATAAACAGATCTTCGCTGGAATATTTTGATGAATTTAATAAAACTGAGATAAAAGACGTTAACAGACAAACTAATCATTACGTCATATAGTCGTTGTAGTCGTTGTCGCTATTCGAATTTAGGTAAACAATTTCGCCACAAGTCCTCTCATGATAGATTCCTGAGGTACTTTCAACACATGCTGTACATTCATATAAATTATGTCATATGTTATATATATATATATATATATATATATATATATATATATATATATATATATATATATATATATATATTTATATATATATATATTTATACATATATGCATTTTTAATGACGGTGAACAAGTTTCTACTGGATTAATATCTGAAATTGGCAACGCGGGCAATATTATGTTTTGTAGAATGTAAAAGAGTATTGTTTTGCATGAATATATAGTTCAACTTAAAGTTTTTGGTTGGGAATTTTATCACTTAAAATTGTCTTCTCAATAATTTAAAATAGCCCTCTGTATTTATTACGACAATTTTAGTTGTGTTGGTTGACTATTTCCATAAAGGACCAAGCCTCTAGCTCAGCCATCAGGCTCTCTAATTTTGTTCTATATTTATTAAAAATGATGTTGAAAAATTAGTTTCCATGTATTTTTCTTCATCTAAATTACATTTTTCTTTTGTTGATGTTTACTTAAAGGTGATTAGCTGACTTTTATCATGTCCTTCTTTTCCTTCTGTTTACACTTGCAACTCCAGATTCTTTGCTTATTACCCTTTTAATTTTTCTCGAATCTCTTTTGTGATATTCTTAAAGCCTATTTTTCTTGTTTATATTTTCATTATTAACTGTGATTAGTTTTACTGTCATCTTATTGTGTATTGTCGTAATGGTCAGATCATTACATTTGAGCAGAGTGAATCCGAATTAAAGAATTAGTCGTCGACAAAACTTGAATTTGCACCCTATATCCAGGAACCTCGTCTGACATAAACGTCGTCTACGCATATTTACGACGATAAACTAAAATAAAGATCAGTTAAAAATTAATATGGAAAATATTGTATTTAATAAATTCAGACAGTAGGGAACACTACTACTACTAGATAGTAAGCAAACAATATGGTGTGAATAATAGGATGGAGGGTCGCTATATGACTTGATATATCACTCCTCCAATTCTTTAAGATTTCATGTCCAAACGGTATAGTTGATGTCTATATCGGAAAGTATCCTTTTCATTGGAGTCTATACTTTATTTGCGATTCATGCCGTTTACTTTAACGGCCGCAAAATGTTAAATAGAAATAAAAACGCGAAAATCTAGTCAAAATTAATAATGAAAATGAGTTTTATACGAACCTAGTCAAAAATAGTAAAGCTATCACATCTCGACGATTGAGGATTCACACCATTACCAAAGAAATGGTAAAAACACTAAAACCATGTTTTAATCATGAAAACTCACTTTTAATGAATCTTTCAGCTTTGTTCTGTTCTTTGAGAAAATCTGAAGTAGACATTTGTTATCTGGGAAAATAGATTGTCTGAGAGTAGTATATTCGCTCGATTCTTTAAAATAATGGGCGAGTCGTGGTAAATAACTTTCTGGGCTGGGAAAAAACAGAAGTTGCTACTAAAGAGAAAATATGCAGACATTCAGATTTGGAATAACAGTTTAAAGCATAATTTTGTGTAATTATTTCTTATTCTCTACATTCTGACTAAGAAACAAAGATAGCAACTTCACATTAAAGAAATAAAGGAAATTAATTAAGATTAGTAGTATAACATAATTACTCGCTGATTTTGTGACCCATGATCACCGGTATATTTAAAATCTGTTTGCAATCAAGTATATTTTTAACGTTGTAACTCTTGTGCTGGTTTTGTCTTGTAAAAGCTGATAAAAATAGAATGTTTTAATATTTGTTTGAACCGGTTTTGTTTTCATGCAAATCAACCAATATGTACAATAGAATACCTATTAACCGTAATCTACAGGTAAATGTTTGAAATAATTTATTAATTTAAACCGGTATAAATTATCCTTACACTTGGAGCTACACATATCCCACTTTACATTCAGTATATTTATATCTACTGTTTTCTACTGTTTGCATTACAGTTTCTAGTTGGATTTTAATATTTCGTGAAAGAATGATACTCTATCGTAAAACGAAATACCTAACATGTGGCAACAAATAGGTGAAATAAATACATCAAAACTTTCTAATGCTTTCATATATATATATGCAAATCAAATTTAGGTAATCAGAGAAAAAGGAACAATAATCACAATTGTAATTTGGCGCCGACTTTATCAGTAAATATTCGGTTTTTCGTGTCTATGCTCACAGACTTTATTGTTACTCCACTACTCACTTGGTGAGATTTGGGTATTTTCTGAAGTAACAAATTAAACATTTATAATACGGCGAAACAACGAAATTTACATTTTTTTTTACTTAAGATTTGTTTTAGTACAATTTAGCTTCATTCTGTATAATGTGCATTGAAAATTAGAAAAAGCAATTGTCAGTGGTCAGGAAATCATATATTCTTTAAGGTTCTTAAAGTGTATACCTAATTTATTTGCTAATGGTAACTGTGAAGGTTAATACTTCTATAAATATTTTAATGAACTTTAGACAAAAACTACGAAATTTTAAAATGACGCTGATAAACTGGGTGTACATTTTTTTCAGACAGATTTTTCAACCAAGAGATGCTATATTCGATAGCTGAATCTGGTATAATAATACAAGTGTAGGGCACACAGTAAAGATTTAATATAACTTTATTCATCATGATGTAAATATTTAAACATTCAAATAATAATCATAGTACTATTAACAGTTTATTTATTTACTAATAGGGCCGCATAAGCAGATAAAGACTGTTGCCTCAATCTTCCATGTGGAAGAAAATGCATTCGAAATCACAGATTTTATTGCAGTTCGAATAAGGACTCGTGGGAAATATTCAACAACCCCAGCCAACAGGTAAACTCGAGAAATTTACTCAGTCTTTATTTGTCTGATATAAGGCAAAGGGAGAAATACAGTGACGAACGAACGAACTCAGTAAAGTTGCATTAGCCAGTAAGGCTTACTTGCTATCAATGGTTCTGTGATAGGCACATTTTTTGAAAAAATATCCAAACATTACACTTCGCCTGTGTGATTGTACAGTAGGCTATAATAAGTTTTTAGCCACCTTTGATTACAACAATTTTGGCTTATTTAATAACGTCTCTTCTTTTTTTTCAGACAATATTGTGCTAGTATCAAGCTACTCTCACCCATGAACAATAGTTGACTTATATCTTGCAATGAAAGTTCATGGAAGTAAGGAAATTAGTGAATTTCAACGACGGCAAATAATAGGATGGCATCAGTGTGGTAAGTCAAATAGAGAAATTGCTAGGTTTTTCCAGATTAATCATCAAACGGTTAATAATATTGTCAAGAAATTTAATGAAGAAGGCCATTGTCGTGTGGAACAACGTTCAGGAAGACCAAGCATCATGTCTGAGCAAATGAAAAGGGTACTTAATAGGGAAGTAATCAGAAACCGTCGCTAGAGCGCCAAAGATGTCGCCAACAGCATGGAAATGTTGCGACGAGAAAGACTCTGAAAGAGCTAGGCTATCAAAGAAGTGTTGCAAGAAAGAAGCCCTTGATTTCAGAGGTTAACAGGAACAGGCGAGAGAATTCGAGAGCAAAGATTATGAATTTTGCCGGTCTGTAATTTGGTCAGATGAAAGCAAATTCTGCCAATATTCAAATTCGAGATAGTTTTGTTTGGAGAAATCAGAATAACACTTGAAACACTGAATATCTGCAGGCAACCGTGAAACATGGAGGAACTAGAGTAATGGTATGGGGCGCTGTCTGGTTTGGATGGAAATCTGAGCTTATTCTTGTTGACAAGCGGTTGAATGGTCCATAATACTGTCAAATATTAGAGAAAGTACTACTCCCACTATTTGAAATCAATCAGATTGACAAGAATGTCTTGTCAGATTGACAAGAATGTCTTTTCCAAAAAGATGGAGCGCCATGTCATACAAGGAAAGTAGCAAAGGCCTGGAAGGAATCGCAAGGAATCAAGTCACTACCATGGGTAGCCCAAAATCCTGACATGAATCCAATAGAGCAAGTTTGGGAGCACCTTGGCCGAAGACTTCGAGAGCGTGCAACCAAAATTACATCAGTGGCAACCCTTAAAGAAACATTGCAAAAAGGAGTGGCAAAATATGGATCAGACAATTGTTGATAACTTGATCAAATCCATGAAAAATCGAATACAAGTACTGAAACTAGAAAATGGAGGACCTACTCCATACTAGTTCCAAATACTGTTTATTTATGTTGAGTAGGCATTACTTAATTAAATTTTGAAATTGGATGCAGTTTATGTCTCCTGGCTAAAAACTTTTCTTAGGCCACTGTAATATGGATAGGAGTACTATAAAGTAAAAATAAAAGTTAATTTCTTTTTTATTTTATAAAAATCGAAAGAACTTTTCATGTTAGCCAATATAAGAATAGATTTTTGCGCTCATGCAAATTGTGTGTATATTTATATTTTCTATCGCCAAATAGTTGCGAAAGGTGGAACTGGAGAGAGTGAGATATAGGGCGGAGGAGATGCTGTTGTAGTATTTGTTCCGTACCGGGTCCTTCCACCGTCCGCCTTTTTCCTCGGATCTGTTCCGTAGCGTGGTATTTGACTGGTTATGACTAAGTAAGACCAGTGGCCCGAATGGAGACTCTCGGGTTCCCTACGTTCAAATAAACTGATCTTGTGTTGCATTCTGATTCAGTGGGTAGTCAAAAGTAAATATTAAGGGAATATTTGTAAGCTGTATTTGTTGGCTAAATATTGTATTCGGTGTGTGCTTTTTTTCAAAATTATAGACTGACTTCACAGCAAAACACCGTTTGTTATTTTTGTTTATTTTTTAAAAAAATAAAAATGTACTTGGAGTACTTGCGCGTCACTAACATAAGGATAGGATTTAAAAATGCACATTTTTATCACTTACACGGATATAAACTGTATCAACAGAATTATGATATATTCATTGAACAGCCACAATAAAGTTTCATTTTGAAGAGATTTTACGGAAGAAGTTTGGCCACATGCTACTTTTTAGTCAACCATAGATATTTGACGATGTGGTAGTGCGAAAGTATGTTGATTCATATCTTTTCTAAAAACGTTAATTCTAAGTGAACATAAACAACCTCAGACAAAATTTGAACTCGTTTTGCAGATTCCATTTTCCGTACTGGTAACTGTTACGTTACTCTACACTTAAGCTCTTACTAGACATATTAGACTAGACCTTAAACCGTAAGAATATCAAAATCGATCTCGGATCAGTCGTAAACAGCAGATCGCTCGATATGTTAAAAGGGGTTGACCTTATTAACCTTCCAAAAATAAAAAGTAAAAGTATCCAAAAAGGTACATAAATTTAAAGTTACTTGTTTGCATTGGCCTTTAGAATTATTTTTAACCACTAAAATAAATATTTTATATATCTATATGAATAATTAAAAAAAAAGTAAATTTTTTATGTTGTTTATGTTGTGAATTTTAAACATAATTGAATAATTTTATAAATATTCATAAACTTTTTCGCTACTTGTGCTGAAATCTAAATGACAAAGAAGATAAAGTAATCAGATCAGGAGGAAAATTTCAATCAATACGTGACAAGCTGATCAAAATAATTTCAGCTGAAACAAAAAACTTATGGTTAATTAGGACAATTTTAAAAAATGTTTTCTTGGATGACAGTTGCATACATTATATCCGGAATTTCACCCTTTAAATAATCTGCGATATAGTAAAAAGAGTAAAATTAGCAATCCGCCTAAAAGATGAACAGACGAATAAGTAACAAAGGGAAGGGGCAATTTGATTTTTAAGGGGGGCAATTCGAGAATGAGTTATTAACAGTGAATTTTTTCTAGTGAGTCTGTATGAGTATAAGTGAGTGTACGAGTTAATACATACGGTGCGTTTACAGTATGCATACATAAAATATTTTTGTGTATTTATGTACATGTGTAAATACATACGTACTATATAATATCTATTTATATTAGTAACACAATATTTTTTATAAATATTGTAAAATTCTAAAATTAAATGATAATACTATTTCATATATGCAGTCTCAGGTTCTTTAAGAAAGTTAATGGCCTTTTAGGCTTCCTTCATGTGAATAGGAATTCACTATTTGAATAATAAGAATTATATGTTACAAGTGAGGGGCATCAGGATTTTAGAGATGCTTAGGTGGGGCATGGCCAAAAAAGGTTGGGAATTGCTGATATAGACAGAATAAGGAGGATGCTTATATTTAACATCAAGAAAAGGCAGCTGAAATTTTGGGGTCAAGTAATGAGAAAGGAGAGCTTGGAGAATCTGATACTTACAGGGCGGATAGAGGGAAAGAGTGACAAGGGAAAGCAACGTGTGACATACTTAATGGGCTTAAGCAAGTGGATGACAAAACAGAGTTTGGGAAAAGTAGCAAAAGGACAAAACATTGAGAACTACAAGAGATAGGGAGAAGTGGAGAGACATGATCTCCTACGCCCTGAAGTGAAACGACACATAAAAGAAGATGCACAGATTTACAACAACTGACAAAGTTAATATGGGTATATTGATGTTGCGACGTCTTTTTTTAATCATTTCACCCTGAGTCAGACGATGATCCCACTAAGACACAAGGGGTTACTAAGAGCGAAAGAAAAATTTTATGCGTGTTTGCCTAATGGAGAAGGATTAATGAATCTGAAAGCACTCTTATACGAAAGTAATAATGACTGTCACAAACTGACAATGAAAATAAATAAAATCAAAGAAAATACACTGTATAACACTCACCACCACCCATAAAGGGCCGATAAAAGTTTTTGGATCGAAGAAGACGTCCTTTTCAAACAAAAAATTTGATGTTTTTGGAAGGGGGTTCGAACCTAAAACTTTTCAGCAACCATCTTGTGTATTACCAATAGTGGTTATAAAGTTAGTTTTGTAAAGTATTCGTCACTGAGTTCATGCCTGGTTGAAAATCTCATTAATGTGATTTTATGCCAGACAAGTCTAAGCTTAGAATACAATAGGTACTTGCCGAAAATTGATATTCAATTTGATATTCATATGATTCACTTGAATTTATTTCGATTGATTGCTTCAATTTCAAATGATTTGATGTAAACTTAAGTACCAAAAGATTCGACCACTGGATAGCTTAATCCTTCCCTATTTGTAGAAATAGACTTAACTGGATGACGTATCTGTAGCGTCATGGTAGTATAGCTACAGCGACTATGGGACGTGAACAGGATTTAATACAATTGCAGAATTATTGTTAGGGTAAAAAAGGTGGGGTCTCCATTCATCGATGTAGCAACTAGTTTTTTGTTTTTTTTTTGACAAGAGTAACAAATGCATACAAAGAACATATGAATTTCAGATAGACTTTAGCGGTCCGTAAAAATTTCGGGTGCCTATAGGTGATGCAAAAATGAGGCTACCAACGACTGACAATGATGGCATCCGCTGAACGAAGAGGGAAATCGTATTAGATCACATCAAAGCTACTGCCTCTCAACCTTTCAGTAAACGTGTTCTACAACATACACTGCATTGGATGGAGTTTTGTAGTCGTCGACCATCGAGGGTCTTACTATTGACATCACGGTATCGGACACCGCGTCACCTCTATAATATTGTTTTCCGTCTCTTTTTAATGATACGCTACATTTTTCTATTGGATTAATATCTGGAGAGTTTGGGGGGCATTCGCTTAATTTGGTGTCTTTGAAAATTTTTTCCGAAAAGGTGAGTAATAGTCAGTTTTGAAGTATTGCCTCACTAGTTAGGAGTAAATCAGTGGAAAAACACAAAAGCAACTATTACAAGTTACTATAACAAACATAATTGCCAGTTTATACAATTAGACATAAAGGAATTTTACCCATCCATAACAAAAGCCATAATAAGGTCATCACGTTAGCTCAGGAACAAATAAAAATAAACACAAACGAAATCGATATCATTAAACACTTCCGTAAATCACTACTATTCCACAATGAAGACGCATGGATAAAGAAAGAAGGGATCTTTGACACTACAATGGGGAGCTTTGACGGTGCATCCCTGCGAAATTATAGGTATATATTTACTACATGAACTTAGTGAAATAATAGATAACAAATGAGGCAGGATTCTACAGGAACGACGGTCTCATAATCTTAAGAAACTACAATAAACAAAACACAGACAAAGCTAGAAAAGCAATAATAAGGATTTTTAAAAATAACGGATTGACATAGATATAAAAACTAACCTAAACAAAAGTAGATTTTCTAGATGTTACCTTCAACCTAAGAAAAGGCACATATAAACCATACAGAAAACCTAATGATAAACCACTGTACATATACACATCCTCCAATCACCAGCCTTTGATAATCTAACAGATAAAAAAATCGATTAAACGTAGGCTTTCCGACAATTCTTGCAACAAAACCATATTTAACGAAGCTAAGAAAGACTAGGAACCAGCCCCAAAGGATAGTGGATTCTGGGTAACACTCACATACTCACCACGGAGCACAATAAAGGCCAACAGGAAGAGAAATATCATATGGTCCAACCCACCGCACAGCAAAAATATAAAAACAAACGTAGGTAAAATATTCTTCAAACTCTTAAACAAACACTTCCCGGAATCAAACACTCTACACAAAATATTCAATAAAACTCTGTAAAAATCAGCTACGGTTGCACCGAGAACATGGCACAAATAATAAAAAAGCACAACAGGAAAACTATCAACGAACAAATTAAACCCACGTGTAACTGTAGAATAAAGAACGAATGTCCCTTAAACGATAATTTCTTACAAAACAACGCAATATACAAAGCCACGGTAAAATCACCAGATAATGAAGAAAAAGTATACGTAGGAGTAACTGAAGGACCCTGGAAACAAAGAAACTATGCACACAAAACATCTTCACAAAAAGTAAATACGCGAACAGCACAATGTATATCTGGGAAATTAAAAACAAAACACAAATCACACCAAAAATATCATGGAAAATAAGGAAAAGATCATCAGCTTACAAAAATCAATCAAAAGCTTGCAAACTTTGCTTGAAGGAAAAAATAGCTAGTATTACCTTCCAAGGACCAAAATAAATAACTGAATAAACGATCTGAGCTCATCTCAAAATGCAAACCTGAAAACAAATTTTTACTACGTTACTTAATAATCTAAAAATGAAATGAATATATACAAATAAACAAAATAATAAAAAAAAAACAAGTAAAATAAATTAACCCAAACAAATAATAAAAAATTAACAAGCCACTCCCGTTAGAACAGACGAAATAGAATTAAAAAATACATAAAAACAATTAAAAATAATAGCCAAAATAAATAAATAAATAAAGTAAGTAATAATAAACAAATTAACAAACCAATCCCGCTAAAATAACTGTTAGAATAGACTACAACAACCAATCCAAGGATTGGACGTAAAAATAGCTATAACTACTATATAACGATAACAAAACATTAATATGTTACTCAAAAATCGAAAACCAAATCGAGTAAATAAAATATACAAAATGAAAAATAAGAAAATGAATAAAATAAAAAAAATAAATAAAAAATAATCCAAATAAATAAATAAATGAACAAATCGCCCCTGCTAAAATAACCGTTAGAACTAATAAAAATAAGCATATATAAGCAAAAACAAGTAAAGATAATAAATCCAAATAAATAAATTAAAAACTGCCCCCCTCGCCAAAATAACAGAATAGACTATGGTAAGCAATCTAAGCATTGAACGAATATACAGCCTTAATTATCTTCCCAGACCAAGATTACCTATTAAATAAGCGACCTAAGCAAATCCCTCCAAAATTTTTTACTACGTTGATAAATCATCAAAAACCGAAAAGAATAAATAATACAAAATGAAAATGAAAAACAAATAAATCAACCCAAACAAATAAATAAATAAGCCAGAATAAATTACCTACAATTCACCACTGACCCATATATATATAAATCGTCAAGGAAAAATCTAACATTCCGCTGCCTGACGATTGCGCCTAGCATGAAACAGCCTGTCGCCCCTGTTGACTTCAATGTTCACTTATATATATATATATATATATATATATATATATATATATATATATATATATGTGTGTGTGTGTTTTTGTAACCACACTTTTTAATAGTCGATCTAATTTCTTCATTTTTATTTTAGAAAGAACACTTAGATGGACGTTATGGAGTCGGTCATGTATCACTTTAAGTTTCTGTAACTAGGGGAGGTCTTTTAGCGATAAAGTTCATGGTAAAAGTCTCTGGGAAGATTAAATTCTTTGATTTTATTTTATCCTTTTTCGCCCCGCATATACAGTCGTGTGCAAAAGTTTAAAACTACCTTGTGATTTTCATGTAAAATACACAATATAGCAATATAGGGTGTTCTATAATATAAATTTATTATGCAAAATCATTGAATCACATAATACATAGTAATTCAAAAAGTAAATCCACAAATTTGAGAAACAGTCAGTCATATTAGGTAGTTTTTTCATGAGGATCGAGCAAATTTGGGAATGTTCGCCTTTGTACTTTATTACAGCCTGTAGACAACGAGACATGCCGTGCACCAGACTTTTGCAGTACTCAGCAGTTATATCACCTATCCAAACTTGTTTTATAGCATTTTTCAAGAATGCACTCACTATTTTTGAACGGTGACAGAGATCACGTTCCTGCACTAATGTATCGCAACCATGAACAGTCATATGAAGTTCAAACTTCTGCATTTCAAGGTACCTGGTGATGTTCATTGTCGTTCCAGGGGTAAGAAGAAGTGTCTATCTGTCCATTTAGTGGACATACCCCCTCCCCCCCCAAAAAAAAAAAATCATGACACTGGGAGGATGTTTCACCTTAGCTTGGGTATAGTGATAATCGTATCTTGGGCTTCTAAGCTTACGAACTTGCCGTTTTCGCTGGACAAACTACTGGACAGTGGATCCATCCGAAAAAAGGACTCTATCTCACTTCGCTTCGTCCCAGTTCCTGTACTTCTTAATAAAGGCTATCCGCTTGGCTTTCATGGGTTCGGTTAAGCGAGGTTTTTAGCAAGTTTACAGGCTTTCAACTTGAAATCCTGAACAAGGCATCTACTGTACGTTTAAGAAGCAGTGAAGAGCATATTTTCTTACAGAAACTGGTTGGAGACGGAACAGCTATTCGCCGGATCAAATTGTCATCACAAGGTGTCGTAAATTCCAAAATTCTTGAATTTGATAATTGTCTGCTGAACAGCCGTTTTGCTACAAGACACTTTGTTGAAAATCTTCCTTTCAGAAAGTCCTTCCTTGTGTAAAATCAAAATTTGAACTCTTTGTATTTCCGACGAATAAGCTTTTTCTCCCATTTTTTTGACATTCAGAAAACTTGAAAAAAAAAAACAGGACTAATTTTCGAAGACAATGCACTGTTTTATTAACATGGCTGATTAGGATGATGTTATATAAGATGATGCAATCATAAACATAATCTGATGCAATCACAAGCCTGGAAATGAAAAAAAAAATTTGTTATGTAGTCTTAAATTTTTGCACACGACTATATATATATATATATATATATATATATATATATATATATATATATATATATATATATATATATATATATATATATATACACACACACACACACACACATACATACATACACACACTCTAGTGCATAAAATACCACTAATAATAATTGGATGTTGTCAAGGGGGGACGACAATTCTCTGCTACTGTTATCTCGACAAGTCAGTTACAAGAAAGTGGATTTCTCATGTACTCAATCACTACCCACTCTCTTTATTGTCAAACATTGTGACATACCATTGACAATATAATTTTACCCAGAGGACAGATCTCAAAAGAGTAGTAGGTTCATGTTTTTATTTATAAGCATTGGTGTGAAGTGAACATAAAGAACCTGAACCATAATTCGAACTCAGTTCGTTGGCTGCAATTTCCATAACGATAACTGTTACTCTACCTCAAGTTATAAATAACAAAGGGTTTGTTACGTGTCTTAACAGCGATATAGTCTTACAAATAGTATCAGGGCTCCTTTTTTTCTTCTATCTACTTAAATTTTAGTATAATAATATTTACCTTCACGTTATTTGTGGGGTGGGTGGTGTGAGTGAATCTTTTCAAAAATTGTCATATTTTGAGGAAAGTGGGAATTGATTTTATATTCTGAACGCTTGAACGGTCATTCCAATAATCAGTGGAAGAGTTATAAATAATGCAAATATGTAATTGAAATCCGTTTCTTGTTCGTTGAAAGGCAATGGTCGATGTATTATTTGATGTCAGTTTATTTCGTAGGTGTCATAGTCGGTTTGTAAGAAAATATTTTGCTTAACCCTCTATGTGATATTTTCAAGGATAAATAATACATTGATAATTATCATAAGTTAATTAGGATAAGTGATTTTAGTTTTCTGGTTGAATATCTGTGTTCATTTTATATTAAAAAGGAAACTCGAGATATTTTGATGTCAGCGATGGCACAGGCAGTTGTTTGGGGTAATCTTACAGTAATTTGTATTTGATCAAAATAATAAAAGCCAAGTCAATTCTTCAGAATACAGGGATTTTCAAACATTGTAAAACTCATCTTTGTTATTTTTTACAACTGGCACCAAAGAATGTATAATAGTAAATACGATAGAAGACGTCTGAAAAGTTGCGATAAAGATGTGGAAACTGATATGAAAGAATCAATGTATGATAGTAACAATTCCTCGTTTCAGTAATTGTCACGTAAAGGCTTAAATATCAATACCCTCTTCCGAACTGCCTTTCTCACCTTATTACCACAAACTTATGTTTTTCTTGAGATTTCCAGTTTGGGAACGCTGAGAGCAAATCCCATGTTTTGGAAATGGTCAGAGAATTTACTGGCAGTTTTCGAATTTTACAATAATACCAATCTCAACTACATAAAATAACGATATTTAGCTCATGTATATAAATCTATAAATTTTTGTTATTAATGACTATTAAGGTGGAGTAATAGCGGCTCGGATTGAGGAATCGGAACACCGAGTTCGAATTCCAGTCAAATCCATTACATTCACTTACGTGCTAATACCCTTGAGAAAGGTATGAATCCTCTTCTTCTCCCTCCAGCTATGGGTAAATAGCATAACAGACCGGGTTCTACAGCCTTGGATAGCAATTAGTCTACCGCAGAAAGAAAAGGCAACCTACTGCAGGAAAAAATCTGCCGCGTCAGTCATGTATCAAAAGTTACATGATTGCCTGGGCGTGTATCACGCATGGCATATAACCGAATGATTATTAATTTATTGGCACTAATTTGATATCAATTTATTGAGCTTATTTTAGTCTGAAACACTGCCAGAAGCACTTCCTATAAAGTTTTAATGAATTTGAAAATGTGCTATCGTTGTTTATACTGCTTCAAAGTCATAAATATATGAAGAATTTGAGCTGGCCAAGTAATTAAAAAACAGCTTAACTTTGAAAGTCACTCGATACACATGTTCCGTCAGAGCAAAGAAAAACATCTAACACAAATTTGTTATTCCTAGGAAACAGGAAGACTGAGTTTAAGTGTTGGTCGCGAAATCCGGTCTCTGTGAAAGCAAACAATGAAAACTGAGACGACAAACACATGGCTATATACAAGAGGAGGAAGACGTTGTAAATTTGAGGTTTATTTGGCGCACGGTCAATATCAATGGGATATTGGATAATTTATATATCTATCTATATGTGGACGTATTAGGTTGGTGCAAAAATAATGACGTAATAATGTCGTTTTTTGACGTATTTTTTAACGTCAAAAAACGACATTATTCCGTCATTATTTTTGCACCAACCTAATAGTTAATATATTAGCATCTATGTTTTGACTATATCATGGAGTACTTTTTTTTTTTTTTCACTTAGGTGCATATTGAGCAACTGACCCGCCAGTTGCTGCGAGGTCAGCCATTATGTTTCACGATGTCCAATACTTTCTTTCCACATTTACATGTCTATCTCAGGCAAGGTTCGTATCTGTCTGTGCATATATGTAACTAGATTAACTGGAAATATCTCGTACACAAACATATTCGACCGTAGATTATTTTCCTTATTTTTCTGATTAATCATTCCAAGTTTAACTTTATGACATTTTTCTAATCATTTTGCGTTAAACCAGTTTAATATCTTAATAATAAATAAGAGAGAATATTATTTTATTTCCACAATTAGTAATAATAAATTTTGCATAAATATTCGAATCTAGCAGAAAATAAGATCATAACAACAGCCAAACAAGAGCCATTCTTATATTCCATGCACGCTATAATATTTAATACCACTCTAGGAAGCCTATATAAATTTACTTTACAAATTAAACATTCATTCATTTTAAAATCATGCGAAAACCGAAGAGACCTTGAAATTGATTGAACTTTGTGAATCCAAGGAAGGTTATCGGAAAATTTCCAAGCGGTTGCACTGTTTTAACAATCATCTATAAACAGTAAAAAATTAGTACCGCATCAAAGATTGAGCCGATCAAAGGAGTTTTCAACAAGAAGAGGGGTGACTAAAATCATAAGAGGAGTTTCAGGTAACCAGAAATAGATCGGAAAGATATATAGACAAATTTAAAGAATGTTAGAATAGATGTATATTTCTCAACAATTTATATAATATTGAAGCGAAAAAGATATCACGGACATGTTGGAAGAAAAAGAAAAAAAAAATAAAGAAAAATATAAAAAGTTTCAGTTCGCATCCGCTAAAAGGTTTTGAATTAGTCGAATAATTATTAAAACCCATTTATTTGATCAAACGAAGCAAAAATTGACACGTTAAGATATAACCAGCTATATTACGTTTGGAGAGAAAAAAAAGAACACTATGCCCGATATAAATAAATAAATAAAAAATAATGCAGTATGGTGATGGATACATCATTTTATGTGGTTGCTTTAGCGCAGCGCGTATCCGGAAACTCGCCAAAATCGAGGATAAAATGGATTCGCTAAAATAGTTCATTCGCTCAAAAATGTTTTATTTGTTATTCAATTTAAACTTGGTAGGTGATAAATCTTCCAACGAGACAACAACCTGAAACATATTTTGAAAGCAACCTCAGAATGGTTTCAAAAAATAAGTTAACGTATTGGTATGATGTTCTCAATTGTCCGGCATAATTCCAATCTAACATTTGTAGCATATAGTTTTAATGTGTTCATTACCAGTACAACTGTTTGTTTTTTTGCATTGCATGATAAGTAACGTTTCTACAAAGACTTATAATTTTTTATAGATTTATATAGTTTCATACTTTAAAATTTTTTAAAAATATAACTTGAAGAAATATTGTTTAACATTTTCAAACAATGTTTTTTCTTTTTTTTATTCTTTTCTTAAATCGCGCTTTTCTCTTAACTGTAAATATTGGAATAGTTATGTTAATCATTTTGTTTATAATTATAATAACAATAATAATAATAATAATAATAATAATAATAATAATAATAATAATAATAATAATTATTATTATTATTTTCTGCAGATGTGGGAGTTTTATGCTATCAAATGTGGTATATATAATACAATGTAATCTCGAAAGAAAATCGATTACTGAAAAATGAAACTGAATTTCTTCAAGAAGAAATTTTGATGAACGGTTTGTTGATTAGTCAGTAATAGTTCGTTGCTATTCGACGAGTTAGAAAATATTTCTGACAAAATTAACTTTCTAGCAAGCTGTGATCCAACCTTTTTATAGAATTTATGTTTCAACAAAGGATAGTGTTGTTCGCTACACATGATGATAACAGTTGTGCCCATCATTACTGGAGAATTTGAAACAGTTTCAAACTAACGGAAAGAACTTTAAATCCACGAAAGAATCAAAATAACCCAAACTAGTATTACTAAAATCAGAATACTGGGGAGAGTGCTGTAGTAATGAAAAATATTTGCTGTCGTTTATTCTTCGTAAAAGCCACTAGTTACTATTGTTGTGGAAACTAAATGGTTATAAATAATAATAATTTCAGCGATCCGCTGGGTGTGTGCTCATGGCTCACATTTTAGAAAACTCTCTCAAGATGCTAAAATAAATTTCTTAGAAAAAACTTCCTATAGCTCAGCTTTCAGATAAAAGACATGATACAGGATTGTATCAAACAGCAAATCAGAAAAACTGGAAATAATAATAATAATACATGTCAAATATTGTCAAAAAATAATAAATATGCCTTAAATTAACAAGTGGAATCTTAAAGGTCAAATGTTTAGCAAGTAGAATTGAAAACTCAGTAGGAATGACGACAAACCATTAATTAAAAGTAAATAGCAAACCAAGGGACAACGGAAAAAGAAATATGATTTTGTGAGTGGCTAGACCGGTCATGGTCAATTGGGTCGCCCACTACATAAAAGTTATAAAGAATTCAAGATAATTTCAATGTTGCAATGAGATTTAATCGTAATTTTGCATTGAAAAAATAATTGTTGGATTTTAATGAAACTTTCAGAATTTACTCATAAATGAATGAAATTATTTTAGAAACGTTTCTTTTTAAAAAAATCTTGGTAAAACTATTTTTTACATCTGTTACCTGCCTACACTTATTTAATTTTATGAAATTTTATTACGAGAAATTTATTTTTATAGGGCCTAACGTTTATATTACTCATAAGAACAAGTACTTGGAGAAAACCTGCTCTGAATTGTAAAATAAAAAATGCAATAAAACTAAGACATTATTTAATTAGTAAAACTTTTATTTGCTTTTATGAATAAGATATATTATGGAGATTATTGTCTTAAGAAAAAATTTTTTTTCGATGAATAATGAATTTTTAAAAGAACTGCTTTCATTATTTAAAATTTTAATGAGAATAATATATAAAGTTTTAAATCTTTTCAAATTCTGTAACAATTTGCAGCGGTTAGGTGATATTGTTATTAAGTAAAAACTATAGTTACTAATCATAAATGGAAAGTTTTACTCCAATTTAGTGAACCGCAGTATTTAAAACTAATTTTGAATTTTTTTTGTGTCTATAAAAGTACCTTTTTTGATAAACATGACATTATCAGAAAATAAGAGCGGTAACAATAATAAATTTAAGGTCAAAGTAGCTAAAATTCAATAAAAAAAATAGATAACTTAAAATACTTTCCTAAATTTTAAAAATTACCGGGCAGTAAAAGAAAGGCGCTCACGTTATATTCATCAAATGATTTTTACAGATATATCGCCAGTAGAAAAAAATTTTTCATAAAAAAAAATTACGTTGTGCTGAGAGATTTGTGAATATGGTTAAAGTCAGCGATTTTTAGCGATTTAAAAACCTCATTTTGAAATACAGCAAAATCTGTATTTTGAGACCGCCGGTTAGACCACTCTCTCTCGATAACTCAGACACAATAATCCAGGAGATTCAAACCAGAAGAGCTAAGAAAACACATGTTTGAGGCAACATTATTATGAAAATGCTCGGCCAGTCACACGTAGGCGATGTGAGAGACAACAGAGTTCTGTTAGAACACGTACGACCATCCGTTTGAGTATTGTGTCTAGCACTTCATTGTAGTATTGATCTTGAGGCTCCTCGAGAAGTGGCATTACATGGTTCTCGTTGCTCACAACTACAAAGATCATCATAGACAACGTGAATATGATGGTACAGTCCGCGATATCCGCGTAATACCACCTGCCGTTCCTACTGTTCATTTAACCACGTTCAAGAAGCTGGCTGTCTTCGTTTCGCTATGGTTTGCGAGCGCGGTGTACCTTTTAATCTCCTGTATCAGATTGAAAATTCCTGTTAATGCTCTCGATCCGCCTGAAAAAATAAATGAGAATGCTAAAATTGGGTGCAGGCTACGTAATATTGCTTTATCGTCTTTCATTTATGATTCACTAAAAGTATGCTCTCAAATACCTGGCGTATGCAATATAATCTTCACTTTTGCATTAAAATGCACCCTAAAATAATGCTTTCAAAAAGAAAAATGACACAATCTTCTTGTCTGGATACTTTTACGGTTTGCTTGTGTGACAACTTTTGAACAGATGTTTTGGTGCTTTGAGTGCCGATTACCCAAATTTTTGATCTTCTTGGGTGATGCTTAGAGATAGATTCAAATCACCCTTTTCCAAACCTATCAAAAGATTTTCAACATTTTTGGAACTAGCTGAATTTGGATACAAAATACAATTTGTTTTCATTGCCTTTGTACTGACATCATTCTAAAATACATATTGTGTGATGATATATAAGTCTCTTACTAATATCCTTTTCACTCTTGGGTTCAATGTTGCCCCAGAGGGAAAATAATCAATTACAAAGTAAAGCAGACTAATCTATGACTTTGGGAACCGAACCATCCTTGTAATAGTATCCTGGATAGTACTCATTTGGCATTTTTTTAAAATGTGACATCGCTTTTCCATTAAACTAATATTTATTGATAAATAAAGTGAAACTCGTCATATGAAAATGTTTTTTGTAATGTTTGGAATATACTTTTGCTATTGTGGGTTATTTTTATCAACTACAGTCCCATGAAACGGTTCTAAATATAAGCGAGCTTTCATCACATATGAATAAGGAATGCTAAAACCACTGGAATGTTTTATCACTTTTGGTCATCCATATTTCAATTGTCAGATGAGACAATTGTAAATTTAAAATTTAAGCAGATTTTTATCACATATGGGTATGGAAGGCTAAACATGTTTTAAAGTTACTACCGGACACAGGCTTTATCTGTCTATCTTTCTATCTACTCAGATAAAGAATTATAAATTGAGGTTGGTACCTAACTAGATATTTACAGATTGAGATAACTATCAGATGTGTGTAAAATTAAGCACCCCACCCCGCTTTTTTGGAAAACTCAAGATCGAATACACAGTCTAAAAACATTCTGGCACTATTTAACCTACATATCTGACAAAAACGGTGTGTTAAAGGACAGTTTTTCTCTTAATAGTGGTATTATTGTATTCTCTCTTAACTCTCTCGGCACTGTTTATTATTGTTTTAAAAAGTTTTACAAACTAGTTAGTAGTTAGATTGTTTATTTACAAGATTAATGTTATATTTACACGATTATAAAATATGTAAACCAAATACAATGCAATGTTTGCTATTCACCATTTTATAAATAAGTATGAAAACAATTTATATATTTATAAATTCAAAAAATGCCTGTGAACTACAGAACAGGAAAATTTAAATAAACATAGGACTTTCCCTGACATTATATAGTTTTTTGCATATTATTTTATATCAGATTACTTCTTATTTTAATTTATCGATTTTTTTTATAATCCTGATGTAGGATTTTATTAGGTTGGTGCAAAAATAATGACGTAATAATGTCGTTTTTTGACGTATTTTTTAACGTCATAAAACGACATTATTACGTCACTATTTTTGCACCAACCTAATATAATCCTGATCTTTGTTAACATATCTTTTTATAACTTTTGTAAAAATAAAATGTTTCTTGTAAATAAACAATCTAATAATTAAATTAAATAGTGTTTAATATTTTTGTTGCTAATTCTCAAGAACAAAGGAAACAATATATAAATTCACTTTCATTCTTTGGGTTTTATTACATTCTAAATATAGCTTTTTAAAATAATAAAGATTGCCGAGACCGTCCTTTTGACAATTTTTTCCGGCTTCGAAAGTTAAACTATGCCAACACCTTTATAAAAATAAATAACACTCGACAATTTGCACACACCTGATAGATAGAAATAGATATAATGGGGGGAGAGAGAGGGAGAGAAACTGAGGTGGCAACATACTAGGGTGTATGGTGAGAGAGAGATGCAGTTACAGAGAGAGAGAGAGAGAGAGAGAGAGACAAAAAAGAGGAGTTAAGAAGTCAAAGAATAGGAAATATTTATTTAATATTTACGTCTGGAGTTAAAAGAATTGATACATTAAACTCCTTCTCATATCTCTCTTCCTTAATATCAGTTTACATGGTAATTGGAGAGCTGACAAGGAAATCCTTGATTTCTTAAAGTTTCTATTGTATCACCCGAGGATTTCAGCTTATGATTTCCTTAGCATATCATCTCTCTTATTCCAGTATCATCATACATTTCTGACGCTATTTGATATCTGCTGATATTCGATATTCTACAACTCATCGTTGATTTATACTCATTTTATATCTTGAGGAATAAAAGGGCGAAACAAGATAATTATATGCATCTATGTCTCCATTATAAATATGTCTATGGAAATTTAAATAAAAAAGAGTAATTCATAAATATTACAGTTCCTATATTTTATATTTCACCGATTCAAACTCAGCCTAACTGTAAAAACATTAGAGTCCTTGTTAAGAAACTAAACTACCGAAATGAGTTCGATCCTCATTGTGCATTTCACACTTGTGATCCTCTGTTAGACTAAGATAGGCTTAACACAATCGTATTCTCTAGTCATAGTGGTTCATGCTTTTAAAAGATCATATTTTTGTGTAAGTATTGTGCGAAAAGAATGTAGGGAATTCTGAAAACATGCTTGTAGGTAATCAATATTTGATTAGTAGATATGAGTCGTAGATGATGATATGCTTTCTCGAATATGAATTACCTATAAGTATATTTTCCATTGCTATCGCCTTTCATACTTTTAAAACTGTCTAATTATTAAGGCTACACACGAACACAAAGGAACAATTAAAAAAAGCGTCAAATATTGATTCAGTCAGGAGAAACCTTGCAAATTTTAATTATAGGGTATTTTGTAAAAAATATGGCATAAAAATGGTCGACACATTTATTTTAGTTTACAGTATGGTCATTATACATATTAATCTTTGCATTTAAATTGCATTCAATCCGTCACCAAGAACATCAATAAATCACGTATGTATCCAATTTGAATTGTTTTATATTTTTCTTTTTTCTTAGTTTTCTTTCCAACAAGTCTAAAAAAAAATGTTTTTTCCTTTGCTGAAATATAGATCTGCCGTTTGAAAATCCGTCAATCACAACATTTCATTGCTTGACTCTATTTAAACTCTTGCTTTTTTCCAAGATTTTAAAAATATTTGACGATTTTTAAGTTCATTGCTTTCCTGTACAATTTGTTCATTATATTTTAGTTTCATTTTTTTCGTATTTGTCTTTTTTGTTTTATTTATGTAATTATATGATTATTTAATATATGCCATCAATAAGCAGAAAAATCTCATTCATTCGTAATTTTCTGAGAATTACGGGAATAAACATTTAAATATTTACAAAATTAACTACAACTTTTCTATTGATTACCTATGAACGTATTTTTTAATTAATCTTTGTTTTTGAATGGCGGAAAATAGGATCGATTAAGCTGGGTTCAAATTCGCACTAATGAACTAACTGAAGCTTGATAAATAATTATATCAAATATTCATCGAGGTATGATGGCTGTTTCATTCATCATTACTTGAGAGTTCTTCAGTCTTATCTTACTATTTTGTGAAAAAAAAATGCATTCCTTTTACAATTTGGTATGTTTGTATCAAAAAGTTTTTCGTACTTTAACCGAATAATTTGTAAATAGGATAATTAAGAGACAAAAGCATCATTATCGATGCTGAACACTATCCGTTTTAACATAAGACTTACATTAAGTAAATATGATATAAATATTTATAAATACTTTAAAAAAATTAATTTTCAGAATTTGACACATTTATTTTTTACTTTTGCTCCATTTTTCAGAAACACCTATGTTAAAGGCAAATCCCTAAAAATGAGGTATTCATTCTCTCTCTCTCCCTCTCTCTCTCTCTCTCTCTATATATATATATATATATATATATATATATATATATATATACTGAATGAATACAATAAATATCCAATGAGTATTATTGGTACACTGTTTTTACAGATAGCGCTATATATATATATATATATATATATATATATATATATAAACGTGGGCAAGTACTTACAATTCTGATCATGGTCGATTTATAAATGTGATTCCTTTAGATAGTGCCTGACAAATGACCTATGTTTAAGCGAAACAAGGTTGACAAAACTGAAAACTGTCGCTGTTTGTGCTAGATCTTACAAGTTATCGTGAGCAAGGGTTTAAACGTACTGGCCTCATTAAATTCCAGACCCCCCTAAATTGTGCTCACTCCCAGAAACTGTAACTGAAGTCCAATCAATATAGTTGCAGGCATCTGCTACAGGTATTATCAAAGTTGGAATGGTGTAGCCATATATATATATATATATATATATATATATATATATATGATGCGTAATAGGGCATTAAATAAGTATAAGGCCTCTATTCCTCCCATCTTCCATCAATATGAGCTGTTATCATCCTCTGCTGCTAAAGCTGAATGCTTTGCACATAAATTTTCTTCAAACTCTACTCTTGACTTATCCAGAATATATCTGCCTAACTTTCCTCCTAGAACTGACTTTCTGTGGATTTATATGCATATAACCCCGTCCATAGTATCTGCTGTCACCTCTAATCTAGATCCCCACAAAGCATTTGGACCCGATGCTATTCCTGTAATAGTCATTAAGTGTGCTCCCGAACTGGATTTTGTTCTTTCTAAACTATATAATAAATGCCTCACTGTCTCCCACTTTCCTGCCAGCTTGATGTCATCACTCGTTCTAGTTTATAAGAATTCTGGTAATCCGTCCGACCCTTCCAACTATCGGCCTATTATTAGTCTTCTATCTCTTTCTGGGAAACTCCCAGAGGCCTTAATCAATGCTGAATTGGTCCATCATCTCTTAGCGCAGGGCCTTTTCCCAGACAAGTAATATGGCTTTCGTTTCTCCAGATCAAGTGCTGATGTACAGACGATATTTGCAGAAAGAGTTTATAGATAAAAATAGATAAAGATAAAAACGGTGAAGCCCGGGCTGTTGGGTATCTCGAAAGCATTTGACAGCAACTGGCATTCACGTCTTCTCAACAAGCTGAAAAGTTACGGTGTCTCCGGACACTTTTTTTTTTTAACTGATCCAGTTTTTCCTTTCAAATCGTGAAATGAGAATTATCCTGAACGGCCACTCGTACTAACGCAGGTGTCCCTCGGGGTTCCATCCTTGGTCCTATTCTATTTTTAATTTTCATTAATGACCTTCCTGATGACATCAGTTCTCAACTTGGTATCTACGCTGATGACACAACAATTTACTCCTGCCTTGATAGTAAGGCTGATCAGTGTGACAAGATTACAATGACAGCCGATGTTCAAAACGACCTCGTCCGTAGTTAACTCGAACAAAAGATGGCTTATTAATTTTAACGCCTCCAAAACTAAACTTCTTTCCATTAATCAAATGAGAGACACCTTGCTGCCTTCCACCAGCATGACTGATGCTATCCTCCAGAAAAGTGACTCGATGCGCCTTCTCGGGTTCATGATCTCTTCTGATATGAAGTGGAAAGACTATATTGAATCCATCGCTAAGTCAGCTGCTAAGAAAGTCGGTTCACTATATAGGGCGAGACATTTTTTCTCTCCAGAATTTATCTTACATATCTATGTCTACCATTCGTCCATGCTTAGAATATTGCTGACACATATAGGTGCTCCTGCTATTTATTTGAAGTTTCTTGATAAGATCCAAAGAAGAATCTACAATATTATTGGTCCTGATCTGGCGGCTCAGCAACAGTCACTTTCCCACCGCCGTAAAGTTGTCTCTATGTCTTTTCTACAAATACTTTCATGGTAATTGTTCGAATGAACACTTCACTATGGTACTTTTTTTGAGTTTTTGAATTTAAGCACAGCACTAGATTGCTATCGAGATCGCATCAATTTACACTTGAGCTGGATAGATGTAACCGTAAATTCTATACTAACAGTTTCTTCTTTCGCACTTCTCACTTGTGGAAATCCCTTCCAATCCCATGCTTTCCTGCCAACTTTAATCTGCAAAAATTTAAATGCAATGTCAATCACTATCTACTGTCCGCCTGATTACTCTCTTGTCTTACTGCTCATCATTAATGTTTCTGTTCCTAATTCTTCCACACCCTGTTAACTCTTGTGTTTTAGTGGCATTACTGCCTTGCTTGGAGTGATTCCGATTATATATATATATATATATATATATATATATATATATATATATATATATACCAGGGCTGACCAGACTCTTTAGGGTTATAAAACACGACTGGTCTAAGAGATGGAAAAATCTTACATGAAAAGCCTGAGGTCTATTGTCTGCTTCGTCTGTGGCATTTATTTGCACCCACCGAGTGTATCAGTATTTCCGAAAAGTGTGGATGGTTCTGCACAAGCCCACACCACTTTAATCAAATCACTTGTGTGGGTTTTCTGGCGGTTTACCCTGATTCGTTCGTTCTTATTTACACACTTTTGTACATCTCAGAGTCATGGACTCCATACAGGTGTCATATACGCCAGCAGGATGTTTTCCATAAGAGCTGTCTGCATGCCATCTGTGGAGTTAGCCTTCAAGACAGGACATCAAATGTAGACCTGTTTAACAGTGCAATATTGGAAGAATCGAGACTTTCCTCATACAGCCTCAGTTGCGGTGGACTGGTAATGTCTTGAGAATGTCTTATGACAGCACACCCAAGATCCTAATGTACTGCCAGTTAGATCAAGGCCGCAGAAATGTAGGACGCTCATGGCTTAGATACAAAGACAAACTGAAGAGCAACTTGTCAGCTGTCAATATACCTTAATCTATCTATACCTACCTGGCTAGTACAGAAAATAACCCAACTTAAATGGAAGATTAAAGAATAAGAATAGTAGGAAATCCCCCATTTTAGATACACACCAATAACAACACGCCTGTCAAATCTAAAATTAAGACGGCTAATGAAGTATAACAATTTTGCTGTTTAGTACAAGACTGCGTCTCTTGTAATAAACATCATCTATATTGGATATACGTCGTCGACAATCAGTAGAGGGGTGACGAACCACTTGTGATATCATGTGTGTTAAAAAAGCACATGCACACAACTGCCTGTCCCCATTAGAAAAATTCTTGCTGCTAACACCATTATTCTAAAAAAATACATTTGTAGACGACGTCTAAAGATAATTGAAGATCTTCACATAAAACAATTCAACACCTTACCTTTTTATAATGGCAATAGCGTGTTGATGGTCTATTAAAAGAAATGAAATCACGACCACATTTCTACTACTTCCTCTCAATACAACTTAGAACATTAACATAGAAATATATTAGCAACAAACCCCTTGAAAATGGTAATGGCATTAAGGATAGGTGGCCAAAACTGAAGTCTATACAGCTAGATCTTCAGGATATCTTGCATTAATGAATAGTCAAAAATGCCCTTGTAAGTCACGTCTTACCGGCCAGCAAATATTGTATATATAGGTAAAATTTCTTTTCACAATAAGCAATAAAATTCGCGTTTTCAACAGAGACAACAACAAAATGTTTGCAATTTGAGAGATTTGAGAATTTTCGAATGCAAAAAATGAAAAGTAAATGAACGGTAGTTTAAGAATCTTCAAGGTTACATAAAACATCATGGACACATGTTATTGTACCATAGCCAGTAGGCTAGTCTCACGGGCAAATTCTTTAATGTAGTGAGTTTGATCCACGGAGGGCGATCCGCTACTGTGATCTTGGTAAGGATTAAGTCACACAAATAAATAACTGTATAAACTGTATCCTTTATTGAAGAATGTCCGAAAATTTATATTAGCATTGACAGTGATACAGTTTAAGAACCAAAATATCGCGTGGCACATCTAACTCTTTAAAACAATTATCTAGCCTGTAACTATTTACATAAAGGGGTAGGAACGATAACTAGTGACCTCGGAGGATATTAGTACTATCGTATATACTCGAGTATAGTGCTAGTTTTTATAATAATTTTTTTACGCAAACAATAGTCGGTCGCACTATATACGGATAATATTTTTGAAAAGGTTAAAAATAATGTGTTTTCGATAACCTGTTGAACTATATACTGGTATTTTTCTGGAGGAGTTAAAATTCATGCAAAAATTTCAGGGGTCGCACTATACATGAACTACATACACGAGTATACACTGTAATACAAACCATTTCGCTATCTTACTTGAAGTTCAATATTGACATTTAATTTATAAGGAAAGATTTTTTAAACATAAATAGGATGAAATATTTACTTAATACTAATTAAAGATGCAGATTAATATTTAAAACCGTATATCATTACACAGGACCAAGTAGAACAATTATAATTCAAACATTGATTTAAATTTTACTTTCAAAGCAAATTTTTTTTTATTGTTATAAATAAGTCAAATGCGCTTTTGCAAGCTGGTAGTACTTTTAGGAATTTCATTTGGAGTTTTCATTGTTGATATCAAATATAGTGTCATTCTATTTTTGGCTGAACAGCAAAAAGTTAGAATAATAAAGGCCCAGTTAAATAAAAATGCATTTTAGTGCGACTCAGTATAATATCTCCCTTATTATAATCAAAGTGTAGTGAAAAGGATCTTATTATTCTCCATATATAAAACCTGCTCTACTTTTCAGTAACCGGTAAAAAGAGAGTTCGCTTACGTTTCATATATTTCGCTGAATTGAGTAAATCTGCCACTAAGACGATAGAAAGTTTCATAAACATTACTAGTATTGATTTAACAGATTCTCTTTAACAGTCTCCTTCCTGATTCTTAAACAATGTAAAATGCTTTGAAGTAATATGGGGTAAAATCGAACACAGAGGATAAGGACAATTACAAAAAAAAAAGAAAAAATGGTCTGAAGTGTGTCATCAAAAGAATTAAATCTGACAAGCTAAGGAGAACGTTATTATATCGGGTTGCCTTGGTACCATAAGCACAAGCTAATTTTGTTTACTAGTTAACCCAAAGCTAACTAAAATCCTGAACGCAACATCGGCACAATTGAAATTCTATTGCCCTCTGAGTTTAATCTCATGAGAAAAGAAATATTAGGTTGGTGCAAAAATAATGACGTAATAATGTCGTTATTTGACGTATTTTTTAACGTCAAAAAACGACATTATTACGTCATTATTTTTGCACCAACCTAATAATAGCTTATGTTATGGGTGATGGCAAATCTCGCAGACAAATTCGATCGATCCTCATTGGAGCCCTATATGAGATTATTCACAGAATCATATAAATTGAAGTAAGGCTGAACATTTATATTCACATTGGAAGTGATACAACTTAAGATACATAACCCCCTCCCCCCCCAAAAAAAAACAAACACAGTGTTTCTATAAAACGTATGTATAATGTATGTAAAATCATTTGGAAATAAAACAACTGCAGATTTCCATAAACGATCCCTCTGTGATTCTTTCCGACGAATATCCGTCTCTTTATGGGTTTTATTCCAACGTTTCATTTCGTCAGGTGTATGTTGCATCTGTTGAACAGTGAATTTCTGAAGACTAAATCCAGCCACGAATTCTTTCTTAGCCTACTTATTGCAGTACTGATCTTCGTCCAAATCACTGTCAGTATTAGGCCTACTACTTGTGTTATGTGTAGTTCTTGAAATGCCTTCTCCTGTCGCGTTCCGGGCTACACCCACGTTATCATCATCGTTTTCAGACCCAGGATTCACTAACAGCTGTATCATTTACAACATAGAAACGCCCATTTCTGGGTCAGATATATCTTCAGTATTGAGTTCATTCAGCGCTTCATCATCGCTAAGGTGTTCAAGCATTTGTATAACGATATGTTCATTATAGATGTCACGTGCAAAGGGCTTCTCCTGGGTTATTTTAACACACACTTAAAACGTACTAACCATGTTGTTGCTGTAAAATAAATCAGGTTTCAACTTCGATTAAGCTGGAATCTACTTGAGGATTATAATAAGTTTTAGTGATTTCGCCTGAAATTGAAAGGTTCTTGGCGCGATACACTAACAAAAATATAACCAAATTATCAAAAATCATGGCTTTTTTTTTCGGAATCCTTTCTTGTTCGGGCTAAAAACTTTTCAGTATCCCCTCGTACGGGTTCAGTGCATACTGTAGTGCGTATCCGTGGTTAGGGTTGTAATAAATCAACCGTGTCGAAATGCATTGTTACCCCAACAATTATGTGGTGTTTTAAGGACTAATGATCGGATTTATATATGTTTGCTTTTGCTACTCTAACAGCAATAAACAGCACATAATATCGCAATTTTTGTTAGAGCAAAACTGTTAAAATTCTCTAACTTGGGGAATACAGCAATTTCAATCTAATCGGGTAACTGGTTTTAGTGAATTTCAGCTCTAACTCAGTATCTCGTGAATTAAAAATCAGGTAAAAAACGATATATATACATGGAATTAATGAATTTTATTTATAATTTGACATTATTTCATATTACTTTAAACGTTACATTTAACGGATACACGTGTCTGAGTTGATATCCCTGTTTTTTAAATAGTGTAAATATGTTCACCGACCTGTGCATTCTAGAGTATTAAGGAAGACTTCTGGCAGTGTTCGAACCGCATAGCCCTTTGTGATTTTAGATCCCTCAGCCACGAAAGACTTTCACAGTCAAGCAAAGTTAAATTACCCTATTAAAAATGCACTTCTCTTATTCAGATCTCTTCAAGCCCATATTTGCTAACTTTTATTTTCGTATTCGAAATGTAAACAATTTAATTTCTAAGGAATTGATGGGTATTATTTACAATCCGATATTATTTCATATTAGAGGGATGCAGATTCGAACCTTGCCGGAAGGTACATTTTCTTTATCAAGACTCTCGAATGGACAGGCTGATAGACACAGATTTACACTGTTTTAAAAAAACAAAACAGTGATGTCTGTTCAAATACGTGTATCCACTAAATGTAAAGTTTCAAGCAATATATAATAGGCATATCTCCAAAGTGGTGAGGCCGGACTTTAAGTTAAGGGGTACGAGTAAGACGTTACACACTAAAATTATTCTACATCATTTTCATAGTTGAGCAGGGCAAGTGATTTTTTCTTCTGTCATCCTCCCCTCTCCTTGGTGACGGTCGTATATATATATATATATATATATATATATATATATAATTACTGTATGAACTCATCTTCGAAATCACCAAATCGTAGTTCGCCTTAATTTAAAATTAATAAGAGAAAATATTTTATTAATAATGACGCTTAAGTGCAAGTGTTGTGATACTGACAATTCTGAGATGCCAAAGAGAAGCTGTAAAGAGCTTTAAACAAAAAAATGAAAAATTTTCTATCCAATACGAAAAAAAAAAAAAATCCCTAAGGACTGCTGTAAAAAATATTAAAACTTATCTTCGATTAGCGAAATAATTGAGAAGGCAAGAAAATACAGGTCAGCTACGAGTGATACAAAACCATTTATTACTATTTTTATTTAGATTTGGGAAAAAGGTTGGGCTGAAAATCATAAAAACTACTGGAGATGCTGCGTCTATTCATAAAGCTGCTGTCGCATTCCCAGCAGAACTGAAATAATTGATAAAAAAAGGACGCGTTCCGAAGCAACTCTTTAATTGCGACGAAACTGCTCAATAGTACCTAAATGAATAACAGTAAAAAATAAGCACTAGGCCATAAATTATGAAAGGACAGATTAAGACTGGTACAATATAACCACATTGCAAGTAATATGATAAAGCTTGCTTTAGTCTACAGTGCGAAAATACTACGTGCTCTGAAAAACAAATTATCTGTGTTCTAACAACACAATAAAAAGTTTTGATGACGACATTTTGGTTTACGGAGTGGTTCTAACAATGCTTCATTCTAGGTAAAGATACTTGAAAGAGCAAAAATTAGAATTTAACATCATTTTAATAATAATCTACTTGGCTATGCTGAATTTGTTATGAAAATACAAATGTCAAGGTGGTATTTTTACCCCCAAATATGACCTCATTGTTTCATTCCATTGACCAGGGCATTATTTATTGTTTCTAGGTCACAGACGCCCGTTTTCGTAACTGGCTGCATTCATGCAGTGCTTAATGCTGATTCTAATCTTGACCAATAATTAATCCATCCATTATATCCTTGATGAACGTTATTGTATCTGCAACAGTTAATATTTTCTAATACTGCATAATAAAACCAGAAACTGTAAATGCTTACTGGGTGAACGTATGGGATGACGTCTTTAATAATTTTAAAGGATTCCCTTCGATAGATGAAGTTAAGATCATTGAAATAGCAAGAGAAAGTTAGCGGAGAATGATTTTTTTAATATACTTGATGAACTGGAAGCACAAAATGAAGGCCACTAACAAGTATTAGCAAACGAGGAATTGGAAGAACTCGTAAAGTCATCTACCGACGAAGAAACTGAAACAGAACTAGGAATTTGAACATTACAGAAATTTGGCGGGGCCTTTTGGAATAATCCAGAAGGGAAAAGAAAAATTTATTGAATATAATCTTTGGATGGAACGCAGAATTAATGTAGTTCTTATAATAATCGAAGAATTAGAACCTCTGCAATGAAATCTCGCGGAGTTATAAAAAAAAAACTTTCAATCACAATATTTTTCTAAAATGTTTCACATACACATACAACTTCAGCTACCAAAGGCACCCAACCATTTATATTTTTAACATTTTTAATTAGCTGTCAACAAATAAAATTGATTTATTACCGATTAAAGCAAATAACAGTCTATGATTTTTAGATAAAAAGTTGTGAATTTCTTTCTACCAAAATGAAGAAAAACATCGGAATTTTTTTTTCAATTTTAATTACGTTTTTAAGCTGGAGTATCGGTGAAAAAAAAATTGGTCATACTTCGATGGTTCGCTATTATCCGCGTGAGAGGGGTCTATGAAACTATCGTGGATAACGAGTCCTACTTTATTACTTTATGAATGCACTCAATTTCAGATAAATTCAAAATTAGTTATGCAGAGGATATTGTGTTGATAACAGACTCACAAAGAAAACTATTACACAAGGTCCTAAAGAAGATTAAGAAAGGACCAACAATTAATTATAATAAGACGGAATGTGTTGTTGTCAGCAATAGAAACAACCCAAGACTCTCATAATCAGACCAGAGGATTATTTTCTGTTGCTAATACAATGAAATTCATTACAATCTGTCATATTTTACTTGGAGAGGAGATGGTAGCCTCCATTGCTCTTTGAAATGCTGTAAAGGACTCGACGCAAGATAACTTGATTTTGATACTTTACATAAATCTCACAAATGCTTAAAAACAATCAAATTAATTTTTTTAATTTGTTAATGTATATTAAATTATCATATTTTGGCTGAGAATAAATTGGTAGATGACTTTTAATAATATATTTGATTATTATACCGTAATAATAAAAAAAAAATATCGAAGATGAACAAAAAATTTCCTTTATAACTCTTTAGCTAATGCGATTTTTCCATGTATGCTTTCTTTTGTAATTCAGCAAAAGAAGAATTCACTTTTTTCCCGTTTTCCACTGTCTGAACTGATCTACCACAATCATTATGTTAGCTACCATGGACACCTTGACTATTTTTTTCCACCTACGAAGTAAAAAGTAGTTGCGTATCGGTCGGATAGGATAATTTACCCAGCCAATATTCCTAATATGAAGCGATGAACTGATGGCTGGTACCTCACCAAAGTTGCATATCAGTATCATTACATCTCTTCTATACACACACACACACTCACCTATATAGGTATATTATTATACTGTCTTCTCGGAAGATTGCATCCAAACCATTAACAACTGAGCCTCATAACATAAAGTTATACACTGACTGAAAAAAGTGTCCCCTATTCATATATAAAAAAAAAACTTGCAAAGACGTACAGAAATATTCTATACTAATCGAGGCGCATACATACAGCTGTTCGTATCCTAAATGTATTTATAGTTTGAAGATGCAACCTGAGAAAACGTGAATATAACAGTTTACCTACTAAATCATACCAAATGAGCAGCAACGCTCTGAGAAACGTTATTCATTCCCCTCGTCTTGTTTCTTTTACTGTTATCCTATTTATAGACACCTTGTTTCTTTCAATGTCTTTAAAAACAATTTTAAGAGACTCTTTTATATTCATTTTGTTTCACTTTTTGTTGTTTGCATTGCAAATAAAATCCCTGTTTCATAAATGTACTGATGCATGAGTTTATAAGTATGTCGTACATATGCACTTTCTCTCACTCTGTGTTATTTTATTACGACTTTATTTCATCTTATTATTGTTGCTTTTTATCGCTCAACTCTTGGTCAAAACACTTATAAAGGCGGTGGTAATTATTCAGTTACAATTAATATAGTAAATGAACTTCCAATAATTGGGGTAAAAGTTAAAATTACAATTTTACAAAAAAAAAACTTGTAAAAATGTAAATACACTTTTACAATGTTTTTTTTTTTTTTTTTTTTTATGTAACAGTAAAGGTATGTGAAAGTCGATATTTTGTTGGATGTATCTTTTTATAGTAAACAGTTCATTATCTGAAATGTTCGTTGAAATGGATATGTGTCTGATATAGCGTAAGTTCATACATTTCACTCAGTAAATGTCATTACTCACAGTTAACTGGAAAAAAAAGGGAGTTTAAGTGAATTTACTTCGAGAAGCTGGCATGTAGTTTCAGTTGTTGGTGAATCTTTCGATTTCAAACCACTATTTTTATCTCTGGAGAAGAGATCCGCCTGGCATAGATTTGGGTAGACGAGCTGGTATTTTTGAGTTGACTGATCACGACAAGTTTCAAAGTCGTGTATTTAACTGTTTTCAAGGGATACCAACGCGAAGGCTCATGTATTTACTCAAATCAACAGGAATTGCTTGAAATTTTTCTTTTTGTATCGCATGCTCTGTTTTCTTTTACATCCACAAATTTTTAATATTCCAGATTTTATTTTTGAAGCTTTTACTTGGAGCCTGTTGTTCACACACACACATACACATATGATCCACTTTTTATGTCGCTTTTTTATATGCTTTTAAAATCTACAGATTACTTATTTTAATTATTAAATTTTGAATATTATTACCATATTTCTCGCTCAAATTACGGAGCGATATCTGTATAATTTCTTATATATATTTTACAAGTTATTTGTCTTCCCAAAGATTATTTCTTTGGATTATTTGAAACTGATCATTTTTAAAATATTATCTACAGAAATTTTATCTTTTATTTCTAAAATATTTTTTATTTACGAATAAGATTTTAGCTTTTCAACAGATACTTGATTATGTATACTTTAATTCATGTCAATTAGGAAATGCTTTAGTGAACGATGTTAAAATTTGCAAGGCTCGGTATAAGGTTCTTCTGAAGATTTCCTAATACAATCCCCACCTAAGCCATTCCTTATCGCAGAAATTCACTTGGAGCATAATGCTTATTTAAAATATAAAAATTTACTTTAGAAAAATTCATTGACATCAAATTGTACACAAATTCTTTGTAAATTTATTATTTAATGAATCGGTTTTCATTGTATGGGATGTACTAATCAGAAGTTGGGGGATTAATATTAATGAATCAATTTCAGCACAAAATGTGAGAATCCTCATTCATTAGGTGTACTTTATATAGAAATACAATTAGTAATACGGACAGCTATGAGTCTTTACGAGGTATAATTGTTATTTTAATTATTTTTGCGTGCTTTCTCTATTAAACCATTACACTGTGGGTGGTAGGAAATTTCAACCTATGAAAAACAACAACTTATGATAGTTCTAAAAACAAATCGTTTTCAAATTGACTTTGCCTGGCACTTCTTAATTTTGTAATCGATATATTTCCAAATGCTTCAATAACTGATTATGTGATAATTCAGTTAAGAGTTAAGCCTCAACCCAAAGAGCTGAACGCTTTTAGCGATAAAGATCTTTGGGGAGGACAAAATGAGCCTCTGTTACCAACACCAAATCTGATTTACATCCGAAGAAGTTGATGTTGTATCTGGTGGGATTGAAAGGGCATTGTGTATTACGAGTTTGTTTCGCAAAATTAAACGTTGAATTTAGACAAGTACTGTTCCCAATTGGACTGCTCGATTAAAAGCGTCCGAGATTGGCTAATCGAAATGGCGTCGTCTTCTATCAGGACAACGCCAGACCCTCAAGTCTCTTTGTAGACAAAGCAGAAATGGGTGCAGATTGTCTGGAACGTCCCAATGCACCCGCCGTACTCATCTGACCATGCACTATCGGATTACCACTCATTTCGTTCCCAACAAAATTCTCTTAATAGGAAGAACTTCTATATGTGGTTGAATAAATCTTTGTGAAAATACCTAAATATTGTCCTTGATATTCACTTTAAAAAAAAAAAAAAACAAAAAAAAAAAAACGATACTATCCTTTCTTCCGCCCCAGTACTAAAACTGAAAATGTGAAAACGCCGCGTAATGATTTATGATTTGTTAATAAAATCACATCGCAAACTTCAAAGAAATGGCAAAATTGAAGCATTGCTAAATAGCCTGCGAACAACTATATTGAAAATGGTCCTTTTCCTGAATTTATTAGCTTTTTGAAAAGAATCTAGTAGAAATGGATGCCCTATTATTTGATCTAATGCTGCACCAGCCACTTACTGACTACTGTTAATGACCAATTAATTGCCAAAGGAGCTAGGACAGTTACAGCACAAAGTTATCGCATAATAACATTAAAAAGTCTTTTTCAATATCAGATAATTCGAAAGTACAACTGGAAATTAATCTCATACATTTAGAGCTAGTACAATTTGGGTATAACTGTACATAAGTTGACAATAAAAATCCACCAAAACCCCAAAATTTATGCAAAATCTTAGAACCTTTTAGATATCAGAGGGCAAATGTTCTCCATTCACATCGTCATCCAAAAATTTTAAATTCTAAACATTAAACTCCTTTTCACAATGAAAGCTTCAAATAATTTTCATCTAAAATTTTAAATACTATCTAAATTTTATAATTAATGCTTTTTTGTATCATCACTTGATACAATCATATCGTTTAAATATAATCTAAAAATACAAGGATATATTATAGGATATATTATCTCGTGATGAGCTGAAATTAAGTCTATGTTTTGAAAAACAGTTCCTCTTGCTAGGTTAAATGAATTGAGATATGGCGTAGGATTGCGATCACTTTTAAAAAATACAATTCAGAGCATCATGTGAGCATTAGTTGTCATCAAATTAAACCTCAAATAAAGGTTTGATAAAGATGGAAGGATGTCCATTGACTTTCAGAAAACATTCTGGAATTTTGATTTTTAAAAATTCTGTTTGTGCTACTTAGGATTATTCTCTAGAAATTTATCAAGTTTTGACAAAACAGGAGCGTGGCCTTCTGCATCCATCTTCCTACTGTGTTTCTATTGAGCATTTTTCTTATTAATTCACTCACAAATAGCGGAATGCTAACGTCGTTAAAAATGTAACGAAAAAAGTTAATAAAATGTACCTACATTTAACTAAACTTTCATTTCTCTTATATTCTTGAACAGTTTTATTTTACATTCTATAGTTAAGGAAGTTTAGTCAAAAATCGAAAGCCAATAAAAAGATTAGGATTATCACTAATCACGAAAGTCCATTGGGAAGATTAAAAAAGGTTTCAACCCCCTGATTCCCTTGTCTTTAACATTTTATTTTCTTACCATTTGCGTATGAGTTTGATCTAGAAGTTGGGGTTTTAAAAAAGTAGTAATATTGGAATACTAGTAATATCTTATTTTGGTAGCTCATAATCATACAACGACTTTCAGAAGTATTGGGTTTGTCAGAGCTAATGCAGTTCGTCCAATTAGTTTTCCATGTCAGGAGTTAGTGGTTAAGAATTGGTTAATATTTAATGGTTACTTTCTTTCATGGGCAATATGTATAAAGTTCTTGTTTTGTCGGTGTCAAAAATGTGAACTTGCATATTTTAGGTCTGTGTTCTTTACAATATAGACTGAGTCCTTTCTTTTGGGATTACTGTGTATTTTTACTATATTTTTCTGAATGTGATTATATTTGCTCTTGTCTTAACTAGAAGGCTGTGAAATTTCTATTCAATAAAGGCATTTGTTCCTCTGCTAGTTTGCTTAATTGAGTATAGATTAGGTCTTTTTGTGAAGCATTGAAAGGAGCTATAGGTAAAATTAATGCTTACAGAAATTTTTGTTGTACTGTTTTTTTCACTGATGCCAATACAATCTGTTATCGATAACATGTCTTATAAATAAACTGATTGGTATTTTGTGACTGTGGTTATCGTCATAGGATTGTCCAGCAATTTACGCTTCGTTTTTCATGAATTGATAAAATAATTTGTTTTCATTTATTATATTTTTGAGAATCTAGCACTTAAGAAGGAATTTCGCAACAACTTCAACGAGTAAGAATCTGAAGTGAAATTGTAATTCTAGTATAGAAAATCATTCATTCACTGCTTTCTTCATAAATTCTGGTGCTTTGATTGTGATATATTGCATTTCAATATCAACTGATGTATATTCATTATCTATTTTAAATAATTATAATATTTTATTCAGAAAATTCAATAAAATTTTGTATTCAAATGAAATTATGCGAGGCGCTAAATATTGCATCCGAGTATATGCGATTTTATTTTTTAAATCTGTTGAAACAAAACGACTTTTATCAGTAAGGCTGTATTTAAATTATTTTTTACGGGGGTTAACATTTAATAACATCTTTAGTAATTAATCATAGATACAATTAATATTAAACTACCAATAACTGTAGTAAAATTGAAACTTATTTACATTGTTATAATAAAGTTTTTGTATGTAAAGCTTTCTGTAAGTTGATATCGTTGATATCTTTTCATTGTAAATAATTTTATTATTTGAACTGTTCGTAGAAATTAACATATTTGATATATTTCATATATTTTAATAAATGTCATTATTCAGTTCACTGGAGAAAAAGAAGTAGAAGCTAAATTGTTTGTTCTCGGCGAATCTTTTGATCCTAGCCGCTTCGCGTATCCTTTTCAGGAAAGGAGTGGTGCAGATTTATATTGAAAAGCTGGCATTTTTGACTTACCACGAAGTCTTTTATCAGTTTTCGTGGAATAGAAACTCGAAGGGTTTTGAATTTACTCAAACAAACAGCGATTGATTGAACCTTCTGTTTTTATAACTTTTTTCGTCTACGTCCGCTAATTTCCAAATCTTATTTTAAATTTTATTTTAGGATTTTTTCATGGATCCTACGCTGTACTTTATTTCTTTTATTTTTTAAAGTTCGCACTATATTCTGGTTTCCGAGTAGACTTCGAAGGAAAAAATGGCCAGTGTTTTTTGAGCATTTTCGGCTTTTATAAGCCACCATCTGTTTTGTGGGTTAATAAAATTGTGTCTCTTTTATCCCCAAATATTACACCTTCATACGTCATATTTTTAACACCAAAAACTGTATAGAATTAGATTTTAAAACCTGTTCGCTCTGTGAAAAGTGCTCTCTCTCTCTCTCTCTCTCTCTCTCTCTATATATATATATATATATATATATATATATATATATATATATATATATATATATATATATATATATATATATGTGTGTGTGTGTGTGTGAACATGGTGTTTTATATGTTGGGTACGTACACTGCAAATTCTAGCGATAAGAGAAAATGAAAGTTGTCGCAGTCATGTTTTAGTACCTATTGTTGCCCACTTTTTTTTTTTTTTATATCGATGCCTAATGACTACTCAAACGGTCACTGGTCACGCTTAAGCAATTCTCACCTTCAAAAGGTTTTGTCTTTAAAAATTAATTTTAGCAAGTTTTGGAACACTATCTATTTGCTGTACATCGATAATCAAGAAAATGGGATTGTAAATGGTCAGATATGATTGCAAGCTCTATTGACAGAATGCGATACTTTTATGTGTAATTATCATAAATAAGCATAATTTTAATTTTTTTAAGAAGGATTGTGTAATAATGTATTATTTGTCTGAGAACTATGAAAAATTCGGTTAATTTTCAAAACTCAAACCATATAATAATCTATAAGCAATAGTGAATATTTGTGATAATTGGAGTAATGATTATGAAACCCGTTTTCACTGACATCAATTTTTTTTATCTTATTGCTTTATGCAATTCCGGTTTATTCTGTTTCCGTAAAATTTTAATTCATCTTTAAGAAAAAACAAAACAAAACAAAACAAAACAAAACAAAAGCAACAACACCTCCTCTAATAAATGTCCGTAATTATTTTCTGTAAACAATCTTCTTACATATAAAGTATGCTTCATTATACTTGTTTGTAAGATGAAGAAAAATCATTCCATTCTCAGAAATTTTGTATCTGATTATTCAATATCACGCTCCCATTTACAAAAATGACCACTGAATAATTTTAGATTCTGTTCTTGTTTTGTTATTTTGTCTGTTCCAATTAAAGTACTTATCATTCCTTTATTCATTTTTCACTTTTTACATTAACACTTGAAATCAGGTCAAAATAAACAAAAAAAAAAAACAAAAGTAAAGTGCGTAAGATGAAGTTATCAGCATACATTATAGTATTAAAAACTACCCCCCTCAAAAAAAAAAAAATAACACGAGGCAGAATTTAATGCTATATCTAAGACCGTGCTCAGTCAACATCAAAAATCGAATAATAATAGATAACGACTTCCATATAAAAATAACATATATACTGATTTTTTGGCATCTATGATATCCTGAGTGCAGGATTCCTAGATTGGCCTAAAAAGAGCGAAATAAAACTATTTTTGAATGTTCAACACTAGTAAATTTTTCTACTCTGGTCTTTTTGGGCTATGTTGGTTACTAATGAAAATAAAGTCAATGATTAATTATTTATGCATTTATAATGTAACATTTTGAAGATTAATTAATATTAATATGTAACCTTTTGAAGATTAATATTTCTAATTTATCATATAAGCTCTTTCAAAATTTCCTGCACTCCAATAATAATGCTTGATTTGATATTTAGTCAGGACCAAACGTATGGGGTCAGCAACATCTAGATTCAAATGGTGGACGCGACAGCACAGGGCGGCCACTGCATGCAACAAATATTATACTATTATCGAATTTTAAATTAATTGTAGTTTTAATCTTAATAAGACTATTAAAATTGAACTCTTATGTATAAAAATATATTAACCTGAAAGCATATAAATTGGTAAGATATCAAAGTATTGAGATACTTTCATTAGAAATCCGATCCTTTTAGTATTTCAGCAGTTGAGATCTGGCAACCCTGGTTGGGTCACTGAATTAATTACACATGTTCCACTGGTTCCCGTAGTCAGCGTCCAAGCCTATGTAAAAGCCAATGTTTCGAATGTTAATTTTCAAGGACGGAAGCTTCTTACCACTTTAAAAAGATTAATTCATGCTTATGACAGACTAAACTGAGCAGCCTAGCTCGAGAATTTTCCTGCCTGTGACACTCAGCCCTGGTAATTCTTACTACTTAAGGACAACTGGATGCTGTGTAGACCAGACTAAGACTGAAGAACACACATCAGATATGAGTCTGGAAAAAAATATCAGAGAATGACATCCGTTCCCGCATTTATTTATTTATTGTTGGTTTCTTCTTGATTTTCTTTTTATAACTCTTCGTTTTAATACAACTCTCAAAATGAGTATTATTTTTGTATACTGGATACGATTACAGTTAATCTTTTAAATGAACATAAAATACCAAATAAGTACTCCCTGCCACTAAATTTATTTACGACAAAAAAACTATGGACGGATCCGCTTAGAAATTCTAAGTTAGAATATTGTTTTCCCTGTTTTACTTTTGAGAATCTAAGTGACTCCATCATTAATATCTTTATAATCACTTCATATCATAACCTTTATCATTTCCATTCGTCCCATTATCTCGAGCTGACATCATTTTATAATATCATTCACCACCTACAAGTATTAAGATAACAGCAAACCTATACGAAGAATACACTCGCCCTAATTTGGTTCATACTCATCTGTTCACCTCCCCTTCTTTCTCCTCGTCCTACCTCAACGTTTTTCTCTTGCTTCTTCCTGAGACGCTCGGCCAACTTTACCAAACATAGTATCTTCAGAAGCAGTCGCCATGTTGCTGTAATCTATACATGTATATCAGTATAGAGTGCAAATGCCTGTTTGTGTGTATTTGTATGAATACCTGTGTGAAGTGTTATTAGCATACATATGTAAATAGTTACAGATACGTAATTCCATTCGAATTTTCATTTACGTTACATATACAAGAATACTTGTGCATTTATACACAAATCCGCAAATTCGCGGTACATTATATTATATATATATATATATATATATATATATATATATATATATATGCATGCTGTCAACTACATGCACACATACATTCTCTATCTTCGTGTGTTTTGTTTATGTGTGTACTTTCTTTTATAAACGTGTGTGTGTGTGGATATGTAGCTATATAATGTGCTTGTCTGTGTATATATATTGGTGTCCGATAACTTTCACTACAGTAATAAATATGAATATGTACACAAGTAATACTTAGAGAAACGTATGTAGACAAGACCGTACAGTTGCAAGAAATTCCATAGTGAATACACTTATAATTCGTACAAAAATAATATTATGTACTCACCCCCAAAATTGTAGTTGCTTATATATATATATATATATATATATATATATATATATATATATATATATATGTGTGTGTGTGTGTGTGTGTAAAATATTCACTTGGAAATTTCTTGCAAGTGTACGGGCTTGTTTAAATACATTGATGTCAGTACAGCTAATCTACATATTCATGTTTATTACTGTAGTAAAAGTTATCTGTCTCGCACACACACACACACACACACACATATATATATATATATATATATATATATATGAGAGAGATATACACACGCACGTTCTCCTCCTTACCAAAAGGTATAAAAAATTGACATTTGGTTATTTCTTCAATTTTGAAAAGTGAACCTTAGATAAATTAGACATATTGGCCCTATGCCTTGCCAAATACACATTACGCCGTATAGTTAATACATTACATAAGAGCAACAATTTAAATTTCTTTTGAATCCTTAGATCGGTCGTATTTATTTAGACTGTTTATATCTTGTATTCTTTTTACTGTACTTAATATTCTAAATTATAGAATAATGCAAAAATTTATCTCTGAAAATATGGAAATATGCATTTAACAGCTTCTACTAAGGCTATTGGTATGAGTCTATGGTTCAGAAAAGTATTTCCAATTAGTCCCTAAAGCCAACCATATGTGTGTACGTGTATGTACTTGTGTATGTAAGCATAATGAATAGAAGAAAATGCAACTCTCTCTTTTTATCTATCTATCTATCTATCTATCTATCTATCTATCTATCTATCTATCTATCTATCTATCTATCTATCACCTCTTTCATTAAATATTTCACCTGTCGTTGGAATGATGTAATTCGACTCCTCAAAATCTAACCCTGGGTTTTTGATGCACTGAGGTATGTACCTAATGCCGAGGATGCTATTTGAGCGGCAATGCGAAGCTGAGAAAAATAGAGGAGAGATAAGAGAGGCAATAAAAAAAGCGAAATCGCAAACCCCCAAAAAAGAAAATTACAGAAAAGGCAGAAGACTGACGAACCTTGCATTCTGATAACAATCGTGTATTTAAAAGAAATACAAAATTTTAACAATGATCTTTGTTGTTGGCACTGAAATTATGAGAGATTAATTTTTCATTGACCTATATTTTGTATGAACATCTTCAAATTTAAAGTATATGAAACACATAAAATATTTCGGGATATTTTTGTATATAACAAGTTGCAGTTGAGCTTTTCTCTTACAGATTATAACTTTTTTGTGTTATCGCCCGTGCTATGTGGAAATCTGTTACCTAGGGAGCGAAATACGAGGACAACTTGTACTTGTCTGTAAAACTTACAAGCAATAATTATCAATTAATATAACCAATTCCATCAATGCCTCTTTCACAACGTATAATTTGTTTTATTTCCCAAAGATTTATGCAATTATTATTTAACTAGAACTTATTTGAGATTAAAATTAAAGCAAAACAGAAATCGTGCCTAAAATAGTTGCTTATTAGTTCGAATCGCTGACATAAATATGATCAAATTTCAACTCTAAACTGTCCATTTAAAATAGTAAATTTACTGGCATATATATTCAGAAGGAGTCGTTAAAATGGATTCAAAGGATTGGCTTATATTATTTCCCAGTTATTTTCTTGGTTGTTGCCAGACAAAATGAAAAATTAGCCCTCGCAGCCCAGGTTTTCTTTTCAACTTCATTCAAATTGTGTATCTATGTGCGTTTTAATTCAATGGCAAACCTAAAAATATTTCTACAAAATAAAATAAAATGTAATTAAAATATAATCCTATTTATTACCGAATAAAATCTTATAATTATCTGATTTTTTTTTTTTTTTTTTTTTGGTTATTTTTTTTATTGTCTCCGATTTTATGATTTTCTTGTTCAACCTTGGGTAGGGATTGTCCAAACTGAGTGGGAGAGGAATTTATTATTCCAATCTCTTATTTCAAACTAAAGTAAAATTTTGTGTGTATGTGTGTACATTAAATGACACAATTACAGTCACTTATGCGCAACGCATACGCAATACACATGTGCATGAAAAAAATCACACGTAGAGAATGTATAAAGGACAAAATATCAGTTCTTATGCTGAATCCTGAAGTCGGTGTTTCAAACCATGGAAATACTAGGGCTAAGAATACCAATTTTTAAAGCAAGAAAATGCTTCCCTCTTGGAAGAAATTTACTTGTTTTAAAAATAGAACTGCTTTATAATAAAAACGAAAGCAAGAAATTCGTTTCAGAATATACATTTTTTGAAACACGGGTGGTTTACAATAGAAGTAAATAACGTCTGCTAATTTCTAAATAGTTAAAAGAACAAGTTGTGATTTGTTTCATGCTGAAATAGATGCATATTTCTTGCTGGCGTCAATAATTGGTTTCAAGTTTTGATAAAAAGAAAACATGATTTCAGATGTTGATTTTGCTATTCCTCTCTGCATAATCTTTCTACCCATGTTTCACCTGCTTAGTGTTGGCCGTCGGTCAATACTAAACGGAGAAAATAAAAGTTTAAAACTTTATTAAATCAAAATAAAAAAAAATGCTATTCAATGTCATTATAACAAAAATATATTCACCAAGTAAAGTCCAATTGAAAATGACATGGATTTTAATCTTAGACAAGCAGCCTCTGTAACCTTATATGTATGTGTGTGTGTATGTGTGTGAGTGTGTAAATTTTAATGATCCACATTTGAATTTAAAATGAAAATATAATTACTCTTTATATTTTAATTTTGTTTTCCTGCACGCTTTGTTTATATAGATATTTACGAAGGTTAGCTTAGTCTAGAATAATACTTGACTAGGAGACTGGGTAGAGAACATATAGCGTCGATTTTCTAAATGGGAAATCTTAAATTTCTTCCTTGAAAATCAACCATAGAAATCTTGGCTGTTGACTTGGGCTCGAACACTGACCAATGGCGGCCATAGGAAAATTGCCACGTTTGTAAACATCAAATATACGAGATATGCGTTTATGTTGTTCATTACAAACTTCACTACAAATATAACATTCGATGACTAAAAGAATTAAGGGTCACATATATAACAAATCCAGACTGTAAAATGTTTCAGAACTTGTGATATTGGATGGCATAAAATGCGGTCAACAGTTAGAAAATAAACGATTTGAGAATTGAGCTTAAAACGATATCCATAAACTGCCTTCACTGATTTTTTTTAACTTCATTTTTAATGTTTAAGATTAGTTCCTGTCCTTCATATTAACTATAGCGTATTGTTTCTAACTTTGAGAAGAGTCATTAACATACCCAACATTGTTCGGACAACTGAATCTCTTCACCGCATACTTGCTGATGTTAACACAAAGTTTTGGCAGTCTATTCTTCATCTTCAAAGAGTATCGTTGGGAAGTGATGTAGTTGAAGGAGGCCGCATATATGGGCATGCCAGCTCGGTATATTAATCAGGATAGTTCAGATTTCATCTGTATGTGGTTTTATTTATTTAGCAAAGTAAGTGTTTGGAAACTTCCCCACTAGGTATAATTCGGAATTGTTTAGTTATTTAGCGTACCTGATACTGTAGAAATGAAATGATTCGGTTCGTATATTATTGATCTTTTTCCTGCGCCATTTTTCCTGAGAGAGAGAGAGAGAGAGGTTTCTTTTTTTTCTGAGATTGCATCTGACAATAACCGAAAAATGAATCGTCCGAAACGTTGTACTAACTGCGGGAAGTACAAATCTCGTTGCCCGAACAACAAGTAAACAAAAGTAAACAAAAATCAATGTATTTGCAAACTTCTGCTGTTGTCCGAGCAAATACCGTGTATAGCAATAGTTAACCTCAGAAAATTACCTATAATAGTGAAATCGATTCTCACTACGTGTACTACATCTATAACCAGGTGCCCGACTGGACTAAGTAAATACGTGATCTTGTAGACCATTAAATTTCAAAATATGACATTGTGCTGTATTAAAGCTTAGTAATATTCAATAAACTGGGCGCCTCATCGCGAAGTACTGATGCAATAACTAATACTGTCGTGATTTAGAGCCTTGCTGTCTGCACCACATAGGTGGTCTTAGTATATAAGCTCAGTAAATAGCACTAAATTAAGTATCCTACTGTAGAGTAATAGCTAGCAAACTTGTCTCCCAGACCATTATTACTGTCATGAGATCGATCCTCGTTAGATACTTTAGACACGTGGCCTTGTTTCAGACTAATCTTATGAAATATCAGTAACACCACCTTGATTGGTAGAGTTCATTTTAGAATATTTCCTAATACAATATTTCCATTCAGTTTTATTTAAACATCAATTTTTGAGCGATTTATATAGTTAATTACCAAGCTTGGTCCAACAAAAGACCGGAATATAGAGGTATACAGTGAGAATTGTAATCGCTACAGCATTAACGGTCTGCTAGAGTAGCTTACTAAATAGTGCGATGTGCCCAAATATTTTTTTCTTGGACTTCCTCTTGCAATCTGTATTTTTCTTCAATAACAATACACTGTTTTCAAGTCTGGATTTCACATTAAGATAAACAAGAACGATACATGTGCGCATGCACGCGAATCGTTGTTTGAAAGGATCATAATATCTAATGTAACACTGCCAAAAGCTTCATATTTGTTTTCATAAGCTCGTCCAGTCTTTTGTTAAAGAAATGATGCACAATTTAATTTTTAAAATAACCATGTCAATTCGGAGAAGAAACAACAAAATTTAAAGTTTCTTTGCTATTAAATATAATTCTTTAATTTTATTGCTTAGATGTTAGCTTTGAAGCTTTGTTTTCCTCATAATCTCCAATACAATATAAATTCAACAATGTCGTGTTTAACATTTGGGAAACTTCAAAACAGTGTGAGTTGTTGTAGCTAGAAACTATAGTTTCTATCTAATGAGGAAAGAACAATCAATAGGCCTCAGGCTTCAAAGTTATGGATTATCTTCTAAATTGATCTAGGAGATAAAAGCATTGTGTGCTTAGTTACCTGCTTGCTACAAACTCAATCTCAAGAGTCATATTAATTCAGAAGAAAAGTAAAAGCGGTATCACGAGGAAAAATTAACTAATAAGAGAAATCTTTTGGCATGGATAGCGGAATGACAAGAATCTACCAACATGGATTGAATTATGGGTTCAGTTTAAAATTTCAAGGTTACTGAATACAACAGACACTTGAAAAAGACGGTCGAAGTGTTGTGACTCTAATGTTTATATAAAATGAGGAAAATTCACATAACTGGCACATTAATGTATTATGATTCATATTTTTTCCTTTTCTTACTAATATCTTAATATTTGTACTTATATTACGTTATTCTAAAATTCAAACATTTGCACAATTCCTAGACATTCACCACATCTGCCAAGTTGCATTGCAGAGATAAATTAATTAAGTGTTAACTGAGAGAAGTTTATCCCTCAGCTACCCTCGTAGAGTGAATAAAGATTTCGGTCTGAAATTACCAGAAGTTGATCGAATTCAACAAACACCCGAAGAAAGCCGGACAGTACAACAATCCAAATGTTATGAGATCAGTGGATAAAAATAAAACTATATTTTTAATAATAGAGCATGTTAGCAGTTGTGTCACACTTTAAGGTTGAAGCTTTTTTCGTATCTGACACTTTTTTTTAATATTAGGGCTAATGAAGAATTGCGCGTAGCAGCTCAAAGAATGTTTTTTCTATATTTAGCTCATTTTAAGTGTATTATGATATCCGAGCAGTTCTTCTGTGCCTCTCATTCCTCTATGGTCATAACCATTTCTTTCGTGGCACGCCAAGATAAAAATAAGAAACAGTCAATAGGTGGGCGTATAAGCAGTAAAATGTTAGAAAAATATTCATACGAAATCAAATGTTCTTCTCTGGCTAACATCCATCAAAATGTTCTACGATCCGACAATTTTTTTTGCCCTCGCAAACTCCAGCACCATATGACGCCATTCCACTCTGCTTTTGGAGTTATTGTAGTATTTACTGCTTTGTCCTTGTGTATAATAACTTATATGCCACTTAGATAAGTCAAGCAAGAATAATTCGTATTTCCTTGATATGAAATAAAGTTTGATACCCTATTTGTTCTCACTTTCATGAAGTTAAGTGTATCCTAAAAGGAATAGAATTACCAAAGCAAAAACATGTGTGTAGACAAATTTGAAATATATTTTTCAAATATTTTGTCATTTATGAATGAAAGTATGAGAACATTTTTATTAAATATTTAAGAAGAAAAGCAAAAAAAAAAAAAAAAAAAAAATCAGATGTATAAAAACAACTAGAATAGTGGCAAAGACAATGACATTTTTACATTGGCAGCAGTGGTCAGTGTTCCCACCAAATTTCGAATGTTGATTAGTTAAAAAATGTCAGAAATATTTCATTTTCCACTAAGTTTATAAGTAATCCAATATGTAAAACGTAGTGTATATCAAAACTTGTGTGCGTATGTGTTACATTTTTCTATATCATCAGAGACACGAGCAAAGCAGAGGATTTTTGATTCCGTAGAAATTATTCTACTGATTACGTAAAAATCCTAATCATTCAAAGTCAAATATTGCAATCATTTTTACAGTATGATTTAATAATTAAAAAAATTATAATAAGCACGTAACAATGCATAGAGATTATTATATCGTTGTTCATAACTTTCGAGGATTGGAGAGATAGTCTATCTTCTGCATGCTCCAGTAGCAGAGAATAATGAGAGAGAGAGAGAGAGAGAGAGAGAGAGAGAGAGAGAGAGAGAGAGAGAGAGAGAGATTCATGCTTTTCCCAATCAACCTCTGCTTGGTTCTTATCTCGTTTCGTGGCCTAGATATTACGTCTAGCATGAAACAGCCTGTCGCCTCTAAGTGTTGACTTCAATGTTCACTTTATATATATATATATATTCTGTTTGTGTGTTATATTTATATGGACACACTTATTTAAGTAAATGCTCTGTTCTTTAATTAAACAGTATAAATTACATTTACCATCTTGAACGATCGAGAAATTTCGTAGAAAATATGCATTCAGGAATCCAACCTGCATCCTATGAGGAGCCACCATTAGACCTGGCGTGCTATAACCATTCACTCACAGAGAATTTCCAGTTAAGCAAAGCTCGAATTAATGCTTTTAAACACACACTTTCGCCGATCTTTCTCAATCTATTATATCTACGCTGATTTCGTATTCTAACGTGAATAATGACAATATATCATAGGAAATTGATTAAATCCGACAAATATTTAATATATTTTCTATTTATTCGTTATTTTTTTTTATACACTTATTCAAGTAAATACACTCTTCTTTAATTAAATAGTAAGTTCTCTATAGCTGAACGGTTATAGCACGCCAGGTGTAATGGCTGTTCCTCATAGGATGCAGCTTCGTTTCCTGCCGGAGAACGCATATTTTCTACGATATTTCTCAAACATTCAGGCCGGTAAATTAAATTTATATTGTTAATGTATATGAGATTGAAAGGAATTCAAAAAGATTTCCAAGTAATTAAAAATCAACCATTCTACTGCCCAGGAAATAATTTATAAGTGGAAGACATTTAAAACAATTGCCAACGTGCCGACACCGTCCTAGCAAGTTCAGCGCAGGAGTAGACCGCAAGATGTTTAAAGACGTGTGCGAAAATCTTAAAATGTTATCAGAGGACCAACAGGTAGCCTTTCACACAGTTGGTATAAAAATACATGCAACTGCAATTAGAAAGAGACTGAGCACGTTTGATTTGCATGGAAATTATGCAAAAATGAAACTCTCGCTGTTAAAAAAAATCACGTAAAGTTTGCCAGAGAAAGACCAGGACTTCTGGAAAATATGATTTGGGTACATGGATTCAAAATAGAACCATTTGCACGCTGTAACAGAAAGCAAGTTTGATGCAAAACAAAGACAACATTTGAGCACAAGTACCGCATATCAACTGTATTGCATGCGGTGGAAATGTCACGGTTTGGGCCTGTTTTGTTGCGGTAGGGCCTAATCAGGTTATCATCATAGAATCCACCATGAATTGTTTATTCTATCAAAAGGTGTTTGAAGAAAACATATCATCATCAGAAAATTGAAGCTGAGGTGAATGTGGACCATGCAACATAACAAAACATTTCAGTAAATACGCCAAGAAAATGTTCAAAGAAAGAACAAGGGTTCTAGAATCGATTTTTGTCCTATTGTCGATTCTATGCATTGAATAGTATCAGCTATTAAGGCTTAGGGTGTCCCAATTTTTATCCCAGCTGGAATTGGCATTTTTGCTAATTTTTTGTTAGTACTACTTTATTAATTATTTTTCATTTTTTGTTCCTCTACATTATATATTGTTTGAAACATGATCAAATATTATGTTCATATTTCTTAAACAATAACTATATATATCTTGGCGTGACCTAACTTTTTCGTATGACTATATAATATTGTATTATACATTATTTTCGCAATAAAGTTGATACTAAGAAACTGATGGTTAAAATTTCAGGATATAATTATATTTACATCATAAATATACCATGTGAATTTCAGAATATAATATATATTTTCACTAGAAATATTTACAATATCTTCATTAGCGTCGTGAGATTTTATAATGTAACTCTAAGATTGTTCATCATATTGTAAATAAATGTATATCATTATATATTATTGATATTTATTTTTTAATTGCAAATATATAAAGATTGCCGATGGTTCCAAGATAGATATAACTGGAAAAGTGAAACAATATTTTGTAAAGTTATTGAGTATTCAGAACAAAATGTAGGAAACTGAGAAAATGTTGAATAATTAGTAAGACGAGAAGAAGATAAAAACTGTATTTAAAACCAAAAATGGGCTATGATTAAAATTAAAGCGTAATAAACAAAACAGTTAAATTGACTAACAAGAAAATATTTAAGAACGTTGGTGTTGGGAATGTTAGCAGAGAATAGATGAAGATTATTATGAACATTGGTTAAAGGCATGAAATCAACAAATTGCTACATCACAATAAGGAATGATGAAATACATAAAAACTGATTTCTCAACAGTCATTTTTGTGACGAATGTAGAGCTAGATTGAATGGAAGCGATGGCCAGGCTAGAGATTAGATCATTAATAGAAAAATCAACAACCACCGACTTAGAAAACAACAAAGCTGAGTTGGTGCTATATTTTAGACTAGTATTGTATGTAGTAAATTATAAATTCCTTCAGATATTACGAAGTTTCCTGAATAAATGCATGCAATTATTGTAAGTTCTTGGATAAGATATCTTTTGAGTGGCACCAGTCACAACCAAGAAGCTTTATGCTAAATAATATATTCAGATAAGGTAATATCCCTCCAAATATTAAAAAAAAACAAACTTCTAGTAACATAATTATAAGCAATTATGTTTTAATTTCAAATATAGATTTCCATGATTTAAAAAAGAAACGAGATATTTGTTATGGTCCAGTTCCTTGTACCACGGTGATAGTCGAAGGTAGAACCAATAAAGAAGAACTCGAATACGGATATGAAATAACACAGATATATTACAAACAGGAATATATACAGAGAAGTAGAAAGTGTTAGTACGAACAATAAGGTTTAGTAGTAATTGTCTAAACAACACGACTCTGTTTCGGACTGCTTCTGACTCGACTGACTGACTCGCTCTGACTGACTGACAGACTCCTGACGGACTTCACTCCAGACTTCAGACGGAACTCCAGATTTCAGACGGAACTCCAGACTTCAGACGGAACTCCAGGATTCAGACGGAACTCTCTGCTTCCTCTTGAGGCGCAGTATTTATTACGTATGGAATAGTCCATTATGTTATTATGGGTAAGGTCCCACAACAATATTTTAAACTCCTTCGATTATACGAGCAGATTTAGAAATTGCGAAAAGGTTACATAGAGATCGGGGAAAATCAAAAAGAAACTGGAAACTTTGGCAAGGGAACAAAAACAAGAATATAACTGGCTTTAAGAATGACAAAAAGACACGTGAAAAAATTTAAAGGGCAATAAGCAAAAAAACTGAATTGGCTATTAAGAAAATATTTGAAAAATGTGGTGTTTCGAAAGTGAACAGTGAAAAGATGAAGAATATTAATAACTTTGACTTAAGTCCTGACAACGACCAAACTGACATCATTAAGCAAATATCACAATGAGAAACGCGTTAAGTTGGGCGGACTGGTACATGAAAACTGATTTCTTAACAGTAATTTTTGTGATGAAAGTAGACCTACACTAGATAGAGGTGTAAATTAGGAACTACGTCTAGCTCTTTTTCCACGCATTTAGCTCTTGTAAATTAGTATCTGTCTCTTTTTCTTATTTATAAAAAAATAAATATTACTAAGAAAAAGAGCTAGAGGCTTATTTACTGGAGCTAAATACACTGAAAAGGATCTAGTTGTCGCTCCAAAAAGAGCTAAGCTGATAACTGACATTCTATAGAGCTGATGGTAGGACTAGAGTTTGGGTCTTTCATGGAAATAGTCAACCAATACGAATTAGAAGACAACAGCATGGAGGTCGAATATTGTTTTGTGCTTGCAATATAGGCAATAAAATTATAGCCCCCCTCAAATTTGATGATGGTGTCAAATAGAAAAATTATTGTAATTTCTTGAACAAGAAGTTTTCTACAACCAAGAAGCTTTAAGTTGAAGTATATGCTTATGCAAATCTCGCAAATTCGATTCCAAAGATTATTAGCGTCTCTGCAAGAGCGTACTGAACAACAGCAAATCCGCAATACCTCCTTTATTCAATCAATTTGAGGTCCTAACTTCCTCAACTGATAAAGCTGAATGCTCTGCTCGGAAATTCTCATCCAACTCAACGCTCCACCCATCCGGTGTACCAACACCCGATTTTCCTTCTAGAACTGGGCTCTATTGAGCGAGTTGCACATAACCTCATCGATGGCATTGTGTATCGTCTCTAAATTTGACTCCCATAAGGCTAGCGGTGGGGACAGGATATCAGCCGTTGTCCAGAAGAAAAGTGCTCCTGAACTGGCTCCTGTCCTCTCCAAACTATATAACTACTCTCTCAACAACTTTTACTTTCCAGTCTGTTGGAAGTCCTCATCTGTTGTACTTGTCTTTAAGAACTCTGGAGACCTTTCTAACTCATCTAACTACCATCCTATCAATTTCATACCACTCTTCGGCAAAGTCTTCGAAGCTTTATTCAACGACGAAGTCGATAAGCACCTTACATCCCATGATCTACTCTCTTACAAGTTATATGGTTTCTACTTTGTTCGATCTATCACTGATATGCTCACGGCCATAACTGAATTTGTTTACGAGGCACTTCATAATGACGGAGAAGCCCAAGCAGTGACTTTAGATATATCTAAAGCGTTTGATATCGTTTGGCATGCCGACCTTCTTCATAAGCTTCAGGGTTACGGAATTTCAGGACGATTATTTGACTTAATACAATCATTCCTGTCAAAACGTGTAATAATAGTCGCCCCTAACGGATTCTTCTCCAGTTCCTTTCTCACGAACGCAGGTGTTCCCCAAGGCTATATTCTGGACCCTACATTGATTTTGATCTTCATTAACGATCTTCCCAATGTCATCAGTTCCCAAGTAGGTATCCATGCAGACGACACCACTATTTACTCCTGCCTCAATAGCAAATCTAGTATCGATGACAAAACTAACCTGGCCGTTGGTCTCTAAAAGGACCTCCAATCTGTGGTTGAGTGGGGCAAGAAATGGCTGGTAAAATTTAATGCCTCAAAAACAAAACTGCTGTCTTTTAGCCACCACAGAGAACCCCCACAGTCTACCATTAAAATATCTGATGCTCAACTCCGCGAGATCTTGGTCTCACACTGTCTACTGACCTGAGATGAAACAAATACATTGAATCAATAGCTTCATCTATCGCAAGGAAAGTTGGTTTTATGTGTCGCGCCATAAAGTTTTTCTCGCCTGAGTCCATCCTTCAAATCTGTAAATCAACCATTCGCCCTTGCATGGAATATTACTGTCATATATGGTTTGCCCCCCACACCCCGCTGTTCGTCTCAAGTCATAATAATTTAGCTCATTGGTAGTAGCTCATACTGTACACCTGACAGATCACAAAGAACTCACCAGTATTTTTTAAATAAGGAAAGATATAAGGTGACGCTCACATGATCCTCATGTGATCATATCCTGTAAATTTTACCAACATTAATATTAATTTTATTCTAAAAACATTGACTTTTATAATAAAATTTGACAGTGTGTGTGTGTATATATATATATATATATATATATATATATATATATATATATATATAAGCTAACCAAAAAGGTCCTTGCCGTTTTTTATTTATTAGGGAACAAAGTTATACAGCAAATTTAACATATCGTTAATCCTCCAAATAAACCCCATCAACATCTAGAACCTTTGTCAACGTGTCTCCAACGGCGCAATACCCTGGCGGTAAAAATTAGTTTTCTTGGACGCAAATGTGTCTGTGAGTGCCTGCATCATATACGTAGGATTTCCCACGAAGTTTTGTTGTTCAAAGAACTGAAGAGGTAATAATCTGTTGACGCAAGATCCGAGGAGTAAGTTGGATGGCACAGTGGCTCCCAGCCAAGTAGCAGCATGGTATCCCTGGCCATTCGCGTAACATGAGTCTTGTCATTGTCATGGAGAAATAACATTCCCTTGCAATTAACCAATTTTGGCTTCTTGTGCTTCAGTGCCTCTTACACACATTTCAACTGCTGCGAGTACAATTTAGCTCATTGGTAGTAGCTCATACTGTACCATTTTTCGATTAGTCTACTAGTTACAGAGCATGATCTTGCGCGAGTGTAGAGATAGTCTTGTGGTGTGAGGCACAGGGTCCCGTGGTGAAAATCAATGTCTGGCATGCTTAGGAGCGTCATACAGAACTCACTTTTCGTCATTGGGGAGTACTCGATCAAATAATTGGTCCGTTGAGATGCTGGGAAAGTAATGAGAAACAGGCTGTCACTTGTTGTTGATTGTTGGCTTCCCACAGTATGTGGGGTATCCACTTGCTCAGCTTGTGCGCCTTCTCTATGCGGTTCAGGTGAAATTTGTCAGTTTCATCAGAAACCTGAAAGCAACCGGCAAGTTCACCACAGGTTTGGCAGTTGTCCTCCTCAATGGCCACCTACAGGGCCTCATCATCTGAAACTTGTGGCCAGCTACTGCAGGGTTCATTACTAAGGGACAAATCTCCCAACCTGAACTTTTAGAACCAATGCCTGTCGTTGCATTCACGCACAGCATTATCCCTAAAGGCTTGATGTATTCGGCGATTTGATGCTGCGGTGGACAAATCCACCTTAAAGACATAAATTGGAGAAACCTGAGCTACTCGACACCGCCATGTCTTCTCACTGCTGCTCGACCTATGACTGATGTATGTGCGCAAAACATACAATGCTCCTAACCGCACCTCCACAGCTTTCCCGGCACGTGACACACTCATTTGGGTATCAGTGATCACTTCTTCCCACATGGTAGTTTGTCGTGCCACGGATCTTGTCCCTGCAACTGGACAATAAGCAGCAGCAAAGGTTGGATGACTCGGCTGCCTTCAGACTGGAAACGCAATCTGATACAGTCGTGCAGCGTCGCGTTCATTACCATTTGTTCGGCCTCATGTAAAAATCATATCTGCCTGCTCACGATATGAATATCCTTCCCTTGTTAAACGGAACACTTCTCATGTAACTCACTACTAAACACGTTAAACGTTAAAGACAGACTAGGCACAAATGTACACGAATGATAAATGTAATCTCGTCTACATGCCAACACAGCGCCATCCACCGTAAACCTGATTTAAACTTAATAACTTAATTTGCGGATATATGTTTATATGGACTTTTGTCCCTCTTCTGGTCTGAGGAATCCGCCACTAAAGTTTGTAAAAGTATTTTATGCGCACAGTGTGTGTGTATATATATATATATATATATATATATATATATATATATATATATATATATATATATGTATATATATATATATGTATATATTAGATTGGTGCAAAAATAATGGCGTTTTCTCACATAGTAACATATGTGAGAAAACGACATTATTTTTGCTCCAACCTAATATATATATATATATATATATATATATATATATATATATGACTACTCTTATCGGGAAACTCAGAGTTTCATGGTTTTCCAACTCGTCAGGCACAAATGTAAATAAACCACTTAATACAGTTGTTTTTTTTTAATATTGGGTCTCATGGGAAGAACGCTGAATTTTATACAAATTCGAATTTTAAAGTTATACTATACTAAAAAATATACTATTGGGGTATAAATTCAAAATATGGAATGTTGGTGGTTGATATCGTGAAAAAATGATGCATACTTTAAGCTTATATGGTACCTGTTTTTCCGTTGGTGGGGAAAACACACACCGATGGTTGCGTATTGTGTAAAATGGTGTAAAAATACAGTTGTTAATATCTCGTTATTTAGTTTATATTCACACACACACACACACACATATATATATATATATATATATATACACACACCATTTTACACAATACGCAACCATCAGTGTGTGTGCGTGTGCCTGTGCATAATTTTTTTCATTTTGGTTCCTAGTTTTAAGTATTTTGACTGCTGTTATAGTTTGGATAACTCATGTTTTCAATCTCATTAAGTTATATTACGTTGTTCTACCCGTTGACATCTCCCCTCCTCCGTTTGGCAAACCTAATATGTAACCTGTTTTCGTCAGAGTTGAGTCTGCGTTATTATTATACAGTTGTTTTAGATTTTTTTTATCACGACGTCTCGACTTCTGTTCCCTTCGGCTTGTGTGTCGTACTCGGTAACCTTGCGGGAATGTTGAACGAGCCCTTGATCTGACCCACGAGGATGTATCTTATTTCTTTACCTGTCACGTCCGGTATTCTTCTTAGGTTCAAGAACTTACTAGTATCAGTTCTTTCTTATGATGCCCACCTGGGCCATTTGTGTTTACGTTATCATTATTCTTTTACGGAATGATATTTGATCTATGGCATCTATAATCACGAGTTCTTTTTATTCTGTCTGATACTTCAGGCTTTGTCATTGTCTACACCTGTTCTGTTAGTCAAGTTTCAGAAGTACTTGTGCGATAGTTTCTTCCTCAAATGGAAATTATTCGACGTCTCACTTTGCATAAACATGATATTGTGTTTTTTATTGGTTACATATTGTCACTGAATCTTCATAAATTCGAGTTCATTTTTTTACGCTGATTCTTTCATATAAACAGTGTTTATCAATAGGCGCTTCGACATGAGGTAATGGTGGGCGAGTTAGTCTGGTTGACCATTACCAGTGAATAGTGAGTTCTATCTTCATTGGTTGCCTCATACTTGTGGCCATGTGCCAAGTATTTTGGAACTTCCGTATGGTTTAATGGTTAAACCATGCTTAGTAAATAACTTTGGGAACTTTTTGGTGTAGTGTAGCGAGTTAGTCTGATTGACAATTACTACTGAATAGTGAGTTTGATCCTCACTGGGTGCACAAGCTTCTGACTTTGTGCAAAACTAAGCTAAGCTTACTAAATGAGATACGCTTGTTAATGAATAATATCAAGTCTACACAACATTTCACTAATTTTCTCGAAATCTAGAATATAATTTTTTTAGTTCATCTTTTAATTGTTATAATCAGTAAAGCGCTCTCCAGGTTGGGTAGGTTCCCAATGATAAGGGATGAAAATTCAAATCTTGCTGGAAGCTTATTTTTTTATTTTCGATACATACAAACACAGAATAAGGGCACCTAACCGTGGTGCAATGGTTTTCAAGCATGTTTCGCAAGGTCAGTTAGCAAAGATTGTCATAGCCTTCTTGTATGGTGTGGGAAGCAGAGGATATATTTGGAAGTAGTCATAGAGGAAAAGAAAGAGTTAGGGTGGAAGTTGGATAAAGTTATGGTTATCGAAAACATGTTGGAGTATGGCATAATGGTACATTCTACAGTTGGGGTTGTCTTGTTTCTTCTTAGATGGACAATCGACCAGGCTCGATGGTGTTTTAGTAGAGTCGGTGCATAATTTTTCTTTTTTGTATAAACAGGTATTAACAAAATTTATACTAAGTTAAAACTTCATTAGTTTCCCTTTATTTCTAAATATTAGTGTTAACTACATTCATGTACTTTAATCTCAAGTAAGATTAATTAATAATAATTTTATTCTAAAAACATTGACTTTCATAATAAAATTTGACGGTATATATATATATATATATATATATATATATATATATATATATATATATATATATATATATAAGGCAACTAAAAGGAAGTCCTTGCCGTTTTTGATTTATTAGGAAAGAAAGGTATAAAGCAAATTTGACATACCGTTAGTCCTCAAAATAATCCGCATCAACATCTAGAACCTTTGTCAATGTGTCCCCAGCAGTGCAATACCCTGGCGGTAAAAATCAGGTTTCTTCTAGCCCTTAGAATATCTTCCTCGGCTTACCAACAAAGCGGTTTTATTAAATACCATCTTGCCTAGAAACGAATCACTGTCTTCTGCAACTTCTTTCCTGGAGATGGTACGTCGATAAAATCGCCTCGCTTCTTGTGATGGAAACAGGTTAACAGTAATAAATCTCCGAACATAATTGTAGTTAGTATTTCAGTCATCAAATTTCAGTCACTATATTAAAAAATATATATTTATTTCTTCATTCCAGCAGTGGGTGAATATATTCCACTAATCAAAATTATATCTACATATAAGTTTATTTGTAGGTAGTTATCATGTATCTTTAAACATCAGTATTTATTAAAGCAAGTAATTTTTCAAAATTATTATTGTTAACTTGCTTAGGTTAAAGAGAATATGTCTGGATTCGGTGAATTCAAATATTGTCCAAACGTTTGTCATCTAGCACTTTCGACGATAATTCTGACCATTATCACGATCAGGGAGAAATTGTAGATGTTATTCGTTTCGATATTTTATATACGTAATTTAAACTCGGTGTTTGTTGTTTGGGCGTTATGACAATGCCATGCACAAAGTGACATGGAATCGAAATTCTTCACTGGGTTGAATATATTTATTAAATGTTAATAACGTTTAAAATCACATTATTAGAAAAGTATGACCACAAATTAGTTGTGCATGCGCGATGATGATTCTTTTTGCAGTTTTAAGTAATTTATGAATTCTTTGTACTATTTATTTATAAGTTGTTTAAAGAATTATATGTTATGTGATTTTCTAAGTCTTATTCTTATATGCAATTAATAGTCTTCCAAATTATCTGCATTCAGACTGGTTTATGAGTAGGTGTGTACGTCGGTCAATGATCATATGTTGTGGCGCTCAGTATACCCGCGTTAAACCGACTATGTATCACATCCTACCTCTGTGGGAGGGAATATAAAGTAAATAGAGAATCTTTATTTTGGCTTCAGAAATAAATTTTGCGCCAAGAAAGTATATTGAACAAATCTGATAACTTATTTCTTCTTACCGTGATATATTTTTCTTTTGTAATATGCTTTATATATATATATATATTGGCCTTTCCAATTTTATATTCCGCTTTGCATTATAATATATAAAACGTCTATGTAATTGTTATTAGACTTTGCCTCCGAAACCTTAATTGCCACAGTTTCTCGTTGATCAAAAGGGTTGTCAAATCAGTAATGAATTTGATGGGTACAGATATGTGTACAATACATGTTTGTCGACTCGAAGTTCCCAGTTTATCGTCCAGTGTTTTAGCATCAAAGCAGAAAATACGAACTAAAAATAAGTTTATACTTAAGAAAGGAATCCTTTATTTCCGTTCAGGCATTGATAAAAAAAAAAAAAAAAAAAAAAAAAACGGTTATGCCACTAGAGAATTAAGGCACATACTAAAATTGACGTGGAAAGAGCGTATGAAAAGAGTGAAAGCCAAATATTCCTGTAACCGTTTAAGAAGTACAAAACAAAGCTACCAGGTTATCATCCCGGCGTATCTGTTCGACAAAACCAAAAGATGCTTTCCTTCTATCAGAAGTGGCAGGAAGTGACAAAATATTTCTAATTTCCTATTAGCAAGTATCTCATCAGGGATAATAAAATAAACAGAGAGATTTTCCTGATTGTTTAAGTCAATTAATTTTTTTATCTCGTCGACTATCATAATAATTTGTTGACCATCATACATGTATTGATATTATGACTGTCCACTATTCCTTCATTTGAATTTTTTAAATTCTAAATCATGTACATATTACCTCTCTATTTCTCTTTCATTTCTCATATATATATATATATATATATATATATATATATATATATATATACACACATATTAGGTTGGTGCAAAAATAATGTCGTTTTCTCACATATGTTACTATGTGAGAAAACGACATTATTTTTGCACCAACCTAATATATATATATATATAAATGTAAAATGTCAACTCGTGAGCGAGTACGACCGCTTCTTACAACAATATAGTTTCCCTCAACCATTTCTTGATGTTTCTTTAAGTGATTCTTAAGTCTCGTAAGACGCATTTCATCCTGGATTATATATATATGATCGACTCTCCCGTCGAGATTCGACGTATGAGGGTCAAGCAGATCAGTTTCCAGGAAACCGACAGCCCGACACCGGCACATGAGATTTGATTATAGCGGTGAAGGCCTCGTGCATGACCATCCACACTTTTATATATATATATATATATATATATATATATATATATATATATAAGCACCATGAAATCAAATTCTGTTGTAAGATTAATCTCAAACTGATAGCTGAAGCCTCGAAACGGGACGGTATATTATTTTGGGCTAGTATTGTGGCATCAAAATTATAGTTTCCTTTAAATTTAAACAAAGAGAATTATTGTAAGTTATTGGAGATTTTTTTATCTGATAAAAGTCACAAACAAGAAGCTTTAAGTTAGAGTATATTCATCCAACACCATGCGTCTTTAGATTCTAAAGAAGTTTAAAAAACATCATTGAATAAAAGACAGAAAATGAAAATTACAGAATATCAAATCATTTTTCGGATTTAGAGAATGTTTTGTTAATCGAATACCTGTTTCCGCAACCTATATTTATTGGATTTATATATAAATAAACATTTATATTACACTTAGATTACACTTAAACTGACATCTCCAAATATTATCAATATATTTAATAAGCATAGATATTATGAGCTGACATTATCTGTACATATAAGCTGTGTATCTGTCTTGTATTTATATGTATTTCTCAACCTCATCCATTATAAAATATATAAAACGATGTCTAAATTGGTGAGAAGTGAAACAAAATGTCAGCAAGTTTTTCCAGTATCTACTGTTAGCTGACCGAAAATAGCAGGTTTTAGTTGAGTTAAGCTTTAACATCTTAACGAGAAATCTTCGATTGCGTTCGAGTTTATATCATACATTATTCCTGTAGGGTAACCAGTGGATGAATTCAATGTGGATTAGGAATGGATTAATTTAGACTTATTCTTCATGTCTGTTTATTTCCGTCAAGGTTCACAATATGGGTAGCAGGGCTTTTTGTTGCTACTCTTTGGTGATGCAAAATAGTAGTTCTGAGAGAGTATTTTTGTTTATTCAATCATCCATTTCTACATTGACTATCTGGTGCGCTAGTGATGTGTCATTTTTGTTAAGATGTCTGATATTGAGAAATGACATAAGAAGTATATTTCATACATTTTCCGCACTATTATATATATTTGCAATATAATGAACGATCAAGTTGCATAATGAGATTTCACATCACCAAATAAGTGACTGTAACTGTTTCTAATATATATTATAAGATGAAATTTAAATAGTGTATTTATCACATATATTTGCTGAAAATCGTTTGATTAATAACAATTTTCTTGTGAAAACATGGACTTGCGTAATAAAATCTGAAGTAGTATGGAATTCTCATATTTTATATTTCCTATCAATGTATGACGTAGGCATTTCAATTTTCGTGTATAGACTATAGTATTTAATGATCATTTTATTTTTTCATAATATATTGTTACATGACACTCGTTTATATGCTTTTCTGTCAAAGGGAAATTCAGTTGGTGTGGCGATCATTTTGAATCTAAATCGACGAATTCAACCAATCATTAAAAGGGAATTCAAAACACCAATCTACACTTTACCCCGTTACTGGCATGCCACAATTGTCTACACAGAGAAGATAGCGAACATCGGGGTAAACAACTCTCCCTAACTGCTTTTACTTGGACAGGCGGTTGTAGCAAAAACTGTTACCTTCATTGCCAAACTTGCTAAGGGTCAATAATAATAAGTTGAACTTTCCTCATATCATATGAAAGTATTTGAAAGCTTTTAATTAATGAGAAGATTAAATATATTTTTCATTTATGAATTTAAAATATTCAGTATAGAAAAACAGTTGAGATGTAAGGAGTCTTTACTAGATTTTTTTATTTGTCCTTACAGTTTCTTGTTCAAACACAGTATCTATTCAGAAAGCTATTTGCTATGTGTGTATTAATCTATGCACGATCAACACTTAGAAATTGTTCAACGATAAATGTTATACGATAGAGCGTTAAATTTTGGTCTTCATTCCTTTCAGCATAGCAGGTTTTCTTTTGTTAAAGCAAAACAGTTTTCTTTAAATTGAAGATTTCATCAGTTAAGTAAACTTAAAATTATATAGGTGAAATCAGTTAGCAGAGGGAAAACATAAGAATAAGATTTTTATTGATATCTGATTGAACGCTGGTGGCCAAAAAAGAAAAAACAAAAAAAAAACAAAAAAAAAAAAAACATGTAGGATCTAATATGGGTATCTCCACGGCTGCCTTATGTTGAGAAACTAATCCAGTTCTATCTGAAAACTGGGGATCTTTCTCGCTGACGGCACTTCCCATTGCACAAAGAGGGTAATAATAATACTGATACCGAAAATATACCTGTAAAAGTAATGTATTTTGTATATAAAATAAATATCCAGGTTTATGATGGGCCATTTACAAGATAAGACACAACTATTGAAACTGTGATATAATTAAAAAGACAAAACGAATCCGATGGCTTTTAAATTCAGCTGTCATCTTGTCAAGCATAAGTGATAATTCAGTTCTAAGAAGAACATACTATCAGTGAATGGTTGAGTCAGTCGTAAAATAAAATCTCATCATTTATACATTTGGCAAACCTTTTAAACCAGAATGCAATGTGTGCTCTCATGAATTACACAAATTTAGAGTAATTTCGACATTATTTGCAGTTCACAAATTACAGTTTTTCTGTTAAAGATGTTCAATATCCTATCGAAGCTTGTTACGGTTCTATATACAAATAGATAAGAAATGATTATTATGCTGCGGTATCGTAGAATGGCCTTAATATTTCCATATAACTATTTCAAGAAATTTGAGTCTCGATACAATTACCTACGTTATCCAGTAAAATCAGTTCAAAATTGTTAGGAATATACGCTTAATTGATGAGATTTTGATAAGAAAACCAGTAAACATCTGGATGAAATAAGTTAAAATCATGCAAATACGCAAAGGAAGTATTCAATGTATTTTTGAAACTACTTTTTGTTTCCGTTTTAGTTAACATCACCACCACCACCACCACCGCTACCACCTTTTGGAAAGTTCATTATCCAGCTTTCTTTGGGAAGATTTTTGTCCAGGATTGAATCTGTTACATTTTAGGATGCAACACAACTAACGAGTCAACAGGAGATTCAACACTGGACAAAAATTCCACTTGAAGAAAACAAGAGAATAAATAAACTGATCGAAATGCCTCAAAGAAGACGCAAACAGATATAGAAAAAATTCACTGAATTTTACTAACAACTCATTTCAAAATTTCAAACAAAATAAAATAAAGGCAGTGTAAAAAATTAATTGAATTTAAGCAATTCATCAGGAAATCTTCTGTGAAATATATATTCACAACATCTGTTTATAATATTATTAACAAATTAAAAATAATGGAATTACTTCAAAAATAATAATAGAACATATATTATTAGTATTTAACCTTAAAATATCTACCTATTATGAGAAAGTAACATGTTACATTATTAGTAAAGAGACAATATCATTATTAAGAATCGAAAAACAATAATATTCAAATAATGAAACTACTAGACTTTAAAGGATTGAGTTAACAATTTATGCTCTAGATAATAAAATGGCCTTTCATTCATACAACATTATTTTATACGTACACTGCAAAGCAAATAACTTAAAAAGAGTTGCCTTACAATTAACCAAAATTACTATCATTATATAGTATAAGAATCATTTAGCTGTAGTTAACATCATTCGAAAGATCGCTTTTGATTCTATTGTGATAGTTGTCATATCAGTTCTTTTTTTATTGTTAAAATTGGCATATTTTCGTTTATTGATTGAAGAAGAGGAAAGAAAATAACATTTTCAGTATATTATTCTTTTTTATTTAAAAAAAATAAAATGTTACACAAACGTAAAAGAAGGTTTGTACTGTTTATAGAGAAGGAACAGTGATTTGCAGAATTTTATCCAGGAGATTTCTCACTAAACGTTCTAGTAAACCATTTGAGGTTGACAATGATCAAATGTAGACGTTACTTGAAAATAGTGATGCGTCGTAACAGACTCAAATTGCCTGGATCAAGCTTTGAAAACTACACCAGCTTTGTTATATTATTTGAGTAGATACAAATTGTTACAGTTAGATTTGAAAGTCATTATTCATCCGCTATATTCACCAGATATTGCACGTTTTGTTCATCATTTATTTCGGTCTCTATAGAATTCACTTTATTAAGAAAAATCAGTTTCTGGAGGAATGTAAACTTCATCAAGAAGAGAAATTTATTGTACAAGATTAAACGTTTTTGAAGGATGGGATTATGAAGTTGATTAAAAGATTGCAGAAGGTAGTTCTAAAGATATTGTTCAATGTGATCAATGTTAAAAATTACAATAAAAAATATCCCATCTCTTACTTGATAAACTGGACGAAAGTTTCGGTCAGCACAGTATTTATGTAATTTAGTTTATACGAGCAGAACGTCACTTGGTGCAATACGAGACAGTAGGAACGTTATCTCAGGTAAGCTTCTGAATATAGCTTAATATGACACAAACCCATAAGTGTAAGGCATCTAATGAGGATTGAACTCGCTTAACGGTAGTAATGGTCTGCAAGACCATTACCATATTGAATAACATGTAAAACTAATTTCTTTACCACTATTCTATAATAGGTAAATTTAGCTTAGTACGTCACGAGGACTCAAATATAGAGCAGCTAATGAGTATAGAACTCACTACACATTGGATAGCAATTGTCTGTTAGACTAGTTCATTAAATATTACCCAAAGGCGAGGCACTCCTCTCAAAAAGGTTCTTTCATAGATATTTTCAGAGCAAACAGCTCTTCTCTTAAAACCACTCCTTTATTAAACGCTTACATTCCTGTAGTCGAGGCAAATGATATATCTGATACTCTGTTGAATAACGATGATCATATTAGTATATATTCATGCATAGGATATACTTTATATTTATGCATGTATATATGTACATACACACCATGACACGTCTATCTATCTCTATATCCGCATGTGGGTTTGCTAGTTACATATTTCCCATGGGTACCAATAATCAGAAGTCAATATTCAAACCTAGGTGAAAGTCATGATTTAGAATCTTGACTTTCTAATGCAGGCAATCTTTCCACACCTGAAAGATTGGCGCAACACACTATTCATATACGTTTTTTTCTTCCAAAATGACCTTGTGCTATACTAAGTTCAGTAATTCACTATGAACTTGTATGTCATCTTAAGAACTAATTCTTACCCGCACTAGTGGTCGGTGTTTAAAGGTTGCGATTTAACATCCTGATTTTCAAGATAGGTAGCCCCAGTGGAGTTTTAGCGCAACTAAGTTTACTTGAACTCGTGTAACTGGCACAGTTATGATCTGAATTTTAATCTGCAACCATCACTGTATAATGTTCAATCTATAGGATTAATGGGGAGGGTTGTATTATATTAAAAAAAATATTTGTATAAAATATGTATTTTTATCATTAGTCTACGCACTTATTGATGCACCTACGTATGTCTCTATACATCATTGTATAATTAAATACCTGTAAACACAAATATGCACCTATATTAAACATTATTAATATCCAAAGGGTTGCTGAAATGTTTTTGACTCGACTAAGAAGAGGTTCCAAAGAAATCCTGACCTTTGATCATTGGTTAGATTTTGGAGAGTGGTTCAGGTCGAGAACTTTTCAGCACTCCATTGTAATTATTTTTTAGTATTATTTTAAAATCTTTAAAATTCAAACGATTATCCAAAATTCGAAAAGAATATTATTATCACAATATTTGTATTGTATTGAAACAATATATTATAGGAAAATGATCTATATTTTAACTTACTTCTTAAGATCGAATGTGCACATATTTTTCTACTTTCTCAAATGCTCATTTTCAATACCTCCATGCTAGGATCACAAATATAATTCTTCTGATAATATAACTACAACTGTAAAATGTGTCTAGTGAATTTTAAAAACATTAACCTTTGCATTCAAGAAGATAGATATGTTGAAACCTAATATTCCTATATCTAAATATGTAATATCTGGAATAATTTTTTTTCGCCTGATATTTATATCTTAGAGGGAAGAAAAGTGAAGGTATTAAAATCATTTTATGAACATCTATCTATCTATTTATCTACGTAGATAGATATTGCTTAGAAGTGATGATCCTTTTGAACAGGTGAAATAAGATGCTGGAATTCGTGTTATTTCACGTCGTTGGATCTTGAATCAAGATTTAATTATTAATGAGGTTTATCGAAATTACCTGGATGTCATTTATGCTAAAACATGTGACGGAGACGTGGCATTTGTGTACATTAAATGTGAGGCTTCATTTATACAAGAATGATAACAGTATTCTCGGTGATTTCAATTCATTTTAAAAGAGAACTCATGAAATTCATACCTTTATACTAATTAGAAAAATTAAGTAGGAAACTGTGTTTTATCCTAATTCAAATGAAAGTTCGATATAGAAATAATGACAGATATAAAAAGAAATAGATAGAAAGTTAATCATAAATTATTGTAATAATATGTAGCTGTTAGACCGAACATTATATAGGGAAAATTTCAAATGAAAATTATCAATGTGATTAATATATACCACTAAATTAAGGATATTGACTAAGAAGGATATATATAATGTATGTGTGTGTTTCGAAATACACCTCTTAACTCGAAAACTTAAAGCAAAGAACCGAGTTGAGAGGTGTATTGTAATCATTAAGAAGATTAAATTTTTTAAACATACACAAAAGCACACACACACAACTCATTTTACACTTTTGATCTGATGAAGCCTAAATGGCGAAATGTACAATCAGATATATTTTGAGACATACTTTCATGAACTTTTTCCAACTGACAATAATTCGAAACTTTGTCGAAATTATATACCCTATTTTTAACATATATATATATATATATATATATATATATATATATATATATATATATATATATATATATATATATATATCAGCTGATTCCACTACCTTGGTTTCAACCTTTTGTTATCTTCAGGCGATTTCGGTCAATTGATTTCCTAACAATTTATTTTTTTTAAATAAAAATTTATGAACACTATATATATATATATATATATATATATATATATATATATATATATATATATATATACATATAGGGTGTATTTGGTCAGCATTTCTTCATTTATACAGTTTTTTTTCTCTCTCTCTCCCTCTCTCTCTCTCTCTCTCTCTCTCTATATATATATATATATATATATATATATATATATATATATATATATATATATAATCAGGTAATTACGAATATTGCTATCGTTTTTTTTTAAGAGTCTATATTGTGAATACGTATTAGAAAACCATTTTATTTTATTTTTATAATAAAAGAAGCGTTGAAAACTTTTTCACACATTTTATATATAAGAATAAACCAAATGTAGTACAGATGTTTGCCGCTACTCTTTGGGAGATTGCTATACATGCCTATAGAAACTACTTTTAATGAGATTGTGGAAAATAGTTGCCAGTGTAATTATTTTTATTTTCATGTTAAAATTGCCCAAACTTTTTGTTAGAAGCTCAAATACATTATTTGTGTAATGTATAAATAGATATTTGTATAATTAAATAAAAATGTGTATATAGATATTTGTATAATTAAATAAAAAAGACAAATCTTAAGAATTATGTTGTCATTTAAATGTTTTCAACTTTAGTCAAAACAAATAAAGCGAGTGAATATGCCATCCGCATAATTATAAAGAAGAAGATATAACTTATGTAAGAAAGAATTATAAATTGTTCTTCTGTTTCCTTAATAACGGTTTTGTCAGTGTATTTTTTTATATAGCCACTACCATATTTTTTGTTTGTGTGTGCAGGAATTTGTGTGTATATGAATGTAGGTAAAAAATGAATCCAGAGAAAATAATTAAAAGGAAGAGGACATTGACGCAGAAAGAAAAACAAAAGAAAAGGGTAAAGAAACCCAATAGAATGAAAAAAAAAAAAAAAAAGAGAAAGAAATGTGATAGTGGAAAGAAGATTGACAGCGCTTAAGTAGTTTTTAAAAGCTCGGTCCACACCAGTGCAAATGCGACATGAACAGCAACGATAAGCATCAAAATCAATTCAACGCAACAGGCAAGTTGGAGTACTGTTTTACTTACTTATAAATAGAGGCTCCGTCTTTTAAACAGCTCCGGAACTAAAATTATTTAGAGATCCTTCCTGGGAATTGTGAAGTGGAGAAAGCAACTTCTGCAGATGGCGTAGGTGGAGTGAGTAGAAGACAGCAAGGATGATACCCACAACGCTAGCCTACGCCACTAGGTTTTGAGTATAAGGTGGGAGGTAAGATGATGGCAAAGGGTAATGATGAGGGACAAGAATGAAAAGCCAGAGGAGGAGAGAAAGTTTAAAAGAATACCGTGAGCGATAGAGAGAGAAATGAAGAAAAAAAAAAACGAGAGGAGAGAGATTTAGGAAATAAGCAAAAATATAGGGAGATGAAACTATAACGCAGCTGACATCTCTTATTTATAAGTTTGTAAATAAGAATGTGTGTGTGTGTGTAATCAACTAACTAGGAGTGAAAAACGTGAAATAAAGAAAATTACTAAAAAGGTGAAGGCTAAACAATATGAAAAATTTCCTTTCACGTGACATTTCAGATTTGCCAAGAATGTCTACGCTTTTTTTTTTCTTCGTTCCAAAGCATTTTTCTTTTCAATTATTACTATTAGTAGTAGTGCTACTAGGAAGGCGAAACAAATATCTACTAAACTTACTTTAATACGACACAAGGCCAAATGGAGTGTGAATACTAGTAGAAATACCAGTCTTCTTCAATATAGATATTTTAAAGACTTTTTCTCTTCTACTCTTTTGGGATTCTGTTTAGACTTATTAGTTTTAGTTGTTATGTGATGAAAGTGCAAGTGGAATTTTTGCAATCACCTACAATGAGATGAAACAGACAGTAAGTAGAAAAATATTGACGAGATGTATATAAAAAGTGAATCAAATGTAGCAAAAATGACTGTGACACTTTTCACAAAGCACACACATATTACACTTTGATCTTCGGTATAAGTATCGTATAACAACACCCAAAAGAATGCTTATACGTATATAATCCCATTATGAGAACTAGACTAATTTTAATATAGATATCAAGTATATTTTAATATATCAAATATATGTTAATCAATACCAAATATATTTTATATCATGTATATGATTATAAATTATCATTAATTTTAATAATTTTTCTTTCAAATTTATTGTTGCTTTTTATCACGGTGCATTGGTTGGTAATTGGTGTGAACAGAGATCAATAATATTTTTAATATAAATATGATATTATAAACATCATTTCGAATATTATAAATATTTTGAGTATTGAATTTTCAAAGCAAGCAGACTCCTCTCACTATTGTAAAATTCGCGTGATAAACCCTTCATATCAAGATCTACCCATTTAGTATAGTTCTTAAGCTTATATACTTACCAGTGTGTACTGAATATATTTATTTTTATTATGAAATACTACTATCTATGGAAAATAGTTTTTCTGGTTTTTACATTATTTTTCAAAGCTTGCATTTTCTGAATTAAGACAATTGTGAAATAGCACCTAAAACAAATTCATTTATTTTGCACATCGAATCAAAAAAAAAAAAAAAAGAAATAAGAAAAGAAAAACCTGGTAATGTATAATAGGTGTAGAGATTTTTTAATGCTGAACTCATATTATTAAATTACAGGCCACGAATAGCAGTGGTAAATCGGTTTCGATCTTGACAGTCGGAGTTACTATTGATTGAAGAGATGCGCCACAGAACGTCATATGCTTTATAACTTTCAGACGAAAACTGTACAATTTCATTAAATAATTAAATAATGATATTTTCTAAGTTTAGCTTCGTGCGGGACAAGAACACATTGGGGAACTAGGGATGAGAAAATTGTGTTGCACCAATTTTCAAGTGATGTGTGCTTGCTTGCCAACCTTGAAAATCAACTTTCTTTTAGTTGAAGTCGATCACTGATGGCGAAATAATGGCGAACATCAAATCTGTGGTTCAACAAAAATCAGCTTTTAATGTTCCATAAAAAATGTAGATCTATTAAACTTGTTTGATATCTCTCTTCCTCTGTAGGTCATTTCTTTTCAGGCAGTAAACGATCATGGTTCTTTTGTTGTTCTCAGCAATACTTTTCCTTTATAACCCCTCTTTCTCTTTATGGTGTTTGTTCCCTGTTCCATCTGCACAAAATTTTCGAAATGGTTACTCGGTGCGAAGTTTAACGAGAAGCACAGTTGGTGATAATATGTAGATTAGGCATGTATGTGTGCTGACTGGTTAGAATAATTTTATTGCTCGATATATTGTTTGAAACTTTGAGATGAATGTTCATCATGATTCATTTATTTGTGTATGTCATTAAAAAAAAAGCTGTGCAAGGAAATAAGAACGATAAATTCGCCGATCCCAAAAAATTAGCTTGGTAAGCTATGATCCAATGCAATATTACAAAGTCGGGTATGAGCTTAAAAAGGTAGCATATCGGCCTCTTTTCTGTGAGGTTTAAATAACAGATAAGGATACTTCAGTGAAGAAAGTCTGCTCACATAAATCTGATTTAAAAAAAAAAGCGTACGTCAAGTTATTGTAATGTTCAATGCAATGTGAGTATCTACGGTCAATAAAGAAAACAAGTTCACAGAGCATCTCATCAGTGAAACTGAAAAACTAGTATTATCATAATCAGTGTCCCGCAAGCATACTGAGAATATTCTCTTCCTTTCATGTACCAAATACTTTTAGTACGTAAATGATCATGGCTCTCTACAACTTCTTATTTCTGTCGCGCGAACTAATTTCGGGTCATTTACCATCCCTCTTTGTCCCTTTTACTAGCTGTTTCCTCCTGCATTTCTTACCTTCAGTAAGTTCTGTGAATGCTAAATTCTCTTGGCCCTCTTTCCACGTTATGTTTCCCAGAAATTTCAACTTTCTGATTGTAAGTATAAATTTTCTTGTTTTTTTTTTTGTTTTTTTTTTGTATTTTCCTTAGTACAGAGTTTTCTTGTTCCTATTTTTATCAGTAGAGGCACATTTCTGTCGCTTCAATTCTCTTCTTCATTAATAAGGATATTATCCAGCATTTACTGACATACTGAAGGTTAGATGATACATAGCGGTTTAGTACTCTTTTTTATATTCTAGCAATATTTTTCTATGTATTGACACTTAACAGTCCTTTCTTCTTGCTTTCTATTAATACATTGTCTAAAAGTCCTTTCAGTTTATTTTCTGAGCCAGTGTCATCCCCGTATCTTCGATTATCTCCGTCGATAATAAATCCTGACAGGTCCTCAAGTTCTCTTAGTATAGGTTGAATAAATCCTGTGAGAAAAGGCATCTCTATTTTACTCCTCTTTCTATCTTTATGTTACACATTACTCGAATACCTTCCCTATATAAAGCATGCGTTTCTAATGCTTTGCGTCATACTTTTTAAACGTTTTTTGTGTAATCTATGAAACACAGGTAGGGGTCTTTCTGAAATTTGTGTTGCTCGTTCTGATAATATTCTGATCATAAAGGGTAGCATTTCTTGTTTCGCAGTGTCTTGAAAAAGGTCGCATTGTTCTTGCCCTATTTTTAGTTTAGTTTTGTCACGAGCCCTACTCTTTTGAATCTTACCGATAAGTTTAATTATGCGGCTCATTAAACTGATTGTCTGATGCAGTTGCTGTTCATTTGCACCTGACTTATTTGTCATTGCTATGAAAACATCTGCTGAGTTCTTCAGAATTTTCGTAGCTGTCATTCATTTTTATTTAATACTTCCGTAATCTTATCAATCCCTAAATTGTCTAAGGCTGACAGTATCTCAATTACAATACTATTTGGTCCTGCTGCTTTATTTCTCTTCATCATTGCCAGTACCAATTTTACCACAGATTTTAATACTACTGGATCTTCCATGTTTTATGTATTGTAGATTTTGTT
>OZ010597.1:42910013-42932513 GCA_963932145.1 Acanthosepion lycidas | reverse complement strand
CCTGACATCTTGAAAACAAGTTATTATCAAGATTTTTAATACGAATAAATATTATAAAGTGAAATTGATATAATATATTGCTTATATGGATTTAATTATATGGTAAAAATATATAAGACAATTTGGAAATGTCTTTTACATTGACATCTTTCGGCGATTATCCGGCGTTTTCAGAAAACGAATTTTATTTCCCAAGAACAAGACGAAACGTAATTCACATTAAGCATTTGAATGTCTGCTTTTTGCTTTACCTGTAGCAGGTACAGGAATTAGTTTTTAACTAATTTCAACTTGGTTTCCATTTTTATTGCATATTGCTTATAAACTGATAAGAAAAGTGGATAAATATTGCCCGTTCTTATTAATTCGAAAGGGTTCATAGATCACGGCACTTTCAATGCAGCGTCGTCTAAGTAAATTATTTTCTCTTTTTATTAAAACGGTATTTTCCAGGTGTAAATTATGACCACGAAGGTTCTAGTGACATAACTGTATAGAATTTGTTAATTAATTTTAAATCCCTTTTATGTTCATATATTATTTTTTTAACCTGAAGATGTTTTAATGATGTATTTCTGATAGTAATGTTCATATTCTATTTGACTGATTCATGCTTCTATTTTATACGGATCACATTTTAAAACTGTTTTTGAATTGTTTGTGATCATTTGTATATTGAGATTTGTTAAATTTCTTCCAAGTTCATTAGTTAAGGAGTTTGTAGGTAAATATAATGTGCCTAGTTTTTGTGTTGTTTATACTTGTTTTTTCTTCTTTTTTTCTTTTTTTTTTTTTTTTGGTGTTTAGTACACTTTTCTTTTTGCATTTTGTACGCTTCCGATTGACAGTGTCTATGAAATAACGCGGATAGTGGAGGATTTAAAAAATGTTTTCAGTGTGTTTTTCTTCTTCGTAGAAGAACAATATTTTTTAATATATTTTTCGTGTATTTTCTTCTGAAATATTTAAAATTCAGAAACTACTGTAAAGATCAGCAACTCTTTAATTACTGTTATTCCTTTCAAGGGAAAGTAGCAGTGTCAAAAATAAAAATTAGACCGGCACACAACAAATGCTTTGGTCTTTTACAATTGCCCAACTCTAACTAAAAGAACTCTCTTCGCCTTATTTCAACATTTATCTTCTCTTTCTCTAAATCACTGAATTTATTGTAATTTTACGAAAATAAACATAACCTTTTCGCTACTGGCTTACTGGAGACCAAATTTAGCTATTCTCTTTTTTTATAAATTCCCAATTCTTTTTAAAGAACATAACCTATTGACGTGCATAGTTGACCTAACTGTTAACAAAATGGTTTCTGTGATCTGTATTTAAATTCTGGTTGTGAGCTAATATGTGTTCACTTCCCACTTCTCACAACAGCTCAGTTTGAAGATTAATCCTTGCTGTTCGCACCATGTAATCCGGTACAACCTGGCGTATGTTGCATTAAGTAAAGTTGGGCACCGATTACTCCCAAGAAATGTCATGAAGGATCTCACCTGGTACCCTGACTATCAAGTATATGATGTGATAATTTGAGTTGATTTGAAACGAAAATTTTCTAAAAGTGATATCTGACTTTCACTGCAAAATTATGATAACGAAGTTATTTTAATTAGGTAATTATTAAAAATAGGCACCATATATCTAACTGAAAATCAGATTTACTGGTTTTTCAGTTTTTATTCCTCCTTTAGAACCCAATACTAGAAATTTCCTCAGCATATTTAATAATTTACTAGGAAGCCTCATTGAAATGTTTCAACTGTTTCTGGACTTTCTCAGTCAGCCACACACCGTCATATTTCACACATTACATGAAAAAGATGGTTTCCTTAACAAGCTGCATCGACAAGAATACCGAGCAGATAATTACTCACCTGATGTATCTGTTTTAATAGAGACATAGAGCATTAACTCAGCAGACATCTGTTTCACTGTACTCTAGGTGAAACCCTACACACTAAAACTTCAACTAAACTACAACGACTATTTTGGTGTGCTCTCCGCTAGCTAATTAAATGGTGACAAACCTTCCCTGTAACTAATTTACCAGTTGGAATAGTTTCTTCTTGCTGATACTTTCTAAGCTTAACACAACAAAAAGCCAAAGGAAGATAGTATTAAGCAAATCCTCAATTTGAAGAAGTGCCTGTTGAGAATTTCAACACTCAAAATCTTGGCTTTGAGCTGGGCTCGATCATTTTCCACTTACGCCAGTAGGAAATATGCGACTACTTACTAAGCTTAATTTATTCTGACACAAGGTCAATTAGGATAAATAGGAGTTTGGCAAATCGTTTCGCGCCAGTCTGCCTGACATGAAAAATTAGCATTTGAAATCCTATCTTTTATCTATCTTTGAACACGACCTCTGGAACCAATGAAAACATACGAAGCTATCTCACGAAGCAAACTAAAAGTTGATAACTAGTCTAGTTCAATAAAAGGTCATAATAATGAGGTACCCAGTGAGGATCAAAGTCAACTCATTTCACCAACAAAACTGTTTACTGTAAGAAATGTTATACAATGCACTAGAGTAAAACATGTTCTGATTATTTTCTATTCGATTTCTCGTCATTTTATGCAAGTTTAGTCAGCATGAATGGAACTCGAGACTTGTTCAATTAGGAATGGTGGTGCTATACACTTGCACACACATAATTTCTCTTCCCCGTTTATAGAAAAGATTCCTAAAAAATATGATGTTTGGTTATTTGCTTAAATTTTAGAAAGTGGGTCGGGATGATAACTTTTCAACACCACACACACACACACATATATCTATTAGGTTGGTGCAAAAATAATGACGTAATAATGTCGTTTTTTTACGTATTTTTTAACGTCAAAAAACGACATTATTACGTCATTATTTTTGCACCAACCTAATATATCTATAAAACAGAAAATGTCTTTCAGTGTATCTGTTTATGTATGTGTATGCTATTTATACATGTCCACATTTCTCGACCGATTTCGATGTAAATGTACACGCACATATTGCAAATTTATCTAGATTTGTCAAGACAAACTTTTCAATCTCCAGGGTTTTGCAGAAAAATCGATAAAACTGAAGGTGGGCACGACTCTTTGCAAAAACCAAGGAGCAGTTACACGCGAACAAATTTTTTATTGACTGAACTGATCAAGAAGGTTTTATCTTTATTAAGAACGATCAAACACTTGCGAAGGACATACCGTAAAAAATGAGGTGGAGTAGCTTAATAAACTAACTGACGATACATGCAAGTTTGGACGCAGGCAGACATTTCTAAACAGGGGGTGCGAGTATACGTGATGGGGCGTTTATACAATTGCAGCCATGTACACCCGGGCAACGCCGAGTGTCTTGGCTAATATATATATATATATATATATATATATATATATAACGTGCAAAATGCAATAAAAGCCAAATTTTTCTCATTAAGATGTACGCACAATATAACGTATATAAGAAAATAGGTACATGGGTAAGATGCAGAAAGTAAGTATTCAATACAAATTGAAAAAACACATTATTGCATAATTTACCTACATTTATTGTAAGCATTTATCTCGATTTCACGATATATAGGTTTCATCTCTACAATAAATATTATCAAATATTTCAACAAATACATTTATATAAAATTATGAAACATATATTTAGACTTTATACATCCCATTGATGTGCACATTTTTGTCCTGTTGTTTCTTTTATACGCGCCAGCTATAGCTATATTCTGGAGCGTTTCTATCTCTGTCCACTTTTCGTTGAGTCATTCATCTTTTGCTTATTTGCATCTGTTTCTAACGTTTTCTATCTGCTGTATCTCGTGATTTCGAAATAACAGGAAAATAAATAAGGAAAGACAAACTCGTAGGTCAGTAACGAAATAGAAGGTTTACTATATAAAGGAACACTTAGCAAATGACCTAATGCTAATTCTGCTCCACTCCGCTTATTTACATAAATGTACGATTCCATTCATTTATGCCCTATATGACTCTATCCTGACATTATTTCGCTTTATTTGTTGTCACTAATTAGTGCAAGAATTTTACCTGTTATATTTTTTCTTGTCCCGTTTCCGCTGATGTATTTCGTGCTTCCGTTAAGATGTTCCATTTTGAGTTACCTACCCCTTCTTAACTTTTATATTTGTCATTAACTACATGGGTATATATTTTTATTGGATTTTTGGTTTCTTTAATTACTGTCATTTTATCCTTTATATATGATGGAGGGGTGACAGTTCTCACTGCCCGAACTTGGGTATATTTTAGAGTGTAGAACTGCATTTCTAAATCTTTTGCTGATTGTTAGTCTATCTGTTTTTATGTCTCTTCATGGGTTTTTCATGTCCACTAGCGACTTGGGCGTTTGTGAAATCATGTGTTGGTTATTACTTGATCGTTCACTGCGCTTTAATCAACACATTTTATCTGCGCGTGTTGCATGATCTAAGTTCATATTTGCTGAATATTTCACGATCTTGTTCTTTTTTTACTTCTTTTAAATAATTTCTTGCTATTTTCATTGACTTTTGACATTATTTAGTATGTTGTAAAATGTATTTTTTCTGTGCTTTTTGAAGTTGATGCATAACCTATTATGATGACGATATTGAATGGTTTTCCTTTCAATTTTACTAGAACTTTCCAGGAGTTACCAGTATCACAGAAAACATTTTCTCTTTTTTCTTACTGTTATTTAAATATAGATATAATTCTCTGTTCGACTCTTGTGATATCCCCATTGTTTATCCATAGAATTTCACACCCTCACAGAATGTTTATATTAAGCTTTTCCACTATCTGCTTGACATTCCAAATTTTCTACATTGGTATATAATGCTATAATATTCCATGTCCCTATTACTACCGAAAGAGGAGTTATTTCTAAGAGAGCTAATTCCTTTCATACCATTTTCTGTTATTTTCGAGTCGTATATTGCCATGATTGTTTTGAGAGGGATGGTAGGGTGATTTCTCATTGCCTTTTCCACTGTGATTTTATTGAAACATCACCCAGTTCGTTGCTCGTTTGAGTTCATACGCCCTTACTTTTCATTCTATAGGGTGGTTACTCGTCTCCTCGCCTTTTCATTTTGATCCCTAAAAACGACGACAAAAATGTAAAAAACACTTATTGCTGTCTCTATTCAACGGCTGTTACCAGACACTTGCCAAAATGTGACAGAAGATGAGTGGATTATGCCTCTGGATGAGTGAGGTTTTGGGTTAGTGTAGAGGAAAGTAGAGGTTCCATACATTCGTTTGCTTACTAAAGGTTTGCAAAAGAAATTTGTTTTATAGATAAAGTTTTTACTTAAAATTGATGAAGTTTTGGTTTTAACATAGATTATTTAAAATCTTGAAGCAGTTGGATCATCAAATATATTTATTTAAATTGGGCAAGGATATCTGAAAGGTTTCTTTATCTGATGGAAGCGAGTCAACAGTAAGAAATAAAAATTTAACACGTTCGTTTTCGTTATGGCCAAAGGTTTAGGTTAATCAGAATTAGGAGAAATCGTTGCTGTGTTCGAATTTCGTAGTATTAATATTATTACTTCTTCTCGAATATCCGGCTATATAATGGAAGATTGTTTTGTTATGGAACGAATTTATGGTGGGAAAAGTGTTTTGTAAAAGTCCTTGCTGTCTTGAAAATTATTATTCGAGATTCTGGCATTGATTCTAACAACGACCATTGATGCTAGCTCAGTTCGGAGGCAAAGTCATACTAAATTTCTATACTGCAGCATAAGACCGAAGAAAAGAAAACAGAAGTAGAAAGAATGAAGAGGGTGGGTTATTGTTTTCTTGAAAATTAGTATTTAAAATTCTATTCTAACATTTAACCTAAAATCGAACACCGATCATTGACGCCAATGGAAAGGAAGAAATATCTCAGCCAGAAGACAATCTCCTTTTAATACAAATATTTATTCCTTTTACCTTGACGTATACATTTTCAGTTTTATACTGTTGATATTCCATATAAATGCAGAAAAATATGAATGAAAAGAAGACCATCATATTCACAGTAACCTACCTTTAATTGGACATGTTAGGTATCAGGTTACCGACGGGTTTCGGTTACGGGAAATACACTAACCGAATCAACTGTTTTGTCACTCATAATTCCCTATTGTCTCTTTCTGTCTTCCTTTTCTCTTTTCATCCTCACCCTGAGTATACAATTTATTCTTACATAAACTATGACGGGCACTTGGGATTATCTGAAAGCAACAAACATGTGCGATGCGAAGAAGGATATATTGCGTTAGCGGAGAGAGGAACTAGAGAGTGAATGTAATTTGTTGCTAGTAGATTTGTGTCCATTTATGTGTTGAGGACACGAGTGTCATTGCTAAGTCTTGTGCACATTTCTGAAAATACATCTCAAGTATATCATCAACTCAGTTTTGCGTTACGATATATATATATATATATATATATATATATATATATATATATATATATATATATATATATATATATATATATAATGAGAGAGGGAGTTAGGGCGACAGGATGGTGTAATGGTTTATAGGATGGAAAATGAAACTGGAGAACCGAGTTCGAACTTCAACTGTGACTGCTCATGTCCCTTCGCACTAATGCTCTTAGGAAAGGAATGAATTCATTTTTTTTTTTTTGCAGTAGTCGTCAGTTATCTAGATGAAATGTAATGTCTCTTCATGGACTATGGACAAGTAATGGTTGATTGATTAACCAATAAGTGTGTGTGTGAGTGTATTTGTACAAACTATACTCCTGTAGTCATTTTATTTAACCAAGTACGTATCAGTAAAAACCTGTTAGTCTAAAACCATGACATGGTTTAATTTTAGCTATATTGAAAGATATAATGTCATCGTACTTCAGATTTCGTTAATAAAGATTAATAACTGTTAGTATCTTAAAGCAAACACAAAGAAGTATGAGCTAAATTTGAAAAAAAAAAAAAAAAAAAAGAGGCAACGTTTAAGATTATTTATAAACTAACTGAAGTACCTCTCTATGCAGGGTAAAAAGTCATGGGTTTTTATTGCAGCTGGAAACAATGGCATTCCTTAGTACTGTAACGGTGAATCTATTCAAAACAGCTGGATAAGCATATAGACGAAAATTAAAATTCAATATTCTAGCTAATACCAAGTTGAAAGAAATTAAATTTATTACCAAACAATATCTATTTTACAGTATCTTTGTTATTGTCATTATCCAAATGTCCCACAGCTTTTTTCGCTGATATTGATCGTGTACTGTAACTGGCTAATAACAATTACAAAATATATTTCATTTGTGCCTGGTAAGTTTCCATTGAAGAAATATATTTTATGGAAAAATTATTATATGGAATTTTTTTAAGCACGCAAATATTTATGCCCGAACATTAATAATAAATGATAAATTATAGTCTTACACGATTGAACGGTTACAAACGGTAATTGTTACTACAAAAGATATAACAGAAAAGTAGTAAATCAACCCTTTCATCGTCACTGTATCCAATAAACATGCATATCCAGTTTCAGTGTTTTACACGAAATGTTTTTCCTGATAAATAAATAAAACCATGTTACCTAACAGTTACCGAACATTAATAATAAATGATAAATTATAGTCTTACACGATTGAACGGTTACAAACGGTAATTGTTACTACAAAAGATATAACAGAAAAGTAGTAAATCAACCCTTTCATCGTCACTGTATCCAATAAACATGCATATCCAGTTTCAGTGTTTTACACGAAATGTTTTTCCTGATAAATAAATAAAACCATGTTACCTAACAGTTACCGAACATTAATAATAAATGATAAATTATAGTCTTACACGATTGAACGGTTACAAACGGTAATTGTTACTACAAAAGATATAACAGAAAAGTAGTAAATCAACCCTTTCATCGTCACTGTATCCAATAAACATGCATATCCAGTTTCAGTGTTTTACACGAAATGTTTTTCCTGATAAATAAATAAAACCATGTTACCTAACAGTTACCGAACATTAATAATAAATGATAAATTATAGTCTTACACGATTGAACGGTTACAAACGGTAATTGTTACTACAAAAGATATAACAGAAAAGTAGTAAATCAACCCTTTCATCGTCACTGTATCCAATAAGCATGCATATCCAGTTTCAGTGTTTTACACGAAATGTTTTTCCTGATAAATAAATAAAACCATGTTACCTAACAGTTACCGAACATTAATAATAAATGATAAATTATAGTCTTACACGATTGAACGGTTACAAACGGTAATTGTTACTACAAAAGATATAACAGAAAAGTAGTAAATCAACCCTTTCATCGTCACTGTATCCAATAAACATGCCTATCCAGTTTCAGTGTTTTACACGAAATGTTTTTCCTGATAAATAAATAAAACCTTCCTAATTATATAGCTTGTGTTATATTATAGTACAATACTTCACATATTCCTCTTATATGTGTTATGTCCATTCATGACGTGGACTATCATGGCTCTCCACAACTCCCTGTCCTTTTGTAGCTTTTAGTAAGGTCTGTCATTTTTCTACCCCTCCTAATCCTTGTTCTGCCAACCATTTACACAGGCTCGTTAGATCGGTTATTCGCTGTTTTTCTCTGTCCCTGTTGTATCCAGTGTGTCCTGTGAATGTCAGATTCCCCAAGCCACCTTTCCTCATCATGACTCCTAGAAATTTCAACTGCTTCTTTCTGATTATATGTATAAATGTACTTTGAACTTGTGTTCCCATTTTCCTTAAAACTCCTTCGTTACTCACATATTTAGTCCATAGTATTCTCAGTATCCTTCTGTAGAACCACATTTCTGTTGCTTCAATTCTTTTTCATCTGTGATGAGATTATCCAGCATTCACTGACATATAGGAGGCCGATGTTACCTAACAGTTCACTATTCGTACACATCTCGTATATCTCCCAGAAATATCTCCCGCATAATGGTAACACGTTAGTGGCAATGGTATTTTCATTTAACTAACGTTTTACCGTTATGTTAGAGGTATTTTTCCCGCACCCTATATATATATATATATATAATGTGTGTGTGAGGTAGGGGTTGAAAAATTCTTGTTCCAACCCATTTCCCAAGATCTAATTAAATGATCAAACATCATTTGTTTTCTTGAAAAGTCTTCTTTGCTAGGCCGAGATCTTTTCACCACACCTTTATATATAATAGATATATTACATATACTTCGTTATGTTTTAATATATCACTATTATTACTATTATATAATATTATATTACATATACATTATTCATTACATAGTGTACAATAATATACTCACTAATTACTGCAAACTTTAGTTTGGATCACAAAAAAAAAAAAAAAGAAAACTAGTTACAATCCTGAATTTTTCATAAGAACACACTTTACAAATTCAATTAAAAATTAAGAAAACAAGTACAAGGAAAATAATATATCATGAACGCATCAACTTTCTTCTTTATTATTCGTTTCATTTTCTCTTACTTCCGTATTTGACACTCTTGTGCACATCTGTAATAAAATGGTGCCGTAAAGAAAAGCTGGGTATGCAATATTGACAGGCTATTGTAAATAAGGCTATTACTCTAAATGATTAATGGCTCTGTGCTAAAATATAGACACTGAAACCTATTTAAGAAGCTAGCAAATATCCGTTTCAAAATTATTGAATATCCCAATTGTCGAGGCTTCTTTATATTTCCGTAAATATTTCTGGCATATCTTCGTTTTCTTCTATGTGATGTGTCCCTTCAGGACTATGGCGATCATGGCTCTCAACAATTTCTTCTCCTTTGTAGCTCTTAATAAATTTTGTCTTTTTACTATTTATCCTAAATGCTGTTCTACGACCCATTTACTGAAACTCATTAGGTAGCTTATGCACTGTTTTCTGCTGGGCCTCTTACCTTCAATTTGTCCTGTAAGTATAAAATTTTCCAAGCACTCTTTTCTTATTATGTCCACTACTGTCTCTTTATGATGTTAAATATGTGTCTTTTTGTTTCCATTTTCTCGAAAATTTCGCCTCTGCTCACATGTTCAGTCCATGGCACTCTCAGTATCATTCTGTAGAACCACATTCTTGTTGCTTCAAGTCTCTTCTTCATCTGTGAGGGGACTGTCCAGTATTCACTGACATATAGGTGAACTGATATTACGTAACAGTTAAGTACTCTTTTCTTTATTTCCAGCGAAATCTTCCTGTTTCTTAATACTTTGCTTAGTTTTTGAAAGGTAACTTTCAATATCCCAATGCGCCTTCGGATTTCAGTGTCGCATGTTCTACCCTCTGTTAAAACATTTCCCAGATATTTAAATCATTGTATTTGTTTGGTTTTGGTATCTCCAATTTGTCATTTACCTGTTGGGTTGCTTATTTTGCAGACAACCATGTATTCTGTCTTGTTATAATTGGTGTTTAATCTATATTCTCGCTTTCCTTTATTGTTTTCTGAAGGAATTCTTGTAGTTTCCTTTCTGTGTCTGTTATCAACATTGTATAATACGGCTGGTCTGGCTCGATCCTGGGTTATTCCCACGTTGGTCAGTACTGCCGCCGGTTAACTGATGGTTATCTACTTTCGCTTCGTTCCTTCATCTGCTTGTATCCCACGTTGTGTTCCTTGATCACAGAACAGTGAAGATCGGATTCCCTCCATACTTGAGCGCTGGATCCAATCGCGGCGGAACCGTGCTACTTAAGGACAAAGAACGCTTCCGCTAGCGAAAATAAAAATAACATATCAAAATAACGAAGAAGGTCGCCAGGTTAATTTTCAATTGGTTTATATAGTTTTCATACAACAAAATTAACTTTTTCCGTTAAATTCTCTATCGAGACACTTTGTCTTTCTCTTCTAAAACTTGGAGCGGGTTCAATCAACAAAAGAAGTCGATCGGAAATTCTTTCATCAGCAGGTCATGTGGTGTTCAGCAGCTCCTTCGTCTGCTACTGTTTCGTCTCGTCTGCGTATCTTGCGTCTCTCACGACACTGCTGGGTCGCTTAAGCGCTCTGTTTATATGCATTTTGCTCAACCCCCACCGCACCTCAGGACTCATCAATATTCATATCAATTATTTTTCTCCAATTTTGGAGAAACGGCACTGACCTTCAAACAAAGCGTTTTCTTTTAATTCAAAACAATACATTCTTCGACAACAAACTTTGTTTATCATTCTTTTTTATATTCTGACGACAATCGGCCAACGATCAGTTACTTATTCAAAACAATAATTTTTCCGATAATAAATTTTGTGTTTATAAATTATTTCTATATTCTTGACATCAAAGAATTTCTTTTGTTGTCGATTTTCCAATATGACCCAGATAATTTTCTGGCCATTTAAACAATATGGAGTGTCGTTTTGTAAATATATATATTTACAAAACGACACTCCATATTGTTTACATTACTGGCTTTGCGATTTATAACAATTCCACCTGACTCTCGATCGACAAGCAATTCACATTCCACGTTTCTCAAATCATATTTTGGACCCAAATTTTTATTCCGTGTTTCTGTTTATCAGAAAGAAAAAAATCTCTTTTTTCTTGATTCATATTTCAACTCATGTTTTCACCTTAACGCTTTTAACTCTTTCAGTTCTCCGAATCATATTACGGGGTTTTCGCATGAACCCTTTTAATCCTTTTCATAATAGCGGTGTCACAATAGTCTCTCATGTAACCCTTTCAACTACAACCAGTGACACTTTATAGTGTCACAACTGTGTAATCTGCATATTTTTTGTTGTTAAGATTGTGGCCGCCAATAATGAATGCTGGTCTTGAATTGCCTCACAATATATGTTGAATAAGTCCGGTGAGGAGACAAATCCTTATTTACGCCCCTTTTAAGTATTTACTAAATTCATTTTTTATCTGTATGCAATCGGTTTGCTGCTAGTATAGATTCTGGATTGTTCAAATATCCTTCCCTAATATGTTAAGTTTACCTAGCAGTTTCAACAGTTCTTTGTGGTGTATTTTATCAAACACTTTTGCATAATCTATAATCATAGAGATGCATCCTTTTGCATTTGTATTGCTTTGTTGAAATAATTCTGAACATAAATATCACTTTCATTGTTCCTGTGTCTTTAACGAACTCGCACTGTTTTTATACTATTTCTGGTCTAATTCCACTGCATATAGTGTGCAGTAGAATTCGGGTGATAAGTTTTGTTACAGGCTGATTGTCCGGTGTAGTTCACATTAGCTTACACCTGGCTTCTTAGGCAGTGCTATAAAATTGTATCTACCTACGTCTTTTTATTATCACTGTTATATATTTCATTAAAGATGTCAGTAAACATGTCAATGCTGAAATCATCTAATGCCACCAGCATCACTATTATAAATCCGTGTGATCCTGCTGTTTTGTTTCTATTCAATTTGGCCAGTGCTTATTTCACTTCAGATTTTCATATTTCTAGTCCTTCGATATTTTTTGTGTGTTGACAGTTATTCTCTTTTGTCGTGGAAGACTTTTCTTTTGTATTCGTTCCCTCTCTGAAGTATTTTTTCTTTCTTTAGTTTTGTAACCAGTATTTTCACTTACAATTTTGGTACATTTTGAATATATTTTTATTGATATTGGTTCTTTTAAGTAAATTAGGAGTTCAGTTTAGATATATATTATGGGATAGACATTCAACAGCCTTCCTTAACATTTAGTATTCTCGCGCCATTTTAGTCCGACATTTCTCTTGACGGATAGAATTATACACATAGTTATTAATTAACGTAAATTTTTAGTTGATCATCATCAATTAGTAGTAAAAACTATATGTCTTATATACAACCAAAATATAACACCAGTGTCATGAATTACTTTTTGAATGAGGCTAAATAAGTCACCGTTTAATTCCTGATATAAATTCGTAAATTTTCATGGTTGTTATTGTTTCTGAATTTTAAACTGCCTTATCAGTTAACAGACAAGTAATATATTAGATATTATAGATATTATGATATTATAGATATTATGATATTATAGATATTATTAAAACTGTTCAACGCATCATTGCAAATATCACTAAATAAGCAATGTTAATTATGTTTCGCTTTCTCAAATTAGTCACTGCATTACTAATTGTACGAGTACTGAGCTAGCCGGTAAAAATTGAAACCAATAACTAATCTGCATACTTACTTAACCCTCGACAAGCTTTTTGCTACTACTCCTACTGAACGGTAATGTACTTATGGGAGAATGGTTTGGCAGAGTGCACACTCATGAGTTTTATGCTATTTACAATACTTTGTCTAGACAGAGCAGCAGAAGTATCGAATTCATACTTTTCTCGAGGGCTTTAGTGTCAAGAGAACATAAACAAACTCAGCTGAAATTTGAACTCTGTTCTTCAATTCTGTTTCCCGCACTAATAATCGTTCCAACATGATCAACGTATATATCCACTTGCGAATTCTTTATTTTCGAATAAACGTACGTATCTACTTGGCTTAGATTCATGTGGCACAAAATCATAGCAGTAGGCCAATTAATAAGAATCGAAATCAATTCACTAACGAATGAATATTATGTGACTAGCTTGCAAAACATCACACTATAGACACACAAACACACACATACAATCTCTCTAATATATATATATATATATATATAGTTGTATATTTAGGCAGCAATTCTTCCTTTATGCATGTTTCATTAAAAACGACAGACAAGATACTACGGTTAAGCTTTTTATTTAATTTTTCTTGTGTTCTGACAAGAGCTTTCTTTTCTGGACAAAGGGTGTGTAAGAACTGTCCAAATGTTTTATATTTCCGAGCGTTTTCGGCTATACCTTTAGTCATTATCAAGGATGATTCGATTTTCAGCTTAATTGAGTGTGTGCATTCTGTGTATGTATTAGTGTGTGGTAGGGATGTTTTTAATTTCCAAATACGTTTAGCACATTGTGGCTTTGTTCGTAGTTAATATTGTTAAGAGTTGGCTTTTTCTTTTTTATTATTAAAGCTTCCATTATTTTTAGTCTTTTTTTGCAGGTGTATGCAGTTAATATATTTGTGTTTTCTACTAGTATGTTCCTAATGGAATCGGGTAATTCTGTGTGTGTGTTTAAATGGGTTCTAATGGAGCTGTGATCAGATAGGTGTAACGTAAGACGTCTGGATAAGCATGTAGTTGTGCAACCGATGTAATTATTTATGAGTCCGGTTTGATCAGGAACACAGTTCCTTAAGGGGCATTTGAACTCATAGATAATGTTCGTTCTTTGTAATTTTGACTTAGTTGGTGTGTTGTTATTTTTGAGCATAAGGTTGGCTGTCTTAAATTTTTTTATAATAGATAATAAATTTGATTTTTTTATTCGGATCAATTGGAGTAGTATATTTCTTTATAATATGCCTTAGAGAAGATTCGTCTTGTTTGTAATTAATATGCATTTGGTTTTTGTAATAAATGTGTATGTCATTTTTGGCTGTATGTTCGCTATCGTTATTACTAGCTTTGGAGAGGAATAGTCTAATTTTGTAGTCTATAAGGTAGTTAGGGAAGCCGTTGTTGTTTAGTGTTTGTTTAACGTTATTAAGTTCTTTGAGGAAGAGTAGTCGAGAAGATGAGTTCTGGTGTGCTCTATTTAGAAAGTTTTTTATTACTGCTATTTTGTACCTAAGTGGACATTCGCTTTTGAAGTTAAGGTGGCACGAGTTTTTGCTGGTGGGTTTTTTGTATAATGATGTAATGAAAGTGTTATTGCTGTATTCAACGAGGACATCTAAGAATAGAAGTTTGTTTTTTTGGCTAAGTTCATATATAAAGTTATAGGACGGCGTTTTTCTCAAATGTGGTCTTAAGTGTCTCTATTTCTTTAATGATATTAGATAAAATAAAAATATCGTCTACGTAGCGAACATAGATTTTCGGTTTGTGGACCTGTGTAAATATCGTATTTTCTACGTAGGGCATGTAATAGTTGGAAAAGCATGGACCGAGTGGATTTCCCATACTAACACCATTAGTTTGGGTGTAAATATTGCCATTATGGTCATAGAATGGGACTTTGGTTGTGCATGCGTGTAGTAATTTTTTTAGGATGGATGGTTTGATGGATGGCGGAGGGATGTAATTATTATTGTATACAGAGTTGAGGATAATGTCAATAGTTTGGTCGACGAATGTAAATAAGTTTTCAACGTTAAGTGACGCTATTATACCTTGGTTTGTTTTTGTTTTTTTCTAGTTTTTAAAATCTGCAGGAATTCGTGGGTGGATATGTATATATATATATACATACATACACACGATAGCGCACTGAAAGTTAGACCAAGAAGACCTTTAAAAAAACCTTACAAATATCAATGCATATATCCCAATATTCCACTATACATCAGACACGTCAAACATTATCCAGTGAAATTTCACATTAATATTCAGCCAATGACTGTTTCAGTTTACGGACTTGTTGATCTATACTCGTGCATACACACGGTCCATAACCTATCACACACATACAGACACACACACATATATATAGTATATATATATATATACATTAAAGTGTTCTTACTAGTTTTTGCTCTGAATTTTTACTGAATGTATTTAATGAAATAAAGTGTTGCATTTGGATTATACATGGATCAAAAAAGAGAAAGTCTTAAGCTTTACATAAATCAGATGGATAAAGTTATCATGTTCCTTATCAGAGCATTTTTCTCTGAATAGATGTGTTCACAAGAACATAAGCATATCAGTATGGGTGTGTTGATTTGCAAGAATGTGTGTCTGTGCGCGCGTGTGTGTGTAATTGCAAATATTCGAGTTTGGGATTTGTGTTATTCGATACAACCAACCAAGGTATATGTTGAAAGCAGATACCAAAACTTCAACAGCCGCTGTTTTCATGCATCAGTTTCAAGTCAGAGATGCTCTCATGACAAATAAATAAAGAAAGCTGAAGAAGTGTTCTAATCGAGCAAAAGAATCAAGTCTTGTATCTTCATCGTTATTGATTTTGACAAAACGTCGGTCAATATGTTCTTCATTTATTATCATTAGATATTATTTATCATCCTTTAACTACAATATAACAGGTTAACATTTACAGATCACCGGACGCAACATATCCCTGGTGAAGGTGAAGATGAACATATCAACCGAATTGTTATGATAAAAACAACAAAGATTAAGATCGTAATCCGGATAATGTTTAGAATAGGGAAAATACTTTATATCCGAACTCCCGCCAACCAATTGATATCAAGGTATTTTTGTTCTGCTTAATTGTTTTCATAATGTTTCTCTCGGCTCCGTACATTTTCGTGTAAAATTTTATCCAACCAAACAATATAGTAAAATTAAAAAATATGTAATAGATAAAATAACTCACTGAATATTGTTAATAAAGTCTCATCTAAATGTAAGTGAAATAAAAGTAACAGTTAAAATAATTTTAATAAAATACTTTTGCATTTCATTTGAATCTATTCATGCGACTTTGTTTTTTATTCGTTTTCCTCCCTCTTTCTCACTTGCTCCACTCAGACGGTATCCTAGCCACTTATCAGTTTTGGCATCACTTTACCTTTCAATTATAGCAAATATCATGTAACAACAAAAGTTCAGTGTTCATGCAGAAATTCTTTATCAAATATGATGAAACAGGCGAATAGGGTATTCGTATATTTGGGCAGGAGCATTATGGACATATTTATATATTTATTACACACACGCCTATCAACACGCACATATACACATACACGCACCCTAAAATTCTGACAGTAGGATTACTTTGATTTCGGCTTTTTTTTTATGATTACACGCTTGAAATTATATATGCGAAAAACAGAAAACGCTAAATTTCGAAAGTGGCTTGTTGACATCAAAATAGAAATGCAGTTGGTGTGCTAATCAAGGTAATCTCTCTCTTTCTCCCTCTCTCTCATTCTCACTCCCCTTCCCCACACCTCTTTCACGCAATATCTATTACAGACCAGTTCTCTTTGAAAGCCAATGGGTCAAATGAATGATAGGAAGATGGTGTTGTGCTAATCTTCCATGTCTCCAAGTGGAGAGGTTCTGCTCGCTTTGGAAAACATATTTTGTTTTCTTCGCACTTAAATACAGAATGCTGGCGCTTGTGAGAAAAGCGCAACTATTTTACCTACCACGCACACACACAGAGTAATAAACTTCTGGTACTACTGATTTTTTATGATAAAATATTTGAATTTAGATATTTCAAAAGAATTTAAACAACAATCAATACAAAATATAGATAGCAGGTGAATAAATAAAATAATTAACAATAACAAAATAAATAATGCACACCATACACACACACACGTATAATATATATATATATATATATATATATATATATATATATATATATATATATATAACACGAGCGAGTGTTGAAAAGTTATCGTTCGTCTAAGACAGACTACTCCCCAAATCTGATTGGTCATTTAACCAGAGGAATATACAAAATGACTCTGGATTAATCTAACTATATTTCTTTAAGCTGATCGAAGGAAGTGTGCCTGAATAGTCGTAGGTGAGGGCAAAATATTTTGAATTATGACGAAGAGAAAAGAGCTTCTTCGAGAAATTCTCCTGGAAGCCTGCCAAGAACAGACGATTTTCCATTTATGCAAAACTCGACTGTGAACGATGAAAATAAAAATAGCATATTCTCTGTGTAATCACATTTACGAAAAAGAAATGTTTTTTTTTTATTGGCTTGCTACTGTAAATGCGTCTATTTATTTTCTTAGTTAATTACATAGAAAAATTTTGCATAGGTTTGTTTCTGTCTTCATAAGTACGTTTACTGCGACTCGGTTGATATACGCGTGGAAAGTGAGAAAGACGTGCACATTTTCACATCAGAACTTATGTGTGTATAGTGATTCAAGTATATGCATAAAATGTATGCATATTATACATATATATATATAAATATTAAATGCGCAAATGCACATCCAGTATATCTTTATCCATTATGTTTACACTGCATATCCATAATGCGCAAATATGTATATACGCACGCATACACGCACACACACACACACATACACACACACACATATATATATATAAAGAAAGAGAGATTATGTAATGTAAGTGCATCAGTATGCCCGTTGGCTAATGATTAAAAAGCGTCTATTTGTACAACATTTAGTTTTTAACATAATCTCTTTTCTTGCCAATGTACATAATTCACATAAATTGAACATTTCACGATGAAAATTTAAGATTAAAACTTAGTTAATAACGCGTCAGTATACAAAATCATTGAGCTCGATTTGTATACGTAAATGTATTTAATGTCGATAGTGCATGTATATGTTTTGAATAAATATATAAACATACATTATATGCATATACATTTTTACGTATTACTTATATATACTTATGTGTGTAAAATTTCAGATATAGCTAAACATATCTATAAAAGGAAAATATGAATAAAAGTTTTCCTTTTGTCTTTTTTCATATATATATATATATATATATATATATATTAATTGTAAATTTACTCCTATCCTATTTTCTAGATTTGATTTCTAAAAGTAAATATTTTATGCTAAGCAAACTCGTCTGCGAATTACTTGAACAGTTATTCTTTTTCACATTCTGAAAGGTTTTCAAATCGATCAAGTCATTTCCCTAAAAATATATGATCTTTGATCATTTGGTCAGGTTTTGAGAAGTCGGTGGGGGTCGAAAACTTTTCACTATCTTCTCAGTTTGCAGCTGTGTATATATTTTAAAAAATCTAATTGATTTACTTATTTCTTTTTTACAATTGTTAAAGTTCGTTGCGAAAGATAGAAAATTGTATTTTCATAATTTGCCTTTGGAGTTAAAACAAAAACAAACAAAAAAGATGGTGTTCAAACAGCTAATGACCCATGTCGCACGGAAACAATCACTTGTGCTAATTATTTCTCTTTAATCGACGTCACCTATGAGTTTGGATGAACACGGATTCAATTTCACAATAAATTTTGTTTCAGAACATAAATATGGTAGCGGGTAGCCTCCTTATCCGCTGCTTCAATTGCCCGCGGACAGCCCCAGAAATAAACAAATTATGTTTTACTTAAAGTGCAAGCAGAGTAATACTAGCAATTTGGTTATGTGAAATAGAAGCCGTAAAAAAAAAGTTTCCTTTGAATGAAAAACTGAAAATCCTTGATTTAATAAGAAAAGAAAAATCATATGCTGAGGTTACTAAGATCTACGGTAAGAACGAATCTTCGGTCATATAAATTTTATTACTGTATATTGTTATAATTGTTCTATTTTATTTTTTTTAGCGATTGTTGTTAATCTTTTGTGTCTAATTTACGAATTAAATTTTATCGTGTGTATGTAAAGGAAAAACATAAAGTTCAGTACTATCCGCGGTTTCAGATATCTGTTGGAGGGTCTTTGAACATATTCCCTACCGCAGATAACAGGGAATACTAAATCTCTAAATTGTTTATATTGAAAGATATTTGATATGGGTTTATAAAAACACGTGCACATGTTGAAAGGAGAGGATTGAGCATTAAATTAAATGGTTATTTATATCTGACACGAATAGTTCATTTATTTAATCAAGAAAAACGAAAACACGCGTGCGAAAACATTGTATACAAACAAGTTACCAAGAAGTCACCAGAAGGCAAATGCGTGAATCAAGAGTTATGTCTCTAAAAATTAATGTCAATAAATATTGCGAATATATTTATTTTCAAACTTTATATATAGTCGCACATAAGGCATCCTGGCTACAGATGTCAATCTTCGAATCCAAGATCTAAAAACCAGCCACTTTAGGATTGATGCCTTATGCTCGGTTTGTTTGAACAAAACTTCATGCACACAAATATATCAACGGTTTTTTTTTTTGTTTTTTTTTTTTTTGTTGCTTTTTTTTATATTTTTTGCATATTTTAACTATTAAAGAATATTGAACTCACCCTCTGGATGACCAGTGCTTGGCCAACGTCCTTCCCTCCTTGCAAACGGATCCCCCATGGCGTGGTGAAAGAGTCCCTGTACAGATGTACCTGCAGCTGGGACATTTTAATGCTTAGGCCATATCAAAATCAATAATCAAAAGAGAAGGAGGCAATTTTGCCTCTGAATAAGTCGAACCTGACAGCGGCTAGTAGCGAACTCGGCTCCGGCTGAAGTCTAATCGGGACTTCTGCTGATGTTGTCAGTTGAGTGCTGCCACCAGAACGAGGCAGCCGAAAACAGGACTCTTTATTTCTCTTCTTACTGAATACAACAAGAGTATTTTGGGGGAGGAAAAATCTGGCAAATGCAATAGCTAGTTAGTTCGGTGGTATTGGTTGAAAAAAAAATAAATAAAAGCGTAGTGCCAGTGAGAATAGAGACTGCAGCGCCTGTGGAGGTCGTAGTAGGAGGTGTAAATGCTGATTGTGATGGTAAAGCACACCACGATGCTTATCACTATGTGTTAAGATAATCATATGTGTACGTATGTAGTATGTTTATACACAAAGCCCGGGATGGTAGAAAGAAAACTGCCAGAATCCCAGCGAAAATGGATGAGAAGGTAGATGAAGGTGAAGGCTTCAAATAAAAAGTAGCAGTAATAGTTTCATTGAAGCCCCTGGATGGAGAGACGTGGGGTGGGCAGGTGAGAAGATAAGACTGGATATAGTTGTTAGCCGGGACGGTGAAGCAAAAGTCAGTTAGTCAATAGGTTTACCTTTACCTTGTAATACCTTTTACTTAATTATTATAACTTAGTAATTTCACCTTTTAGTTATCTCTCCAAACTATATCTTTGCCTCCACGAAAACATTAATGCAAAACAAAGACCTAAACAAGTCTTTTTCAGCTCTTTTTAAACGACTACAACTATCTTGTCAGTTTCTATTAGGTTGGTGCAAAAATAATGACGTAATAATGTCGTTTTTTGACGTTAAAAAATACGTAAAAAAAAACGACATTATTACGTAATTTTTTTTTGCACCAACCTAATAATTCACTAAACTTATACATCTCATAAAATTAATAGATGCATTGTTTTATGCTTCTATTACGTTCCTCAGAAAGAAATGTCAAATCTTTGTAAACCTAATAAAACCCTATCTAAATGTAATAAAAATTTCGATGAAAAAAAAATCCATTCTCATTATTAGATATCCTCTTGAGATTATTTACTGAACATGGAATTATATTGTCATTCTGAAGAATAGCAGTTTCTGTTGACCAAAGCTCGAGATTTGAGGCGTAGATTTTTATTCTTGAACCATTCTTGATAATAAAGATATGTATTTGTCTTGCATTTATTCTAAAAGCTTGTAAGAGGCGAGCTTTATCAAATTCTACCGACTACTCACCAAGGCCTTAAAAGGTAGAGTTTTGGCTCAGATGTTGACAGATTTTTCGCCCCAAATCCAACTTTCTCTCAACGTGGAATAAAAGAATGAGTTCATAATGGACGTTTGCCATTGATAATAATGATTAATATGTTCTCGATGTGAGTTAAATAAATGAAATACATTTACTGTTTCTTATATTTGAACACGTGACCAGAAATGCCAAACTAGATTCTGAACAACCTAGTAATATCGTGATCTTTTTATAAATTCACTTTTCTTTGAAATCTTCCAATAAATCTTTTTGATCCTGCAGTAAAAATACGAGCTCAACATTGGCTCGCATTACTTTTCATAGAGTCACTGTATTATCCGGGTTGCTATTGACCTATGGTACATAAATATCTTTGAAGTGACGAAAGGTTTTGCATTTGGAGAAGACATGTAACCAGGCTAATTCTCTCTATACACAAGCAACAAATCAAATCCAATTCAGTAATTTATTTTCAGTTAGTTTTTTCCACTTTATAATATAAAAGTTCATCAAATTTAACCGCAATTTAATCATTTGTAGATATACGATATCATGAGATGCCTCTTCTCAGAGTTTATCAAAGCTCAAATGTCGGACTATCTTCCTTTGGGCGGAGAGTAACTCAGAAAAGGCCATGCCTACGGGTAGTCTCTCGTTTGGGAGAAGTAGACAGCCACCCGACTCCGTGTCTACATGGAATTTTTGCCCGAGCATACGGGTTCAGAAAGTCCCACGTTAAACCGGCCTTGTGCAGCATCTCACTCTGTGAAGAGCTCGGGTAAATACCGAGATGTCTCTTCTTGGTACATGATGACATTACGCTTTGCAAAGTTATTCAGATAATTCTGCATATTTTTTAGGTTAAACCTATCAGTACATAAAACATGTCTAGTGTATTAATTAGAAACATGTCTAGTGTATTAATGTTAGAAGTGATCAAATCTCTAAAATATAATCTTTAATATTTGAAGTTCTAAACAAAATGATTTTCGACGATAGTTCCCAGTGTTGTCATTGCATCATTCAACAGAAATTCGCGCGCAGCTGATTCTCATTGGTGCCCAGCCTACTGAGTCGTGTTTTCTACTTGTATTCGATTATTACAGTAGATTTGTAACGTAGTGT
>OZ010597.1:42727513-42905013 GCA_963932145.1 Acanthosepion lycidas | reverse complement strand
ATATAAATAATACTTTCATTTTCGTTATGGACATAGGCTATCCTCCTTGATTCTTTCTCATGGGTTCAGTCCTATCTAGATGCTTCACTCTTGTAGTTTTGTCAAAATTGGCTAAGCTTATTGAAAATTGTGCAAGAGGGGCTCCTTCATGGGTCAAAGTCGATATAGATGCTTTTGTTCCTTCTTGGAAATGCCAGGTGAAACCTCAATCTTTTCCATGGTTCACACCAAATTGTTCAGCCGCTATAGCCCACATGAATAACTTTTTTCACCTATACAAGCGTGACAGTTCCGATCACAACAGATGCTTATTCGTGTATGCACGTAATAAATGTAAATGTGTCCTCGAAGGAAGTAAGTCTCTGTTTGCTGATAAAATGAGGCACCGTATTGCATCTAACAATTTTGGCTCTCGTAAGTGCTGGCGGCTCTAATAGTATCTTAAATAAAGTTTTCTATTTCTTTTCTCTTCAATCAATTTGAGGACTTAACATCCTCTGCTGGTAAAGCAAAATTTTTCGCACATAAATGCTCTTTAAACTCTACTCTTGACTCAATGTAGAATCCTTGCCTGACTTTCCACATAGAACTGAGTTTTTGTTGAGTGATATGTACATAAAATCTTTCATAGGTTCTGCTATCATCTCTAATCTAGATCTCCACAAAGCATATGCATCTGATGATATTTAAGAAATGTGCTCCCGAACTGGCTCCTGTTCTCTCTATACTGTATAATAAATGCCTCTTGCTTTCCTATTTGGTAGAAATCCTCATCTGCTGTTCCAGTCTTTAAGAACTCAGGTTAACCGTTTGACCCTTTTAACTATCAGACTATCAGCTTTCTATTTCTTTTTTGTAAAATACTAAAGGCCCTAATCAACGCTGAATTGGTTAATTATCTACATCGGACGGCCTGCTTTCAGACAAGCAATATGGATTTCGTTTCTCTAGGTCAACTGCTGATGCATTAACGATTATTGCTGAAAGAGTTTATTAAGTTTTAGATAAGAATGGTGAATATTGGGTTGTTGCGTTGGAGATCTCGAAAGCGTTTGACAGACTTTGGCATACCGGTCTTTCCGGAGGAATTTTTTTAATTGATTCAGTTTTTCTTGTCAAATTGTGAAATGAAAGTTGTCCAGGACGGACATTCTTTTAGATTCTTTTGTGCTAATGCAGGTATCCCTCAGGGTTCTATCCTTGGTCTTACTTTGTTCTTGATTTACATCAATGACCTTCCTGCTGACATCAGCTCCCAACTTAGTATATATATACTGATGACACGACCATTTACTCCTGTAAGCCTGATCAGTCCGATATGGTCAAATTGACAGCTGTCTGTTGTTAACTGGGGCAAAGATTGGCTTGTTAATTTTATCGCCTCCAAAACAAAAATGCTCCCGATTAATCACCTGAGAGACCTGTTTCTGCCTTCTTCAAAAGAGTGACTCGTTGCTCCTTCTTGAACCTTTTCGGGCTGACATAAAGTGGAAAGAATATATTGAATCCATTGGTAGATCTGCTGCTAAGAAAGTTGATTCGCTATGTCGAGGTTGACAATTTTTCTCTCCGGAATCTATCTTACATATCTATAAGTCTACCATTCGTCTGAATATTGCAACCACATATGGTACAGTGATCTTGCTATATATTTAAAAATTATTGATAAAATCCAAAGAAGAATCAGCAATATTATTGTCCCTGACCTGGCGTCTGGGCTTCAGTCACTTTCCCACCGCCATAAATTTGCTTCCCTGTTACTTTTCTATAAATACTTTCATGGTAATTGTTCGGGTGGGCTTTTCGCTATGGTGTCTAGACTTTATGAGTTTAAGCGCAGTACTAGATCTGCAACAAGGTCTTATCAATTTACAGTCGAAATGGATAGATGTAACCGTAAATTCTATGCTAACAGTTTCCTTTCTCGCACTTCTGGCTTTTGGAAGTCTTTTCCGGCTCCATGCTTTCCAGTCAACTTTGATCTTCAAAAATTCAATGTCAGTTGTTATCTACTGTCTTCCTGATTACGCTTCTATTATTCTCACTCATTAATAATGTTTCTGTTTTCTAATTATTTCATATTCAGTAATCCCTTGTGTCTTAGTGGCTTTACTAACTTGCGTGAGGTAAATTAAAATAAAACATTGCAGCCTTTTGCGACTTTCGGAATTCTAGGTCCACTGCTGATCTCCTGTCATTACAGGCATAATCAGTGAAACACTATACAATAAATACATAATGAGGGACAGCTTTTTCACAAGAACAGCTACTTCGTGAAACAGACTCCCAAGATGATGCTTCCCTGATCTTAAAGCGGTTAAGTTTAGGATTAGCCGATATCTTTCCTACATATTCTCTTAAACTGCACTTCTTATCTCCTCTAACTCCGTGTAACAATCTCAATCAGTAACCCTTTATCTTGTATGGTTCATGGGCCTTGTATCGTGTGAATAGTTAGTACAAAAAATTGTAAATAAAATAAGTATATTGCCATTTAGCTATGCGCATCAGGTTTCTCTCGTAATTCACTGATAGTGAGTTCGATCCTCACTCTCATATTAGGATCAGGTCGCACACTCAAATAAGCTTAGTAAATATCTACTTTTTCAGCACAAAATTATTTCATTGTCACAATGCTATTCCTCATGATATAGTCTTTTCAAGTACATAAATTCTTTGGATAAAATCTATTTTAAATTGCTAATTATAATTACAAAAGTTATTGTCATTATACATGCATGTTGTAATTGCTTGCCGTATTTCAACATCAGGTGATTTACAGATGAAACTGTGACTCATTCCTGACATTATGAATAGGACCAGATGCTCAAAAAATAGCAGATTAGACATGACTCTGTCGTCGTATGAAAATGATCAAGTGTGATTGGCTGAAGAAGATTCCTATTTATGTCTTCAGTTCCCTCGAGATATGGCCAATCCAGTTACCTTTAATTGTCGTCTCATAATCTTCATTTGTTCGCATTACTCCTTACTCTATCTATAATACCTCAAGTCTCCTGACAGGTTCTTTCGACATTTATGTTAGTCATAAATCTGTCATTTTGCGGGCGAGGGGTGGGACACAGAAGTGATGTCTTTGTTTTCTTTAGGGATTTATTCATGTTTTAGTTTATTACTTACTTGCTTAGCTGGGTATCGGAATTTGAGGGAAACGTTTCTCTTTAATGTTTCAAGTTAGTTAATTTCTAATTGTTATTTTCACATTCGACAAGAGATACTGTTCATTCACTTCAGACCATCAATATGATTTATACATAACTCGCGGACATATCACTTGGACATGATTGATATACTAATCTGTACATGATTATGTATATAAATGACTTTTACTTTTAAATTGTAAGGCAGGATTTTAAGGTAATTCCCGTGAAAAGCTTGAGGACTGGCTCCAGTTAGAGATCATGGATTTAAACTATGTACTTATTGAATCATACCTTATGAGAAAAACATCTGCATAATGAACAGCTAATCTATATATCATGTTTAATTAAATATCTGCAATGATTTCATAAAAGATTTCAAGTACTGACATTTTTTATAAAATATTTTTTTTGATTTATTATTTGTAATATGGGAATCTTAAAATATAAGTACTTTGCAATCTTTTATGAAATTGACCCTTAGGATCATCATGTTATGGATAGACAACGTTTTTATGAAGGTTCTTTCTTTAAACTTCACGTCAATTTTCTTAGCGTAAATTGATCGTAAATTTGTATGCCCAACAGCCACCAACACAGGCTAAATTTTTGCAAGGATTTATAAATTAATAGACATTGTTGAGAGGTTAATGTTTATGCACACAGACATTGATGGTCATTGCTCATACTACAAATGTAAATATTAGACGATTTTTAAGTTTTTATTTTTCGGTAAGAGTTAAGTAAAGTTAAACATTCGGTTTAGCTACCTTAATGAACAGAAACAGTTCAGTTTAGCATTATACTTACATTGTAAATCGAATCACTCGCAAAAAATAAAGAGTATTTTCAGAAACTCATATAAAAAATGTGCTCTATAATCCTATTAGTAAACAGAAAATGTAGTGACTATAGTTGTAAATTTTAAGCTATTTTTGTAGCTATTTTGAAATGGTTTCAAGTTGATTTTATATTTAAAACTTGTGACAACAGTTGCACACCTTCTATGGAATTGAATTATGAGAATACTGAAAAATAAAAACTGAAAATATTTTCAATTATGCAAATATTAGAATTAAAATTCGTGCTAATTTAAGGTTTCCCGTGTAGCTAATAAAAAATCGTCATATATATGGCAATCTGAAATTAACGCATTCAGATGTGTTCAAACTTTATTCTATTACAGTGTCGTACTTTTTACTTTTTGTATTTTCAACAGTTAAAAATTACGTTTTTTTTATGAATTTGTGGATAGCTAGAACATTTGTCCGAACAGTGCGATAAAAAGTAAATGCATGTAGAATATGGAATCCATTCCGTGTTACCCCGATGCTGTGATTTGACTCGTTTAAATCAGTGTGTTTGTTGTCATTTTATTTTTGTGAATGTATTATTGAAGAATGGATACAATATTCTGGCTTATGGTAGTCTATGTGACAGAAAAACAACTCCAGTCTCGACTTGAGAAATCTATAGTTTAACATATTGGCAGCACGTACGATACAATCGTAACGAATTCTCAAAATACCTGGCAATTCCTTTTTGAATTGAGTCTGATATTTACAGATGCCGCTCTGTGAAAGAGAGATATTTCAGTATGCAAGCGCGCACGCACACACGCACACACACACACACACACACACACACTTGTTATATACGTATATATGGGACGCTTGGTCGAGTGATAATTAGCTATTTTTTCTTGCAAACAGAGCGCTAGTGTCAGTTCGATCCTCGACGGAGTCTCCACTACCAGAACAAGTTAAACTTAATAGATGTATTTGCTAGGATACCTACAGTATAACAATGGCTACCAAGCTAGACTTAAGAGTCAATTACACACCGACAACCATAGTAATAATGTTGATATTTACTCGGCTCAGTTAACGATTGTTTCCTCTAAGAACAGTTAATGCACACAGCAGTTTATAGGTACAGCATAGCATAATATATCATTAAACTGGGATGATATCCTGCGTTAAGCTGATATTTTATTAGATACGTTGATTTTTGGCTTGATGTTTTTTTACAAGTGTGCTACAATTGATCGGCGTGACCGTGAGTCACTTGAAAAGAATGCGTTGCGTTCGTTTTATGATAAATTTGTATTAAATCTACTCGCTAGATTATATGGTAAAAGATACAGAGTGAGTGCTAAATAAACTGCTTAGTATAGCTCTTTAAAAAAATTAACTAAAAATCTTAATATTTGTTTATACTCTAGAATCTAGATATACTTGTAAACCACGCTTTCCGTTATCCCACATTGAAAAAGTGCTAAAAACACATGGCATAATTTTGCTTGATTATTTGATAATTTTTGCTTACTTCATTTCATAGCTCTCAAGGTATTAGTTTTGCTTGGTTATATTTTACATGATTTCATATCTTCAAATGCATTTATGATAAATACCCATTTTATTATATCTCGGCTAGTTTCCCCTCTGACGATATTTTCCTTATTATTCTCATATACATTGTTCTTTACTTATTTGTCATCGACTACTTTCTACCAGTCTTATCTTATTAAAAGTTTATTTTTTATGTTTTTCTTTCAATCTATGTCCATTATTTGTACTTTATCTACTGTCCGTTTCGTCAATCTACTATGTATTAGGTTGGTGCAAAAATAATGTCGTTTTTTGACGTATTTTTTTACGTCAAAAAACGACATTATTACGTCATTATTTTTGCACCAACCTAATAATTTCTATTCTACCAATTCTTTTTACTTGTCTGTTCTATCGTTTGTAGTCTTCTCATACAAGTTTAAACCTTTTTTGTACAACGAATTGCAATTGCGGTGAAAACATAATGTGACATATTAAACATATATTTTTATATTTTTTTATATTTTTAGGATTTTAGTAAAAAAAAAAAAAAAAAAAATATGAGTGAAATATGACTGCTCAATTTCACAATAATGAACTTCGGATGAACATCCAATGCAACGACTTTTGAAGTTCACAATCTAAGCCACTCAATACAAATTCCTGTCGGGAGGCACAATTTTTCTTTGGTAGGACTCCTCGATCTAGACCAGTTGAGTTTTAATTTTACCGTTTTAAGAAAATAAATGATAGGAATAGTAACTCAAACATGTGTACTCACTAAAATAACGTTTATAGTAATAATAAATAATGTCGGATTAAAAAATCCATTAACAAAAATACTGTTTACGTTTCTGGTATTAAAGTAAAGTTAGCAGATATAGATTCGTAGAAGCGTCAACGAGAGATGTGCCTTCCTTAAATATGTAATTCAAACATCCCGTGGCCAAGCTGGTATCGACACATTTCAACTATAGAAGCGGTTTCTCTGATGGAAAAGTGGATACAGGTTTGGTTCCTGTTGGAAGGCACAATTTTTCTTTAGTATGACTTCTTTATCTAGGCCGGTTGTTATTAATTTCAATGTTTTTTAAAAAAATAGGTTCCCACTAAAAATAACGTTTATAGTAATAAGAAATAATGTTGGATTAAATAATCCATTCAAAAATTACTGTCTTATTTAATTCGAGTGGGCATGTGTAGAATCGTTTACTTAATTTCTTAAAGGCTTTTCCAGAAAATATGCTGTTAGTGATTGCGGTATCACAGTATTATTTGTGTATTGATATATTTTCAGTAAGTTTACATTATGTTTAGTTTACTGTACGTTGTTAGACATGTAATTGTACTAATGTACTGCATTTGCTACCGTATAAATGGTTTTACAAATGTATGTTAAGTAAGATTTTCGTTATTTGCTTTTATTTTAAAACTCTCCCTCTTAACCACTGTTTTCCTTGTATACCAACAACGTATCCACTCAAATTTATTATATTAATAAATTTTTTACGGCACCTCATTAATTTTACACAACACTGACAAACGAGAAAATTCCTACATCATTAATGTATGTATGTCTCTAAATTAAACGAATTTTCAAATATTTTCTTGTTGTTGATGGAAAAAACAAGATAGTAAAGACATTGAGATTTTTAATCGTCTCTACTTAACCTGTTATTAAGTTATAAGTAGAAATGTATAATTAATATCGGCTTTTATTTTATAAACCTATTATAATTAATACCGGATTTTAGGGTGGGCATTACTAGGTTAATGGGTATACGGTAGAAACAAAATGAAATGGAACAAATCATATTAAACTATTCTTTTTCCAAATGATCTTTGGATTTAAATTCGAAAAAATTATGTTATATAAACCCAGAACTCTAAAGCATAATCATGAAAAAAAAGTATTTATTTTACAAAACAAATATTTACTATTCAACACAGTTTTCTACATTGTCGGTGCATAGAATTCAGTGGCGAATATTAACCAGATTGAACATTATACAGTGAAAATCAGGTCAAAATTCAGCAAGTAATTATTGAGCCACCCTCGTATTTTGTTCAAATATTTTCAAATTGAAGAAGAATCCAAAGGACTTTGAATAAAACGAAATTTAATGAAGAATCACTTTGAAAAGCATTTTGTATGTACTATCATAAATTGAATGAATTATATATTAAAATGAAATGTTACCGTACTATCTACCTATCTATGTAAAGTGTGAAACCCCCCTCGCAAAAAAAAATATATATATATATATATAGCTTCACTCATTTTAAAATATTAATGGGGTAAAAGAGTAATGAAGCTCAAGATGGTAAGCCTGTATGCCTTTCTTCTCCATCTTTTTCCCTTGCCTGCTTTTCTTTTAGTTTTCTTCTCGCTTCCTTATTTTACTCTCTACTTTCCTCCTTTACGTCTTCTTTCCCACTTCCACCTCTCTCTTGCTTTTCCTGATTCTGTTTTCGTGTGTAAATAAACACATAGATAGCTGGTGGTTATAGTGGGTGTAACAGAATGCACAAATTTTTGCACTGATCCGTGGTAGAAGTCCCAAGAAATGGCATCTTGATCCTATTCAGAGCGAGCAGATAGTCTGATCCTAGGAAAAATGCCGATCTACGCATCATTAATCCCCGTCCTTTTTACGAGTACTACGCTGCTTAGTTATTCTATGACTCACAATGAAACTTCATTATATTATCACTCGAAGCGACTCCAACATATAATTTGAATACAGCATAAAAATGGTTTGCGATTTTTATAACTAATGAATAGAATATAGTATGATGAAATATATTTTGTTGTTTTTGTTACTTGAAACTTTAAGCTATCAAAGAGAAAGTTACTGAATACTAATTTCTAAAAACGGTTTTTCGTGTCGAAGTGTTGATTTATCGGTTGGAGAGAATTGCGACACGATACGGCGTCTGTTGGAGTTAATCAGATGCGAATAAAGCCTTATCAAAATGTCTAAAGTCAATCACAAACAAGGTTATCTCTTCTTCACCTTCCTCCCTTTTTATCTACGCAGACTATAATAAACAAAATCAAGCCTGCACATCCTTAATGTTATCTTAGAATCATATATATATATATATATATATATATGCAAACCTTGTGAAATAAAATGTCACATAGATATGTACACCTACTCAAGGATACACACAGCATGCACACCGAGGAGCTGCTATTGTGTACCCCCTACTCTGTTCACAATTGGTCACGCAGAACTCAAAGCAGTATCTCGTTGTAAACTGATTCTTGTAACTACTGACTTGATAGAATCAAAGAGGGAAAAGAATGTTCAACATCATCATAGGCCTCCTCGTCTCCAACTGATATCAACGGTTACTTTTATTATTCTTTTCTCTTAAAAACTGGCTTTTCCTACTGCTACTGCTCTGTTTCTTTTTCAATACCACATTCCGCAATGAGCCTAAACAAATTACTGAATTGAACAACAATCCCATATTTTTTTTAAAAAGAGCTGCTTTTTTTGCAGGGTGATCCTTAATATCTACAACACTAGTTAGTGCTTATCTACGTCTCTATATTGATGTTTTGTAATTTTTCACAGCTAAAAAGTTATTCACAAGAGGATACTGGATTTTTAATGAAAAAGTTGTATGAAGAAGATGAAGTGAATGATTGGAAATTAACAAATTTTATGAATTGCTAAAATCAATAAGTACAATTTTATTAATCGATCTATTCCAACATGTATCTATCTTTATCTTGGTTTTATAGCCCCAATATTTCGGTTGCTGCGCCCTCTAACTATCGTCAGGCGTTCCTCATGCTCGGTAACTTTCTGGGAATTTTAAATCAAACTCTTTATTCAATTCCTGGAGGTAGATTTATCTTATTTCGCTGTCTATGTAAAGGTATAATGTCGAATAAGTTCATTCTTCTTAGTTAATTTTTCCTTTTGATGACTCTTTTGATTCTTACACTAATTCAGAATATGTAACTTTCATTGCCAGACCCAGGGATTGAACTCGGGACCAAATAATTAGATGCATTTAACCAACCTCTTATGTACCAGGGAGTTAATTCCTAGTTAATTCGTCTTTACGATGTTTTTTTTTCCTACTGAACCAAAATATATGTCTTTTAGTGTCTGACTTAGTGATTGAATTCACAACCACCAGGTAATTAGATGATTTCGGCCATTGTCCGGTAATACAATAGGCTGGGTGAATTGGGGGGGTTGGGTGTCTTGAATCTAATGTCTGTTACTTTTTTTTATCATAGGATCCCATATGATGATGTTCAGTTTCATGCTAGACCTAAGATTATGTATGCCGATTTTTAAGAAAAATATCAATCTTTTTAAAATGTTACAAGATTCAAATAAATTTAATATGCAGTTTTTGAAGTAAAATAAAAACCAATGTAAATAATTTATTTACCTACACCCAAGGCACGATACCAGTTACAGTCACAACATGGAGCTCCGCGTGTGTACATGCATGTGGTATCAGAAATTGTTAAGTGCAACGGGTAAAATGCAGCCTGGAAGGACGAACCCGGGAATTTGACTTTGGTTAATTATACTTCACTTTCCATGAAGGAATTGAGAAGTGATGCTTTATTTAATAAAACTGGCACCTTGAAAAGTACTCAGACGAACTACATTCCTTAGTTCCACCAAATTTAACCTTCACAGACTCGCCATGCTACGCATTTTGTAGCGAACCATGCTCATTCCCTTCGTATTTCATTGGTGAGATGTAAGTTCCACTCAAATAGCTTCTTCCTACGAACGACTGCTTTGTGGAACCAACTGGCAAGAGGATGCTTCACCGATCACTACAATCTTAACCTGTTCAAGTCTAGAGTTAACCGTTATCTTCCCCACATATCTGTATATACTTTGTGTCTTACTCTTACTCGAGTGGCTCCTGGGCCTTGTATAGGGTGAACATCATTATAAAAATAAAGTGAACACGTACAATTGAGCGTCTGAAAAGAGCGTTCTACTTTAATTACAACTGCTTCTGATTAGTTCACTTTAAGAATAATGATTTTCCTATTTTTTCACAAAAGCCCGCATTTTTTTCTTTACATTTCTACAGGGTTTATATTTACCAGAGAGAAATGGTTAAATACGATAACGGAAAGCCTAAATACAAACGCAAAAATAACAAAAATTTCAAATGACCATCAAACGTATTTTAAAACTTTTTTATGTAGTATTCTATTTTTCTTTATTGCGTGTACGATATTGATATTAATTGCATAAACTCATCATTTTCAAACCAAATATAAAAATTCAAGTAACTGAGTATTTCGGATTTGATAGTGCATTTTAAAAGTATTGTTATCATAAATTTTTATTTTCTAGAAATTTTGCAGTATTAAATGTATATTTCAATGTTTTAAACCCCACATGCTAAAATTTCCGCTTGATAACTTGACGTCGTCACTACTTGAAAGGTTGGTTATTATGCTTTTCATAACCTTTATTTGAGGAAGATTAGCTGATTAAAGCTTAATTTGATTTGAAACATATTACTTAAGTTTAAAATATCACAGAAATGCATTTTTAACACGGCGGTAGGTATTTATTTAAGGTGTTGACAGATTGACTGACAGACGGAAGTTTACCTAATTTTTTTCTACGGTGGACATATTTGTAAAAATTACTTGAGGAATATAACGTGACCGCCTTTTTGATTACCCAGCAATCTCAAAAATTTAGGAAAATATTCTGCGTAATTTAATGTTTTATTGGATTTTAGGTACTTCGGCTTTAAGTCTACTATAGTTATCAATCTTATTTTCTGATAACGTCGTGCATCGACGTAGTATTTACAAAACTCGGCAAGTTTATACACACAAGAGAAATTCAAAATTGTTTTTAAAATATTAGGGGTCAGTGAATTGCAGTAAGCTTTTCCATTTATGATTAGTAAATATAGATTTTACCTAATAACAATATCATCTAACCGCTTCAATTTCTCTATTAATATATAGAAATTTAACAAATTTAAAACTTAAAAGAAGATAAAAAATTCTTGTAAAAATTCATTATTCATCGAAAAAAAAAGTCTTAAGACCATAGTGTTCATAATATATCTTATACATAAAAACAATTAAAAGCTTTTCTAATTAAATAATGTTTTAGTTTTGTATTTTTTATTTTACGATTCAGATCAGATTTTCGGTAATTGGGGGTCCGGTTTTACAAAAAAAAAAAAAAAAAAAAATTGATAATTTAAATTCTCCAAGGAGTTCTGCGTATAACTACTATAAACATTAAACGGTACAAAAATTAATTTCTCTTGGTTTTTGTTCTTATCTTAATATTAACAAAGATTTTAACGATAAAACATCGTTTTTATTACGCTTAGGGCATTTTCTCTTCATGGTATGCTGTTTTTTAGAGAATCAGTAGGAGGTACCTACATTAATGTGTTATAGATAGAAACCTATAATTAATAATATCAGATTTGTTGGAAAATTGTTAGAAACACATACTTTTTTTTTTTTATGATTAATACCGGATTTTATGGTGGGTTAAATAAAAAAAAACTCAGTGTAACTTAAGCCAACAAAAGGAGTTACTCGCATAACTAACTAAATAGATAAAGTTAACATCTTTCAGCTGTCATTTTCTGTAGTGATATAACATTTTATTCTTTCTCATTTCTTTCAATCAAATCAATTAGCGTAAAAAGCTTACGTTATTTTTGAAAAAAAAATACCGTCGCTTTCATCAACGACAAGTCACCTCTTTTTTAATAAATCGGATACAGATTTTTGAATAGTGTGTGTGTCTGCTTGTGCATGCGCAAAAGTATTGGAATGTATATTCGCACACACGCACACTCACCTGTGTTCCCAATGGCGAACTGCCAGGTTTCAATGACCTTCTCAAATTGCATCTGAGTAATGTTATTTTACTTGTCTCCACTGAACGTAAAAGAACTGTAATCCCTTTGGCTTCCGATGTATGCCTGTTATGTGATAGGATGCCATATCAAGTAATGGCTTAAAGTTTGAGGAGAATACTAAATGGAAAGTATACATCTGATGTTCGAAATATTTAAAATATAATTTACCATTCAAAGTACAATGTTTTTAGTATATTGAAGTATCATTTCAATAATGAACACTTTTATTTCTTTATAGCATCTGTTATATATAATTTTTTGGTGCTATCCAGATTTGGGCTCAAATAATTACTCGAAGTATCCTAAAATAGTCACTTTTCTTTAATTATATTGTCATCTTATCCTACGTCGACGTATACAAGTGAAGAATCAGCGTGTGCTATTTGGTGATAAGTTTATAAAACTATATATGAATGATATCAACTTCTTTTAAGAACCATATTCCTTCAGGGCGTGAGAGAGTATGGCTCTTCACAATTTCCCATCGTTTAGAGTTCTAATCAATGTCTTTTTACTATCCCTTCCACTCCCCGTTCTGGCGTTCATTTACACAAACTCGTTCGGTAGGTTATTCGCTGCTACTCTCTGCTCCTCTTGCCTTCAATATTTCCTGTGAGTGTCAAATTCGCCAACCACTCTCCCTTTATTATGTGTTTCATAAATTTTAACTGCGCCTTTCTGATTCTAAATACAAGAGTCTTTTTTTATTTCCATTTTCCTTAAAACTTCCTCGTTGTACACATGCTCCGTCCATGGTATTCTCAGCATCCTTCTGTAGAACCATATTTTTGTTGCCTCAAATGTATTCTTCATCTGCTAGGAAATAGCTCAGCATTCACTGTCATGAGAATTGATAATACATTGCAGTTTAGAAAATTTTTCTTTGTTTCTAACGAAATTTCCCTTTTTCTTAATACTTTGTTTAGCTTTTGGAAGGTATCTTCCGCTATTCCAATACACGTTCGGATTTCTGTATCACATATTACATCGCCTGTTAAAATATTTCCCAGATATTTAAATATCTGTATTTGCTTGATTTTTACATCAACTAAAAAACAATGAGCCTAACTTACATGTTAATTGTCCGAAAAAAAGAATACACAGGATTTGTGGCTAATATAAAATCAGGATAGCTACCCACAGTAACTCTATATACTATGGTTATTAACAAGATTTATTGAAACAATTGAAATATTTCTCGATGTTACTCATATTATTACCATAACGTTTCGTCTGTAAATGTTCTTCAGATGTACAATCTATCGAGAAAAATAGGAGTTGTTTGCTTAATGTCCATCAATACTGAAAGATAATAAAAATGCATTCTCTGGCAAAAAAGAGGCGGCTCTTTTATCAAAATGTTTACAATTACTCTTTTCTTCTAACAAATATGGGTGAAATATGCAACATTGTATGCAATATTTATGTGCAGAGTAAGATTTTATCATGGAATTGCTTTCCTTTGTTTATCTTCTGAAAACTGGGCCGTTTGGACAAAACGTCTGGTAGTTGTTTACAGTATGCAGCATTAATGTTGTTCCATTAAGCACTGACTACTTCCTACAGCTGGTCGGTGTTGCCAATTATTTCTTGACCAGTTTGAACCTACATAAATACCTATATGTTCTCCATAGGGTTAAGATCTGGAGAATCAACAGGCTTAAAATCTTTAATTTTTTGTGTTGTGTGTGCTGGAGCATTATAGCCTCTTGTCTTTTATTTCAACCATACAACTTATCAAGGTTTGGAAGCGGCTCTTTATATAATATATTTCTGTATTCCTCATTAATAAATTTACCAAAGCCAAATAAAGAAAATATACCCAAACCATACTTTCAACACCTCCATGTTTCACAGCATCCTGGGTACAATCTTCCACCTGACCTTCAAAGGCAGCATTTTGTACTATCAGTATAAGTTTAAACTACGCTCGATCTGGCGTAGTTTGAACGTATGGCCTTAATGTTATGATGGCCTTAATGTTACAAAAAAGCTGCGTTCTGTGTGAGCAGCAACGGTTTGTTTATTTATGAAAATCTAGTTTTTTGAAATTGTTTTGCGTGAAATATTTTTTGAATGTGTGAATTCTTGTACCAAATTTTGTTCTGAGCATTGTAAAAACTAAAAATCATTTTCAAGCTTCTATCGTCTCAACTTGTTGCTACTTTAGGTCTTCCAAAACCCGCGTTCTCTAAATTGTCGACAATGGAATAATGGAAACTTTTAAAACTTCCGGAATATTCAAATATGTCTTTTCCGCAATGCGGCTTTTGACTTCAAGTAACTTTTACGTCAATATCTGACCAACTTGAAAGCAGATAAATATAACCAAGGAGGATGAGGCTAATGAGGTTTTCTTATTGAAGTATTTTCTGGAAGAAAAAAAACAAACTATCAGCTACTTCAAATGTGCATACATGCAAAGCGGGTACATTTGTGCGATATTGTTATATATTTTGCCTCTATTCAATAAGAGAAAAGTGTAATTGCACAAATCATGAATAGCAGCTGCCACATTTTCCCGTGGAGTACACACCTATGTTTAATGTAATTACGGTAATTACAATTCGGTGAAGGATGCATGAATTGGGCGGGACTGTTTCTGTCGTTTCTCTCCCTCACCGAAATTATGTCGTCTAGTGAAAATCTTCCTTTATGTTGTGTACCTACTGGGATGAATTATGCAGCGTGTCTTATTCATTCCAACAGGCCGTGCTTCTTGTTTGTGGTTCAGATGAAGTTTTCAAACTTTAATTCGGCTGACATTCCTGAAAGGCAGAAAATATCTAACAGGAATTTCTAACTGTTGTTATCAACAATTTATTAATGATGAGAAAATATAAAAGTTACAACCATCACACTTTTGCGGTTCGACTTCAATAAATTCTTTTCTTCTCCTGAGTCATTGAGAGATTAAAAGTGGTTGAAAGGCAGGGTTATTGCTAACTTCGCTGCTAATAGAATTTCGACAAAACGAGCGGATGTGTGGCTGCCACGAGCGAACTGAGTAAAGTGGTGTGTGCATGCGCTTATTAGGTTTGAATCATTAATTAGGCATCCGCACTAAATCTACATTTTTAGCCGATCAAATCTTCAGTCGTTCAACAGCAGAAAAGGCTCGAACTCGCATTCCAGAACTTAGGAGTTTATCTTTCATTGGCCATCAAACTTTTTCTGGTTAAGCATGATCCTCTCACCAGTCTACTTTTATGTGACAAGTTTTACAATTTTTAAATTTCTAACACCATTTCGAATCATAGTATTTTTTTTTATTTCACCAGTTGTTTTAACATCATCCTGCTTGGGTTTATCACTATCATTTGGCTGTAATATTTTTCGATCTTTCATTGGTGTACAAATAACATTTTAGAAGATAATTTCGGCAACATCGATCTTTAATTTGTAGTTTGTCTTAAGAATATATATATATATATATATATATATATATATATATATATATATATATATATATTGTATATTGCTGTGTTGACGGATTCAACCATTTTGTTTGGGAGAGTAGTAATTCATACATAGAAATAAATTCATCCACAATTTTGATTTTAAAAATGCTACACTCATAAAAAAAGAAAATAACTCACTCGGAAGGAAAATCCTTGAGAGTGCCGCCATTGAATATTACCCAAATATTAATCTACACCCAGGCTTTTTCCCTATTTCACCTTTCTTAACAGAATTACTACTCTCCCAAACAAACGTACAGAACAGTATCATGAAATCAAAAGAAAATGGTTGAATCCATCAACACAGCAATAAAAACAATATCTCCACACGTGACAGTAATTGACGTAATATTCAGTTAACAGTATGGAAATAGCGTTCTTTAAATTCTTCAAGTTGTTAAGGATATTTTGTTTTCTTCTTATTATTTTGTTTAATAAATTCATTTTGTTTCGCCTTGAAAAAGTCCACGCAGGACGAAACGCCTCGGCAACTATTACAGTTTTCCTATTGTCTTTTACATTTATAAATATTGTCTTTTTCTACAGGTTAACTCTGAGAAATTTTTCATATATATATATATATATATATATATATATATATATATATATATATATATTCTTCAGACAAACTAAAAATTAAAGATCGATGTTGCCGAAAGATCGAAAAATATTACAGTGATTTTGTTTTGTTATTATTAATTACTTTGCTCAATAAATTCATTTCATTTCGCCTTGAAAAAGTCCACGTCGGACGAAATACGTCGGCAACTATTACAGTTTTCCTATTGCCTTTTATATATATATATATATATATATGAGAGAGAGAGAGAGAGAGAGAGGGGGAGAGAGAGAGCAGTAACAAGATTCTGATGAAATTAGTTTTAATTGTTTCTGCAACCCCACCACCGCCACCACTTTTTGACGCTGACGTAGCGGCTAAATTCTTGACTGGCCTGAATTTCTTTTAAGCCTTAGATACATATCTTCATTCATTAGCCTATTGTGTATTGAGCTAGAATACGCTGGCTGTAAAGGTTCCACAGACTCGGATATGGATGAACAATGTTTGCTTATGGACTCAAGTATTTAAAAATTCTACATTAAATAACCCAACATAGCTTGATGCATCATGAAATTCAGCAATCCAACGCTATTTATTATGTGGTCTTCATCCTAAAGTAGCGTTCTTCTTTACTCGCTATAGGTGCTCATGTCGAATTGACTATGGTGTTCTAGCTTATGCAACCATTTTTTCAAACTCATGTAAGCAGCCTCCTTCCCCTTACACATCAATAAGGTTCACTGTCTACTATTTAGACCTCATCCCAAAGAATGTTGTACTTATTCTTTCAAAATGTGTTCTGTCATGCCTGCTTTAGGTTTCACTTGCCCGTATTCTTCGAAATTTTTCATGATTTCATTCTAGAATACAGCTGAATGAAATACGATATGGTCGTTTAGTGGTGTACCAATAAATCTATATCATATTCCAAATCTTTCAGATTCTTCTTCAATCTGAAAATATTGAGAAGTTCTTAATGAATTTATGGCGTGAACAGCCGGATACATAAAGTTATTTGTTGAATTTTGATCTGAAAATTTCACTGTAAAATTTTAATGGATGAAATGTAGCTACTGTTCTAGGATAGATTGTAATATATGTAATAAAGAATTTTTCCACTTACTTCGCTAATATAAGGTTTGTCATTCTATTCTCAACTTCAGATATTATTTCGGACAGATAATTATTTCCAAGAAGTAAGTACATATTTGGTTCGTTTCTTTCTGTAAGGTAGCGGTCTCCAAATTTTTCAGTACAAAAGACATCGCATATTTTACATATTCTTGGGCCAAAAAATAGTTTTATAAAGGAATGAGAAAATTTAAGTTTTTACCTTATTGTCAACTAGATAGGATTCAGAACAAAAGAGAAATGTGATAATTACAAAGAAATAATGCTATGCTTACACTGAGAAATTAGATATGAGTAAAAATGTTAAACATTATTAAATGCTCTGGCAAAATAATCAATTAACTGCAGATGAGAAAAACAGTCCATTTCAAAATTTGAAAGCCGGATGAAATCTTATGACAAATCATAATTTGGAAACCACTACTGTATGGCATCAGTTGCTGTAAAGTTTGACCAATAATGAAGGCAGCACACTGATCATTCCTTGAAAATATAGTTTATTTCCTTTCAGACGTTTTTGTTCGTATCATTTTTGTATTTTTTTTTTGTTTTGTTTTTGGGTTTTTTGTTTTTTTTTTTCATAAGCTGAATATTTCCTCATTTGACCACTAAAAGAATTCGTACTATTTTTGCCAAAAGAAATAACTACTGTTTTGTGACTGTTTGGGATAACGGTCGTCCGCTCTTCACAGTGAAAGCAACACATTCCCCAACGCAGCAATATAAAACAACCGACCTTAATGACCTTGCCAGCTGTTGAAATGCCGGATTCAACTTGATTAAAAACATTTGCTAGTTATGTTACAATGATTAAAAGAGGGAGAATGTTAAATATTACCTTTGACTGCCAACTTCCAAGGAATCCGGGTTCACTAATTGTAAAAGCCGTTGGAAATTCGCAGGAAAAGCAAATAGATCCAAATTTTGACAGAATTTATAATCCAGATTTGGCTTCAGATAAGCCAGCCAGACATACTACTGATGATTTTTTTTAAATTTTGTTTTTAGAATAAGTAACTCGAAAGGCAGTAATTGACTAATTATAAACTTTGATGTTCCTGTTCATACAAGCAGTTATATCAGGGATAAGGGTATTTACCCACCTCGTCAGGACGACAAGAGCGAGTTTAATGTGAGGTCTCTCACGCATACATATGATGCCTCCAGGCATCCGTGACTGGTTCTGGCCGTCTTCTTTAAAATGAAATGGTGAGGGTACAGGTGAAGGAAAGTCCTCTAGAAATATATATCATGGGTAATATTTATTAAATAAATAAATGAAAACCTTTATTCAGTCTAATAAATACATAGTGATAGTTTTTGTCTAAAAGCATATATGGGAAGTAAGCAGGATACTCATATTATGGGTATTGGGTAATGAGTTCAATCCTCATTGGATGTCTCATGCCAAAACGCAGTTGTATTTAGTATTTTCATCACTTATCTAGTGCACCTTGTCTGAGTAATGGTTAGCAGACTGTTTTCACAGAATATTATTAACTGTGTAGCAAGATTGATCCTCGTTGAACACTCGCCACTAGTAAATATCTATTTATAATGCACATACATATAGAGAGAAGTTGCAGAGGTGCGTAACGGTTATCGAAAAATGTATTTTTGTGATCCGTACTTCTGACCATATGTTTGATTAAACTAATCTTAATAAATAACTGGATGCCTCGCCGTGTTATCATGGATAGCACCCTCTTGCGAATTCGAGCCTTACCAACTTCCCTTCACATTTTGCCGTCAGCTTATAAGAAAATATTATTATTAGAAAATAAGCAAATTTACTATAAATAAACCAAAACAACAAAAGAACGGGCGGAGAGAGAGAAAGAGAGAGAGAGAATAGTAACATTCAGCAAATAGACAAAGTGATTGAATGAAACTGAACAAATACTAAAAGGTCAATATAAAAGTTTGCCCACTTTACTCTAAAACTTTTCGTACACCTAAATAGCATAAAACGAGGAAGCAGTTACCATTAATTTATATGTGGGCAAATTTTCGCCATTCGTAGACTTAGAAAATAACATTGCATAGCATTTTATCAATAAGTAAAACATCACTTTAATTTTGAAAAGGTACAGAGATTTAGGGCATATTTACAAAGAACTGTACAATAGGAAATACGTGATATAAAGCAACGAAGTATACTGTCATATTTTAAACTTTCTACAGCAGTTGATGAACCTCGACATTGAGGTAGGTAGACATAAAAGGTTATTTTTGGTTTAGAAACGCTCAAAACTTTATCCAGTATGAATTAATGTTAACTGCTTTTCCTCTTTACATCATTTAAGATAGTGGGAAGGGTAAATGCCAAATAGAAGTTGCCGTTACCCTAAGAATATATCACTTTAGTGTGCCAAAGAAAAAAAAACGATATTCTGTAAAACAATATTTTTCAGATAGACCAAAATCTTGTAAACGCAAACTGTCAACGAGACGAAAGAAAAATTGTCATTGACTCAAATAGACACAAAAAAACAATCATTCGAATTCGAAATGCCTCGAAATTGACAAACTATCAAATGACAAAGTAACTTATTTGATCGGATTTCAGCTAGAAACCGACATTTACAGAAAAAAAAATATAATGCACAAAAAATGTGATGTGCTTCCAAAAATTGTCTAGAAATGGAAAAACGTTATTTTCTCAAAGGACTACCGAGTTGAATATATTCCAAATACGAGACAGCATATGAAAAGATCTCGTAATGTGAGATTTAGCGAAAAATCTACTGCATTAAACTGTAAAATCGCATTAGCAATAACAGTACGAAAATCATTTTTTCCATAAATTCACATCAGTTTTAAAGGCAAAAATTAAGAGCGCATATGTTAATTACTGTATCTCCTCCAAAATGTGTACATAATTTTGAAAATAGAAATAACGGCCATCTAAAAGTTAATTAAGTGCTTATTTTTAAATGTTTAAAGGATAAACATAAAAAATAAATTCCAGAAAGAAAAGCGTTAAATGTTTCTGCTTAAATGAATCATTAAACGTTTAAAATGTTCTCCTTTCTCAGCAAGTTGTTGAGTTGCAAATACCGAGTAAGATATCATTCAAGACATTTTAAATCTGAAAATGCGGTAGATATTTAAACATTACCTCTTTGTCCATCCCATCTGCCTGAAAATGTATAGTTGATATAAAGCCTGGTACCATACTGAAAATGGTTGAGTATTGTATCTCATCGAAAATAAAACTCCTCCTCTCTCTCTCAGATAGTCGAAGAATCATTGACAAAATCAGTATTTGAAGTATGCGCATATAATTTACTCTATATTTTCTCTTAGAAGAAATATTTTATACAATTTAAGATGTTTTAGCTTATATCGGAAGTCTCGAATTTTACACGAATATATGCAATAGTTATCTTAACATTCTTATACAGGAATTATTTTGCTATTCTTCCAATCTTTCTTTAATCATTTCACTCCAAGCAAGGCAATAAGCCTCTAAGACAATGAAGTTACTGGGTGTTAGAGAATATGAGAAAAAAAAAAACACTATTAAGAAGAGAGAACAAGAAAAGAACAAGAACTAAGAAGACAGAAGATAACGATTGACATTAAATGTAAATTTTTAAAGATCAAAGTTGACTGGGAAGCAAGACATCGGAAGAGAGTTCCACAAGCGAAAAGTGCGATAGAAGAAACTGTTTTAGCATAGAACTTACGGTTATGTCTCGCCAATTCAACTGTAAAATGATGAGTCGTTGGCGCCTATCTAGTAAATTTGTAGCGTTCATTGGAAGGGGCGTTGTTTTTATTTGGCGAACTTTGCTTCTTAGATGTCATCCAATAGCTTAACCGTTTTTTTTTTATTTTAGAGAAAAATTATTTTTATTAATGAAATCAAGGGGAAATATTTTTAAAAAGATGTTTGTATGGCATATAAATAAGAAAATATAGTTGTGTTTTCCTTTATCAAATATACAGGGTGCGATGGATAAATTGTCGTTTAAATTACTCAATAATGAAAATAAAACTGGCATCTCATTTTAACAGATAGATTTACCAAAATTGCCCAACTAACCCTATTATAACGTGCAGTCGATAAAAATAAAAAAACAAATAACGCGCATGCGCGAAATTAAAAATATAAAATGGCGACACTTTATCTATCGTACCCTGTAGTGGGCATCTATTTATCCTGCGAGGTAAAAGTAACGCCCTGTTTGGTCATAATTCAGTTTTTTGTTGGTAAGACTGGAGTGACCTATCTAGGGTGCAGACCTGGGCAATGACATATGGAGGTGGTACGCTGCCCTGACCACGAATTCCATCTACCGGCTACCCGAATTATCAAATTAAAGCTCCATTCTATCATTAACACTTCTTTATTATTTACAATCACTTTTTTCCTAATTTTCACTACAGTCGTATAGTAAAATCAATAACAAAACAAAAATTTATAGTATATTCCTATTTTGTTAATGCTTACATTACTTTAATTAGCTCCAAAGATTTTCTAAATAAAACAGCATAGCATGATAAAAGATTAAAAGAAGATCTCAAACTTGATAAAAACAAAGTTTTGTTAAAATGTTTATTATTAAGAGGAAAGACCAAAGTATTTTTTGATTATTTTATTAAATTTTTTAATACTTTCTCTATGCTGTTTTTTCTTTCGTCAGCGTTGGGCTAAGGATTAGTATTGAAAATTTAGCGTCTTTTTACGGTAAAAAAAAAAAAAAATACACAAACACTTTGTTTTGAAAATTCTTGCCAAAATCAAATAATTGTTGGATTTTAATGAAATTTTTAAGACTTATTCATGAATGAATGAAATTATTTTTGAATATGTTGTTTAGAAAATCTTGGTATATATATATATATATATATATATATATATATATATATATATATATATATATATATTACATCTGTTAACCCGACTTAATTTGATGAAATTTTGAAAAATTAAAATTTCAGGATTTTCGTATTTATATTAGTTAAAAGCTGGCCTCCTTGGAGAATTTACATCAATTTGTTTTTCTCAAACAGAATCACCATTTACCGAAAATCTGCTCTGAATCATAAAATAAAAAATGCAATAAAACCATGACATTATTTAATTAGAAAATCTTTCAATTGCTTTTTTAAATAAGATATCTTAAGGTCACTATTGTTTTAAGAAAAAAAATTTCGATGAATATTGAATTTTTTCAAGAATTGTTTTCATTTTTTTAAATTTTAATTAGAAAAATTTACTAAGTTTTAAATCTTTTAAAATTCTGTATTAATTTCAGCGGTTTTTAATGACTATAGTAAATTTAAAGCCAAAATTTCAAAAATTCAATAAAACATTAGATTACAGAGAATATTTTCTTAAATTTTAAAGATTACGGAGTACTTAAAAATTAAATAAAGCATGTGCTCGCGTGATTTTCTTCATTTATGTTTCACAGAAAAAGTTTCCGTAGAAAAACATTATATCTGTCATCACTTTCTCAAACACGTTAACAGACTACTGTTGGTTAAAAACATGGCTACAGTCGGGTTAAAAAATACATTTCTGTGATATTTTAAACTTAAAGTAAATAATATTTGTTTCAAATCAGATTAATTATATTTTAAATTAGCTAATATTTTTCAAATAAAATTTCAGAAAAGTATATTTTATTTTTGGAAAAAATTATAATAAACATAATTATATTAGGTTGAAATACAACTAAAAAAAAAAAGGCCCTATTCAGCTATTTTAGTAAAAAAAAAAACTCCTTCCAGTCAATTTAAATAAGTTTTAAAATGGAGGAGAGTATTTTGCTTATTGGAAATATTAAATTTTATCTATTAGCTTGAAATTAAAACTAAAATAAAAACTTCAAGAATAATTTTTCAATTTTAAACATTCATTTTCAACCTCGTTTAAATATCGTTTTTTTCTGTTTTTTTATTTATTTTTTTTTTTTTTTTATGGATGTGCCTACATTAATTCCTGATCATCAATAATACTTCTGAATTTTAAATCATTTCTATAACAAATGTTTATCTATTACATAAGAGTAAGTCATAAAAAAATTCTGTGTTTTTTTTTTTTTTTTTTTGGAACTCAAGTGTTATATTTTGAAGAATAACGTTTATAAACAAAACTGGAAATTATTTACGACTCTACCTACATATGACAGTAACGTTTGCATTCATTTTCTGATCACTGACAGACCCGTTCTTTTTTCGTTTGTTTTTTTTCAGTTTTTAATGTACACCTACCGATGGAATGTTGAGATTTACTAAAATAAATTTTAGTACAAACACTACAAAATTAATTTTTGCCTAACGTCATAAATATTTAGTTTGTTAGTGCGAAAAATGACTAAATCTAAGAGTGGTAGAGTAGCAGTAAAGTCAGTGGGTAGCGATAAAAACCAGAAACCTAGAATATACATAATTCAAATTTAGTCAGCGCGAAATTACAACCTTGGTTATTGCTTTAGTTTTCACTTAACGTTAAAATTTACCATGTCATAATCTTTAGAGTAACTTAATACTGAAGAATTTATTTTATGTCCTATCTGTAACATCAAAAGTTAATACTAAAAGAGGTTTTGAATATTTCCGTTGAGTCCTGCCTAAACGAAATTTAAGATTTTTTTCTCCGTAGATATAAATGCCTAATCTCGGACTAAAGTAAATTTACTATCTCAGTCTATTTATCTTTCCAGCGCAATGTCAAATGCAGGGTAGTAAAAGCAGAAAGATTATATTATGCCAATCTCCCGAGAGTGACGGTAGAGGAGCTTATCGTATCTCTGTTGTGAAAGGTAATATATTTTGCTGTCTACGATGTTGTCACAAATTTCCGCATATATATATATATATATATATATATATATATATATATATATATATACTGAAATAGTTGATAAGAATATTGGATTCTATAGATACGATATGACGGTTTGGTGGTGCTTAGGAAGTGAAAGTACAGATCTTGTTATAAAAAGAATGATGCGAATCTTTAAAAACAGAGTTTGCGGTAGAAATAAAAGAAAACTTTAAGAGGTGAATTTCCGTGACGTTACATTGAATCTTGAAAAATAGAACTTTAACGTCCATACAGAAAGAAGGAAAACATTCCAGTGAATGCGATTAGAGCGTTGAACCATCTTTCTTTTTAAGTATATTCTTCTATCTTTTTGTAAAAATAAAAAATGCCAATTTGTTGGATAGAAATATATCTGACAATTATAAACCAGTATATAAAAATAGCACTGAGAAAGAGTGTGTATACTGCTAATTTGCAATTTAATGTCAACTGAAGAAAGAAACAGTTTATTTGTCTTCAGACTCCTTTAATAAAACTGTTTTGAGACCGAAATTGGAAAGAAATTTGATTTAGTTGATAGTCACTATGACTAATTAGCTGTATGAGCTGTTTAACAAGAGCATCACGAAATTAAGTTACTTCTACATGGATAATATAAACCAAAAGTTAAGACAGCACAACAGAAAAAATGGTACAAATGGTACCGACCAAAAATCTTCCTGTAATTGCTGGAAGGAAAATAATTGTCCGTTTGATGGAAAATGTTTAACACTGAACATGTTTATTACTACAGTAATAAGTCGAGACGTTCCATACATGTATTACACTGGGGTAACTGAAGAGTCACAGAAGAACAGATATAAGAACCACAATCCTCGTTTAATTTAAAGAATTATACAAGTCATATAACGCTGTCGAAATAAATTGAAATATCAGAAAAAATGCCCTGGTAATCTAATGAAGAGCAAAAGTTTGTGGTGATTTTGTTGACGCTTTTGAGAGAAGTTGTGCATCTTGGAGTTTAGCCGACTTAATAGACTGAATATGACAACATGTAGACAATAAATATCCGCTACGCTATTTGGCTTCTGATTAGTGATTGATTATCTAGAAATTGTGAATACATTGCAGTATTTGATTTCGGGAAGGTATTATAACGCGTGAAATAAAAACGCGTTTTATTACGGATTTAAAAAAAAAAAATAGATCTGTCTATATGTACTTTTTGGAGCTCTCATAAAGCTTGGTCCCTTATACACATTCCCTATTCTTTTCTTTTAAGATTATATAAATATTAATGTAGAGGGAGCTGATTAGGTGCTCAGTGATTCTACGATCATACCTGGTCATAGGACTGATGATGATAAAATATCTATACCAATAAACGCTACATATGGTTTCCCTATAATATTTATAGAAATATACACAATATTATAGTTTTAGTCTTTAGTAAAGTCAGTGGTCTTATAAATTTGAACCAACTGTGCGGACGTTAGTATTTTCAATATATAACGATTCATCAAGTTTAATTAAATTAATTAAATTTTAACTTTTTTTAATCAAATTTCTTTGCTATATATATATATATATATATATATATATATATATATATATATATATATATATATATATATATATATATATATATATATATATATATAGAGAGAGAGAGAGAGAGAGAGAGAGAGAGAGAGGGTGGATTAATGGATATCGGCTTGGATTGAGGAATCGGAGAGCCGAGTTCGAATTCCAGTCGAATACATTACATTCGCTTACGTGCTAATACCCTTGGGAAATGTATGAATCCTCTTCTTCTCCCTCCAGCTATGGGTAAAATAGCAGGACAGACTGGGTTCTATAGCCTTGGATGGCAACTGGTCTAGGAGAAGGACAACTCTGAATTCAAAACCTGCGGAGAGTCGTTTGGGAACCTTGTGGCATTCGGTGCACCAGGTCTCTGTATTCGTCCCTCCAGAAAGTGTGGATGGTCCTGCACGAGGCCTTCACCACTATAATCAAATCTCATGTCGGTTTCCTGGAAACTGATCTGCTTGACCCTCATACGTCGAATCTCGACGGGGAAGTCGATCATATATATATATATATATATATATATATATAAACAAACACACTTTATGTGTTTTATGCGTAATTTTAATATGCATTTTCTTTTTCCCGTTTTTATCGTTTGTTCATGTTTAAATTTGGCTGTTGTATTTTGTCACTATAAAGTCCTTATGGATTTGACCGAATGTTGTTTCTGGCTGAGATTTAACAAAGTCTCTAGTCTTAATGCAGTCAATGAAACCGTATTTTTCATCTCATCAGAAACTTTTATCGTAAACTATTTCTGATTACGGCGTTATATCTGAAATGGACTTGTGTACGGTGTTTTCAGGTTCTTCCGAACTGTCTGTGCGTAACCAAATACATTTACAAGTATTTAAATCTTTTGGAAAAAGCAGTAAATGAGGAGTAGACAAAATTAATTTATCGACTCTGGTTTTCCATTTTTGATTATATGCACATATATAGATCGGCTTCGAGTTCTGTTTCACATTGGCTCGCGGTAGAGATGGTAAAATCTTGGTTTTGTTATTTATTATTATTTATTTCCTTATTTCATTATGATCTTAAATTTTTATCTTGCAGTTGACTTTTTTGCATGTGTGAGATAAGATCAGTGATGAGAAAGTATTTGAGCGAGTAAAGCCTGAGGGTCTTGGCAAAGGTTATCTTTTGAACATTCTGGATTGGCGCTACAGAATCACTTAAGTCATTAAAATACCAAATAACAGAAACCATTTCACTTGACGACGACCAACATCAGCAACAACGAAAATGGACAGCACATGTAACTCGAAGAGAAAATAATGACATAATCAAGATGTTAACATTCCACATCAATTCAAATAGAAAGTTCTGAGGAAAAACCCCATCAATACTGGAAAGAGCTATAAAAGCTACTGGACTTGAGAAACCTGTTTTCATAAGTTTTAAGAGAAAGGTTTTACCGAACGCGGTACTGGCTTTTCGGTCAATGAATGCTAAATGTTTCCTTGTAAGGAAACAGTTACTATTACCATTACTATTTCTTCAATGTGAAAAAAAACTTTTGATATTTAACAATATTCTTTTTTAAAACGGTGAATGATTTTAAAGAAAGAAAAATCATCTCGCATATTTAATAAACGATCTCAAATGCAACACATCCACCCGAAACTGCCTCCAACTTCACGAAATTGCCTGACACGAAATAGAAACATACTTCCTTGATGACCTACAATTATTAGATCACGACTTTTTCATCTTTTCGTCAAACATCATGGAATCCCCATTTCTCTCTTTCTCGTTTTTTTTTTAATCTTTGGTATTTATAGTTTTTTTTTTCACCCTAAGTACTTTCGACCTTATCTAAGATCATCGTCAGAGGTAAATTACAAAGACAAATATGCTATTGTAACAGTGATAACAGTGTCTCTGTCTGTGTCTGCGTGTCTCTGTGTATGTTAAAGACTACCAACAGCAGCAACAACTAAAATGGATTGCACATGTAATTCAAAGAGAAAATAATGGCATAACAAAGATGTTAGCCATCCAGACCACTTTAAATAGAAGGTTAGGAAGGAAACCCCCATCAATACTGGAAAGAGCTATAAAAGCTGCTGGACTTGAGAAACCTGTTTTTATAAGAAATTGTTTTAATAGAATGATTTTATAAATTTCAACCGAACGCGATGCTGGTTGCTCGAACAATGAATGCCAAATATTTCCTTGTAAGGAAACGGTTAATATTACCATTACTATTTCTTCACGGTGAAAAAAAAATGATATTAAACCATATTCTTTTTTAAAATAGTAAATGATTTTAAAGAAAGAAAAATCATCTCGCATATTTAATAAAGGATCTCAAATGCAACACAATCCACCCGAAACTGTATCCAACTTCACTAAATTGCCTGACACGAAATAGAAACATACTTCCTTGATGACCTACAATTATTAGATCACGACTTTTTCATCTTTGCGTCAAACATCATGGAATCCCCATTTCTCTCTTTCTCGTTTTTTTATTTTTTAATCTTTGGTATTTATAGTTTCCAGGTAGCAGGTGCTGGCTCAAAATGAAGCCTTTCAAAATACGAGGGAAGCGCTGTCAGTGGTCAAATAATAATATGAATTTTATTTTCGAATACTTGTCGGAAGTGACACTCGGAACCTATGTAAGTGTCTGATTTTGGTCATTCGACTCTTGACTTTGAGACGGCAATTTCCGATCGACGTTACAAAATTAAGTTATTTTATGAATAGTTAATTAATATTTTGAATCCTGTTTAGAACATTCGAAATTTTTTTTTTCGTCAGGGATTGTATTATGAATTAGCATAGCAAATGCAGTGACAAATTAATTTGAAAATTCTTGCAAAATTCAAATAATTGATTGATTTTAATGAAATTTTCAGAACTTATTTGCAAATGAATTAAACTATTTTAGAAATGTTATTTTTAGAAAATCTTGATAAAAATATTTTTTACATGTGTTTCACACCAAATTTTATGAAAACTCGAAAAATTCAGCGTGATAATTTTTAGTGACTGTATTAGTTAAAAGCAGAATTCTTTGGAGAACTTAAATCATCAATTTTTATTTTGTAAAATCGAACCGAAAATCTGTTCTGAATCGTAAAATAAAAAATGCAATAAAACTAAGACATTATGTAATTAGAGACGTTTTTAATTGCTTTTATGAATAATATATATTAAGGAGAATATTGTCTAAAAAACATTTTTTCGATGAAAATAAATTTTTACAATATTTGTTTTCATTTTTTTACAATTTATAATTAGAATAATTTATAATGTTTAAATCTTTTAAAATTCAATTTCAATTGTATAATTCTTAGGAAATATTGTTATTAGTTTAGAACTATATTTACTAATCATATATCGTATAGCTTATTACATTCTGACAACCCCGAATATTTTAAAAAGAATTTTGAACTGTTTTTCTATGTGTATAAACGTGCCGAATTTTATCGATGCGGTCGCCTGTACACGACATTATCAGAAAATAAGAGCCATAAGTGTAGTAAATTTAGAACCAAAATTCAATAAAACATTAGATTACGGAAAATATTTTCTTAAATGTTTAAGATTACTGATTACTTAAAAGACGCTCGCGTTCTATTCCTCATTTTTTTTTAAGGTTAAAGCCCCCGGAGAACAACATTAGACAAAAAAAAATAAAATATATACTATGTGTCATCGAGCTGTTACGGTGATGTTCACATAAATAAGCTACCGCCGTGTTAAAAAATGCATTTCTATGATATTTTAAACTAAAGTAAATAATAGTTGTTTCAAATCAGATCAATTATACTTTAAATCAGCTAACATTCCTTTGTAGAACCCAAATTCTACATTATTCCAATACCCAAAATAGTTGGGTCAAATCTGTGCAAAAAGTCGATCACAAAACAATTTCAACTTCATACATTTTCAAAAAAATCTCGAGCCCTCATTGGTTAATAAATATACAGGTAGACGAGACTATCCACCCACGCCTAACTAATTTTTTTTTACAGCTTGTGACTGAAATCCAAGTTCGCGCCAAGTCTCTGTAAGCCACCCGATGCATATAAAAACAGAAACTCATTCACACTCACTAGTGAGAATTGTGACTTCAACGAACTGCAACTAAACTTCACGTTACACAATTTTAAGTTTGTTTCGTTCATACGAACATTATACAACTTAACAATATTGACACCCACTCATCAAAACTTATCAGTGAACTTTATTCTTATTCACTCACCAAATTCCTTTACGCAGAAGTTAAACAAATTCATGCTAACAAATCAACTTATTTCTCTACATTCGAGAACATTGTATTACACAAAAAAACAATCAAAAGGTAGATAACTTCTTTGATCACAAATTGCATTCAACTTTACAAACATTTACTACTTACATAAACAGTAAATTTTTTCTCTTGCAGTTAATTTACGGAATCTTCAATAATAGATTCTAACAAACAACCTTTCGAATTACAACTCATTAAAAAATTTAATCTTTCACCCAAATTAAAGTTAAACTAACAAGAATTCAGCTAAAAAAATCGACTATATTTTTGTAAAATATTTTCATTACAAAAATACATTGAAAATTACTTGTTATTCAAATATTTGTCTTTTGTCTTCAATCACGAATGTTTCTTGTTGTTTCCTATTGTTGTTCTTGTATTTTGTTTAACATATTCGTAGAGCAAAAAAATTGTATGGATTGATTTGGGTCGTCAACACCATTAAAAAAAATGGTAACCACCAAACTTTCCACTACACCTTAAGTAATGTTCCAGAATTGGAAGATATGTTAATAAAGAGATTTAAATTTTATAACTGTTTGCTAAAAATGGCGCTTAATTAAAATAAATTTAGAAATTTCTAAACGAAAACTTCCAAACAATTTAAATTAGTTTTGAAATACAGCATAGTCGGATTTTAATGAAATTTTCAGGACTTATTCACAAATGAATGAAATTATTTTTGAAACTTTTTTATTAGAAAATCTTTTTAAAAAATATATATTTTTACATGTGTTTCACACCTTTACTTAATTTTATGAAAACTTGAGAAATTCAACGAGATAATTTTTAGTAATTTTAATCACCGTCTTTTTTTTTCTTTTTCAAAATCGGACCCGGTTTTACCCAAAATATTTTATGATTCGAAAAATAAAAAACGCGATAAAAATAAGACATTATTTAATTGAATAAACTCTTAATTGCTTTTATGAATAATATATATTAAAGACAATATTGTCTGAAAAAAAAAATTTCGACGAAAAAAGAATTTTTACAAGAATTTTCATTTTTTTACAATTTTGAATTGAATAATTTATAAAAATTTTAAATATTTTAAAATTCATTTTCAATTAGATAATTCTTAAGATTATTATTCTTAGAAAATACTGTTATTAAATAAAATTATATTTACTAATCCTATATTGTAAAGCTTATTACAATTTGATGACCCCGAATATATTTAAAAGAATTTCAATTTGTTTTTGTTTGTTTGATTACATGCAGAATTTTTAAAGTATGGATGTACAAATTTAAGGGCTGTTCCCCTACGGCAAAAAAATCCTCAAAATTTATAGATGCTCCACCATACTTAACTATGAATACATTCGGCTGTAGATTGGATGTAAATAAATCGATTAACACGTCAGCTCAGAAAAACATGACCCTGTAGTTAATAAATGTTTGTATACAACATTTTATGCTATAAGTAAGGAATGTTTATTTCAAATGAGATTAATTTAACTTTAAATTTGCTAATTTTCCTAACATAACGTTTCAGAAATATATATTTTATTTTTGCAAGATGTTTAAAACAGAGAATTAACTTTTTGATCGATTATAATGAAAAGAATCGATTCCAATCAATATAATTTCTGTTTGAAATACATCACAGATTATTTAGCTTACTGGAAATAGTAAATTTTAAAGTTAAAATGAAAGCTTCAAGAAAGCTTTTTCATTTTAAAAAATTAATTTTAAACCTTACGTTAGTGGTAGTACCTAAATTTAATCTATCAGTTTGAAATTAAAACTAAAATGAAAGCTTCAAGAAAGATTTTTCATTATTAAAAATTCATTTTAACCGTTAGCTAACGCGTTTTTGTGGAGGCACCTACATAAAACATTACGTAATAGTTCCTAGCCTCATATATTGGGAGTGTGGCAGATTCTTGCTTTCAAATGATAAATTAAAAAAAAAAGGTTCATAGTTATCTCCCTTGCAACATAAAGTTATGCTTAAAAGTTTGTTCCCTTTGAACACAAACGTCAGTAAAAGTTAACCGCTTCAGTCAACAGCGAGTGATTTGAACCAAAATGCGTGCTACTGCTAAGCATTAATTTTCTCATCTACTGTTGCATTTTCTTTGAATTTTATGTTAGTCAACAACTACTATTTATTTCCATGGACTTTCTGGAAACAAAAACACAAAAAATGCATTTTAAATGCCTTCTTTTTGAACATAGATTTCGGTTCTATTTGAAAGATAATGGTCTAAAAGTAGGGACTAAATTTTCGATAGCTAAGGTTTAAAATAATTTTTTTAAAATGAAAAACCAATCTTGCAGCTCTCTTTTTAGCTTTAATTGAAAGCTAAATGATTAAATTTACTATTTACAGTAAGCAAAATACTCTGGTGTATTTGAAATGGAAACTATATTGACTGGAATCTCAACTTTTTTGGTCGCTTTCAGAAAAATCGATAAAATAGCTAAATATCGGCCATTTTGACAGATTTGTAAACAAAAGTTAATTGTCGGTTTTAAAAATTTTCTAAAAATAAAATATATATTTGTGACACATTATTTGAGGAAAATTAACAAAATCTAAATGAACGCTTTGTTTTTGGTTTTTAACTACCTAGCAATTTTTAAAAAATTAACATAATATTTTCAGCAATTATCTAATATTTTATTGAATTTTAGTTACTTGTGTATTTATTTATATAGCTTTAGGTTTTTATCAAAATAACTCTCACAAAAAAGAGTAAACTTAAAAACAAAAAATATTACTTAATTGAAGTATGGCCCACGCTAAAATAAATAAATAAAATAAAAATATTTAGTGAAATAGGAATTAAAAATGTAAAAATTACTTTAAATTTTAAAGCTAAAAATTTTCAGGGCATGATTTGCAAAGCCTGTTAAGACGTTAAACACGATGAAACGCAAAAATGAAAGAATTACAGACGACCGGATTTTTCAGGGAGGACAACTCCTAAAACACGTGACGGACATTCATACTGACGAACATGGGAATGTTTAGAATCTACACTAAAAAAAAAATTAAAAAATTATTTTAAAAATATTGGGGGTAAACGACATTTATGAAGCTTTTCAATTTTTGATTTGTAAATAATAGTTTTCACTTAATAGCAATATCACCTAACCGGATTGAAGTAATGCATAATTTAAACGATTTAAAAATTATTATAAAAACAAAATGAAAACAATACTTTGAAACTCACTTAAAATTCATTATTCATCGAAAAAAAAATTTTCTTAAGACAATAGTCAATAGTGTACTTAATAAATATTATTTAAAAGCAATTAAAATCTTTTCTAATTAAATACTGTGATGGTTTTTTTATGGCATTTTGTATTTTACTATAACTATTCAGAACAGATTTTCAGTATCAGAAAAAAACAAAATAAAAAATGATGATTTAAAATAAATTCTCCAAAGAGTCCTGCTTCTAAATAAAAAAAAAAAACAAATTTTGAGATTGCAATTTAATTTATCGAAATTTCATGAAAAATAGAGGTTGGTGGCGGCATATGTATGTGGAATCGCCCACGTTACCTTAACACCCCTATGCACAGGAACAATCTATTATCTTTTACACCCACGGGTTCAATGGGCATATTTTTGGGCCGAACCCACGGGCACGGGAAACCCACGTTAAAAACGGCCTTGTGCTAGCTACATGATGTCCCAGTAGTGGGGGGGGTGACTGAATATCGTCAGAACATCGAGCACAGAGAGAAGCCAACCAAATCCACGCAACTTCGAACAAGAATTTCCCGCGTAGAAAAATCATCACTGACTCAACGACAGTTTGGCTCGATAATCCTTTCTGACGAACTTCGAACATTTTTACTTATCTAAAGTGGAATGATTATATTCACTACCATTCAAGTAAAAAATAGCGATCAGACATAAACCAACTACAGTTAAGGGTACGCAACTTCGAACGCCTTAACCAAAAAAATAGTACATAAAACATACGCATTCACGTTGAATAGTAAATGAACATTTAATTTGCAAAAAACTCATTTGACTTTAACTTTGCAATAGTTCACAAATATATCGAAACACTCAAACGAACTTGATCTTTTACAAATACAAACACCCCAACATTTGATATCTCAAAAGTCAAAACATAGGAATGTCCAATTTATCACGTTAAAAACGTATAATCTGAGAAAAAAAGGTGCGAAAATTGATAAAACAATTTTTTAACGTCTAAATGTTTAATTTATTATTAAGAGGAAAGACTAAAGTATTTTTTGAGTATTTTTCCAGATTTTTTAATCCTTCCTAACCTGTTAAGAAATTGATTCAAATATCTTGTTTTTTTAGTAAATTAAATTTACTAAAAAATCAACCCGATCAGCCATTTTTTCAGAATTTAAAAAAAATTTAAAACTAATTATTTTAAAATATTTTAAAAAATTAAGTATCAATTGTTCAGACGTTTTTTTAGGATAATTAGAAAATTTAATGCTTACTTAATGTAATTTGAAAGAACAGTTACTTACTTTTCTCGCCAAAAATTTTTTAAGAGACATATCTCCAACCGGGGTGACCGGTTTTGGTAAGTGTGAATTGATGTATTGTATGTCAATGTATCGACAACTTATGTCAGACGAATTTATCGTACGGTAGAACGGAAGTAACAAAATTTGCGCCAATTTTTAGCGCGCCGGGATAGTGTTAATAGATAAAATTACATTTTAAAAATTTTCATTTTCTAAAATTAAAAAATTTAATTTTTTTTTTTTTTTTTTTTTTTTTTTTAAACCCTACGTTTGATAAGTTCTGGAATAATAATAAAAAAAAAAGAAATAAAGTAACAGTTACTTTATTTCCTTTTTTTTTTTTTTTTTAAGCCGTTACGTTTTATTTTATTTTATTTTTTTTTAATTAAGTTACGTAACACAAGCTTTGAACTTCTGGTCTTCCGTAGATTTAATTTTTTTTTTTTAAACCCTACGTTTGATAAGTTCTGGAATAATAAAAAAAAGAAATAAAGTAACAGTTACTTTTATTTCCTTTTTTTTATTTAGTAAAGCCGTTACGTTTTATTTCATTTTTTTAAAATTAAGTCAGTTACGTAACACAAGCTTTGAACTTCTGGTCATACGTACATATAAATTAACTAAAAATACCATTACATTTTCAAAATGAAACCCGTATCTCATTTATGAAGAGATTTATTTATTTTCCTGATTACTTAAAAAAAAAAAATAATAATTTGTCTCTCACTGAAAAAGAATTGATTATATTTAAAAATATAATTAGAAGAAAAGTTTTGTTAACAGAATTAGAAAAGTTTGTTGACAATGCGACGATAATGGTCACTCAGAAAATTTGACAAGTGCGTGTACACTGACAGACAGTAGCTAATGACATAAAGACTCTCAGTCTTTCTGTCATTAGCTACTGTCTGTTACAGTGTACACGCTTCAATCAATCAGTCAGTTAAGGGGTATAACTCTAACATAATTTTATTCATCTTTTTCTTAAATGTACACCCGTAGTTTTGTCGGAGATGATTTTAATACATTTTTGAAATCATAATAAATTATTTTTAAATATCGCGCGTATCACAGATTGTAATAAGCTTTCTAATTTATGATCTGTAAAATAGATCTTTTTAATGAGCAAAAAAACCGAGAGACAACTGTTCTAATTTATTTATGAAATATTTATCAATATTATTATTTTTTATTTAGAAATGAAAAAAATTCTCGTAAAAATTTATTTTTCAACCTAAAAGAATTTTGACTTCAGACAAAAAAGTCCTTAATATATATTATTGATAAAATCCATTAAAAGCTGTTTTCATAAAATAATGCCTTAGTTTTCTTGCATTTTTATATTTTAAATTCAGAGCTAAAATTGGAGTTCACGCGTATCAAATTTTTACACGAAATTTATGATTTATATTCCTCAAAGTCTTCTTTATTTAATAAAAAAATAAAATTAGAGACAAGTATTCTAGTTTTAAAGTTTTCATAAACTTAAGTAAGGTGGGTATTAAACGTAAAAAAAAAATAGTTTTACTGTGACTTTCTAAAAGACAAACATTTCTACAATAAATTCAGTCAATTCGGAATAAATTCTGAAAGTTCCACTTAAATTGCGACAATTATTTGATTTTTACAAGAATTTCCAAATTAATGTGTTTTTTAAGTGAAAAAAAGCTATTGCAAAATATTAGGGGATCTCAGACCTAACAAAAAAGAGATTTTTCAGCCACAAATTAAAACGTGCTAAAAAGGAAAAAAAAAATTAAAAAAATAATTAAAAAATACTTTGGTCTCTACTCTTATTAATAACATAAAGTTTTTCCTGATAAAACGTTGTTTTTATTAAGTTTGGGGCCTTTTTCATCAGGGTGTGCCATTTTTTTAGCGAAAAAATGGACATTATGTTTTCTTAATTGTAAATGTGTGAATTGTTCGAATTGATTCTTTGCCTCATTGTGTTTCAATAGTTTGAAATATTTTATTGTTGAGGATGAAGTTTTGAACACACCTGCTGAACCAAAAATCCTTCTGATTAATTCCAACATTTCTAGTTAAGAAAGCTTCACTCATCCCCAACATATATCTATGTGCAATATATATTATAATTATTTTTTAAAAAAAAATTATTCTTTCGCTACATAAGAGTTCTCATGTTTCAAAAATAAGAGCTGCAACCCTCAATATCATTATTAAAATTAAATTGAATTAAGGTATCAAGCCCTGTTTCATCCTCGAGCAAAAATTTAGAAAATCTTATATAGCGAAGGAATCATATTTTTTTTAAAATAATTATGATTTAAGCTCTACTTCTGTATGGAGCACTGTTTTTTAAAAATAAAAACAAAAATACTAAAGAACTCTGGATTATTTACCTAACGTATTCTTTCCTATTTTTCTACATACTTGCACACACACATCAATCCAACTAAATATATATATATTTTTACCAAGATTTTCTAAAAAAATGAAAAAATAATTTCATTCATTTGTGAATATGTCCTGAAAGTTTCATTAAAATCCGAAAATTATTTGATTTTTGCAAGCATTTTCAAATCCATGTGTTTTTCACCTGAGGGAAAAAAAAAACACTAATGGCAAATATTATGTTGAATGCTGACATAAAAAAACGAAATTTTTTACCAAAATTTTGAACACATTAGAAAGGTTTAAAATATTTTGGCCCTTCCTCTTAACATAAACACTTTGATGATAATAGTTTGGGGCCTTTTTTCATCATGCTATGCTGTTTTTTTAGCAAACAAGTGGAGGTACCTAATTTCAATGTATAAATATATTTTGCGGCATTTTAAAACTATTGGTATGTTTTTTGTCACTCATCACACTGGTAGATGTATATGTAAACAACAAATTTAAAATTCTCTTTAAAATCCAACATTTGTCCTAGAGATGTGTTTTGAAGTTTAAGGAATAATTAACTGGATTTTCTAAAAGTAATGCATACCTTTTACTTAAAGCAGAATGAAAATAAAGTTTTATTTATACACACTAGTCTGTGAGGTCAAAGTAGAGTATTAGGTTGGTGCAAAAATAATGACGTTTTCTCACAGTAACATATGTGAGAAAACGTCATTATTTTTGCACCAACCTAACAGAATAGGACTGTAACTCCCCTGTCTGAAACGTATGGAAAAAAATAAAAATAAAACCTAACGTACGGAACACCAGCAATGTGATAATCAAGAATTTATTTATGTTTTGTAGTGTTGTATGCAAATTAGATAGACAAGTATAAATAGAGAACAACTGATGAACGTGGGGTGTCTATGCCTAGCAAACCTGGTTGCTATTCAGGATATGAAGAACTGTACTATAACTACTGTTATGCAGAGAGATATGCAAAACATAGTGATGTCATCGCTGATAGGATTGTTAAATTCACTGGATAACCTAGAACACATAGAAACATGGATAGGAACTTTTGCTGCATTTGCAAGAATGAAAAAATTAAGAGACACAAAGACTGACAGAGGAGAGAACAAAATAAGATTTATTTCTTGCTACTACTGGGTGCAAAGCTGTGAAGAAAGTTTCAACAATATGTTACCCTAGTAAATTAGAAATGACATTGGAGAAATCATTAAAATTATAAAAAAGAATATAAGACCAAAGAAAAGATTGGTGATCACTGAAAGAACCAAGTTTTTAGAGACAAGACAAACACCTAAGGAGTCCATTATACAATACTTACATAGATTGAAATAATGAACCAAGCATTGTGAATTTGAAAAATTGGGAGCATGGGAAATGACTATAGAAGATGAATTAATCCTTTGAGTAATTGAAGGCTTGCAAGACCAAAACCACAAACGAAAAATACTAGAATGTCTACAGAGTAGTAGCATGAGTTTGGAAGCTAGTGTTGAGATTTTACAACAATTAGAGTTGATTAGAGAATTTAATCAACCAAAAGAAGAATTCGAGATGTACAGAATGAGCATGACTAAATCCATAATTAAATGTAGATATTGTGGAAAAAATCATGAGAGACAAGTACAAATGTCCAGCTCTAGATAAAATATGCCCAAATTGCAAAAAAAAACAAACCCCAGATCATTTTCAGAATGTATGCAAATATAAAAAGAAAATAGAAAGAGTACAAATGTTACAAACCCCCTTTAAAGAAGAAGCTGAAATATTTAGAATGACTAGACAAAAAAGAAGTAGAGAAAAAATAAGGATAAATGGCTAAATATTTAACAAGCAAGTTGATACAGGCAGTGAAGTCACATTGATACCAAAACAATTCTTGATAAAATTAGGATGACCTAAATTTAAAAAAAAGCAGCATCCAATTAAAGCAATTTGATGGAATGATTATAAAAATAATAGGTGTATTTCAAGGCAATTTTGAAACTGACAAGCATTTTGAAATAATTCCCATTACAGTTGTAGAATGCAAAAAAAATTACAGATTACTAGTATAGGATACAAATCCTATATCATTCCAACAAATGACTAAAAAAACACAAAGTAGATTTGCACACCCGCAAAATCGGATCAAAACAATTAAAAACAGATTTCGCAATAAGGTGTGAAATTAATTTTCTGACCAATGAAAGGAGGCGATTTGCTAAACCAAAAAAAAAGATAACAAGCCAGTGTGAAAAAAAAAGTCAACAATAAATACAGAGTTTCAAGTCAGTCGCCAGTCAGAAGGGCGCAGAAATCACAGAAGACTGACAGTAATTTTCATCACTGACTCAACCCGATACTAAGAGCCGAAAGTGGGTTAGGAAAGAACAACAACAACAAATTTACAACTGACTCCAAAACAATTCATAAGTACATTTTCCTTTTATCTTTTTATTCCTCATTCACACTCTCTTTTTCAACTTAAATTTATTGCCCCTTTTTCCTTTACAGCTATACAAAAAACAAAAGGAACAGACATTATTCTGCTACTCTATTGAAAGCCAGCGAACACAGACATTTTTGTCAAAATCACATTTTGCTTAAACTAACTAAAACATTAATCATTTTTACCCTATTCACAAGATAATAAATATACAATGTTCTATTTTCTACAAACATTCCTTATCGTGTTGTTTCTTCTTGAAATTTGCGTTGTATTTTGTGGGCTGGGTATCCCGTATTAAATTCTCCTTTAATCCAGGTACGCTAAACCCCACACTAGGAATTGATGTATTAAAAGCAGATTCAGTGAGACTAATCAATTCCATGGAAGCAGAAGAAAATGAAATAGGGTTATTGAAAGGCTGTAAAGCAAGCATTCGACTAAAAGAAAATTATCACCCAAAATATATAGAGCCAAGAAAAGTTTCAATTCATATCCTACCTTTGGTAGTAGCCAAATTAAAGAAAATGATACAACAAGGCATATTAGAAAGAGTAACTCAAGGTGGTAGCAGTTGGGCGTCACTGATAGTAATGATAAAGAAACCTGACGGAGTTTTAAGGATATGTGGTGATTGCAAGATGGGGTAAATCACCAGATATGTTCAGACTCTTTTCTTTTGCCAAATACCAAAAATGCGAGCCACAAGTTAGCAAAAATAGAACACTTTGCAAAAATTGATCTCAAGACAGAATACAACCAAATAGAAATTGACGAGAAATTCAAGGAAATCACCATGATAAACACCACTATAGGCTTACGAAGATAGATTCATCTACCATTTGGGGTAAAGACTTCAAGCCATATTTTTCAAAAAGCAATTGAAAGAGTTTTATTAGGAAAAATAAAAAAAATATAATAATATACCAGGACGATATGTGTGTAGGGGCAAGAACTGAAGAAGAATTAAAATGTAAAACAGAGCAAATTTTAGTGAGATTAAAACAGGCAGGCATGACTAATATCGAATATCAAAAGAATGCATATCACTTGATAATAGACTAACAAAGAAAATAACAAAAAAATAACTGCTACAACAAATAAAAAAGAATTAAAATCCTTTTGGGGGCTGATAAATTTTTATAGTAAATACATACCAAGATACAGTGACATAATAGAGCCATTTGCAAAATTACCCCTCCCCCCCCAAAAAAACAATGAATTTCACTGGACACAAAAGCAAACTATTGCTTTTGAAACACTAAAGAAAATACTGAAGAACAAACCAATAATAAAAGTTTTTGATCCACAAAAAGAAGTAACATTAACCACAGGCATGAATGAAAAGGCAATTACTGCTATTTTGTCACAAGAAGAACATCCAATCATGTACATATCAAGAAGTTTGACATCAGCAGAAACTAACTATTTGAATATTGAAAAAGAAGCACTAGCAATTGTATGAAGCATGGAAAGGGCATGAAACTTTTTGATAGGAAAAAAATTCATATTCAGTATGGAGAGAGGTTTTCAGGGTAAAAGACAGAAAAGCCACCACAATAAAGCAAGTACTAAGAACTATATTCTCAAAGAATGGAGTACTCCAGATAATAGTCACGGACAATGCACACAAATTTTGCAATGATAACTTATTATGTGCATGGTTAAAATAGATTGGATGCATCCCATACAAGACACCACCATATCACCCACAATCTAATCGCATTGCAGAAAGAATGGTACAAATGGTAAAAATGGAATTAAAAGCATTCTCACCACTTAATGAAAGCATAGAAGCGTATCTACCAAAAATGCTCCTCAGTTACACATCCATTCCACATGCGGGAAGAAAACTGATCCCTTCGGCATTAATATGAAAACAAACCAGAGCCCTCATAACTATGTTCTTTGCAATGAAAGAAAAAGGTATGGTATAAAGAGAATAAAGAGTCTAATCCAGAAGAAGCAGATTTCCTGATACAAAAAGGACACAAAATGGCTATACTTAAGAAAAAGGGACAACATTGATTGGCACAAGCAGATTAGTTCAGAAACAGAAACAAACTGGATGATGTAGAAATGGAAGATCAAGAACAAGAAGAGACAAAAAGTTACAAAAGTAGATCAGAGTAGGAAATGGAAAAAAGTGAGAATGAAAAGACAGATGAATGAAGAGAGACTGAGATCACCATTAAAGAGAAAATAAGAAAGACAAGAGGAAAGACAGCACAATACAAAAATAATCAGGGATAGTAAAAGAAAAAACAAGGGTATACAACCACTCTGAATCAGGAAGGTGTAGTATCATATGCAATTAGATAGACATTGCAATAATCAAGAATTTATTTAAGTTTTCTAGTATTGTATGCAAATTAGATAGACAAGTATAAATAGAGAACATGGGGTGGCTATGCCTAGCAAACCTGGTTACTATTTAGGACATAGAGAACTGTACTATGAGTACTACTACACAGAGAGATAATTAAACATAACATTTAAAAAAACTAAATTTCTTTTAACTTTATATAACCAATAGTTTAAGAATATTTTTCTTTTATTCTCTACATTTTTATTAGACTTAATATAATGAATAATTTTATTTTTTATATTGACTGAATGGGAGATATGAAATTAGATTAATATCATAACATTCCTCTGATATTTAATAGTAGTCAATCAACACGAGATAGAAGAATTATTTCAGTTTTGTACATCCATACTAAATCTAACAGTTGTTAAAAAAGAAAATCTAAAATTCTTCTAAAAAAGATTCAAACTTTAAAATGGCATTAAACTTTACAGTTTTTTAATCTTCAAACGTCTTTATTTAATAAAATGAACTGTTGTGATGAACAGCAATGGGATGAATTTCAAAATCACACTGAAAAATTAAGTAATTTTTTAAAAATAAATATTTTTTTCTATCGAAACTGAAAGAAAATAATCTGTTTTATTAAATTATGCAAGCACCAATATGAGTTTTATTGAATTGTTTTTGGTAAGACACAGGCCAAATCTTTCTCATTTTCACACTCAATACTCCATATTTTTTTTACTGAAATAATATCTTCAGGGATTCCTTTTTATATGGCTGTAAAAAATTTGGATGAACACCCAGCCAAATTAAAAAAAATGTATACACTTGATATCAAAAAAGAGTGGGTGAAACATAACTCCTAAAATATTTCCCCACAGTCTTTTAATAAAATAACCTATTTGATAAAATACCCACTCATTAATGAATAAGTCCTGAAAATTTCATTTGAATCAGATAATTCCCTGATTTTTGGTAGGTATTTGAAAACAGAATGTTGAATTTTTGCTTTTATTGCAGAAAAATGTCCATTAATTATATTAATTATAGGTTAGAAAAAACTGGTCTGACTATATTTTTTGGTGAGAGATTTACTATTTTTACACTAAAATTTGAATTCAAAATTTGCTTGTGTCCTATACACCTAAAGTATGGATAATATATAATGATTTTTTTTTGTTAATAATTTCACTCCAATCATCATCTCTTCTTCTCTTAGCTATGGGCTGAATAGTAAGACTTGAATCACTTGTTCAAAAATTGATATGGCAGCTCAATTCCACAATGAAATAAACAAATTGCAAGTCCAAACTTAAATTATTCAGTTCTGATCCAGGACAGAAAGAAATGTCAAAATGTCATGAATTGCAGGTCCAATGTCACAAATCCCAATACACATAAACGGTCAGAAATTTAACACGCAAGCCAATACTTACATGCAAGTTGATGGATGAGGTAGCAAAATAAAAAAAAAGTTCCCAATTCGAGAATACCAACTGCTTTTATCAACAGAACAATTTTTTCATTGGTCAATGGCTGGAGAGGACAAACAATATTAGTATATTCCGAGATGCATTTACAGCAACAGCTGTGACCAACTTATTTCTATTTTGTCTTCAGCATATCGTACAGGACACACATGCCTTTTCTCTTTCGCCACAATCACTAAATAATTATTATGTCCCCAGCAAAAAATTATTACACTCTAAAAATATTTTCTGGCTTTAAATAACCTGCAAAGAGTTGATAAGTTGTAGAAAACAAATCATTCACCCCACTCAAAGCAATAAAACCACTTAGATGCAAGTTTTATCTGTACTCTGTCACGATTAGATCTTTTTCTGATTCATTCTGCATGCTGGCCAGATGTGAATGTCACGAAGACAGAGAATGAAATAACTAAAGTAGTTTTCTGTGCATTAGGCTCCATATATCACATCTGGTCTATGAAGAAAGCTCTGGAAGTGCCTGCTGGGAAAAAGAGATGCTCTTGGGGACTACCAGATCCATTTAAAAGCAGTTCTGTGAGAACTAAAGCAGTTTGGGCCCAGCGCGGTCATAGGCTGTCATGCAGAGCGCTGCTGTTGCTGCTACTGCCGCTACCACCACTGCCACCCTCACTGCCATCAATCAACATGACTACACCTCTCAATGACTGTTACTGTCCCAGGCTTGACTAACCACCTCAACTATTCAGCTTTGCATTGATAACATCTCGACCTTGTCACATCAGCAAACAGCAGCCATGAGCGGCTGACGACCCAGCTTTAAGCCTTTATCATTGATGACACTGTCACCTCAGCAAATATCGACATGATAACATCTCAACTTCAACCACTAACGCTTACATCCTATGTATCGGCAAAATCCTGATTCATGACTTCTCCCAACCCCAAACGTTTGGACCCTACACATTGGCAAAGTCACTTCTTCCAATCCCTAACGCTCGCATCCTATGCATTGGCAAAGTCAGATTTGTGACTTTTCCTGACTCTTAATGTTTGCAAACACTTTGGCAACCTAACACTGTGACCTCAATCAACCAACATGTACTGACCATACCCTTTGACCTCACACCAAACCCACACACAGAACAGTCCTACCAACCAATGAAATAACCTACCACCATGACTTTGATCAACCAACATGCACTGAAAATACCCTGTGACCTCACACCAAACTCACACAAAAATTAGGTTGTTCAAATCTAATCCTCGTTATTCCTTTCTCTTGTTAGCAAACACTTAATATAACACAAATGCGAAAGAATATGAGAAAAAACAATATTAAGAAGAGAAAATAATAAAAGAACAAATTAAGAAGATAGAAAATAATGACTGATGTTGCATTTAAATTTTTGAAGATCAAAGCCAAATGGAAAGTAAAAGATTGGAAGATAGTTCCACTAGTGAGAAGTGCGGGAGAAGAGACTTTTAGCATAGAACTCGTGATTACATCTATCAATTTCAATTGTAAAATATGGAGACCTAGCTAACAATCTAGTATTGGGCTTAAATTTGTTAAGCCAAGTTACTAAAGAAGAAAGTTCATCAGAACAATTACCATAAAAATATTTATAGAAAAGGCACAGGAAAGCTACATTACAGTGGTGGAAAACTGATTGAAGTTGAGATGCCAGGTCAGGAATGATAACATAGACCAGATGTGGCAATAATATTCAATGCATGGATGAATGGTAAACTTATAAAGGTATAAAATAGATCCTGGCAAGAAAAACTGTCTAGCATGACACACAGTGAGCCAACTTTCTGAGCAGCAGACCTAGCAATTCATTCAATATAATCATTCCAGTTCATATCAGTGGCAAATGTTAACCTGAGAAGGTGCAATGAACCACTCCTGGAGGTTAGCATCAGCCATGCTGAAGGAAGGCAAAGGTTCTAAGATGATTAAAAGAGAGCAGTTTTATTTTGGATGCATTAAAATTAGCAAGTCTCAGTTAACAACAGATTGTAGATCATTTTTGAGATTAGCTGCAAATTTGAACTTATTGAACAAAGCAGACTTACCATTGCTGGAGTAAGTAGTTGTCATCAGCATTGATAATGAGTCAAGAACAGATGACATTGGGAAGGTTGCTGCTGTAAATTAAGAACAAAGTAGATCCAGGGATAAAGCTCATAGATATACATTTGCATTAATGCAAAAAATATCTAGAAGAGTGACTCTTCAGGACAACTTTCATTTTGCAATTTGATAAGAAAGATTGAATCAAATTAAAAATTTGTCTAAAAATGTCAGCCTATCAGAAAGAAATACTGAGGGGAATAGGTGATTTTTTTGTTTACTGGTGTATTTCTTGTAATTATAATTGTCATGAGAAGATTATTTTAATTTTTAAAGAAAAAAGAGCCCAAATAATTATCACTATTCATTGTATATGGCAATACAAGCTGGCTGGAAGGTGGTTAAGACTAAAGCATAATGTGGCCTCAGAGAATGTAGGTCAGTGAAGCTTCTAAAGAAATATAGACATACATAGATACAGTAACTATTCTGTTTTGATTGATTGACAAACCCTTTATTTTGGATGCTCAATGTATTTCAAAAGAGCATAGAAACAACAGAAAGCTTTAAGAAAAATGTTGGTGAAACAGTTGAAAGCTTTAAGAAGAGGAAAACAGAATGTTTTTAATTCTGTTTTATTTATTTATTTTAACATTAAATATTTTTTGAAAAAAAATAAAAGTTAATTCATGAGAAACAATACACGAATTGGATAAGAAAGAAAATGGAAAAATTACTAAAAGTATGTTTTTTCTCACATTAAATATTCTTTAATATCAATCAGTAGAAAAGAGAAAGCATTTTAAACAAATAGAAAATTTTGAAATGTGTTATATTTGATTTTAAAAATTTTATTTTCTTTAGAATTTTTTTATTACATATTAAAACTGACATTCAGTAGAAACAATAGAAAGTTTAAAAAAGTAAATATTTTAAAACTTTTTAAATAATCTTTTTCTTTTTTGCATTAAATATTCTTTCAAAGAGTGACATATTCCATAGAAACAATAGAAAACATTAAAAAAAGAAATGCTTATAATTTTTTTTTTTTTTCCATTTATTTATTTTTGCATCAGATATTTTTTTAAAAAACATTAATTCAATAAAAACATAAAAAAGTGATTAAAAAAGCAAAATTTGTAAGGTTGGTTTGTTTAAATTTTTTATTTCTTTTTTTATTTAGTTTTTTTTACATTTATTAAGAAAAAAAGTGTTATGTGTATTTTTTACCATTACGCACTTTTAATTTAAGTTCATATTTATTTATTTTTTATATTGAGTATTTTTAAGCGTAAAACCTTGAAACTACGGGAAGTCAAGTGTTTATTTTTATTTTTCAATTAGAGAAAAAGGGTTAAGGAAAAAATGCAAATGTTCAGTTTTTGTTGTTTTTTGGGTTTTTTCATGAAATATTTTTTAAAAGGCCATTGAAAAGAAATAAAAGCTTTGACAGGTTAAAAAAAAAACAAGTGAGGAAAGGTTTTTAGGGAGTCTTATGTTACTGACTTCTTTTTTTGATTTGTATACTGAATTTTTTTTTATATTATATAGTCTTCAAGAGGTGGCCATCCCAAAGACACAATAGAAATTTTCAAGATTTTTATTTATATATTTTTTGATTAAATATTATTTTAAAAGTTATTCAATAGGAAGAGTAAAAAGTCATTGAAAAAAAAGGTTGTGGGTAGATTTTTTCTTTCTTTTCTTTACATTAAATATTCTTTTAAGTTGAGGAAATAGAAACAAGAGAATGCTTTATTAAAGAAAAAATAGAAAAATTTTGAAGGGCGTTATTTTTTTTTAATAGAAACAGCAGAAAGCTTTAAGAAAAAAGAAAATTTTTTTAAAGTTTTTCTCATTTTTCTTTGTGAATTTTTAATGATTTAATGCAAAAAAAAAAAAAAATTACTTACTCCTTCACAGAAACTAATTCTTCAGAAACTGAAATATTTTTTAAGAGTGTTTTTTTTATTTATTTTTTACATTAAATATTCTTTAAAAGACTTCCATTCCATAGAAATTAAAAATCTCTGAAAAAATCTTTTTAAGCTTTTTTTTCTTTTTTGTGAGAAATGTTCTTTAATAAGTAGTTATACTATGCTGCAAATTAGATCCCTTTCTGATTCACTCTACGTATCAGATGGATTTGAGTACTAAGAAAGGAAAACCCTAAATAAAAAAGTTGTTCTCTGTGCAGGGGCCCCAAGCATCACATCTGACCCACAAAACAAATTCACTTTAAAATCTAGCATAAAAGAAGTCAATCACAAATGTTGCCGCCAAAGAAAAAAAATGAGCTCAGGAGCCACCACATTTGCTTTTAAGTAGATACCTTCACTAATTCATGATACCTAAGATTTAAATGAATTTTTATTAGGTTGGTGCAAAAATAATGTCGTTTTCTCACATAGTAACATATGTGAGAAAACGACATTATTTTTGCACCAACCTAATATAAATGAAAAAGCTTTCTAGAACCTTTCATTTTTGCTTTAATTGAAAGTTAAAGGATTATATTTACTAATTCTTATTAAGTAAAATACTCTGGTGTATTTCAAACAGAAATTATATTGATTGGAACAGATTTTCATTTTTTTTTTTTTTTTGCTAAAATAGCTGATTAGCGTTCTTTTTTAGCCATCTTTCATTGCAATATAATTCTCTTTATTAAAAAATCTTCTAAAAATAAAATATACTTAAACTATTTGCTTTAAACATATGGGATGCATATAGCAAGAGAATCAAAGTTGTATTATTGAATTATAGCTAAAGATTTTTTAGCTAATGAGAATTGAAATATTTGAAGCCAAAACCAGTTTCTGCATCCTTTTGAAAACAGTCAAGTTATAGGTGCCAAAGGTGATATTGTAGGCTGTTTCATCAAAAACAGAGACATTGCTACCAATACTGTGGCTCTTCTATTTAACCAGTTTTTTTTTTGTTGTTGCAATGTAACAAAATCAGTGAAAGAAAAGTCATTAAGGATATAATTCTGATAAATAGGGATTGCTTCTTTGATTGCTTGAAGTTGAAAATCTAGCATCTATTTTAGACTATGGCTCAAACCACCATGTCTTGTTCAAGCCTTTCTGAAAATCCAGTTGATCAAATGGATTGATAAGGGTGTCACTGACTGTTCCATCTATCATTGCTGTTACATTGAGGCCAGTTTCAATGGCATCTGCATAATTAGTCATGGGGTGGATAGAGATTTGAGCAGTTTCGGCCTGTGAAATATGGCTAGACTTATGTATAGTTCTGGTAGATATTTGCCAAAACCACAGGACAGCTAGTTTTGCAATCTTTGTTCTAATTCCATTTGGAGTTATGATTGATGTGGCTGGCTAGTTTGATGTTGGAAGGGCCGAATTTGTTATGTGCATTTGAGTGGGCCAACTGTTTGCTTATCTTATGGTTTGAAATTCATTCTGAAATTCATTCACTATGTTCACCTGACATGAACTCAGTTGAGCATTTATGGGACATGATGAAAAGGTCAATTTGCATACAAGATCCTGCATACAAATATAAGAAAGCTGTAGTTAGTGAGACATTATGGCTCAACATTATTTATTATGTGAATTACATTAGGGTTGCACAGACTTATGGTCATTTGGTATTGGTTTCTTATTTTTTTTATTAGAAAGTTAGACTCAATTTTTACATTTAAAAAGAGAAACCGCCTTTGTTTCTTTTTTTTTGTCTGTTATGAACCAACATAAGTAAGTTTGGCATCCTACGCTTGCGTTGTATGAGCAATAGACTCGTCTATGCGGGCTATATAATCTGTGACTTACCCCCTTGTATTTTGTAGCTGAGTTTCGTTTAGCTAAAAGCTTAGTACTTTTTAACTTTTACTTATGTTGTGAGTTTTGTTTAACTTATCACAGTAAGAGTTTTTAAGTCAATGGTAAAAACAAGTTATGCCAATAATTGAAAATTGTACTTGATAAAGACGAAAGAAGAAATTTTATTGACTGGCCTCAGACCTAGGATTATAAAGAAAAAGGAGCATGTAACTTAATAATATGTAAAATAAAATAAAACCTTAAGAAGAAAAAATAATTACGATATTGTTATTGTTGCTTTTAATCATTACGCAAGTAATAAGTTACCTCCCTTTTATTGTTTGGCCTCAAATCGAGTTTTATGAGTGACAAGGACTTTAACGTGGTGTACAATGGTTAGCAAGCTTGTCTTGCTAGGTTAATATCTGAATTTGATCCTCAATGTACTTTCGGCTTTGTGCCACATCTAAGCTACGCTTAGTAAATCGCTATAAATGGGTGACAAGGGAGTACTGACTTCTACAAGGCACGACATTAAATATCTCCCATAAAAATGGGACATAAAGACATTTTTTAATTTTTATGCTTACTTGGTACAGGGCTCGTCCCTGGGCTGGTGGTATCACGGCTAGGACTAGCTTGGACCGGTTCCGGGCTGGACCAGCTAGGACAAGCCAAGACAAGCTATGACCAGCTTGGACCAGCGGCCCGAGTGAAAACACTCAGGTCCCCACGTTAAAAAACAACCTTTATGTCACAACCTGACTCAGTGGGGGGGTCAAGTAAATTACACTTTACACTACAGACGCAGATGGTATCACGGCTATGACTAGCTAAGACCAGCTTAAGACCAGCGGCCGGCCCGCCCGTGTGGAAACACTCGCGGGACCCCACGTTAATAAAAATTAAAAAGAAAAACTGACCTTGTGTCACTACCAGACTCAGTGTGTGTGGTGGGGGGGCATGTAAATCGCCATAATGGTAAGAAGACATTAAGTAGCATTGATGTTTTCATCTAGCTCAAAATGTCTTACCATTATGTGGGAAGTATTTCTACAGCACACTGTAACCAAGCCTTTTTTTTCCCTAAATCAAACCTTAAAAAAACAATTCATCGCTAATGTCAATAATAATCATTATTATTACACAAATAAAAATGTAGTAAGTTATTTCCCTTTTATTGTTTAGCATAAACGTTCGAAGAAATGTATTTTTTTTGTATTTGCCTGTAATGAGACATTTGAATCCAATGAAACATCACAAAAATATAATTCAACGATTAAACAGGTAAATAAGTTTAAAAATCGAAGAAAAAGGGACATTGATGAACTGACTTGCAATCAGACATTTTTTTTTATTTTCATTAACCTGAAGTAGATAATTATATATACGATATTGTTGAAAAAAGTGTTGGCGTTACATTTTTACAAGAATTACCTGACCACAGACGTACCCTTGCAGTGATTCGATACCTTGGTGAATTCCTACCAGCTAAATGTCAAAAAACGTCTTAAAAGAAAGTAAGAAAGACAACTAGGTGGCATAGAAAAAGCTTTCAACAAAGTAAATTTACAGCTCCAGCATCAGTTCTCTATCGTTACCATATTCACTAACTCACTAAATGGGGAATGCAGATGCTCGTCATTGACGATGGCAACACTATTATTAGAAAATGAATGATTAAGAAGAGAAGCAGTAGCGTTTGCGGTGTACACTTTATCACGTGCTGAAAAGAATTACACTCAAATAAAGAATAGATATTTTGCTACCGTTTTGAGCTTGTGAGAAATTTCGTAATTTCATAACTGGGCCAAAATTTAAAAATGTTCATTACAGACAACGAGCCATTTAGTACCTTACGAAGAAAAGAAAATTCAGTAATTTTACAAACATTTATCAAATAAGTATTTAGTGTAAAAAAAAAAGAAAAGAAAAATGTATTAAACAAAAATGTAACTATGATTGTTTCTGTATCATCACACAGGGCGGACACATCACATAAACTAGCTATTTAAAGAAAAGAAGTATTCTGGATTGCTAAAAGAGCTTAAAATAAACAAGTTAACCTGTAAATTATAAAATTAGTTTTGTTAAAAACCGTTATGTAAAACCGAAACGGTAAACCACATCTGTTTTTTCTTTCCAATTATTGTATGTTACTTTTGCATTTTAACTTAAAAATTTAATAAAAAATATCTCATACTAGCAGAGGTAAGTTTAAAACGTAAACATCTAATTCATTTTGTTAATTGAAGAATGAAAAAGTAAAACAGTAAGGTAAATTTAAAATCATGTGTGAGTACTTTTCTAAACTGTTCAAAAGAAAGAATAAAATAAGTTTTTTAAAGGATGGAGATGTTGCAGAACTAATAAAATTATATATAATTACTGATGATAAATTAAGTTTACTCTGTACTATCCAAATGTGGTTAAAACTTGTGAATTATTATTGTTTATCTTTTTTATTCAGTTTTTTTTAAAGCCTTGAAAAATTATAGAATGAAGCTGCCACTATTGGTGGAATCAATGCTGCATCAAGGTGCTGCAATTCACTAGGCTAGAGTACTAGATCAGTGTTACTCAAAGTGTGGTCGACATACTAGTGTTGGTACACAGAGAATTTTCAGGAAAACAAAAAAAAAAAAAACAGTAGTCACATTCCATGACAGGAGACTGCTGGGATTTCTGACTTGTTTTTTTTAACATTTTCATTTTAGTTTTATATTTATTATGGTTACATTTTTTAATTACTCACTCATGTTAAAAGTCATTGCTAGACAACTAACAAATGCAATATAATGAACAGCAAAACAGTGAACTGAAATATGTATGATGACATCATTATGATGATGTGGCATGTGACTATGTGGGAACTATGTCTAGAAATACCAAAAGGTCATTTTCATGGACATTTATTTCTAATTTGGTCTTTAAAAAATTCACCTGACTGTATAAAAAAAGGAATAGCCACATGGATTTGGGCCAAAATTTTAAAAATTACCATTTAATTCCATACATTCATAATCTGCCTAGAAGATTTTCAAATTTCATTGTAAGTCTGTAACAACACAGCTGCATGAATAGCTCATGTGTAGGGTCAGAAGTAGCACATATATGGTACCGATCCCTGGCACACTGGGAAGATATTTTACATCAATGATGATTGGCCTTAGAATGAATAACATGTAATTTCCTCATGTTTAGTATAGGTAGTCTCAAAATGACACTGAAATAGGACACATCTCAAAAAAAAAAAAAAAAAAAATAGTGGTGGAGGGCATAGTGCCCCCAAAAGCCCCAGATAGACTGAAAAGCTTTGCTTGTCAGTTTCTGACACATTGAAAAAAAACTGCCAGTATGCCACATCAGATAGTTTAAGAAGCACTGTATTAGATAACAGGCATCTATCCTATGGTCTAGGGTATGTCATAGGGGATGAAATAGAGACAATGAGAATCAAATTATTTAGGAACAACAACAATAAAAATAAAAACAGAAAATGTAAAATGTGTAAAAAAAAAAAATATAATAATAAATTTAAACTTAGTACTTTTTCATTTTCACAAATGAAATAAAATTTTCTATGAAAAGTAAAATATTAGGCTGGTCAAAAAATTTGTTTGGTTTATTAAGTAAAAAAAAAAAAACTTTTTTAAAAAATGTTTCAACATTAAATCTATCTAACTACATATATGTTCAAGAAAGGTAATATTGAAAAAAATGTACTTTTTTACTTAAAGAACATTTGGCTCATTCTATAGGTCCAATAAAGTTAATGTAGAAAAAAATGTCTGTAGTATATACATGTCATATACATACATATATAGGAATTTAAGCAATTAATATTTTTTTGTTTCTTTTTACTTTTTTAATTTGTATACTTAATTTTTTTCATAATATATAGTCTTTAAGAGATGGCAATCCCATAGAACCAAAATAAATCCTAAAGAAAAGAAAAAAAAGGAAAAGTTTTTAAGTTATATATTTTTTGATTAAATATTCTTCAAAAAGTCATTCAATAGAAACAGTAAGAACTGGTTAAGAAAAAAATCTAAATTTGCTAAGATTGTTTATTTTTTGTTTTTTCTTTAAATTAAATATTCTTTCAATAGAAAAAATGAAAAGTTTTTGATGGGTGTGATTTTGGCATTCCCAATATGAAAAGAAACAAAATTCAAAATCATAAATATGTGTGAATAAAGAAACAAATACAAAAGCATGAAAATAAGTATAAATAAAAAAAGAAACCAGCTCAAAAGTGTGTAAATAAATAGGAATAAAAGAAATTGAAAATTTCAAATTAGAGTAAAAAATTGAAAAGTTCAAATTAGAGTAAAAAATTCAAAAGTATCAAAATCAATATGACCTGAAAAAGACAATATGGAAGTTCAAAAACATTCCAACCATATGTAATTAAGAGACTGAAAACTACACAGTTTAAAAAAAAAATCTAATTAAAAGTAATCATGTAAATAAAACAAATATACAAAGGAAAACCTAAGAGTTGTATAAAATCTTGTGATGGTACAGAGGTAAAACTGAACAGGAACCACAAATGCTTCCGATGATGCAGAGGAAGAACAGAACAGCAATCACAATAAATTAAGAAAACACTGGAAAATTTTTATAGATGTTCAAAAAGAAAAATGAGCAAAAGCAAACAGAAAATCAGAAAAAAAAAAGGCAAAAATAATGACAAAACATTGGAAAAGTGAACAAAATGGGAAAATTTTCAAAATGTTAAAAAATATGGGGGAAAATAAACAGAAAATCAACACATACATGCAAAATAAAAAAATTTTCAGATTAAAAAATTGTGCAAAAATATTCAGAAACGGAAACCTACAATAAATAGAACAAAGGAAATGTTAATTGAGCATGGAAAAAAAAATAAAATCTGAGAAAAATTAACAAAATATTAGAAAATTTTCCAGATCTTTAAAAACTCGGCTAAACTAAACAGAAAATCAAAAAGAAACCATGCAAAAATTTTCCAGTTCTTAAAAAAAGTAAAAATAAAAAAGTTAAACTTCAAAAATAAATGACAAAACTTGGGTAAAAATGTAAGGAAACATAGCAGAAACTAACAAAACAGTGGAAAATGTAACAAAACATTGGTGAAAAGAAGACCATGAAAAGAATAAAAAATATAGCAAATCATGGGTAAATCAAAAAATAAATGGGAAAACTTTCTTGGTGTAAATGAAATTTGACCAAATAAACAGAAAATATTAAAAAAAAAAAAAAACAATCTTACAAAACCTTAACAAAACACAGGAGAAACCTTACATTGGAAAATTTTCCAGATCTTTTAAAAAGACGAAATGGGGGAAAAAATTGAAAATCAAAAAATTAACTTTGAAAAATAGAAACGTGTGGGTAAAAATGGCAAACAGCAAAATGAAAAAAATTAACAAAATGTAAAATTTTCTAAATCTTAAAATAATGGCAGTTACATAAAAACCAAAAAGGTAAATATGCAAAAAAATGAACAAAGCATTAGTAAAATAATACAACTGAAAAGAACTAACAAAAATTTCCAGATTAAAAAAGGGGCAAAATAAAGAAAATCAAAAAGGCAAACACGCAAAAATTTAATTAAACATAGATAAAGCAAACAAAACATGAATAAAAATAACATGTAGTAGTATTAGATAGTAATAATACCATATGAAAATATACACTTTCCTCTTTACTAAGTGAGTGACAAAGAAAACTCTCTCTCCCTCTCTTAAATATATTTCCTTTCCTTTCCTTCCTTCTATTGTTCCTATCCTTGGTAACAGACATGATATACCAACAGACAGTTGTATACAGTTGATAGTTTAGACATTTCTGAATGAGTTGGATGCAGTGGATGATATTCAGATGAAAGTCTAGCTAGAAGTTAGACAATGAATTATATAATAAGGATTTAGTAAGTGCAAGCATGTGTCAGAAATAGTTTTACAAAATCTGCTGAAGGTGATTTTTAACCCAAGAAGTGTTTGGAAGACTTCAGAACTTGAAAATTGATGAACTGGAGGAATTTCAAAAAAAAGAAACTAAACTGGGATTTGAACCTGGTTTACAATTCTATGTTCTACACTGATAACTTCCTTTAACTTCTATTTATAGAATAATAAATATTATAATAGTCAAGACAATGCAAGATCTTCATGGATTTATTACATAAACAATTTTTATGCTGTTATAAAATTTAGTATTTACTCAATAATTACAGATGAAATCATATCACTTGAATTATTAAAATTAGAGCTAAATTAATACTTCTCCATCATTGATTGAGAAAAACTGACATTGATTCCACAAAGAAAAAATGTAATTTAAAAATTAATTCTAAATAATTTTTACTAAACATACAATATTATAGATATTATTTATTCCGTAAGAATATATGTCAAGTATTTTCATTTTTTACAGACCTTTCCTCCAAATACACATCAAAAGACTATTTATAACCCCATTTGACTAGAATGCAAGCTTTTTTTTTAATGTCTGCTAAGATTGGAATGCCTTTTGATATTTTGTAGAGAATGATATCATTTAAAAGTACTGAGAATTATCAAAAGTATTTTTGTTTTTTAATAACATTTATTTTACAATTACAAGGGGGTACTGAAATTTCTTGTTGATCTGGCCCAAACTTTTCAGTGCCCCCTTGTAATTGTAAAATAAATGTTATTAAAAAATAAAAATACTTTGGATAATTCCCAGTACTCTTAAATGATACCATTCTCTACAAAATATCAAAAGGCATTCCAATATTATCAGACATTAAAAAAAAAGCTTGCATATACCTTTCAGAGCTATACAAAATAAAAGCAGACATTTACAAAATATTTATTGTTATCCAGTAGCATCATAACAAAAAAGCATTCATCAATTAGACATGCATTATGAATATTTTTTACAAAAATATTAAACAGATGCCCTAAACAGAACAATATATTTCTGACAGAAACAAAACCTGACACCAAGTTCAACCTGTTGAGTCTAGGAGAGATGGGGAAGAAGGACAAAAAGTGGTTGAAAGAAAAATAACTTTTTATATTCACATGCAGATAATGGTGGCATAGATAATATTAAGAAAATTAATTAAAAAATTGGATTAATTGAATGTAGAGAGCTGTAGGTCAATAAATATATATTCTTATATAATAAAGAATATATATTTTTATAGGTAGTTTCTCCTCTCCAGCCAGCTATGGATTTAATAAAAGATTAGACTGGGCTCTCTTGACTTGGGTGGTAGCCAGTCTAAGAGGAAGACTAATCTGAATTCAAAACTGATGTCTTGACAATTCACAGATAACAATAAAGAAAAGGAATCTGTGGAGAGCCATGAGTATCTATATCCTAAATAGGGATAGCATTTAAAAAATTCATAGAAACATAAGAGATATTTAAGGAATATTTATATATATATATATATATATATATATATATATATATATATATATATATATTTGTATATATATTTATATATACATATTTTCAGGATTCAGATGTTTAATTCTTTGAAACAAACATCAAATGTAATTATAGATCAGGTAGATTATACATAACCTCATTTTACTGTATTTTACAACTATGCACATGTACTGACAACAAGCTCAAAAGCTAATCTAAAATATTCACTTGCTTATAAATGGCAAAATAAGTGTATTTTCTTTCAGTGAAATGTTTGGAGCTATTGTGTATGTCATAAGAGTTTATAAATACACTGACCTCAGTCAAAGATTTAACTCAAAATTCTGCAATTGAAAACTGTAATTGTTCTTAATTTTACTATAGATGAATAAAATGCTAATAATATAAATTGAAATATAAATAAGTATTGATTTTCTTTGAATATGTCATAACTTAGTTTAAGATGTTGATTTTTCAAATAGTTGGTAAAAATCTGATTTCATTGAATAAAAACCAATGAGCATACATACAGAACCATGCAAAATGATAAGCCTTGACATATGAGAAATTATGGAACACTATCTAATTCAGAATCTATCAATTGTTTTTCATTGAACACATACTGCAACTGACAAGTTAATGTCAATAGAACAATATATTCCAAGCCTACTAATATATTTTCACAACTTATGATTTTAACCCATAGCCTCCTGGTGTTAGTTTAAATAGATACCTTCTTTTTACTCCCATATATCTAAACTATAATTATAAACTAATTCTGGAAAGTGAAAATTTCACTGATATATGTTGAAAAATTTTTGGTTTTCATCTGAAATCAACAAAATATTAGCATTAAACAAAATGGTCATGATATATGAAAAAAATGTGTCAATTAAACCCATATCCTCCTGGCATCAGTTTAAACTGATACATTCTCTTTTTCATATATCTAAAATATACTTAAAAATTATAATTTTGTAAAATGAAAATTTCACTGAAATATGTTGGAAAATTTCATTTGAAATTAAGAAAATATGAACTTTAAGCAAAATGGTCACAATATTTGTAAAAAGAAAGTGTCAGTTTAAACTGATACAAGGATATGCATTCAGAAAAATAATTACTTTTAGTGACACCTTGGATTTTACAACTTAGTAAATGTATTGACTATAATTACAGTAGTTCGGTAGTAGGTTATAAAGAATGAAAAAATTTACATTTTCAGTCTGTTAAAAATAAAATATATATTACTTTAGATGTTGAGATTTTACAAATAAGAGATTGTACTAACTTTATTGAGCATAAGTTTTGAAACATTATCTCAAAGTTTTCCTTCATAGCAAATGAAGTAATGTGATTGCTTTTGGAGTTATAGGTAGATATACTTAGCATTTGGATATTGTGGATTTTACAAGAATATTTATGTACAGAAAAGTAAAGAGTAGTATGGCATCACTGATAGGATGTTTAAGTTGGCTTGGATGAACCAGAATTTGTTGAGACTTGGATGTGATGTTTTGCAGCCCAGGCTAGGGAAAAAACTTGAAATCAACAAGGCAAGAGGGGGAGAATGAAATAACTGACCTCTTTCTAGCTTCAGCAGATTGTGAAGCTATAATGAAAATTTCTGTTGTAGCATACCCTAAACAATTGGAGAGTTTGACTTTTATCAAAATTTCAGACGTTATAAAAAGTAGTTTACGAAGTAAAGAGAAGTTTTTCATAGTGGAAAGAACCAAATTTCTGGCCATTAAACAAAAACAAGATGAATCAATTAAATGATATCTTCACAGATTAAGAGAAGATTTTTTTTTTTGAAAAACTTGAAACACAAGACTTGACTATTGAGAATAAATTGATTCAATTACAGTTGATTGAAGATATGGCTGATACATTTCATAAATATAAGATATTGGAACAATTGCAATTCAATAATTTATTGCTAACTGCATGCATGGAAGTTATACAACAGCTGGAATTGATTAAAAAATATAATCCTACTGAGAACAAAGAATGCAAGAAATGCAAATACTGTAACTATGAGCATGAAATTGACAGAAAAAAGTGCCTCACTTTTGGAAAAATTTGCTATAATTGCTGAAGAAAAAAATCATTTTCAATCTGTATGTTACAAAGAAAATAGTATAGAAAAAGTGAAAAAGAGAGAATTGATGACATTTTTTCAATACAAAGGCATAGGGAAAAGAATTCTTTTGAAAAAATTAAATTAAATGGTATTACTTTCCCACTGCAATTGGATATGGAGAGTGAAGTCATTCAGATACCAAGAAATTTTTGGGAACAAATAGGTAGACTAAAATTGAGAAAAAGTCATTGGAAATTGGAACAATTTGATGGATCTTTTATAAAAATTTTGGGATACTTCAATGGAACATTTGAAACCTCTGGCTGACTTGAAATTATTCACATTAACATAATGGAATGTAAAAATTTCATGAACTACTAGTTATAGATGTTCTAAAGGTGGAGACATCAAAATTAATCAGTAGCATAAAATCAGAACAAGTAAAAACGGAATTGTTAAAGGGGTATAAAGCAAGCATACAATTAAATGAAAATAGTACCCACTCTTATTTTGTATCTCATAAATTACCTATTCATCTTCTACCTTTGATAATTGCTAAGTTAAAGAAAATGGTAGAGGAGGAAATTTTGAACCATGTTCCTCCAGGTGACAGTAAATGGGTTTCTACCATTGTAGTTTTACAAAAAGCAGATGAAGATTGAAGAATATATGGTGTTTTTAACATAGGCATAAATCATAAAATATGCTTGGATTCATTTCTTATTTCCAATATCGAAACTGCTATCCACAAATTATTGAGAGAATAAGAAGAAACAAGTGGAGTAATTGTTCCAAAGCTGAAAGACCTTATAAAGAAATAAGGCATAAATTAATGATGGAAAACAATAGAGATGGAAAAAATTTGATGGATCTTTTATAAAAATTTTGGGATACTTCAATGGAACTTTTGAAACCTCTGACTGACTTGAAATTAACATAATGGAATGTAAAAATTAGAGATGAGATAGTACCATCAGAAACAGTAAGAAGAGATATTTTAAAAAGTGTACATTATGATGTGCATTGTTGGATAACATCTACACAGAGGGGATTAAAACTGGAGGCATGGTGACCAAGGTATTATTGTGATATAGAAAAATATGTTCACAAATGCCCAAAATGTGCAGAAATAAAGAATTTTTGCAAAAAGTGAGAATCCACTCATGGCCTCAAGAAATGAAACACATTAATGGCATGGGACTATTTTAAATTTTAGTAGACTTTTTCTCTGGATAGCTTGAAGTTGTCAAAGTATAAAGATAGAAACATGACTACAATAAAACAAATAGTGGTATTTTCTAGAAATGGGGTCCCTAAAACATTAGCATCAGACAATGAATCAGAATTTTGTAATGAAGATCTATGTAATTGGTTGAGGAGGATTGACTGCTTCCCTTACAAAACACCACCGGGATCTAATGGGATTGCAGAAAAAAATGGTGCAGACAATAAAAATGGGATTAAAAGCATTTTTCCCTAGTAAAGATACTACAGATGCTTACTTGCCAAGATTACTGCTTAGTTATAGGATGATTCCACATGCAGACAGATTGCAAAGCCCATCTGAGTTAATGAGAACACAAATAAGATCTCCATTAACAATATCTTACTCGACAAATAAAAAGATGTGGCATGAGAAAGACAAAGTAAGAAGTCCTGAGAGAGCTAATTTCATTATGCAAAGGGTACATAACATGGCCATTATATCAAAGAAAGGAAAAAGCTTAATAGCCCATTCTGAGAAATTAAGACCAACAATTGAAGAGTAAGACATGATGGAAAAAGATCTTGACAGAGATGACAAGGATGAGTTCTTCAGATCAGGATAATGCAATGGAAGATGAGCCTATGGATGATAGCAGAGTGACACAGGCATATAAGAAGATGAAATTAGACCAAGAACTCCATTAAAAAGAACCTCTTTGTTTCAGGGAGGTGTGGTGGATTGGTAAATATGATTGTACCTATTTGCATAGGTTAAGTAGAAGTGAAATAAAGTGTACAGTAAAGAAAGAGAAAAAAGTTGACTACTAATAACGTGTCATACAACAAGTAGCTAGATTTGGAAATATTTTTAAGTAACATTTCCAAAGCAACTAGCATCTCAAGGTATATCTTACAGTAAGGAGTAAAGTTTGCTGATCTTGAAAGCATTTGAGAGGAAGCTCAATCTCTAGAGTATTCTGGAAATATGATCATGTACCAAAATTGATTTAGTTTTAATCTTAGCAATCCAGGGTTACTAAAAAAATAAATGATATTTTATATATAAAATACAAATTGCATAGTAATTAAAAAAAAAAAGAAAAAACTTGTTTGGTCTATGCAAACATGTTTGAACTCAAATTTTTCACAGAATTTTTTAAGCTTCAGTTTCCTGAGACTTGCTAAAATTTCTATATCATCATCAGAGAATCCTAAATTTGATTTGATCCTTTTACCTTGATGTATCTTTTGTTGTCTTATCCACGTGTCCATTTCATACACCCAAATCACTGCATACAAATAACCATCACTTGCATGAAGTCAGAACCTGCTGTTGTTACTGAACCAGAACCAAAGGATCAGTCTCCCAGGTAAGCTTTTTGTAATACCACTGAAAACATGATTGTGCTAACAGTAGAATTTGGGCCAGATGCACATGTACCATTGTTCTGCTGCAAGTGAAACTCAAAGCACAAGCAACACATCACATCCAACATGTGCAACAATTCTTGAAAATGACCATCCAACCTCTTAAAGCTCCAGAATTCAACCTCTCTCCAATGACTTTAATTGAACCAAACAAGCACATGTACAACTCCATGGCATGATATCTGCTTGCACTAGATTCTTTCATTATATTGAACTTTACCACGGCATACATCACTGTCTAAAGCCCTGACACAGATGGTGCACTTGAGTGTTAATATAAGGGTAAATCAGAAAGCAAAGGAAATTTTGAAATTACATGGTAAAAATAACAGGGAGACACTGATGCATGACACCACAAGTAATTAGCAATGTAGCATTCCATTGTTCAGTTGAGTGACAAGGAGCAATGAAGTTAGACACAAAAATTCCCCACTGAGTGAGTGCACAATAGAGGAACAACACACTGTATTGTGCAGAGGGAGTGAAATCAGAGGAAATCCATCAATGGATGTTGGCACAGTATGAAGAACCCACAAGGAATTAGCAAAAAGTATATAGGTGCATAGAACATTTTAAATTGGGAAGAAAAAGTGTAACAGACAAAATCTGATCTGGTTATCCACATGAAAGAACACATCCAGAGTGTGGATGCCTATATCAGGGAAAACTGAGAAAACATGCTAGCACAAGTGGTAGAAATCTTGGACATCAACTATGGATCTGCACAAGTCATAGTGCATGATGGGGCACTGTAATGTTTATGTATGTTGGGTGCACAAACAAGCAAGTAGTCCAGGTGTGGCTTCATGAGCAACTGAAAAATCTTTTTAGAAGGGATGAATAAGCTTGTTGAATGATATCAGAAATGCATCGCCATGCAGGAAGATTATGGTGATAAGTGACATAAGTATTTATTTATCAGTAGAAATAGCTGTTGTATGGAAATTGCCCATACTTTTGATTTACTCTTGTATGTTGCAAGATGACAGAATTTTATCAAAATATCTGATATCACTGAGCATATATATATATACTCTACCTAGCACAAAATCAGCATTGTTCTTGAAGGTGTTGAAAATTTATTTCCCATCTGTATATTTACAGTTTCATTTTACTATATTCTGCTATTTTTTAGGCATCTTCATAATTCCAACCTCGCAAGACTTTCTGTATTTCTCTACAAAGAATTGCTTGAGATGTTTTTTACAGTTTTCCAGAAATCAAAATTTAATTCATAAACAATTTTCTGTAAAAACAGAACAAATGGTGATCCAAAGATACAATTTCTGGTCAATGAGGAGTGAAAACTTTCTTGCAAAGTTATTACAATTTTTGCCTGATCACCATAGAAACATGCAGTCTATCATCTGCCTAATGAATACTGCAACTTTCTTTTAACTAATTCTGAACACTTTTTATCAATACATGTTTTGAATTAGTACTTACCTAAACCAATCATTTGGTTCTGTCAAGGAAGCTTGTTGTTGAGAACACTTCCAATTTCACTATATACACAACATCATCTTCTTTGGATGAAAACCGGCTTTTTAGGCATGATTAGGGATGTTGTTTTATTTATGACGCTCCATATTATAAAATATCCACTTTTCATTGTCAATGAAAATATGTTTAAAAGCAGAACATTCATTATGTTTAAATAGTAAATTACACACAAAAAAATATGGTCCAGTAGGATTTTATTTTGTTTAATTTTAGAAAATATAAATTAAAGTGACTAATACAACCAAACTTATGCAAAATATTTTCAACACTTGATTTGGATATTTTGAATATGTTAGTATCTTTCACACCATAAAACATCAGTAATGTCTTGATTTGATTACTGTCAACCTCAACTGGTTTCTATTACTGTGGGGCATCATTCAACAAAAAATCACCAGTATGAGACTTTGCAAACCACTTTTGACAATTTTTATTCTTCACAGTACCTTTTTAATAGACTGCATAAATCTTTCTTTTTTTACATTTGAGTCATATTTGTCTTTTTTTATATCTCAAAATGCAGATTATTTTCTTTAATCTTTACTATTCAAATCAAACAACTTTAAAATGCACAAATTTTGACAAATTATTTTGAATACATTCTGATATGACAACTGCTTCAATACAATGAAAAGCTATATTTAGTGAAGTTAGTTAAAACTAAACACCTCTAATGCATCAGCAACAACAAAAACATACATTTTAGATAAGTCAATATTAAGTTATATTGCTGGATAAAAACATTACTTCAAAGCATTTTTAACAACCTAACTCAATGTTAGTCATACAGATAAATTACAAGCATCTGAAAATTGGTATAGAAAGATAAGATTTAAGTTAGACTATGCAAGATCACAAAGGTCATTTAACTTATCTTGTTATTTTTAATGAGATTGGCTTTTTATATTTAGTCAAGAGCTGGGTCATGAGAAGGTTTCAACTTTTAAAACAATGTAGCAAGTTCATTTTTACATAAAAAATTGTTACTTTTTTACTAATACTAATTACTAATGCTCAAGAGCCACTCAAGGTAGACTGAATGAGGTGTTTGATATGGATGTAAGAGGAGGAAGTAGTGAATGAGTATTATGAGGATATGGAGGTTAAGGGGGAAGCATACATGCAGGAGTCTTTTTCACAGTGTAGCAGGTCTTAAGAAAAATTACTTACTTACCAATGGAATAGAGAAGGAATGAGGGTGATTCAACCATGTGGAAATATCAAGGCAGCTATTAGCTGTAAATGTTTGAACTTGTGGCACTAAAGAAGAGAGCTATTCTGAACATTTGCCATAGAAATAGTGGCAGAATAATGTTAGGCTTGCGACATTGCATTTGTGGGAAAGGATTTGTAGATTGGAGAATAAGTCATCCCCACAAGGCTGTGCAAATGTCTCTGAACTTTGTTAACAGTACATTGTTGCTGATAACAACAAAGATGACAAATTTAGTCTGACTGTAAATAATGATAACTCCTCATCCCAGAAATTTAGACAGAAATTATGAAGGGATTAGCTAAAATAATCAGTATCTTTACCAGAATGACAATGAGTGATATCTACAATATACACACACACACTTGTGGAACTCCCTTCCAGTTTCTTGCTTTCCAGTAAACTCTTTGATCTTCAAAAACTTAAATGCAACGTCAATCGCTATCTTCTATTTTCTTAATTTCAGTTCTTTATTGTTCTCTCTTCTTAATAATGTTTTCTTTTTCTAATATTCTTTGACACTCAATAACCCCTTGCATCTTAGTGGTTTTATTGCCTTGCTTGGGATTAAACGATTAAAAATAGATATACAGGTTGAAAAGAAATAGATTTAAAATGTTATTAAACTAAAACTATTTAAGATATTGATAATCGCAATACATAGTTTTGCAGAGAAACACTAGAAGTTGATCACAACATGTTTGCAATGTGTGCTCTTAGTCACACAACATGCACATATGATAAACAAAAGAAAGAGAACACATACACACAGAAAAAAGATCAACCTAAGTGCATATTTTTTTTTGAACTTAATATAAAAGTAACAAAAAACAAGAAAATTGCAAACAATTGCTGATACCTCCTGATAAGTGAACCAAATGATTACATAAAGGTTTGTCTATGAAACTCTGGAGTAGAAGTGCTGAATATAACATCAATCAGCTAAGTGACAAATTTTATATTTGTATTAATCATATATATATATATATATATATATATATATATATATGAGAGAGAGAGAGAGTTTCACAGGTAGTGTAATGGATAGTGACTCAGAATTGTTGAGCCAAATTCAAATTCCATTCAATCAAGTTCATTACATTCATTTTGATGCAAATAACCTTGAGAAAGTTATGAATCCATCTTTTTTACTTATATCTCTGAATTAAACAGTAGGGCAGACAAGGCCTTGCATAGAAACCTGTCTAGAAGGATAACTCTGAATTAAAAACCTCCGACTGATTATTTTCTTTTCACTGAATTATGGTAGCTGATATTCAGAGAGTAATATTCATGTTGTATAAATGTCTATCACTATGATCTGAGTTACAAGTACTTTCTTAATAAGGCAAGCAAAAATTAACTTAAAAAAGTGGTCATGCTTGAAATTAAGTAGAAAGGCATCATATAATTAATCAATTCACCTCAAGCAAGCTAATAATGCCACTAAAATGCAAAGGACTACTAGGAGTGAAAGAGAATTAAAATACTTTAACTGGAAATCAAAACCTAAACAAGAAACAAAGAATAAACCTCCAGTCCTGTTCAAAAAAACTGGAGACGAGTGTGAACTGAATGATAGGCAAAGCCATCTACTTCTATTGAGAAAAAATTAGATTTAGATATAGACATTAGAAGGAACTGGAAACAAGGGATAAATGTCTACTCCTATATATATATATATATAAAAAACAGTAAAATTTATAATCTGGTATTTTTATTAATTATTTTTATTTAAAAAAAAGTGCTCAATACAATTTTTCAGAGCATATATATATATATATATATATATATATATATATATATATATAGAGAGAGAGAGAGAGAGAGAGAGAGAGCAATGACAAAGATATTCTTTGCATATTTTATGTTTTTTATATGGTAGCACAATAATGTTTTTGGGAAATTACAAAAATTTTGGCTGCTCCTGCAATCTTTGTGTTTAACATTAAATAGTGTTTTTTGAACTGGGCTAAATTTAAAATCCTGTTGATGTTAATGACCACCAGTGGTGTAGCTAGTGGGGTGGAGGGGTGGTCCACCCCGCACGGCACTTTTGGTCCATGGTGAGTTTTCACAAAAGAAAAAAACAATAGCATAATTTCAAGAATTTTTGCAAAAAAGCAGCAGCGATAAGGAAGAAGATAGGGTTCAAATGAAGCCAATTTATCTTTGATATGGCTGACTTTAAGCCAGCCAGCAATAAAAAAAACAATTGTCTCCAAAATGTGCTGTCAGCTGGTAGGGATAAACCCCACTTACAACATGTGAGCAAAATATTTGAAAAAAAATTTGAACATTTTTAAAGGGCATGATTTGGGGTTGGATTAAATGAATTTAGTGAATCCACAGTTTTTTCACACTTATGTGAGAAATCCAGACTTTGGCGTCAGTTCTTTGATTTTGATTTTTCATGTCTGTGAATTGTTAGTGAAAAAAAATTAAATAAATAAGTGAACCAATTGTTTTTTTTTATCTTATCATAGGCCTAGCTTTAATAGGGATTTAAAATTGTTACTTTTCCTAAAATTATAACATAGATAAAAAAAGGTGAAATAATTCCAATGCTTTAAGGATATCCCATGCATTCCAATTTTTCTGGAAATATTGAATGGAAATTTAAAAGAAAATTGAAAATTAATATATTTTTTTAAGTGCAGAAATGTTATTTAAAGTTCAAAAATGGACAGTTTTTTCAATTTACAAGTTTTCATGGCAGTAAAACAATGCAATATTTTATTTTTTGGTTTTAGATAGTTGAAGTTTTATTAAGCAAAATAATAGACTAAGAATTATGATAACATTTATTTCAGTTTTTAAAAGTGAAATTAATTTTATCAGACTTTTAATTAATAACTTCAACTAAAACAATAAATTAAAGACATATAGTCCCAGGTTTATTTAAAAAAAACAAAAAAAAAAAAAAAAAAAAAAACACAATTGTACTTTTAAATCCTAATTTCTCAGTGAGGAGTTATAAATACGACGTTAACAGAAACACAGACTTATTCCATGTGTAGTATGTGTGAAAATATGGCAGAATCTGTCATAAAAAAATAGTATAAAATATTCAATGTCTGAAAACACAAAATATTAACATAATTAAAATGCTTCTTTTATTCTATTTCCATACATGTAATTCTTTTAACAATTGGACCACAAATAAAATATTCATGTCGTGTCAAGCATATTAAAATGAAAATTTGAAAATACAATATATATATATATATATATATATATATATATACACACACACACACATACATACATACATACATACTTTACTTTAAGGGATTAATGTGCTTTGTAATATTGTATTCCTTCTGGCTGAGGAAGGTTGGCAAAAACACTAGCTATGCCACTTTTGATCACGGTGTGAGAATCACCATTTCTTTGGTTATGACATCTAATAAAGATTTTTATTGCCACTTTCTTATTTTTTATCCTCACATGAGTCAAAAAATTTCAAGTTCATAATTTGAAAATCAAATTTGTGTTTGGTTTTTCTAAAAGAGTATAAATATGAGATCTGATAACAATTTCAATAGGTTTATTAAACATCTAGCCCTTATGAGCATTTTCAATGCAAAACTCATGAGTTGGCTAACCAGAAAACTTGAACTTTTCTTGATTTATTGAATAAACTAGTCTTGATTCTATGAATCTATTATTTTTTCTTTTCCCCCACATGAGTTTGTATGTAAGTGAATATAATGAACCCAATGGAATTGGAACTTGGCTCCTCATTTAACAATTCCAAGCCATTATTCATTACATCACTTGAACATCCCTAGTGGTCACTAGGTACTGAGCAGCCTTGATGTTGCTTAACTTCAGTGATCATATGGGAACCGGTGTTTCAATATAATATGGCCATAGGATTTATTAGAGAAGATCAAGAATATTCTTCTGTAGCTTAAAAAAATAGTTTAAAATTTATGTGAATTTAGATTTTCTTGTTTTAATAAAGTTAAATGTTAAAAAAGAGAAAAACTTCTGTGTACTCAAAAGGAAATGAATGTTTTTCTCATCTATGTTCTCATTCAGAAAACAACTTAAGAATCATCAAGCCCATGTTTCACATTGATAAATATACTTAATTTTCTGAATAAAAAATAAATTGAAATATATAAATATTTTTTTAAATACATTTTGAATTTAAGTACAATGTTTACTAAAATATTTTTGTTGTTTCTAAAGTGCACACTGAGCAAGAAATGTTTAGGAAATAAAAACTTTCAGAGATTAGTAAAAGGAAAAAATGATTTAATGAAAGATAAGAATCAATGGATATTTCCATTTTTAAATGTAAGATTGAAATTTGGAAAATATTACAACTTTTACTTTTGAATAATCAAGCAGTTAAAGGCAATTTTAATGTAACTTTTAAATAGTTTAGCATAAATATGACAAAGATAGACTGAGCTCTCTAGTCTTGTATGATGGCTAGTCTAGAAAGACTACTCTAAATTTGAAACCACTTCACTAACTTTCAAAGAATGCATGGCAATTCACAGATAATAAAGAAAAAGTAATCTGTAGAGCTAAGGTTGACTATGTCTTGAAAGAATATGGCATTACCCCCCCCCCCCAATAATACCAACATTATTTTACTTTGATTGTTATAATATCCCTTCAGTTATGGGTTAAACAGCAGTGTAGACTAGGTTATATAAAATATCAAAAGAAAGCTAACACAAAGTGAAAGGTAATATCTCCTGTCATGACAACAACTGAGTATACCATTTCTAAGGAAGGGACACAAATTTACATGATCAGTAAAATAACAATGTTTTTTATATCATAGAATAGGTATTTCACACACATTTTTCTCTCTCTCTCACTCACATAGATACACACATTATATTAGGACAAATCAAAATTTTGAATGGGGTGTTCATATATTGTGGAGAGTTCTTTGGTTAAGAAAAACATGTTTTATGTGAATAAATTGTTTGTATCAGCTTCACATGAGTTGTATAATTTTTATTTTATTTTTATTCAAAATTCAATTATTTTGAGAAGAAAATAATATTGATGTGTTTATTTTTATCTATACAGTCAAATTCATTTCTAAGAAAGCAATGTAATTTTGCATGATCAATAAATACATAAAAGTCACATTTTGCTTCAATTGATATTTGCTTTGAATTTAAAATTATACTTTTCCTTTCTTTTTAAATTCTACATATTGCACACACGCGTGTTCATATATATATATATATTATATAAAAATATTAGGCATCCTCTTTATAAAGAAGTTACTAATGGCCTGAAGACTGTGTTCAAGCATGAAATACATACACAAAATACACAGGGTGTATCAGAAATACCTCCCACAAACTGATAAGACATTAGCTAAATGAAGACACCATAGCCACTAATGTCTTACCATTATGTGCAAGATATTTCTGATGCATCCTGTATATGGTGGGATTCATACAATTCCTCATATACAATTGATATTTCTGTTTTGAAAAAAAAAAAAATCTATCTGTTGAAGGTTTCTGGAAGAAAAAGCATTCTTAATTGTAGTAAAGGATGTACTTCCTTTTTTATTTTTTTATAAACCTACACATATATCAAAATGTATAATTTAAGAAGGGAAAATAAAAACAGGGTTTGTAATGTAATTGATCCTGACATCTTCACTTCAGTCTTCCCACTGCTGTGATCTGACGCCCCTATCTTTTTTTTTTTTTATACTAATGTTTTGATGGTGCCTCGACTGCATGAATTTAAGTGTACTACTAGATTGGTAACTGGGTCTCACTATTTTACTGTTGAACTGTTTAGATGTAACTGCATGTTCTATTATAATAGCTTCTTTTCTCAGACTTCTTGTTTGTGGAACTCTCTTCCAGTTTCTTGCTTCCCTGACACCTACAATATTCAAATAATTAAATGCAACACCAATTGCAATTTTCTGTCATCCTGAATCGTGTTCTTTTATTTTCTTTTGTCCTCACTAAAATCTTCTCATTCTCTTTCACTCTCAATAACCCTTTGTCTTACTTGGTGTGAAATGATAAAAAAATAAAATAAAAACAAAAGAAAATTGGTGACAGCATTTTTATAACAACAAAAAATCATTTAAAACAAAAAATAAATAGCAACTTAATTTTTGAACATAAATTAGAGAAATAAATGTCAACAATAAATTTCATTTATTTTTTTTGATTATTTTTTTCTTCCTTGTTTTGAATGATTATTGTATTTTGGGATTTAAATTAAAAACTGCTTTCTTGTACTTTTTTAAAAATTTTCCACAATTAATAAACATTTTTTTTCACTATTTTATGAAGCATATGTGTTTTGTAAATCTTTGTAATGTTCCAAATCATATTCTGACACAGATGGGACCAGGTTAGCCAGGGCTTCTAAAAAGTCTGCTTCTTCCACAACAACTTTACACGTATCAATCTCCTCACCATTTCCAGACTTCTCAATAAGCTTTTTACAAGCATTCATCCAAGCATCTGAAGCTAATGCATAGAAGTCAGCACCAGTCAGATTGAAATCGCATTTGTCAATGATGGATTTCAGGGAAAAATTACCAAGATCAAATTTTCGAGTTACAGCTTCTAAAATCTTAAGTTGTGACTCTCTGGATTTGCAAACACCTAAATAAAGGATCTTGTCAAAGCGGCCAGGCCGCAACAAAGCAGGATCCAACAGATCAACTCTATTGGTTGCACCAATGACAAACACATCATGTGACTTGTGAAGCCCATCCAACTCTGCCAGAAGCTGAGAAACAATACGATCCATCACACCACCTGTATCCCCACTTCGGCCACGATTGGGTGCTAGGGAGTCCAGTTCATCAAAAAATATCACACAAGGTGCTGCATCTCGTGCCTGCTGAAAGATTTTGCGCACATTTTCCTCACTTTGTCCAACATACTTGTTCATAAGTTCAGGCCCTTTAACACTTAAGAAATTCAAAGAACACTCCGTAGCGACTGCTTTTGCAATTAAGGTTTTACCTGTACCAGGGGGCCCATGAAGTAGGACACCTGACCGTCTTAGACCAGCAGCCAAAAGCTCTGGATGCAACAAGGGTAACTGAATTGTATCCAAGATTTCTTGTTTAACATCTGCCAAAGCTCCAACATCTTCCCAGTTGACTCTGGGAATTTTAGGAGTGCCGAGTTCATCACAATGGGATGCCTGCATACTGTCCAATGCTTTTTCAAAATCAGAGTGTTGCATTACTACACCAGAAACACATAGATCACTGTGGACAGTCCACCAATTTTTATCAGAGCAACCCACAAATTCAGTGACTCTCTTGTAGGTCTCTTCCTGGGCCCGGTTTACAAGATTAACAATGTCTCCCAACACACAGCCAGCAGTACGACGGGATATATAGGTTGCCGACACATCTCCTGACACATACTGGTCCTCTATGAGACTAGTAAACATATTAGCACGTTCTGTTTCAGTTGGGACCTGCAGTTTCATGTGATGTAAAAAACCCTCGAGAATGTTGGAGTTGAGATCATGCATGTTTTCAGAGGTTCCAATAATTATCAGTGGATAATCCATTGTACCGCGTTTGGTCTGCTGGAGAATATCAACAAAGAATGTTCCAATTTTCATATCCATTGTGTGCTTCTCTGATCGTCCTAAAAAGTGTAGGTTCCTCAGCACCAAAATGCATGGAGCATATTCTTTTGCCCCACGAACAACATTCCTGATTTTCTCAAGAGTAGCCGATGGAGTAAAGCAACATACATCTTGGCAGTTTACCTTAATAACTTGAAGGCAAAGTGTCCGTGCAACTGCATTTATAAGCGTCATTTTCCCCACACCAGCAGGACCCATAATCAAAATTGTGGGAGATAATATTTCTTGGACTTTTGCCCCAAGGGTATCATTAAGGAATGGCAGAATGAGTTTCAGAAGACAATCCACATAAGTTTCAAGTCCTGGTGGCCTAGACTGGTTCCAGTATGGAGGAGAGTCAGATATTACATGAGGAACAAAGCTGTGAGAAGAATAATTTTCTTTCAATGTTTTTGTTGTGAGTTTTGGATGAACTAAGTGTCGATCACCATGCTCAAGATCAGGTTTTATTTTCTCAACTCTTAAATAGCAAACAGAGTTTTTTTCAAAAGAGAGCTCAGTCTGTGAAAAACTATGATCGTCAAATGGTACACAGAAGATGTCACCTTTTTCTAACAGACGCGGATATTCAAAGAATTTCTGCATTCCCTTGATTGGGAAATCATCACTTCCGGGAGATTTGATTTTGCTGACAATAATTTTCTCAGCAACAACCAGGTTCCAGAGTTTCAAGTTGTCAAGGAATGAATCAACAGGTTGTTTTGAGACAATGTTTGGTGTTTTTTTTATGACAATACAAACACTAGTTGTGGGGAGATGCTGAGGTGGCACTTGAATATTGAAAAGTAAAATAGGAGAGATAAAAGCAAAAAGAGATTTGTCATAGCGTCTACCAAGACATTTCACCATAGCCAACTTTGAGCGTACAATGCAGCTCCGTTGCATAGAGTTCTCTAGTTTATGTTCAAAGACTTCATCTCTTTCCTTGAAGATGTCCACTTTATTGTCAAGGCAATAGACCTCCACAATTGTGCTGTCATAAAGACTTTTGTCAAGCATTATCTTCCGTGGTATGCAGATAATATAGTTGGGGTCAAATTCTTGATCGATGTTTGTTCTGATCATAACTTCTTTAAGTCTTTTTTGTCCGACAATTTTAGCTGTAATCACAAACTGATTGTTGTCCAGTTGAGCAATGTGTTGGTTCTCAGGTTTGCAGTTTGTAATCCAAGAACAAAAATTGGAAAAAAATAAAGAGTCTTTGGGCAAACAGTCCATTCGACACCTGCCAGCTTTCCTGGAGAGGTTTTCTTCATGCACTGTAAAGATTTCTGTCTTGATAGTCAAAAGACCCTGGCGGAAGGGGCAGCATTCGTTTGCAATAATGTGCTGATAATGATGCAATATGTTTGAATTTGGTTGCGTAGGAATCCAGGGAGCAAGAAACATATCATTAGTCCTCACTAGGATTCCATGACGACACACCTGGAGGAGTAGGGAAGTGAAGTTTAAATTTTTCAATGAATGGTAAGTGTCATTATTTTTTACCATTAGTATAACTTTTTGAAGTGGATAGGGGAATATACGTTTGAAAACAACATGTTGTGATGGTTCCCAGCCGTAGTGCTGTAGAAACTGCTCTGTGCAATGGAGACTTATCTTCGAACGTGGGTGAGACACTTTATAATCCACTTCACTTCCTTCATCATTTACCTGGTGGGTTTCACTACCTGGTGAAGGGCTCGGAGTGCAGAGGGATGACGGAGGACACGGAGTGGTAGGTGGCGGAGGTGGTGGAACTACATCGATATCATCCACAAAAACAACACACATCATAGAGTTGTCTTCATCGACTTTTGGTTCAACCATGGAATCATCAGAAAAAGTGAAATACAAGCTACCAGAAGGTAGGTTGTTTTTTCTGATTTCGGGACGGCGGAAAGTGATGAAGAAATACTCACAATCATCTTCGATCTGGAGAGATGTCACAGCCGTGTGTTTAGAGACAACCAAATGAAGAGGATGTCTCACTTGGCTGAAGTGTTCTGAAGGAATTCTGTTTTGGTGCTGCGGAGTTGGTGTTGCTTGTTGTTGATGTTCTTCTGTACCATTTCGCGAAAGTGGCAGGAGTTCGCCCAAGAATAATGCCGAACACATGTTCTTAGTGATCATATCCTTAATAAAAAGATTCAAAAAACAGAAGTCGAGGCAACGAATAAATCCGAGAAACGTATACCAGATCTAGAAATAATTTTGATTATTGTTTATCATTAAAAAGACATAACCAAACTGGGTGGTGGCCGATGATAGTCGTCTACTTCCGCCCGAATTATTCAGAGGAGGAGTAGGAGGGGGAGTAGTAGGAAGAGGAGGAAGCTAAAACGAGAGTTACCTTCTCTTAGTTAACCACTAGATGGCAGTAGAAACTGTGGCTATATAAACGGTTAACGCATGCGCTTTTCCTCTCACACGTCATACTGAATTTTCAGGCGACACTGCTCTGCTGATAAGGTAAGAAAAGTGCAAAATGAAGCTTATTTTTTTTAACGTTTCAGCAACAAGAATTATGTTCATCTTAAGATTAGAAAGTGTGGAGTTAATCTTTTTCGTCATTTAATAATTCAGAGTTTAATTTCAGTGCAGATGGCACACGATTCATTTTCTTTTTTTTTTTTTTGGTCGAGATGCCGCCATTATTTAGCACGCGGTTAATTTCTTTGTTCTTTTTGAGAAAATTGCATTTTCCGTTTAAATTTAAAAAAAAATTACCCGACTTAGAAAGTAAAAAGAACAATGTTACGCAATTTTTAATAGAAAATCGCTTTAAAAAATCGACTGGTATGGATTCTGTACTCGTTAGCCATGTTAATCGATTTAGTTCATTGAAAATCTCTACTGCAAGAGATGCTCCATCGACTTTTGTTCCCCATTAACTGGCTAATTAAGATTTGAGTTTAAAAAAAAATGAACCGTCTTGTCCCATTATCCAGCTTTTGTATATTATATCGTCAGGTCGGCACAATCGAGAAGGTACTGTAATCTGCGATAATTATTTTTCTCGCGACATTTAAAATCGCCATTGATTGCTAAAGCCAGTAGATTAAAGTAATAACTAAAATTGACTATCTAGGTTGCAGCAGAAATGCCTCTTACAAGGGTAAAGTATTAAATAAATGGCAATAATGGTGTCTTCATCTCGCTAAGTCTAACCATAACCTATTTACGGCGCTCATTAAGTGGAAGCTTTATTTGAATAGAAATTAAAATGTTACTAACATAATACGACTAGCAGGTGGATCTGCTATACCCGAAATTTTTTCTTATTTAATCTTTATTGTAGTCAAAATAAACTTTGCGAATAATTTTTTTTTTTTTTTTTTTTTTCGCAATGTTAAATATTAAAAATAATTATTTTCCTTTGTAAGGCAATCAATGTTAGACATAGCTTACTAAAGAAAGTCACGTGGATGAGCATAACTAAGTTTTAAAACTAAAAAAAAACTTAAAACAGTTCAGTTTTTTTTTTTTTTTTTTTTTTTTTTTTTTTTTTTCAAAAATTTGAACCAACATGTCTGCAGGTCTGTTAGATCTGTTGTGGCGTACGGGGGCCGAATCTCCGTGTATCCTTAACGTAAGGTTACCCTGGAGGGCAATTTAGGTGTATTCCCTTTCCACCATGTTGGAAATAAAAGTTGGACTCCCTGGTTTTGCAGGTGTGGGTCTCTAAATCCAATATATTCCATAACTTTCCATAGCCTCTCTGGCTGTGATTGGGGAGTGAGACCATATTGGGTACATTTATTTTTATTTCAATCTTTCGGTTCATGTATTTCTAAGTTTAGTTTCTGAGGATATGAAAAAGTTTAATCCTGGTGCAAAATAGCTATAGTTAACTTTTTTTTTCTTCTGATAAAGAACTTGCATTGCTATGCAAAAATTCTACTTGTTTTAGTTGTGTATTCAGGTCGGTTGTATTTCAATACCTAGACATTGAATAGTGCTGTAATTGACAGGACACCACAATGTATTGTATGTCGTTCTAAGAATGAAACGTTCGTCAAATAAAGTTTAGCATTTTCATGTAAAAAAAAAAAACAAAAGGTCTATAGCACGAATCATGGATGTTTCATATATTTTAGTTTTTCCTTAAAACATAAGCTTCCAGAAAAGCTTGCTTTGACTAATAATTCCTCTCATGGGACTTCATGAAAGTGAACCATGTGCATTTTTTCTTTTGTCCCGCCTTTCCTATACAACCCCTTAAAACTTGACTGTCGGCCTGCAATATGACCATTTGAGTAATTAAGTGCGTTTAAAAAGTAATGGTGAACAATATGAAACTGGAAAATTTTCCAGCGGAAAAAAATAAGCGATATGAAGCAAATTCAGTAATTTAGATTCTGAAGTTGTTGATCAGAACTTGTCACAGTTTTCACTGCAGTATCGTGAGCGGGATTCGTTTTGCCAAAGTTCCAAAATAATTAAGATTTCTTTATATTTTATAGCTAATGTATTCTAGATTGATAACCTTTTTTAATTTGGTGTCATCAGTTGAAATGAAATGATTTAAATTAGCTGGTATATTCCTGTTCAACAGTCAAAATTCATAGACTAGACTTCTGTTTTTTCCATTCGCAGAAAAGCTATTTGATTAGATAAAAATATCTTCAGTTAACGAACTGAAAACTTTATTTCGGTTTAACAAAAATGTTGGGATCTTAGTTATTTTCGTTTCTAGCTCCTAACCTCCAATAGCTTGATCGTATTTTCTTTCAGTTACTCGCACTACCAAACCGTTGTTTCAGTCAAAACTTTTTTGTTTTATAAAATGAAAAACCTTAAAACTTTAACGTTAGTTTTACTTTTAATTCCATATTAATAGGTTAAATTTTAATACTTCCGATTAAATTCATCAGTAACTAAACATGTAAAATATTCTGGAACGTGGAAGTTTTAATAAGCTAAATTTTTTTTCTCTTTTCGGCGACATGAAATATGCAAAAAATAAAAATGATTAACATGTGTTCCTTAATTTTTACTGCAAAAAAACTTAAATTTCCCTTTAAAAAATTATTGTTGCAGTCAGAAAATTTAAAATATCTCCCGGTTCTAAAGATAAATATTGGTACAAAAATGACGTTTTCTCACATAGTAAGATGTTAGAAAACGTCATTTTTGCACCAACCTAATAATTTAGGGACCCCCCCCCCCAAAAAAAAAAAACTTATTTGGGTTACTAATTCTAATTGACTGGCAATACTAGCCGTATTTTTGCACGAGGCGCGCTCACTTGTTTGTGTTCAAGTGTTTGAAAAGCCAAAAAGTCCTTTTCTGCTTATTTCGCATCACGGGTAACCTATTAAAGAAAATAGAGCTTTTTGCGAAACAAAAAAAACTTTCAGTGTAAATTTTCCTCCTCGCCGTAAAATAAGGGACAGTTTTGGGGGGAGCTCTAAATGAGCCCGGCAGCGACAATTGTTAGAATTGGGGGGAAAATAACACGACTTTTATTTGCGTATTGGATGCGTGTATTAAATGTGAAAAATATTAATAAAATACTTTCAGTATTTTTCTTTTTTAAACAGAAAAAAAAGCGGTAAAATTATACTTGGGCACTTGTGTAAAAAAAAATTTTTTTTTTTTTTTTTTTTTTCCTCCTTCATGTCAAACATTGACACTTTTACAGTATAGTTGACCCGGACACGTTGAAGATTGATTCGGATTAGGTGTTAGTATGTTACTCGGCTATGAATGTGCCTACAGAAAAGTACATTCTACAACTTAGGTACCTCCACTTTTTCGGCATAAATTATCGATACCTAAGTTTAAAATGCATTTTTTAAAATGAAAAAATATGCTTGAATATTTCATTTTAGTTTTACTTGAAAGTTGAATCATTAAATTTATTATTTCCATTAAGTAAACAATTCTGGTATATTTCAGATAGAAACTATATACATTGGAATGTCAAATTTAATTTTAAATTTTTAAATTTTCAAAAAACCCGCCATTTTCTTAATTTTAAGAAATTTGTAAACAAACACAAATTTATCGATTTTAAAAATATTTAAAAAAATTTCTGACACGTCATTTTAGTAAAATTAGAAAATTTAATGTTAAATTAATCTGATTTAAAAAAAATATTACTTAATTATAGCATAAAAAAGAAATATACAACGAATTATTAACGATTGGTACCGTAATTTTGATCCGATACTTGATCCACGTGTTGATTGACAAGTGATGACAGCTTACGACGGATGACCATAAATGAAAATTACTAGAAATCTGAGTGAACCCTTTTATTTTTAGTTTTACTGTTATGTCTATTTATTAGAATAAAGGGACAAAACTCTTTTTATAATAATGGCAATTTCAGTGTACCGTACATGGAAATAAGGAATGTATTAAGTAGAAAAATACAACATAAAAAATTATTTGAAAAAAAAGTGGAATCACTAAATTTATTAAACTTGGCAATTTTGAACTCGTAAATTTTGTTTCTACTTAATTACTAATTATCAAAAGGAAATAAGCTAATACAGAGTTTTGCACGATTTTTAAACTATTATAAATTATTATAATCAAAATGTAAAACAAATAAAAAATTCTTGTAAAATTTAATTATTCATCAGAAAAAAATTATTTCTTCAGGCAATAATGACCTTAATATTACTTATTTACAAAAGCAATTAAAAGCTTTTCTAATTAAGTAATATCATAGTTTTATTGGATTCATTATTTTTCTATTCAAAGCTCATTTTACAAAAGTTGGAACAAATTAGAAAAAAAAAAGTAGGTGATTTACCATCTCCAATGACTCTTACTTTAAACAAAAAAAAATTGTAAGGAAATAAAAAGAATTGAAAAAAATTTCGGGAAAATAAGTAAGTGGGGTGTAACATATTAAAAAAAAAAATATTTTTTACTAAAATTTACTAAAAAGAAATATTTCAAAAATAATTTCATTCATTGGTGAAATAAGTCCTGAAAATTTCATTAAAATCGGACAATTACTTTAATTTTACAAGAATTTCCAAATCAATGGGTTTTCAACGGGAAAAAAGCGCAAAAAAAAACAATGTTATTTTTACAGCACCGCGATGACGTAAAAAAAAGAAAAATTTAACCAAAATTTCGAACGTGTTAAAAAATATTAAAAAATATCAAAAAATAATTAAAATACACTTTGGTCTTTCATCTTAATAATAACATAAGCGTTTTGACGATAAAAATTTATTTTCGGTAAGTTTGTGGCATTTGTTTATTACGCTATGCTGTTTTCCCGCGAAAAAGTGGAGGTACCTATACAACTTCTTCCAAACACAAAATCATTTGATGCAATAACTGGTATTAAGTGAAAAGGAGATAGCAATAGAAAAAAAAGAACCCCCACATTAGTGAGGGTCCTTGGCCAGTTTTACATTTTTGTGTTAAAACATGCTACCTCCGTACTACAGGGTGCGGTAGAAATAACTCCCACCCTTTTAAACTATCACCTGTGTGGTGCTAGTTAACTTAGGCAAGTGGCAATGGTGTCTTCATCTAGCTAATGTCTTGCCATTTTTTTTCAGATACCATCAATTAACATCATGGCTTGGACTGGTGAACACCGTGCATTTGCTGTTGAAACATTTTTTAAGACCGAGTCTGTAACTGCAACACAGAGAGCTTTTCGTGCTCATTTCGTGTTACGTCGGAATGATTCTGTTCCGGATAGAAAATCTATACTGTTATGGGTTGAAAATTTCAGGGCCACAGGTTCAGCACTTAAGAGAAAGCCACCTGGAAGACCTCGAAGTGCTCGAACACCAGAAAATGTCCAAGCTGTGAGAGAGTCTGTTCTGCAATCTCCTACACGTTCGGCCCGTAAACATGCTTCAGTTTTGGGATTGTCTGATCGAGCAGTCAGAAGAATTTTACACACTGATGTAAAGTTCCACCCATACAAATTAATGGTTACTCAAGAGCTGCAAGAATGTGACTTGGAAAATCGCATGGCATGCTGTGATGATATACTTGAAAATGTTCCTACAGATGCTGTTCTTATCGCAAGCGATGAAGCTGACTTTCATCTCTCTGGCTGCGTCAATAAGCAGAATCTTAGCTACTGGACAGAAAATAACCCTAGACAGCTTCATGAAAAACCTAGTGAACGAGTGACTGTGTGGTGCGCAGTTGCAAAATTTGGTGTATTGGGTCCTTACTTTTTTGAGGAGGGAAATCACTCTGTTACAGTAACATCTGATCGCTATGTGGAGATGCTGCACACCTTTCTGGAACCAAAACTTGGAGACATTGCAAGTCCAGATGTCTGGTTTCAACAGGATGGATCCAGTGCACACACATCTCAAAGATCAATGGAATTTTTGAGAGAGATGTTTCCAGGGCATTTGATTTCCTTGCGTGGTGATATTGGATGGCCTGCTCACTCACCTGATCTTGCCCCTTGCGATTATTTTCTCTGGGGTTACTTGAAAGCTGAGGTTTACAAACATCAACCTGCAACCATTAAAGAATTAAAGGATGTCATTCGCCAAAAAGTGGCAGAAATACCACCAGAAATGACTGTTCGGGTGATGGAAAACTTTAGAAATCGACTACAACAGTGTATGGCAAATAGAGGCCACCATTTGGAGGATGTCATCTTAAAACCAAATGAATAAAAACTGTAGCCCTTTGTTTAAACAGTGAAATAAATTTTTTTAATAGCAGTTACCTTGGTTTTTTGTCAACCTTTAAAATGTGGGAGGTATGTGTTGCACTCTGTACAATAAGTGACCAATTCTACTTGTCATGTAATGTAAACCTGGTCACCTGTTGTGAATCTTATGTCAATTTGCAGACTTTTTCTTTTGGTAGCACATTAAATGTCAAATGTCTGGGTAAAAATAAAGCTGTTGCCTGAGTGTAAAATGTTAATGAAAGTTGATGTATGAAGTTTATTTTACAGCTCTAGAAACTTAGAAGGATGTATAATTTTTCTTCTCTTTTTCTCCCTATATAAAACTCTTCACTGAAGCATGATTACTCTGAGCATTTAAACTGTTCTGTAAATGGTCAGCCCAACATGGCCTTCTTGCATATAATGCAAGAGGTCATGTAAACAGTGATAATCAAATTTAATCTTTCTTACTCTTCATTTGGAGTAAAATTGGAAAAGTATTTTAATATGGTAATTTTGTATTGTAAATAAAATGAGTGTTTATTGCTACCAACATGTCTGCAGATCTTGTTAGATCTGTTGTGGCAAATGGGGGCCAAATCTCTGTGTATCCTTTATGTAAGGTTACTCTGGAGGACAATTGGGTGTATTCCCTTTCCACCATGTTGGAAATAAAGTTGGCCCCCTGGTTTTGCAGGTGTGGGTCTAGCCCAATATATTCCATAACTTTCCATAGTCTTTGTGGCTGTTGTTGGGGAGTGAGACCATATTGGGTACATTTTTGAAAAAAGTTTCTAATAATAATCTATAAATGGTTGATACTGTTGCATATATTGGAGTGCTTTTTCCACTGCTTGTAATGTAAATTTCCTGCAGTGGTCACCCCAAAACAGGGACATAGCTAGGGTTAATGATTATACTTAAAAGAAAAAAGATCAAGTCTGACATGTAAGTATCTGCTGTCTCATTGTTTGCATGACTTATTTCCAATGTCATATGACAGTATGCATGAGATGGGTTGAATGCTCAAAAGTTAAAGCTGCTTCTTTGATATGCTTTATATAGAAGTAAATTCTGATATATAGCCCTCTGTAATTACAAGTGTTTATAGCTGTAAATTAAATGACACACTGGCTTCCATAAATATTTATATCCATGCATCAATTTATTTACTTGAATTCACTAGACACCCACAAAAAATAGTATATACTAGGGCACTAAAAAATGCAGATGAAACTGGTGATCCCAGTTAATGTATATTGTTAAAACTATCAATTTTAGGTAGTTTTTTTTTTTTTTTTTTTTTTTTTTTTTTTTTTTTAGAAATGTTTTTAGAAACCTTTGTAAAAGAGCTATACAACATTTGTTAGGAATGTATCTTGCTGTTTCAATTATGGGAATGTAATGCATGCATAAAATTATATTTTGTATAATTTTCTTTTTCTGTAGGATTTATCTTTAAATTGTTGATACAGTCCCTGCTCCACAAAGATGGTCAAGGAAGATAAATCCACATGGAAGTCCAACTACTTCCTTAAAATCATTGTAAGTATATTTTTTTTTTTTTTTTTTTTTTTTTTTGAGAAAGAAATAGGTAGTTAGTTTTAGAATGCTAACATAGGTACAAATCACTTGTATAGGAGAGTTTAAAAATTAAACATCTGTATTTTCTGACGTTTGAATACAGTTAGAAATTTCTTTATGAATAATTAAAATATATACTTACAATGCCATAAATTGTAACTTAGTCCTTTTATGAGGGTACATAAATTAATGTGCAGTTTTGTTACCTGAAAGTAAAGCTCTTTTTAAAAATCTTTTTCAGCAACTCCTCAATGAATATCCCAAGTGTTTCATTGTCAATGCTGACAATGTTGGCTCCAAACAAATGCAGATGATCCGAATGTCTCTCAGAGGCATGGCTGGTAAGTATATCACTTTAATGTGCTTGTGAATCTGAAATTTACTACACTACTCTGATTCTTTTGATAATCGGAATAAATTGACCTTTTTTCCAGTTAGGTTATGGGCATCATTCAAGTCTTTATGACTTGAAATGTAATCACCAACTGGTACATAAAATCCGATAATCACCCTTTTTGCCTTGTACTCCTGACTTGTTTTGTGGTACATCTTCCCCTGGGGTGATACAATTATTTTAAAATTTGATAACTGGACAGTCAATTGAAATAGAACTTATTTACACACAGGCTTTTATGACATTTCAGCTATTGTGCTCTTTGCTCAGATGCTTATTGGATTATTGATCTGGTTACCTACTCAAATATTTAATCTATGGGGGTGTGGGGTAGATAGTTTTTGATTCCACTGCTCATATATATATATATATATATTATTTTGGTACTGCTTGTTTTCCACTAAGTAGACACTGTCTGGCCAAGGAAATGAATTGGTCACTAAGTTCGTGAACCAACACTTTAACCCACTATCCTGTGGAGGGAGACAGTGAAATGTGATTTGATGTAATTAACTCTTAACAAATTTATATATATTATTATATTATATATAATATATATAAACTGATTACTTTTATTTAATATTGGACAGTCTGAGAAGTTGAATATTTTAAAAGTAAAATTGACAATTACTTGTAATCAAATTAGTCATTTGCATTATACCTGTAGACTTGAGCATATGCTTTAAATATAATTGTATGAAGAAAGTAACTGAAGCCTGGCTAATCCCTTGAAAGAAATTTGTTTTTGTCAGATTTTGAGAAGTATTAAGATGGAAACTGTTAAATACTGATGTGGAGAGCAAACCTTTTCTGTCAGGGACACATATGTCCCTTCACTATATAGACAATCATTGTTTTTCAGTTTATTTATCTGAATTATTGGGAAAGGGGAAGTATTTCCTATTTTCTCTAGTTTTGAAAATACTATTTGGCTGCCATCTATGAGGAGAGAATCCAGTTTATGCAAGGTTGTGCTGATAATTCTGTACATTCTGCTAAATTGGTAGTATCTAAAAGAATTTTGGCAAATATTTTTTTACTAAAATCTGGCAAGTATACTGTTTGCTGCAGGTTAAAAAGCCTAATATTGTATATTTGCTATAGAGCTAGGTTTTATATTTAGTTATGGTGCTGTGATGAAAATTGTTATTTGCTAGCTTAAGTCGTATTGTCATAGGCACCGTATGGTGGAACCCCCTAGGACAGACTTAAGCAGAGTGCACAACTGACCTTCTTAGGTAGTCTGAGCACCGACATAATCTGGTAAGCATTTTCCGCTTGGTATATTATCACTAAAGTTCTTTAAAATGTTAGCCTGGGACTTAAAAATGAGTTGCATCTCTACTTAGCCTATTATTTGATATTAATATTTTGTTAACTGTACGGAACTTTAATCTTGTCTTTGTAGTGATCCTTATGGGTAAAAATACTATGATCAGGAAAGCTATACGTGGTCATTTGGATCAAAATCCAGGCCTTGAAAGGTGAGCAGTTATGCTTTAAAATCTGTTTATTGGATGCAGATAAATGATTTTCTTAATTTTACTATGTCTTTGAACTTGGGACTTGTTACTTTTTAGGTGAATTCTCTTTTTTACTATAACGAATGGCACTGCCATTTATAAATTTAAATATAATTTCATAGGACTTAAGCTGAAACTTTTTCTATTAGTGTAAATCTTTTTAATGAGCTTTTCAAATGTATAACTGAAAACAGGAAAATACTTAGGCTTAATATTTTGCTTTTATATGTTCTCTCCAGGCTGCTGCCTCACATAAAGAACAATGTTGGCTTTGTGTTCACAAAGAGTGACTTAACTGAAGTCAGGGAAAAACTCAAGGAAAACAAGGTATGAAAACTTGTAGAATGTAACTTATTTTTATTGCTTTTTGAAAATTTTGTAAATTCACCTAGCAGTGCAAGAGATTGAAAATAATGAAAGAATAAAAAAAAAAATGTATGTTTAGGAAAAAAAATTACATTATGTAAAATGACTGTTTTGTAGGTAAAAGCCCCTGCTCGTGCTGGTGCCATTGCCCCCTGTGATGTCCAGGTTTCAGCTCAGAATACTGGGTTAGGCCCTGAGAAGACTTCTTTCTTCCAGGCTTTGTCTATCCCAACCAAAATTTCCAGAGGTACTATTGAAATCTTGAATGATGTCCGTCTCATCAAAGAAGGTGACAAGGTTGGAGCTTCAGAAGCTACACTTCTTAATATGTTGAACATCTCTCCATTTTCATATGGTCTGGTGATTGAGCAAGGTAATTTTGTTTTTTGCTGTGAGATTTTCCCCAGTAGCTTTTTTAGGTACTCTATGCATTTGAGGTGTAACAGCTTTGTTTTTGTTAGAGAAATGTTTAGTACTTTGTTAACTATATTTCTGCATAATTCACTACTTTCCTTTCCATTGCATTGTTTTACGAGGTTCCTCTACTGCACTACTTGATTTCAGTCATGGTAATTTTCTGTTACCATAGCATGATATGACAACACAACTGCAACATTCAAACATGCTAATCGTTCATTCATCTGAATCACTTGCAGTGGTGGGATAAAACTTTTGCTTCTTATAGCAAAATCACCTTAGGTTGTAATAGGTAATATGGTGATTTTGATAGTTATGCAATAGATGCTTCATGTGATAGCTGCTTTTCCATGATTTTTTTTTTTTTTTTTTTTCTCTTTTAATGTTCTAAACGATTGTTTAGTAGTCCCAAGAATGATGATTAAAGTACTTTCGCTCTACTGAATACAAATGTAGATTATTTTTTGACTGACTTGTGGACTTTTTTTTTTTTTTTTTTTTTTTTCTCTCTCTCTTTCTCCTGAGTACATATAGAAAATTGAATTAATATTTTTTCTTTTTTTTTCTTCCTATTTTCCAGTGTTTGATTCTGGTACTGTATTTGCTCCTGCTGTTTTGGACATAACTGATGAGGATATTAGAAAAAAATTCATGAATGTAAGCATGTTCATTATTTTGATATTCTATAGCTTAACCATAAGCTCTTTTATAAAATGTTGGTAAATTGTAACAAAAAAATTAAATTTTGTATGCGATTTACTTTTTTGGAAACCTTTAACCTGTAAATGTTTTCTTTATACCGACATGTCTGCAGGTCTATTAGATCTGTTGTGGCAAATGGGGGCCAAATCTCTGTGTATCCTTTATGTAAGGTTACTCTGGAGGACAGTTAGGTGTATTCCCTTTCCACCATGTTGGACATAAAGTTGATCCCCTGGTTTTGCAGGTGTGGGTCTAGCCCAATATATTCCATAACTTCCCATAGCCTCTGTGGCTGTGATTGGGGAGTGAGACCATATTGGGTACATAATTATGTGAATATATTTGATACATTTAACAATTGTAATGTTAGTATAAATGTTGATGGTTGGATAGAAGTGTTGGTGACTGATATTGATAATTGTGGTTCCTGTGAGTATTTGTTCACACAATATAACATATCTACCATGTCTCTTATCCTCTCATCATTTTTACATTGATGTATCATAATGGGTTTCAAACTGACTTTTATAAGCCATTAGCCTGAACTTAACTTATTCTTGCCAAATGTGAAAACTTTCAAATTTCATTAAAATTTGTCATTTTAAGAAAATGGTAAGAGCTGAATGAGGTTAGAAAAGATCACTAGATAATTTTTGCAAATAAAATGTTTTTATTTAAGTTGAAGGATTTGTAATATTTTAATCTTTTCAGGGTGTTACTAACGTGGCTTCACTGTCACTTGCCATTGGCTATCCAACAATGGCTTCTGCTCCACACATGCTGATTAATGGGTTCAAGAACTTGTTGGCAATTTCCCTGGAAACCAAAGTAACATTTGCAGAAGCCCAGACCGTAAGTTTTTGTTTTTATTATAGTAGAGTGAGATGATAGTAAAATTTGTCTTCAATGACGAAATATTATTGAACCCCGATTTCTGATTATTTGTGAATTCAACATTTATTTCTGAGAAGACTTGTTCAGTTAACATTGACTTTAATCAATTAAGTGCCCATCCTCGGACATCTGCTACTCCTCATATGTTGCACAAATACAAGGTGAATTTTTTTTTTCTTCTTACAAAAAGGGATGGGGTAAGTGATTGAATTTGAGGCTGATAATAATTGTCATTGATAGTTCCAATGAAAGGCTCTTGTGGTGAAACAAGCCTGAAAATTTAGATGAGATCTGAGGATGTATATTTTATTAGATATTTTTAAATCTGAGTGAAATGACCCATTAAGTAGTTTGCCTAATTTTTCTGTATTAGGCAAGACTACTCTTTCCATCAATGTAAAGTTGGAATGTATATAGTGTTAGTATAAAGTTTATAGAAGTGTCTTTCAATGATGAAATGTTATTGAACCCCGATTTCTGATTCTTTGTGAATTCAACATTTATTTCTGAGAAGACATTTCAGTGCTTGTAACAGATGTGAACATTTTTGTTTTATTGTATAATGCTAGTAACATCAAAGTTAACTTTTTCTTTTTTTTTTTTTTTTTTCTCTCAGATTAAAGACTTGTTGAGTGATCCTGAAAAGCTATCAGCCATGTTAGCAGCATCAGCAGCTGCAACAGCTACAGCTCCTGCAGCCTCATCAGGTGCAGCTCCTGCTGCAGTAGAAGAGAAGAAAAAGGAAGAATCTGAAGAGGAGTCTGACGAAGATATGGGATTGGGGTTGTTTGATTAAAGGAAAAATCAGTTGACTTTGAAGTAAATAAAAATGTAAATTAATTTGTACAGGGCTTTGTGAATGAATCTATATCTCTTGAAGAATGAATCTATATCTCTTGAAGAATGAATCTATATCTCTTGAAGAATGAATCTATATCTCTTGAAGAATGAATCTATATCTCTTGAAGAATGAATCTATATCTCTTGAAGAATGAATCTATATCTCTTGAAGAATGAATCTATATCTCTTGAAGAATGAATCTATATCTCTTGAAGAATGAATCTATATCTCTTGAAGAATGAATCTATATCTCTTGAAGAATGAATCTATATCTCTTGAAGAATGAATCTATATCTCTTGAAGAATGAATCTATATCTCTTGAAGAATGAATCTATATCTCTTGAAGAATGAATCTATATCTCTTGAAGAATGAATCTATATCTCTTGAAGAATGAATCTATATCTCTTGAAGAATGAATCTATATCTCTTGAAGAATGAATCTATATCTCTTGAAGAATGAATCTATATCTCTTGAAGAATGAATCTATATCTCTTGAAGAATGAATCTATATCTCTTGAAGAATGAATCTATATCTCTTGAAGAATGAATCTATATCTCTTGAAGAATGAATCTATATCTCTTGAAGAATGAATCTATATCTCTTGAAGAATGAATCTATATCTCTTGAAGAATGAATCTATATCTCTTGAAGAATGAATCTATATCTCTTGAAGAATGAATCTATATCTCTTGAAGAATGAATCTATATCTCTTGAAGAATGAATCTATATCTCTTGAAGAATGAATCTATATCTCTTGAAGAATGAATCTATATCTCTTGAAGAATGAATCTATATCTCTTGAAGAATGAATCTATATCTCTTGAAGAATGAATCTATATCTCTTGAAGAATGAATCTATATCTCTTGAAGAATGAATCTATATCTCTTGAAGAATGAATCTATATCTCTTGAAGAATGAATCTATATCTCTTGAAGAATGAATCTATATCTCTTGAAGAATGAATCTATATCTCTTGAAGAATGAATCTATATCTCTTGAAGAATGAATCTATATCTCTTGAAGAATGAATCTATATCTCTTGAAGAATGAATCTATATCTCTTGAAGAATGAATCTATATCTCTTGAAGAATGAATCTATATCTCTTGAAGAATGAATCTATATCTCTTGAAGAATGAATCTATATCTCTTGAAGAATGAATCTATATCTCTTGAAGAATGAATCTATATCTCTTGAAGAATGAATCTATATCTCTTGAAGAATGAATCTATATCTCTTGAAGAATGAATCTATATCTCTTGAAGAATGAATCTATATCTCTTGAAGAATGAATCTATATCTCTTGAAGAATGAATCTATATCTCTTGAAGAATGAATCTATATCTCTTGAAGAATGAATCTATATCTCTTGAAGAATGAATCTATATCTCTTGAAGAATGAATCTATATCTCTCTCTCTTTGTTCTTTTCAGTGAGAAGCAAATGCAGCATTTCATATATACAATTAAAAATAAAGTAAAACTTGATATAAAATGCTGTAGTAGAGAGATACCCTGATGAGCACCACCAGCAATTATTGATCCTCTCCTTTATCCTATTTTATTGTTTTCCCTCTGACAAATTTAAAAAGGGTCGGGGAGGGTTTATCACTTTGGTCATTCTAGTGTATTCATTTATTTTATCTAAACGTTTATTGTATAGTTATCTTGATTTAACTACACAAGAAATAACTTTTTATTTATAAAAGAATAGGTGTGTTTTTTTGTTTTTTTTTTTTTTATTACATTTAAATTTTGCTTTCAACTAGAAATATTGTGGGGAGGGAAATATCTTTTTATATAGTCTTGCAGTAATAAGAATTGATGGGTATGAAACTACTCCATTCTTGAAAAAAAAAAAAAATTTTTTTTTTTTTATTAAATTTATTTCTGTCCCTTTGAAAGTCCATAATAATTCCCCCCACTTTGCATGGTAAGGATATTCCTTGGTTCATTGAGAATAACTGCGATACACATTTAATGGTCTTTTCAGTAAAATGGAAAGTTTCCATTTACAACCCCTTTATAAATACCACCATTCATATTTATGATTAATGCAATAGGAATTTTCTATGGATGGCTTACTTGATCATTTACTTAGTCAACCGGATATAAAAATTTTCAAGAGTTAAAACTGGTTCTAGTAAAATGCAGTTGTCATTTTCATCCATGTCAAATAAAGCAGTTTGTAAAAGCAAAACACATTGCAATTACCTGAAAGTAGTGATGTATTTGTTCTTTAAGTACATCTTACTGACATGAAGTGCAAATAATTCAATCTGCACACAAATTAAATATCGAGGTTTGTGTGCATTTGTTTTTCCAAGACTAGTTTCAGTGAATATTTTCCCTATTTACAGACTTGTCCTCATTATTGTACCTTTTTTGTTTGCCCAAGTAGATTGCTCTACTTCCACATGCCATGCCTTTATATATATATATATCAGTTATTTCTCTAACTCAAGCCTCCAACTGTTTACCTCTGCTGTGATCAGGTATTGAACTCACAACTCTTTGGGGTCAAGTTACTTGATTACTTCAAACTATGGCTTCTTTTTTTTTTTTTTTTTTTACCCAGGAACACATGGCCTGGTGGCCAAAATAAAGGGGTTCAGTTCAAAATTCCAAGAAGGCTGAAACAAACCTGGTAATGGCAACAGTTTGAACAAGGTCAATAGTTACATGTAATCAATATAGATGTTGATTTTTTTTTTTTTTTTTTTGTTTACAAAAATATCAGTATAATTATTTTTTAAGCCCAAGAATATTAAAATAAAAGCAACAAAATGATTTTTAATTACATTTCACATACAATTGACTTTTTTTTTTCAGTATTTCTTTTCCAAGGACTTTTAACAATTTTAAACCTCAGTATATACTTTGATACACAAAAAATGCAGGGTGTAATTAGTTTTCTACAAAAGTTTGAAGACAGATTCCTTTACAAATTATATACTCTTACATTAATTCCAATGAGTTTTTAAATTCAACTAGTTTTTGCAACGACAAAAAATGCAAGACTATTTTATGATTAGTGTTTACACAAAAGAAAACAAATTTCAACACATTGCCATTAAGTATGTTTATTTTTGAGATGAGGTATTTTGTACATTATTTGGACTATTGTCCCCATTTTTGTGAAGGGCAGAGCATACAACAGCCAAAATGTAATAAATATGGCAACATACATGACAACAATAGTCCAAATAATGTAGATATTGCCATTAACATATCTAAATAATATTTATATCAGATTGCCTACTGTTTTCAATTAGAACAAATTAAAGCCTAAACTTCACTTTCATAGCTTTTTCTTAATTCAGCAACAAAAGTTTGATAGCGAAAGAAAAAGGATATTTGCTTTATTTTTTAATTGATGGTGCATAAAATAATTTCTCAATGAAATTTTCTCAAAAGATTTAACTATTCAGAAAAATTCTATGGTCCTAATACTTTTGATTATTGTTTTTCTTTTAGCTAAAATTTACTGTTCAAGTTCAAAATATTCCCAGGCCCTTGTATATTGTAAAAAGGGGTCACAGACAATTACAGTTTAGCAATACCTGACCATAATTTCATATTTTTAAACCAAATGACTAGTAATGATATGATAGTTCATTTGGGACAATCCCTTCATAGCTGAACAAGAAATTCAAAGTGACAGTGATGTGGATCTACCAGTCAGTCATGTGCCATGCGTGATACACGCTTACGCAATTATCTTTCGATACATGACTGACAAGGCAGATTTCTTCCCGCAGTAGGTTGCCATTTCTTTCTGTGGTAGGCCAGTTGACATACAAACAAGGCTATAGAACCCAGTCTATCCTGCTATTTACCCATAGCTGGGGGGGGGAATGATTTCCCAACGGTATTAGCATGTAAGTGAATGTAATGGATTTGACTGGAATTCAAATTTACCACTCCAATTCCTCAATCCGAGCCGCTATCCATTACTCTGTCGTGTCCACTAAAATATCAACTACAATATTTATAAACCAATCACTCAAGAAAGGACTTACATCTTAAAACACCAATAAAATCATAGATTACAAATCAGAATGTTGTATTAGTCATCATCATTTTTAGGTAGATACCGACCAAATATCGTACGGACGTAGTAGAAGACATACCACGTGACTTCTTAGGGCCAGTTAGGAATAAATAAAAAATTTAATTCTGGAGCTGAAAAAATTGTATAAAAACATACAAAATCCGTTCCCGAAACAATATACACGTGGCTGCCAGCAAGCTACACACACCTCTCGACGATGACCTCATGTCAAAAACGACAGCATTGACAAACTCCAGACCACGGTATCACCGCCAACAGTAAGAAACAATTCGTATCTCTCGTATCCGTTTTTACTATGAATCAAGCACACACTTTTTCATACAAACACATATCACAACATTTTATTGTTTCTCACACACGTACACAAAGACAGTTTATATTTTATTTCAGAACTATATCAACCCAAACAAAAGACATTACTTTCCAATCTATTATCAACTGTTTGTATTCCTATCGTTATATTAAATCAAATGTTTTTTGTTGAAACTACGTCAGCTTTTCTACTGAATTTTATTCCTTCAATGAAAAGCGTTTGATTATTTTAGACGGCCAAATTACGAGCGACCCTGTAACGATATTTTATTAATGTATTGAATCCCGACACTCCAAATTTTTTTAACATTCAATGAAAAACCGAGTAGAAGGATTCCTACAACTCCACTGTAAGTGAATGTTAATAATATCAAGGAGATAAAAGACTTAATTATAAATATTACAAGGAATCAGTCTCAATAGGGTACGAAAGCATCTATGCAGCCTTGTGGGTGTTGAATTCTTTTCCACTTTACAGCCTCCCCCTCCTACATATGAAACCGTTACAAGCCTTTCACTACTTTATCTCTATGGAAAATGTTTATTCCTTACTTTGTCCAACACTAACCCTCCTAGTTAAGACCCACCACCCTAATTTCCTTCATATTCTTTACTTTTTGTAACAGGAACCTTGGACGATGTTTTCCTGAGCCTCAATATGAATAATCTGAATCTCAAGTCTACATTTAACCGTTTATCCTTCACACATATCTGTGCCCCTTAGTGATCGCACAATTTCTTTTTTTTTCAGTTATATGAAGAAAAATCTCTGCAGATTTTTTTTCTCTAAATTATATAATAATATCAAGCATAAACATATGGAAAATTTGTCTTGAACCTTACCAGACATAATTCAATAAAGTTCTCAAAATATTTTCCATTGAGGTTTATTGCTTGCATAAGTTAAAACATTTTCTTACACAGAATATCTATTACAAAATACTTGTAATTTTTCAGTGGGATTTTGAAATTTACACCATTGCTATTTGTAAGAACAGTTTTTTTATTATTTTTTATTCAAACAAAAAAAAAAAAAAATATTGTCATGCCATTTCCAAGTGTGACCATTTTTTTTACAATAATTTTACAACACTTACATTACTTTTGGTATGAAAGTTCAAAAAGGAAATAACTGTTCTGTGATTGCAATCACAATTACCAGTATCAATTCTATAAGTTGTTTTACCTTTTTTCCCAAAACTTTAGTAAGTTTTAAACTTAGAATAATTGAAAAAAGATCTCATTGAGTGTTGTCAATATTTTATGACATCAAAGCAGGTAAGAAAATAATCAAAACTAAGAAGCAATGAATAAAACTCAAAATAATCCTTTAAATTACTTTTTAATTAATTTCTCTTAAGCTGTATAAAAAAAAAAATTAGTCATTCTAAGTTTAATAAAAGTATCAAAAAGAAAAAAAAATTATTATTATTTTTAAACATAAACAATATACCAATTTTGTTTTATTGCTCTGTATTTATCAATTTTTTTTTTCTACATTTTCACGAACTTTTCCAAATCGGGGTAACAGCAGAAGGCAAATTGTTGATAGCTCAACAGGCTACTATGCAAAGATAAATTTCAAAAAGTAAAATTATATTAATTAATTCTTACAATAATCTTTGAGCAGCGTTTGTATTTACGATAATAAAAAAAAAAGACCTACAGAATTTAAGAAGTAAAGCAAAATTACTTTAATTTTAATTGCAGAGTAAAGTCAAAGTGGATAGAAAAGATAACAGACTAGAATGAATTGAAGCATTTTTGGAGATGTATTGCCTATAAAATTACAAATAATAAAGTATCTGACTTTTGATTCTTCCCGGGCGCCGTGCTATAGAAAGCTACAGCTGCCACGAGTAACAAAAATTGCGTCTCCGAAATCTCTTGATTGTGATTCCGCCCAGACGCGCCAAAGCAACTACTGAGTGCCACTGACGGCAAAGACCCTTTTAATGAGAAACAGCTTCGTCTCCTAATAAATACTATAAATTTACAACCATCACAATGGAGTTATCTGTTTTGCATACTTATGTAACAAATATAAAAATAATTAATTATGTCTGTATCACTGGAAATATTTTCTATTACCACAATAATTTTATATCTATTTACATTTGTACGAAATACATTATATTACTTGAAGCTTTTCTATTTTTAAAAATATTTCTGTTTATATGTTACATACGAAGAGTTTTAACTTCAGAACAAGAGAAGTAACTCTGTAAATAAACTTCCTTCCGCTCTGAAAAAATGCAATACATACCGCTCAATAACAAATTACACAGTGATATAACTGAATATTTGATATTTTTTTAAAATAATAAATAAAGCAATAGTCAGTGCGTTTATATTGCTTTGCTTATCAATAAATTTTATCTTAGTAGTAGTGAGTTTTCTAGGAAAAATTACATTTTCCGAATGTATTTTATGCTTTCAGCTTTTTTGGTACGAATTTGGTTTCTTTTTTTTGGAGTTTGTTTAACTAACTGTTAAACAAACTCCAAAAGAAACCAAATTCGTAAAAAAAAAAAACTATATAAAGTTAAATTAACATTATATAGTATTTTTTTTTTTTCATAGGGATTCGATTTATTTTTTTTTTTTACTTACAGTTCAGTTGGGTAATTTGCCATGTAATCCTCGCGCTCAGCTTTTAATAAAGATTTCCCGAATAGTTACATTTTTAGGTGTAAAATAAATGTACATTTCGGGAAATTGTTATTTAATAACAATTTCCCGAAATGTACATTTAGTCAGTTTCTAATAACAGTTATTAGAAACTGACTGCGGGGAGTACACGGCAAATTAACCCAGACGGGTAGAGTGTTTTCATTTTTTTTCTCATTATTAGATCCCTTTTTTTTTTCATTATATTTTTAGCGTAAAAAAAAAAAAAAAAAAAAAACTAAACAACAACAAAGTTGTATTTTTTAATTTATTTCCTCTGCGACATCTATGAACTCGATTTGTTTGTGTGACGAAAATCCGAACATCCATCAACCAAGCAAGTCATAACCCTACAATTACATCTGTGCTGTTTCTTATTTTACTTTCCACATACGCACAATAAAAATTAACTCACATCACGTGTATCCAAAAAAATACAATTGCGCGGGAACTCTCTCCTTACCATACCCTGTGGGGTCAATAACAAGGACGGCGCACCCAAAAGTGCGGACGTAGTGGAAAGGACACCACGTAATCAGAAATATGATTTATTGACCAATCAGGGCTCGACATAAGAAACCCATTTCTTAATCTCCCCGGAGCCTCATCATTCAGATATAAGGAAGCTAGAAACTCTCATCAGACCAAAGGGAGTACAGCGACAAGCTGACATCACAGCTTTACGGACAATTCCATTGTGTACAAAAAAATAATTCTTATATATTTTTTTTTACGAAAATAAACAAAAGTTTATTTTACTTTATTTGTAGTGTATTTTCTTTTTATTATTTGTTTGAGGGACTTCTTTGCACCCTCTACACATCTACAGTTTCTAATTATTACACTACAGAAAAAGAAAACACTGATACAGAATCAAGTCTATTTTCTTTAGTTTAGGCAGTAAATTTGCACACTGTGACAGTGTACTGTATTGAATATTTGATGATAATGTCCTATTATCTGAATACAAAGTAAAAATTACTGAAGTTAAGTAAGTATTGATTGAATATTGATCCTTGTATACAAGAATCTGCAGGAAAACAGATGCGCAAAAAAAAAAAAAAAAAAAAAAAAAACACTCATACCAATGGATCAGAAAACTGCTTCCAAGCAAAAAGAATAAAAAAAACAACTGACAGTACGGAAGATATGAAATTTATCAAATTTTGTGCAAATCTGCAAAAAATGGATCACAGAGCCTTGATATTTTTCTCACCTCTCATTGGTTAGTTAATATTTAAATTATGTTCTTGCCTACGTCTGTACAATGCCTACGCATTATTCAAAACTATTTTTCTGCCAAAAATCAGAAATGTTCTTTGGAGCTGATCATGTTGATTATATACCAGACACATGTTCGTTTTTCCTTCTTTTTGATTTCTCTCACTTATGAAAATGTAGCTGTTTAAGAAATTGCATTCCGACTCCAGTTTTGGGCAGACGCTATGAAAACATATTCACACATGCACACACAAAACTTAATTACAAACATTATATAACATTACAAGCAACGGAAACTTCATTACAAGCCTCAACATATTACGAACATTCAACTATGCAGTAACAGAAACTTAATTACAAACATTATGGAACATTCGCTCCTTCAACTTTTCTGAAGCTAAAAGTTTATCAACATATTTTCAGCTTTACAGAATTCTTTCGACTCTCTCACAGAGGACATTTTCAGCGGCAAGTTCATTCAACTTCCTATGAGCTCAGATTAAAAATATATCTTTAGTAAAGACTTTAATTTCAGTCAAAGGGAAGTATCCCCAATTAATTATGCTTGTATATCATTCATTACATACATAAATATAAAATGAACATTGTTTTTGTTATAAAAACTGCTTTGTGTTCCTTCTTATTGTTTCCTATTTTGTGATAAGATCGAGAATCAAGTGGCCTCTACAATTTCCTTTTGTACATCCCTACCAAAAATAATTTAACAGTTACTGAAAGGAAAAAAAAGAATACTTTTAAAAAAGTTTAAAACCTTGAAAATGGCATTTTTAAGCTTTTTATTATCTTGAAACATCTGTATTTAAAAAAAAAATATGATAAACACTGAACAGCAATGGAATGAATTTAAAAAATTACAAGTATTTTTTTAAATATGTGTACATTTTTGTTTCTGTCCAATCTGAAAGATAAACATGTTTTATTACATTATGCAAGCAACAATTCTGAAAAAAAAAAAAAAAAAATTTTCAGTTTCATTGAATTGTTTTTGGCAAGATGTGGGCTGAATTTTTTGTATATTCACACTTCTTATTAATTAAATAATTGTTTACTGAAATAATATCTTCAGGGATTTCTTATTTATATAACTCAGTCAAACTGTAAGAAAACTGGAGAACCCCTCCCAATTAAAATGTACTAATGTTGGGGAGTTGTGACATGGTGCAAAAGCAAAACCTAATTTAGGTAGCTGTGATTATAAGTTATTACTGGTACAGTCTAAAATAAGACAATCTTGAAACTATGTACTTTGAAGAAGAAAAAAAAAATGACACAATGCATTAAAAGTGATTTTTTGAATGTAACTAAAAACTAATTTTTTTTTAATAATGACATAACCATTTATTTCATATTTTCTACACCACGTGGCGTGTTTAATAAAAAGAAAAAACCTTGTGAAAAAGAGAAAAGTTCACTTATACTCATTGAGGTTTGTTTAATAAATCCCTTGAAAAGAAGGGAAAAGTAGGTACTTAACTATGTTGGAAAAAATATAGCAGACATCACCATACAAATCCAGAATTTGGTACAAAAACTAAAATGCCAGTATTCTCACTCAGAAATCAAAAATTGATCCTATTTTGTGCAGAACAAGTTAGGGTAGGTCAAACTCATTCTCCTGTGAGCGGCTTATCTACAATACCTGCTGGTATCATTATAAATTTGGAAAAGAGGTGACAGAGTGCAGAGAATCATGCATTTTCAATTCAAGAAACTTCCACACTACTGCACAACACCAGGGAAATGATTACTCTGGCAGCAAGTAAAGACAACATTAGCTGCTGGAATAGAACAGAGTTGTCCTCTATTTTACATCTGGGACAAAAATACCCAATATTTATTTTTAGTTGACACCAGTGCACAAATCAATGTTATAAAACTAAACAAAAATACATTATCCACTTCAAGCCACAAATGGATTCAAAATCGAGACGTACGGAGAAAGATAATTAACACTAAACTTGGGTTTATGACTACGTTTTCTATGGATTTTTCACACAAGCACAAATGAAAATGGGAATTCTTGGAGTAGATTCTTTATCCCATTTCCACCTATCAGTGAATATGGCTAAACACTCTCTTATCAACAGTGACATAACCATAACCCTGCCGAACACAGTATGACCTGCTATTTACCCATTGCTGGGGGTGAGAAGAAGAGTATTCATACCTTTCCCAAAGGTATTAACGTGTAAGTGAATGTAATGGATTTGGCTGGAATTCAAACTTGGCTCTCCGATTCCTCAATCTGAGCCACTGTCCATTACTCCATTGTGCCTCTCGGTTTTATATAGGATATAAACTCCTATATTTTATGGCCAATAAGTGAAGCACAAATAAAGCTTACTAAATTCAGTAGATATGAAAACCTTTTTTACAATCCTGTACAAACATGGCTCCAAATTAAATAAGTGGTTTCTGGAATCTGATTGGATATAACAAGTCATGTGGTGTGCTCTCTACTATACTTATGTAGTTGAACTTCAAATGACCTGTAAATAGATCAAAGCTTAGGTTAATGAGTACATTCCTGTAAAAAATCAAATAGGATTTTTAAGCTGAGCATCTTTGTTAAATAATGAAAGAAATAGCTCATCAGCAACACAGTGAAAAACACTTGGTGAAAAATTGAGTGAACCAGACCAGGTCTCAATCAACAATATAGACACATGTACCATGACAACATGTGAGTCAGTGATGATTTTTCTACATACAAAGCTGTGACAAAAGTCCTATATCTCCTATCTTTGTTCACTGTATTTTAAAATTACTGCTATTGCCTGTAACCAATCAGCAGTCACAAACATTTTATTATAGCATGTGTTTCAAACACATACACATATTGATTTCCTCACTTGCAACAAAAACACTTCAAAACTTTTCAGACTCACATGCCACAAATCATTTCTAACAATTCAACTCATGGCCACAACAAAGAACATTGATTTTTAATATATAAATACATGTATCTGACTGTATACATATTTAGCTTGGTTTGCTTTTTCTACGAAGATCATTTCTTCATGTTGTATAAAAAATTCTGTTGTATTTTTGCACATGACACCCGAATTTTATTTTTTCACCAAAAATCTGGGTAAACTGACCCCACAAACTACTTGATAAGATATTGGCTTGGAAAAGGCAATGATGCTCCTGATACACTTACTAGAGCATTTTGTGCTTCAGTATCTTTGGTGATCTGCATCAAGGACTATGCCATTCTGGAACCACATGCTCCATTTTGTACAGACTAAGAAGTAAAGAAAGTATGTTCTTCATGTTGACTGTGTAAAAATCAAGCCAAGATTTTTTCACACGGAAAAGGGGACACTAATTAAAGCTACCCAACCAATGGAACACCTAAGCATGGATTTTAAATGTCCCCTACCTTCAACTTCAGGTAATGTTTATATCCTTACCATTGTGGATGAATATTCTTGATTTCCATTTTCTTTTCTCTGCCCAAATATGCAGTCATCAATGGTAATAAAATGTTTGGACTGGTTATTGGCTTTCCAGGTTATATCCACTCTGATAGAGGAACCTCTTTTTTATCAAAAGAAATAAAAGACTATTAAATAAGGGCATTGCTGCAAGCAAGGCAACATCCTACCAACCCAGTGATAATAGACAGGCAGAAAGATACAATGGTATCATCTGGAAAGCAATTAAACTTGCCCTTAAGTCAAGCAAATTGGATGATCATCATTGGGAGTCAGTACTTCCCAATGTCCTTACACTACATTAGATCCCTCTGCGACCAACTCCACCCCATAAAGTTTCAAAAGATGTTATTCTTTTGGTACTTCTTTGCTAACAAGCCCCAGACCAGTACTCCTTTATTGATTCATCAAAAACAAGAATAATCCTCTGGTGGATGAGGTTGAGCTGATAGACGCAAATCCATCCAATACTACTATTAAGCACCAACATGGACAAGAATAAATGATATTATTAAGAGATCTAGCATCAACTCTAGTATCAGTGTCAGAAAACATTGGTGTAATAAAGTAAATCTTTAAGGACCCTTCAGCACTGATAGAAGGAACAGATTGCATTGAAAATAGCTATAGTAATGAACAGTTGTCATCCGAGTCAGCTGAACATGAAGCACCTACCCCTTCATTAACTAAAGCTGTCTAGAACTTTATAGGTGATCCAGATCGGTAAAACCTCCCCAGTATCTGAACTTGTAACCAATTAAAAATAGAAAGGGAACTCTCCTGCACTATGACATATTCCCTGCACACCACGAGGAAACAAAGGTAGATTTTTTAAGTCACTGATAGTAAAATTAGTTCATTAAAGCTTCTCAAGTTGTAATAATTGTTGGTTATTTTCATTACAATAACCAAAACAATTAATTCATTAATGAATAATTACTGAAAACTTTGTTTGAAACCTGATAATGTCCTGACAAATATTTTAAAACAGTTGGCATAGACTTATGTACAGCTAATATTTGAGGTTCCATCAAGCAACAGAATTGATTGAAACTGCATTACAGTTATCATGTATGTACATAGTGGTAGTCATCTACAATTACAAATATGACTGACTGCAGTTATGAGATCAATGAAGCCTTCATTAGAAATCTAACAGCCATTATAGGATAGAGATAGTAATAATAACAAGAAGAAGCTTTTGCGAAAGCATATTGCCTCTGTTCCAATATTATGGGACAGAGATAGTAATAATAACAAGAACAAGCTTTTGGAAAAGCATATTGCCTCTGTTCCAATATTATGGGACAGAGATAGTAATAATAACAAGAAGCTTTTGCGAAAGCATATTGCCTCTGTTCCAATATTATGAGACAGAGTTAGTAATAATAACAACAAGCTTTTGCTAAAGCATACTATCTCTGTCCCCATAATAGGTGTGACATTGACATAGACATTTTATACACTAAATGCAACAACTATTATGGTACAGAGATAATAATAAAAGTTTTTATTTTTTTCAAAGCATACTACTGAAATACTGACCTTAATCACTCACAACCTACCTGCCTTTAACCGAGAACAATATTTTTCCAAGGCAAGCTATTTTATTAGCAGCATCATGAAACAAATCACTTTCCAATAAAATTTAATTCAATCTAACACCATATTGTCATTCTTTAGAACTAACCCTCACCAAAAAATCCATCCCATAATAGTTGTGACACTGACATACACATTTTTTACACTCATAGAACAGAGATTGTATCGTTTTTAAACACTTTATAATTATTAATTTTATGTTTGTCCCATAATAGTATGTAAATGTCACAGCTATTATAAGACTGGTATTTATTTGAACAAAAAGTACAAATTGTGGCACAAGGCCAATAAAGGGGAGGGGTAGAGGCTGGTCAACACTATCTTATACCTAGCTAATCAGATTCGCGACCCATTCGTACATTACATTTTACACATTCACCAAAAGAACTCGTCCATCACCAAACAATCCTTCAACCACCATAATACCACGTGCTCTCAAGGGAGACCTACCAAAATCGCGCCCCATACCATGAAAATTCTAATGATGATATATATATATACAATTCTAATAATGATAAAATGAGAGGGGAGGGAAATGAACCCAATAATAAACTTAAAATAAACACAAATACAAAAGACTAATGTTGTAAGCTTTGAAAAAATTAATTTATTATTATTACGACCTCTGTCTCATAATAGTCATGACATTTGCATATACTTGTACATTTCATCAACTAAATTTATCAACTATTATGGAGCAGAGATAGTAATAATAATGAGGTTTTTCTAAAGCATATTACCTCTCTCCCATAATAGTTAGGACACTGACATAATCTGACAACTATTATTGGACAGAAGTTGTATGCTTTGAAATATATTTTTCTAATTATTATTACAACCTCTGTTCCATAATTGTGACATTTGCAGACATTTCATAAAGTAAATGTACCAACTTTTATGGGACAGAGGTAATAATAATAATTAAAAAATGAGCTTTATCTAAACTTCTATAAACATTGTTTTGTGGAATAATGAATATTGTTGTTATTTGAATTTTGTGTTCACATATCTTCTGGTAAGTTTCTTTTAAGCAAAGCATAACCCTGCTGACACTACTTAAGTAGAGTGGTCCACTCATAAAAAAAATAAGGAAACATTTTCAGGGAATTAATTTTTGTAGATTAGCATTCATTAGAGCTTCTGCAAATTGTGTTCTTTGTCAGAATAAAACAAAATATTGATTTTTTTTTTATCAGCATATCAATACTTTGTAAAATTGATCTCTGACATTTTACAGAGTTATTTCACTTGGCTGTTATTTACAAATGTCAAGTTTGAAACTGTTTACATCACTGATATCTGCATACTTTATTTTTAATGTTCTGATTTTTTTTTAATTCTTTTTTAACAATTCTTTTTTTTTTTTTTTTTTTTGCTGAATTGATAACAACAAATATTATCACTAAAATACCTAAATCTTGGATATCAAACATGCAACTTGCAGACTATGTTTCTGCGCCCTATATTTTCCTCAAATTTTAATAAATTTGTCCCTTTCCCTTCGCATACTTTTGCAGTATTGAGCTTTACCTACTCAGCAAGTGAAGATAGGCTGTCAATCACTCTTAAGGTCAGCAGGGTTCATTTGAGTTCCACTCCAGGGAAGGGAAGAAAACTTGTTCCCTCTCACCTCGTATTCTTCATTAGCTATCTTATAGAGGGTACAAATTTACATTCTAACAATGTCTCAGTTCCTTTTCTTAATTTTATAAGAAGTAAATTTAACAATTCGGATTAGGAAAAACCAAACACTGCAAAATTTTTTGTAAAAACCACCAATCTGTCATTGTAATGCAAAATAATTTTAATTCAAGAAAATGCATTTCTACCAGTGTGCCCGTTCTGATGTTGATACCCTCCCCATTAGACATGCTTGCTTCTGGACCACTGCAGTTTTTAAACTCTAGATTTTGTGAACACTTCAACATTGATAATATGGCAATGAAAACCTATTAACTGACTAGTGGATATGAATAGAAATGTTGAAATGAATAGAACTAATTTGGATTTTAGTAAGAGTTATTTCCCTTACTCCTACAACTGAAAATACAACATGGAAGAGGGTCAGGGTAGGTTTTAGAAGAATATTTCAACAGTGAGGATGTAAAAAATGTAGCCTTAAAATTTCAACCAGTGCAAAACGCCTGGAAAAATCACAGCCTGTGAGTTTCTAAAGTAAAATCAACATTATATAAGCAATTATATTTTAAGAAGTTAATATAAATAACTGTCTTGAACAATGACATTCACAAACACCTTTGATAAAAAGAAAACGTCTTCAACAATCTAACCAACAAAGACAGTCTATAAATATTTACAGGAGTTTAGAGATTCCAGACAGAAAATTACTTCTACTGAAAAGAAACCGATATATTAATTTTTGACAAATATTTCTTTTGTCTTTCTTTCATTTGCTTTATTTACATCAATACTATTACTTGTAATATTTTTTTGAATTATTATTAGATGAAACATTGTCAAGTATTAATTTTTGTGTAGTATTTCTTTCATCTTAATTAGTTGTGATATTATCTTAAATATTTATTGTTATTAGATGAAGAATTATCAAAGTATTTCTTTTACATTATTTTCAGTTGTGTTTCAATGCAACTACTAAGAATGTCAAATTATCATCATCAGATGAAACATTGTTAACCATCATAAATTTTTTACTAGTATTTCCTTTATAAATTCAGTTGTCTTTCATTAAAACTACTCAATCATTATAATCTTAACCACTTCAAGTTCACGGTGAACAGCTAGCTATCCTACATATCCTCATAATCTTTACTCCTCTTATGTCCATAAAACAATGTCATTCAGTAAATCTTCACCTTGAGTGGCTCTTGAGCTTTGTATTAGTTGAACAATACTAAAAGAGAAATAGACAATTTTTCTTTGAAACATCTTAGATCTCCATGCTATCTTCATTATTAGATGAAGCAACGTCAACTATTTTTACTTTTTGATTTGTATTTCTTTCATATTAATTTAACTTTGCTTTATTTGTAATATAGTAACTTGTAGTAATAGTTGTAATATTATCTTGAAATTATATTATCAGATGTAGCATCCTCAAGCATTATTACTTTTTGACATGAGTATCTTCTGTCTTAATTTCCCTTGGTTTATATCAAAACTACTCTGACCATCATTCCAGAGCCATTAGTAAAATCCTGTTTATATTGAAAATATTGATTGATTTTTTTTTTTTACAGATTATCAACCCTTTGCAAGTTATCTAAAAGCCAGAAAATATTTTTAGATTGTAAGAATTTTTTTTCTTAAAATGATTTATGATTTTAGTGATACAAATTTTACTAATTAACCTATATTTGGGGGGCAAAGATGTGAATTCATGCCTTTCTCAAGGGTATCTGTGTTTAAGTGAATATAACAAACCCAACTGGAATGGCTACTTGGCTCTCCGATTGACAATTCCAAGACTTTATCATTACAGTACCCACACATTCAAGCTTACAGCACCTCTTAGACCCCAAGTGGTTAACTATCAACATACTGACGAAGCTTGATCTTGCTTAACTTAGGTGATTGTATAGGAACCTGATGTGGCTGTAAACATATTGACAACTGATGATAGTTTTAGCCATGAATTCAACAAGAAGAAATTCCTATTTCCAGTTTTTATTATAAATTTTTATATTCCCTGTAAAGTTCTAATTTGGTGAAAAACTTTGGCAATATCATGCCCACAAAAAATGATGTATGAAAAAGGACGGTTATTCCCTTGATATTGCAATTACCGGATACACTTTTAACTCTTGAGGCAATGTTTGATTTTAAAAAGTGATGATTAGAATTTCAATAAAATCAAAACATATGAAAGTGGATTTATACCTTTTCTTTATTATTGTGAATTGATAACAAACATATTCAACACTATTTATTTATTTAATTCTTTATTTACAAGAATAATTTTATATTTACATGATTATAAAATGTGTTTACCAACTATAATGAAATATTTATTATTTACCATTTTATAAAGAAATAAAATTGAATAGAAATATTTTCATTCATAAATTTATAAAATGTCTGAACAAGAAAATTTAAATCAACACCTAACAATGAGTAACTGTAATTATAAATTTTGAAAAAATGCATTTTCCAGGAATTTCTTTCATTTGCTCTCGATACAAATTCACTGAACACAGAATTACTATGCCACCAAATTCACAAACAAATGTTTTAATCCTCTTGGCTATCAAAGCATTGTTTCTTGAATTTGAGTTTATATAAAAGCTAATTGCTTTTAAATAGTGAACTAAAAAAATGAAATTGAACAAAAAGAAAGTCATTGATTCATATCAGTATGTTTCCTCTTTGTTTACTTACTCTCCAAAACTTCATTGTTACTCACATGTTCAGTCCATGGTATCCTCAGCATTCTTTTGTAGAACCATGCCTGTGTTGCCTTGAGTCTCTTCTTCATCACTGAAGAGACTGTCTAACATTCACTGCTGTAAAGGAGCACAGATATCACGTAGCAGTTTGGTACTTTTTTTTTTGTTACCAACGAAATCCTCCTGTCTCGTAATACTCTGCCTAGCTTTTGGAATGCGTCTTTGGCCATCCCAAAATGTCTTTCGATCTCGGTGTAACACGTACTGTCCTCTGTCAGAATACTTCCCAGATATTTAAATTTCTGCACCCGCTTGATGACCTGTAAATTGCATTTCAGGATCATCTTTTTGCTGATGACTTTGCATTCTATCTTCTTGTAGTTTATGCTTAGTCCCTTCTTCTTGCACTCCTTCACTACTTTCTGTAAGAGGTTTTGTAGTTTCCTTTCTGTGTCTGCTATAAGCACTGTGTCACCTGTATATCTTATGTTTTTAACATTGTGGCTGCCAATGATGAATCCTTATATCATTTTCAGTTCTCTCCTCATTGTATAAAATAACTATGGAAACAAATTTTTTATTCATACTTTTATAAAAATATATATGAACAAGAAAATTTAAATAAACATTATATTTACAGATATTTTCTTCTCAAATTCTTTTATATCTCAGATTACTTTTTGTTTTAATTTTCCATTTTTTAAAATCATGATCTAGGATCAAGGCAGCCTAAACAATAGAAATCCAAGGCCGGAAACTCCAGCAATTATAGCTTACCTTCCTTTTCCTACTCGTTTTTGAAAAAAGATAATTTTGAAAATCTTTTAAATTGTTGCAAATTTAAAAAAAAAAAAAAAAAAATGCCTACAAAAATCAGCCAATAGATTATTTATTGTCAGCCAAGTTCTGTCTGATAAAAAATCTTAAATGAAGAGTGGACATTAAGCACCTTGACTTAAACAAATGATAAAGCTGGCTAATTGTGTTCTTTGGAATGGTTGGAAAAACATTGATGAATTGCCAACTGATTCCAACTTTATAAAAGGGTAAATAATAAAGATTTCTTTATAGTTGGTTCACTCATTTTTATAAATTTACGAATAAAAAAAATTATTTCATATTCATTTTTTTTTATAAATTGATAAATGATAAACATTGTATTGTATTAATTTGCATTTTTAGAATATTCTTGTAAATGTTGCTTTCTTACCAACGTAAATGGTGTTTTGTTGAAAAGATTAATGTGGCTGCGTGTTGAAGAGCATTTAACATTTTTTTAAAATCAAGGAAAAACAATGGAAAACCAATTTGCGTTTCAATGATAAAATATATATATTAAAATCAACAACAAATACGAGGTAATTTTTGTAATGTGTGAAATAAGGAGAAAAAAGTATTTTCCCTTTAGCTGTTAGTTGAATATGGTGATATTTAAATAAGCAAGTTTTCTGAATATAATGTTCAGAGTTCTGTGTTAAAATAGAATGTGTATTCAGAAGAACATACAGTTGTGTGTTTTGTAACTAACAGAGTTGTTGCAACTTGGCTTGTTCACAAAGAACTGATGGTGAATGATATTCAAGTTCTGTGTCTGTGTGTGTGCATGCAGAGTAAGTAGAATGAATAATCTGTGTAGATGCGTGTGAGTAGTTGAGTTTTACTGTCTTTAACTCTACTGTTTGATTTTGGAATGAATCCAAACTTATATTACTATCGGTGCCTCCCAGCACGAACGCAGGATAAATTTTGAAAGAACACGAAAAATTTACCAATCTGTGATTTTATAACAAAAGCATGTTTGTGAGTTAACGGTAGGAAAAATTCAGTGTGGTGAATGCGATCAGTAAATTGTCCTGTGATATTTAGTATATATTATTTGACCAATCACAGTTGAGAAAAATGTAGGCATGGCAACATAGTAGTAATCACTACATTCTAAATATAAAATTATTCTTGTGAATAAACAATCTAATAAATAGTGTTGTAAATTCTCAAGAACAAAACAAAAATATATATGAATTAACTTTCATGTTTGGGTTTTATTAAAATTCTAACTGTTGCTTTTTAAAACAATAAACATTGATTTTTATGGGCATGAAGATTAAATTTTACTGTATCAACAATGTACAATTAACAAAATAGATATCAACAAGGGAAAATGCAGTCAAGAAAGCAAGTTCAATTCCAGTCAATTGCATTCACATTTGTACTTATATCCTTGGGAAAGGGATGAACCCGTTTCTTCTTCCCTCCCAGCAGAATTGACTTGGCTCTTTAGCTTGTATTACCTTGTATTTGTTGTTGATTTTAATATATATATTTTATCAGTGTCAACTAATCAAAAAGGAGACAAGAAACCACTCTTCTATCTTTCCCAAGAAGTCATGGCAATTCACACATTTTAAAGGTAGCTGTGGACAACCATGATTGCTTATGTCCTGAAGGGACCTGGTATTTACAAAAAGATAAATAACAAAACTAATCATATTGGTAGCTTTTATGCCAGGTTGAATCAGAAAGAAGTCATACTTATGAGATAGGTATTTAATTATACTTTACCCTCTCTTAAGAGTCTAAATTATGCAATCATTGTTATTTAATTCTCTGTTTATCAATATATTCTTCATCAGAGTTGAAATCAGGATATTAAAATCATTGCCGAAATCAACAGAAATATTTCAAGTTGATTTTCTCATTGGCATATTCATTTTTAAATTTGAAGTCTTGTAGTTGTTAAATGCTTTAAAGATTATTATTCATCTTGAAATATTAAAGAAGGTAATGATGAGATCGGCCATTCCCTGATAAAGAAACATTCAGTATTCATTGTTTGAGCCGTTAGTGTTACTGTTGATTGGAATTTATAATATTTTTCTCTTAAAACAATTTTTCAGGAAAATCAGTTTATAAGGTCCACTGTTATCACTCTTACCAGTATTGTTGAGGGAGGTGTGTGTGGGGGGGTTCTTAAACTTTTGTTTGGAGGTAATGTGAAACTTCAACATCTCACTTATGTCATTATTTTCTCCTTGAGTTACATGTGCTATCCATTTTAGTTGTTGATGTTGTTGGAAGTCCTCAATTGATGTGGTTTCTATTATTTGGTACAGTTCTTTGTGATTCTGTAACACCAGTCTATGAGATCTAACAAAAGACTAATACCTTAGACTTGAAGAGACCCAGGAGATTTCAGTAATTAATGCCAGATTTTCTTATATTACGTTAAAAATTAATTTATATGCAAGTTATTGGTGTTGGGCTGATTTTTTTTTGCTTTGTGTGTGTTGAATCTATATACACTTTGTTAGTTTTTTAAGCTTTGAATTTTTTGTAAAGTTAATATTCCCAAAAGCATAGATGTGTGATATTGTAAATACAATCATTTATCTTGTGTACTTCCATCTGAAGTTCACAAAATTCATGTGTGTAACATAATATTTGCTGAAAAGAAAAAAGATATATGGTCAGATAAGTATTATTATTGTAATTGGTAACAAGATATTTTTCAAACAGAAATTTGTGAACAGCTTGATGCTGCAATTGCCGCTAATTAAATGCTTCATGTACTGGTCACCAGCAGAGAATGTGTTCTATTTCAGGACCTGCCCTTTAGTGGATTTTACTGCATGCTAACCTCTCTTGTTGATGTGAGGTCCCACCACCAGGTTTGACTAATTTACTGCTTGTCAACTACTTCCCATTTGGGGGTCATTTCTCTAGCCAACTTTCATCATTTCTTTTGAGCCAGATCCAATGGCTCACCTCAGTTTCTGCTTGGATGTCATTTAAGTTTGTGTTTACTTTTATTCGATTGATTCCAGTGCATTTTCGTCACCTCTGCAAGCATATGTTATGTATCCTCTGCAACCGACCTCAACAGGGCAATGTTTAGTCTGCCACGCATCGTTTTCACATTCCTCAACCAGTGTTTTGTACTGCTCTTTCTTCTGAATTTGCACAGCATCAGCACAGTCCTTATGTCAAACTATAAGTTCAACTAGATGAACACCACCTTTCCTCTTGGTGTGCTAAGTTATTGGATCTAATCTCTGGTTGATTGGTATTGGAAAGCATTTTTTCAGCTAAGCAGATCTGCTGCTATCTCCCTTGCCTGTTCCAGGTAATTTTAATGCCTCCAAAACTAAATTGTTCTCTTTTAATTGTCAGAGAGAACCCTTTTTATCTTTTATCAGTATGACTGATGCTAACCTCCAGGAGAGTGGCTTATTGTGCATTCTCAGGCTAACATTTTCTACTGACATGAAGTGGAAAGATTATATTGAATCAATTGCTAGGTCTGCTGCTAGGAAAGTTGGCTACTGTGTTGTGCTAGATAATTTTTCTCACCAGAATCCATCTTACATATTTATAAGTCTACCATTTGTCCATGCTTTGAATATTGCTGCCACTTCTACCATATATTTAGAGATTCTTGATAGAATCCAAAGAAGAATCAGCAATATTATTGTCATCTCAGCTTCAGTCACTTTTCCACTGCTATAACGTAGCTTCCCTGTACCTTTTCTATAAATACATTCATGGCAATTGTTCTGATGAACTTTAAGCTCAGTACTAGATTGATTGGCAGTTAGGTCTCATCATTTTACAGTTGAAATGGTTTGATGTAACCATAAGTTCGATGCTAACAGTTTCTTCTATTGCTCTTCTCTTATCAAACTCTCTTCCAGACTTCTTGCTTTCCAGCCATATTTGATCTTCAAAAATTTAGATGCAATGTCAATCATTATCTTCTATCTTCTTATTCCTGTTCTTTTATTGTTTTCTCTCCTTAATAGCGTTTTTTTTTTGTTTGTTCTTTTTTTCTCACATTCAGTTAGCTTTAGTGGTTTTATTGTCTTGCTTTGGATGAAATGATTTTTTAAAAAAATGATTAAAAAAAAGAAACCTTGTTGACCAAAAACAAATGTGATAAAGCATACATTTTATCACATTTGTAGTAGGAGGTGTTAAACCTTTTTTTGTCAGACACACATGTAGTAACCCTTCTTCAGCTTTTGGGCATGTGTAAAAAGAAAAAATTGGAGTCCATGCTTGCTGTGAATAGAGGATAGTTTTCTTTCATTTTAGACCTAAGTTGTAACAGAACTCTAATTGTTAGTGCTCCATGCAATAGACACACATGTCATAGTCAGTATACCTCACTCACTAATTCCCCAGCAGAGTAAGTTCAATTTTTTCCTTCATTATTTACAGAGACTGTTAAGAACATTACTTGAAATTTTCTCTACATGAAAGATGTGCCCAATAGAATAAATAGCCTTGTTTAGTTTCACACATCTGTCTATTTTCTTAACAATTTTATTCTTTGTTCAATACACTACACCCTGACCAAGTAACAACAGTTTTGGAGACTTTAGTTTCTTTACTTCATGATAACTTTACACATTCATTATAATATCATTATTACATATAACCTATTATTATTAATTAATATTAAATTAATATCATTTAATAATAATGAATTTTTGAGTAATTTCATTTATCCATTTTTATTTCTGCTAATAATTTTCTTACCTTCCTTCATTACTGTGATATCTGTAGACTATTTATTATGCAAGTGAACAATATATTTATTTTCATCTACCAGCTTCAATATTTGATAAATCTTATTGGAGAAAAATATGTGCTCTCTGGCAGGATTTGAAATAGAGGTTTGGCAAGGGCATATTTTTTTCTAATAAGATTTCTTGTATATTCAGGCTGGTAGATGAAAATAAACATGCTGTTTAATAAATAAACAGAATGTCTACTCAAATATAAGTATCGACTAAAAATAATGTCTAAGTAATAAAATCTGTCAGATTATTAAATTGAAAAAAAATTTCATCTCTTTGAATATATGCATGTTTTTTAACATTTTTTTTTATCACAATAATGCTATAATTCTTTTTTTTTTTTTTTATTGTTTATGGCTGGCAAGAATAAATAAATTAATAATTAATACTATCTTAAATAATTAATATCTTTGATTCTGCTAAATATGGTACATGCCTATTATAAAAGATAATGAAAATGCCATTTTGTGAAAATAGTTTTGCTCTTTTTAAAAATTTTTTTATCACAGTATATTTGTAATTATTTTTATTCATTAATTTTAAAATGTGGGAAATCAGGAGAAATTTGACAAAAATATCAAGAGTCATAGCACAAAGATAAGAGCACTGATCTGAAGAAATTCCCTGAGTTATACTCATGCAAAAATATCTAAGATTTTGGAAAGATAGGCGGTTTTGTTCTTGGTCAATTATATGTTAATAGGATAGTCTAAGAAAATAATAAAAGGTATATCTTATTGGAGATACAAAACTTAATTGATGCTATAAAAATTGACATATTAAAAAGGAGAAGATGAAACTGTTAGATTAAGTTATAATTATTGGTACCTAAATGACCACTATCCAAAGTTTAAAGTGCTGGGGGTCTTAAAGTAAACTGTGAATACAGTTATCTCCCTTTCTAAGGAACTTTCTAAGAAAGAGATAATTTTATACTTTATGTTTTCTGAATATATCATCATTAGAATTTTCATGGTATGGGGGGCGATTTTGGTAGGTCTCCCTTGAGAGCACGTGGTATTATGGTGGTTGAAGGATTGTTTGGTGATGGACGAGTTCTTTTGGTGAATGTGTAAAATGTAATGTACGAATGGGTCGCGAATCTGATTAGCTAGGTATAAGATAGTTAGTGTTGACCAGCCTCTACCCCTCCCCTTTATTGGCCGTGTGCCACAATTTGTACTTTTTGTTCAAATAAATACCTGTATATTCAGTTGGTAAATAAACTTGTTATGTTGTAGACCAGGGATTGGCAATGTTTTGCTACGTGCTGACTTAGGGTTTTAAAATTATTCAGTGTGCCAACAGCATATGTATTTTTATACAGGTCAAGGTCAATATATCTGTTCTACAACATATACATAGTATATATATATACTTTAGTATATATTAAAATTGAAACAGCTAAATATCTTCTTTGTGTTGTAGTAGTTATTGGTTCAGACTTTGTGATTTCATTTGCGACTGCATTGGAAATTGCTTGGCTTCCCACATGTGGCATGCATACTGTAGGTTGCTGACCCCTGTTGTGAACCTCTCATGTCAGTCTCCTTTCCTATATACTTCTTGTTGTTATAATATGCTGACTTACCACTTCAACCCAGCAAGATATGGACACAACAGAAACTAACAAAAAAATGAGAGTAAATATAGCTGCAGTTAATGAAAAAAATAATTGCATTGCCATTTATTGTGGCTATAATTTCTTAGTTTTTCTAGTGTCCTCTTTACTTTTTTTTAATATAACTGTTTTTATAGCATTGATTAACATGCTGACTGCCTGAGGTCAATTATGAAATCTGACTGTAAATGACAATAGGAAATTTTTTATGAATTGAGTTATAGCTTTAACTGAAATCTTAACAGTTTTCATATTAAAAGTATCACTTCAAATAAACTTGTTGGTGCCCATAGATGAAAATGTATCAAAAAAAATGTCAAGCAGAAGGTAACTTGAAGTCAGTGTCATAATAAAAACTGGTCAACTATGAGTTATCTCATGTTTGGCAGTCAATGTGTTAACCTAATAAATGAGTTTTTTTTTGTTTTTTTTGTTTTTTAAGTAAAAAAGTAAAGAATATAAAAGAGAAGTTGTAAAAGCAAACAATTGCAAGTTTCACAAAGAAATACAAAAATACAAGTTGAGACTTCACAATTTATTTTTTCCCAATATTTATATTATATATATATATATATATATATATATATATATATATATACATACCTTTTTCCATAATATGAAAAATGTTTACGTTTTTTTGTTTTTAATTTCTGTCATTGTCATCTTTGCTTTATAATAGAGTTAGTGCTATCCAATAAAAATGACAGGAATTCAAACAAATTTTTTCTTTTTAAATGAGAGCAGTGGGGTGGGGCTTTTTGTCATCATTTTTATTATTAATAAAAAAAAAAAAACAACATAAAAAAGGATAAAAAACTGAAAATGACAGGACAAGGTTTAAGCAGTTGGCAAAAGAAAGTACTGGAAAGAACCAGTGTTGGATTTGTGACTTTGGGTGGAAGACGGGGGCGGGGCAGTTGTAATCAGGAGCTGTCATTCCCCCACCTTTTTAAAACCACCCTACCCATAAAACGTGGCAAGGGGTAACATGTCTTGTTAATGTTGTTGGACGTAAGAAGCCTAGTCAATATAGAGTTACAGAAACATCTTTTGAGTATCATCATCTTTGTCACGGATTTTTTAAAATTTTGCATATCGAGAGAAACATCAATGTCTGCTTTTCTTACATTAAAAAAAAAAATATTTATACAATTTAATATTCATGCAGGACAAATTTAGCCAATACATAAATAAAAAAGGAGAAAAATAAATATCTTGTTATATTTATAAATTTTAAATTTAAATTTAATGAAACCTGCATGTGATAATCTTTTTACAGGTAATTTCTTAATATCTGTCGAACTCTTTAAATTTAATTTTAAAACATTATTATTAACAGTAAGATTATTAAAGCAATAAGTATCTTTAATCTTACTCAATAATAATGATTGATAATAATAGTAATAATTTGATTTGTGAAAAAGTACTAATGAATTAAAAACAGTTGAGTTTGTAAAACTTAAAAATGAAAATCTTAAAAATGTTTTGAATTTTAAAAATTTTCACTGTCATTCTCACGCATACTGTTATTACAAATACATAGTAATTACAGACGTTAATTTTAACATTATTATATTAACAATATTTGTTTTATTATGGATATTATTAACAAAAACTCTTATATTAAGAATATTATTAATATATTAACAATATTCTTTTTATTATTATTATTATTATTAGTTATTAGATATTATTAACAATATTCTTATATTAACAAAATTATTAATATATTAATATTGTTTTTATTATTATTATTATTAGTTATTAGATATTATTAACAACAGTATTTTATTATATTAACATTATTATTAATGTATTAACCATATTCTTTTGTTATTAGATATTATTAATAACAATATTCTTAAAATGTTAACAATATTCTTTTTATTATTATTAGTTATTAGATATAGTAACAACAATATTATTATTATTATTATTATTATTATTATTATTACAGATATTATTCACAATATTCTTATATTAACAACATGATTAATTGTAGTCTTATGATAATTATTATTATTATATTAACAACAATAATGTTGTTATTATTAAAGTTGCTTGTATTAGTTTGATATTAAGTTTTCCATAATGAATATCTGTGAATCACAATCATAGAATAAAAACAGAAACAATTAATTATTATTGGTAATAATAGATGCATTTTTATTGTTCATTTTTGATAGATTTTATATTCTAAAGTGCCTATCTGTACACATTTTGTTAGCATTTTAAAATAATTAATTACTACTTTTATTATCATTACCATTATTATCATCATTAAAACAATACTAATTCTTATCATTTATATTGTTATATTCTAATCGACTAATTGTTATTACCGAAATTATTATTTTCACTGTGAATATAATGACCTGCTTTTGCCTACAAATTTTCACTCAACAGATTTATTCTTAAAGTGGGAAAGGTGATATAAAGAAGTGGGATTAAAGAAAGCCATAAAAATGAAGAAATTTGAATATTCATTTAGCTGTCTGTTAATGGCTGCTTAAAGCCCAAGAAAAATTTTTTTTTGTTTTTTGTATTTTTTTTTAAATAATTTTGAGATATTTTAATCTCTTCATCAAGAGTAAGTGGGTAGACATTATTTAGTTTGTAAGTGGTAGAAAAAAATATTTTTTAAATATATCATTAAAATTGATATCAACAATTAATAATGGAATTTGTGGGAACTTCATTTATCATTCAATTATTTTTTTTCAATGATAATTATTTTGTTATCATGAAACAACTCCATGATTTTCAGTATTTATTCTTTTAAATATGTATATCTTCTTACTTGGGTGGCACTGGAAGTTATGGAATAGGTCTGGTATAAAATGGAAGAGAGAGAAGCAATATGATAGAGAAGTGGGGAAGAGAGAGAGATAGAAACAACAAAGAAAAAGAGAAGTAAACGAAAAAACTGTGTATTAATAAAAAAGAAAAATCCAGATGATAAACAAAAAAAAAAAAAAAAAATGAGAGAGAGAAACTAAAAGAAAGAGAGAAAAAACAGAACAGTAAGTAGAAAAATGAATTCAATTTTAAAACTTCTTTTAATTTAATTCGCTTAATTTTTAAACTTATTACTTTATTTTTTAAATTTTTATTTTCTCACTTGATATTTTCATTTCAAGTAGGTCACAAATTTCTATGTTATTTAAAACGCTATATAAAACTTGATTTAAATAATATACATTTTCTAACATATTTACCATACATACTCATATATCAAAACCTTCCAATTTAAGAGTTGCTTCCCTTTCTGTGTTATTTTTACAAAACAAAGAGACAAATTTCGAGAAAAAAATAATCTTTAAATTTGCTCCATCGCTTATTTCTAGGTATTATATGAAGAAAGGGAGATATTTTTAATCGCTATAATCATATATTAATAATGTCAATAATTTAATAAGGACTAGACATGTATAATTAGCATTTAAAAGTTATCTCCCTTGAAAAATAATATTTTTTTTCCCCCACCACCTCTGAATTTAGTGCGAATACAATATTATTCACTTAACCATGAATACTACAGGGTGCGGCAGAAATACCTCCCACATAATGGTAAAACATTAGCGAGATGAAGACACCATTGTCACTAATGTCTTACCATTATGTGGGAGGTATTTCTGCCGCATCCTGTTCCTGTATCATTTAATTAAAAGCATTTTTTTTTCTCCTTTCATTTTTTTTTTTTAAGAGTAAGACTTTTGTCTACGATGAACTGTTTTAAAAGTTACATACAAAATTAGCCTTTTATTATTATATAGATATTTAAATAAATAAAAAAAAACAAATTTGGTTATATACTTACAAATATACAATATCACTTTTGAGAAATCAAGTTAAAACTTTGTTAAAGCTGATTTTTTTCACAAATTTTTGTATTGGATTTCTTGATTCACATTGAAAAGGGAAGTAACTGTTACATTTTAAGTGGTGGTCTTGTGATATGTTAAGACTATGTATTTTTTGTATGCGTTTATATGTGTGTGTGTGTGTGTATATATATATATATATATATATATATGTAAATATGTCTTTAATAAAATATTCTATAAATTCTTAGACTTTAGTCATTAATTTTTTTTTGGTTATCTTTAGGCAACCAGAAATTCCTCTAACTTTTATAAAAAAAAAAAATGTATATTAAATTTGCTAATTTTGCTATTTTTAAATCAAAATTAGGGAAATGAAGAGGAAAATATATGCATATATATATTTTGCTATTTTTTCTTTTTGCTTGATTTTTATGCCTAAGCAGTCCTGATTTTCTTAAAGAAAATTTCAACCATTTTGAGCATTTTCTTTTGTTCCCCTCTTCTCACCTCCCTTCTTCTCCCTCTTGCCCACCAAGTTAAGAAGTCCCAGTATATGAAAAATATGCCATTATGGCTGAAGAGTTATTTTTCACTTAGCATTCGAAGACAGCGATGGTATTGATAGTGGGAATGAAATACATGCAGCTTAAAATCTTTTGTTCATATGTTATCAAAGATTAGACACTTATCAGCACAGTGCCAATTCTACATTATTTCAATCAACCAATGAAGACTTCTGCTAGTAAATAGGATTCCATGCGAAGAAAAAAAGAGTTCAACATCATTCAAAGAAATATATAAACAGTTTTCTGAGGAATTTTCTTCTTTTTGTATATGTGACGTTTTTTGACTGGCTTTTTAAGAAGTCATATTTTATGTCTTGAAGAATTTTTTTAAATAAATGTCACTGAAGTTTTGAGGTGGGTAAAGGGGAGAAAGAGACAAAATTTATAATTTAATTGTTTTTTTTTTGTTTGAATTACTTTACATCCTGTTAATCAAATTATGTATCAAAATTAATTTGATATGTTTTGAAATAAGAAAAACAATTACAAAAAAAAAATAGCATAAAAAATGCTAAAAGTTTATTTTATAATAATAGTAATAATAATAATTATTATTATTAATAATAATAATGCTTGTATTGTTGCTTCTTTCTGACCTTTCCCACCACTTTTTTTCATCTTGTTTGCAAGTTCATATTCTTTTTGTCTTCCAGTTTTTTAGTTTTTAAATTTACCTTTTCTTTTTTAGTTTTATATCTGAATCAGACCCGTTTATTATTTCAGTATTTATTCTACTTTGCAAACAAACATTTCATCTCTCAAAGATCATATTCAATTTTTAGAAATCATATTTTTTTTCATCTTTTCTACCAGTTCTTGGTTCTATTCAGTTTTTCTGTTCTCCTCAGATTGCTGTCTTTTACTTGTTTTCTCAGCTCAGTCCAGAGCAATCGTAAGTCAACCAGACAACCAGTGTATTAGATGAGCAGGAATTTTGGCTGAATCATCTGAGAATATTAAGGGTATGCATGACTATTTCTTCTGATCTCACCTTGTTGAGTTTCACCAATTAAACCATTAAAAACCAGTTTTAGAATGAGAAGTGGACATTTGCCCTTTTCCAGAATTAAGCTGTTTTTACCAGCCACCAGTAAGAAAAAGAAAGAAATATCTTTATTTCAATATTTTTGAGTCTGACTTTTCTTGCTTTGTCTATTCTTTTTCCATTGTGGTCCTTTTTTTTCATTGCTTCCTTCTTTTTATTGTTCTTTCTTTCTTTTTTTTAACACTTGTTGATTCTTTTTTGGTTGTTTTTTGTTCTTTGAATCAATCATTCTTTTCTCTTCAATTTTATTATTATTATTTTTCTTGGTGGGGGGTCCAGAGGGCAACCAAATTTTTAGTTTTTAGAAAGGCATCTGCAGCAACAGGATATCTTGATGGCGTCTAGGATATTTTTTAAAGAATTTTTCTGTATTGATTTCATGCATGTGTTAGGAAGATACCATAACCCATGAGAAGAACAGTGTCACTGTGGTAAGGAATTGTAAGTTATGTCCAATATGAGCTTGACCATTTACATTTCCTTCTTCCTGCAAAAGAAAAAAAAAAAAATCAGACTTTACATAAACTAAAAACTATGACATAAATTCCAGATATCATTCCATGTTCCATTTGCTAACTTGATATAGTTTTACTTTTATATACAGACTAAGTTTCATTAGAGAATTTTTACTAAAAAAAAAAAAAAAGAAATTTTTAAAAAGTGAAGATGCCTGTATTCTTTTTTTCATAACTTGAATAATGTTAAAGACATTTGACTAATAATAGAAATTTATTCTTATGCTAGTATACTTGTGTCATTGAAAATGATGGCAATTTTTAGAAAGTTTTAATAGTGAGATGCAATGTAACAAAAGTCTTGAGACAATATATAAGAAAAAAAAGAGAAACATTATTAAGGAGCAAGAACAATAAAAGAATAATCAAGAAGACAGTAGGTGATGGTTGATATAGCATTTACATTTTTGAAGATCAAAGTTGACTGGAAAGCATGAAGCCAGAAGAGAGTTCCATAAGTGAAAAGAGAAACTGTTAGCATAGAAATTACAGTTACATCTAGTCAATTCAATTGTGAATTGATGAGCTCTTGCCACCAATCTAGTAATGCGCCTAAATTCAGAAAGTCTACGTACCATAGCAATGAGTTCATCCAAATAATTACCATTTATCGTTGAACTTTTGAAACTCAAAACTTATTATTCTATCCTTTTGTAAATATATGATATATAAGAATTTTCTTTGATTTTCATTCAACCTTTACATAAGCCCTTTTTAATATATGGTAGGATATAACATTGCTATAAGGTAACCTCACACCACTTCATCATATACTTTCTTATATTCATATATAGTGAATGTGGACATACAAATAGTTTAAGGTAATACACACACATATATAATTATTTATTCGAAATTTAGAACATAAATATGTTATAAAATCACTACAAAAATAGCCATTAGAAGAGTTGAAACAAAATGGCTATTTTTGTAGTGATTTTATAACATTTATGTTATAATTTTCGAATAAAGAATTATATTTGCTCTACTCTGTATTGAGCACACTTTTAAGAATAGCATTTTTTGGTTATTGGAATTTATTCCTTATACAACAATCCTATACTTGGGTATATATATATATATATATATATATATATATTAGTACAGGTAATAGAAATGTTTTCCAGACAATCTTGGGCTGAGGATAGCTGGCATATAACAGTGCTAGTTTGAAATAGACTATACCCACATGAGGTAATTTTGTATTTTTTGCTGTATAAAATATATGCTCTGTTATTACTAAGATCCACCTGGATTATTTACCAATAGATCTATTACCTGTACTATATATATATATATATATCAACACTTCATGGTGACTGGTAGAAATTAGCTTCAACTATTTCTATGTCCACACTCACTATATATGAATAAAAAGATAAGAGGCAAGAACTATTCTTAGTTGACATCTTTCATTTCTCTTGTTTTTTTTATTTATTTCGTTCTTTCACAGATACACTATGAAAATAATATAAATAAATATATATATATATATATATATATATATATACACACACACACACATTTAGTTGTATGGATGTGGGCTTGTAACCATTGGTTTCACATTTTTGCAATCCTCGGACAAAGAGGATCGCAAAAGAATGAAACCAAGCTCACATCCATACAACTATGTTCTATCACTGATATTGAGCGCTTTCCAATAAGTACTGCACATATATAATATATAAATAAATCACATACACACATACATATATATATATATATATATATATATATATATATATATATATATATATAAATCTATTTAAACTCAGTGAGTGAAAAAAGCCTAGCTAGCACAATTTTCAAACAAATAGTCATCTGAGGAAGAAAATTTGGAAAAAAAAAAGAAGAAAGAACCAAAATCTTTCGAACAGGGTGAAAGAAATTGTCCATTACCTTAAATTTTTGGTACAAAGAAAAAAGTGAGTAATAAGTTAAAATGAAGAGTACTCAATACGCTGAGTAGAGCAAAAGTAAAATAAATAAGTCCTAATGAGCCAGGTACTACCTAGGTTTCACCACATAGATTCATCAGGGTGAACTGGTCAGTTCACCCTGATGATTCCATGTGGTGAAACCTAGGAAAGTAGTACCTAGCTCATTAGAATTTATTTATTTTATATATATATATATATATATATATTGTAGATTTAGAAATCACTTAAGCTAATTTCTATGTCCACTATATTTATATATATATATATATATATATATATATATATATATATATATATATATATATATAGTGGACATAGAAATTAGCTCAAATTATTTAATCTAACAGCAGCTATTTGTTTGAGATGACCAGAATTTTAAAGTCTCATTAATAGTCAACTTGTGTGTTTGAAGATTTAAAATTGATTGTTAGATTTGATAGATAAAAAGAAAGGATTAATAACTTTGGAGACTGTAAATACTAAAACAATGTTGGAAATTGCAAAGAATGGTTATCAGCAGGTATCACTGAATTGTGAAGAGGTTTGTTAAAAGATCATTGATGACTGATACAGGGTTGATAAGCTTTAATTGAAGATTTTATCATGCTGATTTGAGTCCCATATTCAGAGATAAGTTATAAAATTTAACTTTGTCAAGCTATGAAATTATTAATGTGAAAGTGTAAAAAAACGAAACAAAAAACACAAGCTGTTCGGTCCTAAATCAAATAGCAAAAGATCAATGATTAGGCCTTTTTTAAAAGTCACTCAAAAGGAAAATTGAATAAACTAGACAACAAAATACACAAAGACCAATTTTTCAAATGTTCTTGTCACATACTACTTTCAATGGTCAGATGGATGGATCAAATGGAAACATTGGACAAGTCAAACCAAGGAATATCTAAATAAAATGAGTTTCAAAGAGACTTTTTTTTTAATGAAGTGCCCAAATTAGTGCCTAACCTTAACTTGTAGAACATTCTAAAGAGGAAGATTTACATTGGTGGACAATAATTTAACAGTAAAGATGAATATTGGAATACTCTTCTAGATAATGTGCAGTCTGTTTCATGCAAAGAGATACAACGGCACAAAAAAAAATCAATGGATGAATGACTTCTAAATCTAGTCTTAGAACATGGAGCATATACAGGATGTGATGGGTAAATTGTTGCCATTTTATATTTTTAATTTTGTGCATGCGTGTTGTTTGCTTTTGTCAACTGCACAGTATAGTAGGGTCAGTTGGGAACCATCTGTGAGAAAAAGAACACCATTATGCAATTCACTCTGTCAGAAATTTGGAAACGGCATGCTGAACTGCTTGATATTCATGCCAGAAGCTCCAATACAAACATTTCAGAGTCTTGGGGTGTTAGTCTGAGGACAGTTGAGAGGATTCAGAAAAAGTTGGATGAGTCTAATGGTGATTATGAAGGTACAGCAGCTTGAAAAACTCACTCTGATCATTCTCATAAGAAAAGAACTCCCAAATTTGTTGGTGAGGGCCTCAGACTCAACAGGGAGGCCTACATCATGCCTTCAGTAGGTAGTGCCACTCTGGATCAAGAGAATGGCTGCTGGAAGACCTTATGTCTGACAACAGGACTCTGCACCATACCACACAAATAGGAGAACCCAGTTATAACTGTCAGACAATTTCTGTGACTAAATCACTCCAATCATCTGGCCACCTAACTCCCTAGAGCTCAACCCCCTTGATTATTATGTGTGGGGCGCAGTTGAGGGAGAGACAAACAAAACTCCTTATAACACCAAAGATGAACTGAAGGCAAGGATTATGGCATCATTCACCAACTTAAACAAGGAGACCGTCCAGAAGAGTTGAGAGGAGATTCCAAAGTCGTCTGGAGGCCATGGTTGAAGCCAATGGTTATTTTGTTGAATTAGTTTACTCTTTATTATTTCAAGATAATTTGATGTCAGTTTTATTTTCATTTTTGTGTAATGTAGACGGCAATTTATCCATCGCACCTTGTAACTTTGTTGTCATTACAATAACACTTTTTTTCAGTATTTTTATTTATAATATTTGTTTGTTTTTTTTAAACTATGCACAAGTTTTTAAATTATAATTTTTAATTACAACATAATCATTTTGGGTGAATCAGTATCCTGGCTAATAATGTGAAACTTGAAAAATCTGTGAAAATTCACAAAACTGTTGCCATATTATAAGAGTGTAGGGAGATATTCTGAAGATCAATGGTGTAAATGTTTCTGTGAATTCTTCATTAGTTTTTTCTTTTTTTAAATATGGAAAATTAAAAGTGGCCAATAATGTGAGATGCAGTGTATGTGAAGTGAACAAGAAAATAGTAATTGGTATGAATAAGCATTTCATTAGTATGTAATAAATATAAAGCATTTAAAAGAATGAAGATAACCCTGAAAAAAAGTGTATAGATAAACATTTCATAAATAAACAAGAAATATAATTAATTTTTGGTTATATTTCGATTTTCTTTTTCAAAATTGTGTGACAAGGTTTTTTTTCCAAGAGGGAAAAAGTGATTATTTTTTTCAAGCAAGTTCGAATTATTTCCCTTGGATTTCTGGCGAATTTGATCAGTAATGATGCTAACAGTTATTACTGAAATTTGAATTAAGTTTCTATTTAATTTATGAAATGTTTTTTTTATGATGGGTGAAGTGAAAGATTTCAGCTCCTAGTTGCATTTACAGTGTTCTTATAGTGTATCAATGACAAGAAAAGACTAAGAATAATAATGAATAACCCATTGTACCTATGTGAAGATGTTTCACAGTCAAGAATATTTATACATGTCTTTTCAAATTTTTCAGAAGGAAACATTTTTTGCTGTTTTGTGAGGAGGTGCTGAAAAGTTCTTTTGGTCTGACCAACTTTTCCAAAATTTGACCAAATGACCATATATTAGATTTTATTTTTATCCCTTCTTAGTCAGGCCAAGAAGGTGCTGAAAGTTGTAAAATGTGAGGTGCTGAAAAGTTCTTATTGGCTTGACATACTTTGTAAAAACATGATCAAATGATCAAACTTCAGGTTTTTTTTTTAAATACCCTTCTTGGTTATGGTTAGGCTGAGATCTTTTCAACACCCCTTCATAAAATTAATTGACATATTATCTAATTCAAGTACAGTCAAATAAATTTTGAAATGTAAACAGCATTTTGAAAGTATTTTCATAAATGTGTATTAAAATTTTCCATGTTTTTTTAATTTATTTTTCTTGTCAATCAAAATAAAAGAAATAAATTCAATATAAATGATCAAATAAAAACCCTTTGATAAAAATAAGAAATTTAAAGAAATTGGTACATGAGTACCATTTACTAACATCATTTAAGTATCCGGGTACTTACTGACATCACACATGCATCTGAGGGTCAGATATCTTACTTGTTACCCACTGAATGTAAGCCTATTTGCTTAAGAGGTTGTCCCAAATGCACCAGCTTCATGATTCACACCCATAAAACTAACATATTGAATATTGGAATATAACCAATTAAAAAACAGGTGGTGTTTCAATAAAATAACCTTCAAATATTTTAATACATAAAACATAAAATAATTTTAATCCGAATTATAGTGGAGAACACAAGAAAATTTCTGTTTAAGAAAAAAAAAAAAAAAAAAGAAGGACAAAAAAACATTAATTTACTTTTCATAAGAAAATTAAATTCCATTACAACATTTTATTTGGCATATCAATTTTAAACTGAAATATAAAAGAGTTCAGATTATATTTTTGGAAGCTTGTTTCTTTTTTTATACAGACATGTATTCACAAAAGTTTGTTTGGTCAGCAAAATGTATTTTTCATTGATGAAAATTTAAAACTGAAATATAAAAGGGTGACAACATTTTATAATCAATTGTACAAACCACAATTTTGAAAAGAACTCTAAAAAAATAATGAGACAAAAGTTTGTTAATTCAATATGAATTCTGAGTCTCTTAAAAGAGATTTGTTTTACATGTAAACACTGCTAAAACAATTTTCTTTTAAAAATTCTCCACGTTTGTATTTTCCCCTCTCTTACATTTCCTGATCAAACAATGTTCTGACATGAATACGATGATAAATTAAGCAACATATTAAAAAAAAAAAAGAACAAATCAATATGGTGAAAAAATCTTGATAACTGAAACATGAAAAATTGTCCAATCACAACCCAATGGTATTTTATAAATTTCTTCATGAATTAGACTTGAAAATGTTACTTTTTGCTTAAAATGAACAATTACAAATTCAAAAATAATTTGGTATTAATACCAAAAATTGTATGAATATATGTAGGTAGTGAACAAGAGTAATTCCCATGGAATTGACTCTTCCGAACAGCAAATAACAGTTGAATAAATTGGCATGTAAGCAAAAACCTTCTTCCACAAAACTTTATTCAACTGTTAGTTGGAGTTGATTCAAGGGGGATAACTCTAGTTTCCCAGCTACATATATTTATACAACACCAAATACATTAAAATAATTAAAAAATAAGGTCTTAATTTTAAAAAGGAGACTAGGTAAGCATACATTTATGGAACTATATAAGTACATTTAATTATACAGCTAATATTATACAAGGAAATATTGATAGAGAAAGAAAAAATAGTGCATTCTCATGCCCATTTAATAGCGAACAACTCTTTGGTGGTTTCTAAGGCCAACAAGAATGTTGGGTCAATATGAGGATATCACTATCATGAAGTTTCTCTTGTTTTCTAAGGCTACTCATACTTCATTGCATTAATAAACTCTCTAGCTAGTGGTCATTCTTTGGATTATGTTATATTGCAAAATAGGTCTTATTTTTTAAATAATATTCAATAGAAATTTTGATGTTGGAGAAGACAGCCTTTGAATTATCACACGGACCAAAATTTGTGTTGACTCCAGTAAATACTGTTTGATAAAATTTAAAGAAAGCTGTTAACATGACCTAAGTAGAGTGATTGACTGATTTTTACAGCTTATCAAACCTTCTAAGTAAATGAATAGCACATATAATACACTTAAATGATTTAAAATCAAATAGAAGTCAGCTTATTGAAAGTCATTGAAAATATTTTAACCTAATCTTTTGAAAAATACAATTTTGATCAGTGTGATTATTTATAATTCTGTTTTTTTTTTTCAATATAAAAAATATAGGAAAAAAAGATAAAAACTTGATGAAAATAAAAAGAAATAGGCTTTTTGCAATTGTATATTATCTGCAGAATGACCTTATCTAGTATTAATATTATTGTGTATATATGTCTGTTGCTATATGTGCATGCATACATAACTTGCCAGTATATCATATATATATATATATATATATATATATATATATATATTGTAATAGAACAGAGTAAAAATATTTATAATTCCAGGAATAATTTTAAATTTAGTTCCCAAAATAATTAAACGACTCATGCAAAATTTGGTATAAAAATGAGATTTTTTTTCTTTATAACCCCCACCAAAAGAAAAATATTTTTTTTATAAAAAGTACACTTTTTGTCTGAATTTCTGGGATGAGGTGTTATTATTTACATGTGGACTCTTGTCTTCATCTTGTTATTATCATCACAATATTTTGAATGTTGTGTCCTCTGGCTTTCATCAGGTGATCTTCAGGGAATTTCAAACTGAACTCTCTATTTAATTTACAGGATTAAAGTATTCTTGTTCCACTGACCATGTCTAGGTATAAGAAGTAGATGAGATATCCCTAGACATTGTCAGTGGAACAAGAATAATCTACCTCTGTAGATTAAATTCACTTTTCAGGTTACCTAGATTGACGAACATCTGATGAAGGCCAGAGGGCACAGCAGCCAAAATGTAATAACAACAACAAAGACGAGGACAATAGTTTGTATATAAATAATGTAGATTAGATGTACACACTGTATATTTGCTAACAATGTAAACATTGTATTCATTGTTGCCATTGGTTTTGTTCCATTAGCTTTTCTATCTTAAGCTCATATTCAGCAAGATTACTTTTTTTTTCTCTGGAAAAAAACAAAGAAACCCTGATTTAGTTCACATAAATCTTCTGTAAGAGACTACTAAAATCTATATTGTTACTACTATGCCATGACATTATTTAAAAAAAAATAAGAGACTTGGCAAAGAATTTACCTCAACAGAAAATGAAACCATGATTCTGAAATGTCTTGCCCTGGTACTTTTCTGGATGAAACAAATGTTAAAGAGATCCATCAGATAGCAATAATAATAGGAGTTAGAGACTTTGCTAAAATTTCTGCCAACTTTTAATACATAAATTCTCAATGACTTTGATTTACTATTATTCTAAAGGTACCAAAGCAATTCTCTTATGATAATAATCACAACCAAGTGATATAAGCCATTTATCTTTCTCAAAATATTAGGAATAATTTCAGAGGTATTATGTATATTGATATGATTTATATGAATAATACAAGCTGATGAAGTTTACATATTGTTTTCATTATGAATATTTCAAGATATATTCGGTAAATATATAAGCAATTAAATTATTGAGATGTAACATTTTATTTTAAAAATATTTAAATTCATTTGCAACCAGTGGTGGGATTCTACTGGTTTCAATGAACCAGTTATTAAAGATATAGAAATTGGTAACACAAATTCCTGAGTTGTAGAATTAGAGTTTTTCTTTATTTGACAATTTTTTGCATTGGGGATAGGTTCTTTTTCAACAGGGTATTTTTTTTAATTAGTAGGTGTGTCAAAGTGATGGCAAATTTGTAAATTTTCCTATAAATTTAGAACCAAAATCTGAATTTGACATGAAAGTCTATTTTCAAAATTTTCATTCAAAATTTTTCTTTTGTTTAATTTTGTCAGTTTATGGTGAAAGCTGTCATAAAATCTTATAGGTAATCTATATTCCTTTGAATCTTACTGGTTTGGCTGAGATGTGGGGGTGCATGTGGTCAGGGAGGTACACAACCTCCATACATCATTGCCCAGGTCTGTGACCTGGACAGATTACAACAGCTTCACCACCAAAGGACTGAATTTTGACCAAACAGGACACTACCATTATATCCTGAGATAAACAGATGCAGCTTGTTTGTAGTAGTATGCAAATAATCATTAGCATATATGCTTGCTATGTCTAAATTTGGCAGTAAATAAAATTTTGATTTGAATATCATTTTCTTTGACATAATGGCAACATAGAAGTGGAATGAAATACCAGTATGTTACAGATGCACAAGAGAGCAAATGAAGCAAAAAGTACTGCTGGTGGGGACAAAAAGAAAAGAAGATAATAACTGTTCAGATAAAATTCTTTATACTGCTGATATATAGGATCAAAGCGGAATGTCTTTTTGTGGGTGTGGGAAGTGATTTGGAGGATGGGGAGAGTTGGTAGGACCCAGAGTTGATGCATGTATCAGGACAGTTGACCAAGGTCACTGGTTATTTGCAACTACTGACAGTGTCATGAGTGGCTTTCTTAAAAGAAGACAGGGTGGATCATGAATCAGCATTTTTAACCATGTCTTTTGCTTTCAGGGCAACGTTTGTGATTGGTTTCTTTTATATTGTATTTTTTTCTTTTGAGGGGATTTGTTTTGTGAATCAGACATGATGTATAGAACTTCTGTGCAGAGAACGACTTTTTTAAAACTTTTGCGTTCTTAGAATTCACATCCAGCTTTATCTAAGTATTTATAAAGCAGTTATTAATAAACATTTGATTTTATTTCAAATGCCAAAATGGTGATGAACACAAAATATGGATAAACAGAAGTATATAAATGTCAAATCAAATGCTACTAAATTTGAATTTGTTTTCTATTTCACTTATACATTTCAACATTTCTTTTCAATCAAAATAAAGATAGCTCATTGATTTTAACTGTAAAAAAAACCCCCAAAAAACTGCCAACATTTTAAATCTATTTTTTTGCTTATTTTATTTTCAGCATTATTTTATGTAGAGGATTTTGATTTCAGCTTTCTTCTTTTTGCTTTTGGCCTATCATTTATGTTTCATGTTTCAGTGGTTTTGCTGATTTTGTAGCAGTTGTATCTATTGCACCACTATTTTCAACATTTAACCAGACTTCTCTTGTATATTTATAGGCTTCTTATGATACAGAATAAAGCTTTTTACTTTTTCCATGCTCCATTACAAACTGTAACATCCAATCTTGTATAGCTGCAAGATACTTATAAAGTCCCATTGTTGAAATTATGTAAAAATTTTGGTTGAATCATGCTTGAATTCCCACTACTCCTTGGTAGATATTATTATTATTAATGAAGATAATACTATAAAAGTGATTATTGTAACAAAGTACTGGCAACATCTGTTGGTACCAGCTGATTTATCATATCTATAGACACCTCCACATACTCCTGTTATTAACCAGTTGAAAAATACAAAACTGAAAGGAAATACCAACAATAGTAAAATTGTGTTTTGGTTGATAGTCAACTGTTGTGATTGCTTGTGTTTTTTTTTTTTATAAAACATTTTCTGCTTTGTTTTCCCTTGCAATGTTTTATCACTCTAATTATGTAGGATATTTTCTCTATTGTTATTCTTTGCTTTATGTTCAGCTGTACTGACAGTTTGCTTGCTTTTTATATACAGTAATGTTTTCTGCTAGAGTGCTTTTGAGCACCTTGGTGTAGGATAATGGTTAACTTAAATGCACTAAAAGCTATTTTCCTGACTATGCCCTACTGAAATAATCGGGGTGCATGCCTGTGTGTCTTTTATATCATCAAATATGGTACTTATTTTTCTTATTAATTTCACATTCAGAAAAATGATATGAAAGAAAACAGATTTTTCAAAATGTTTAATCCCATCACTGGTTGTGACCTTTCAAAGTCACAGTAATGAAGTTACTTAAATTAGTTTATATATATATATATATATATATATATATATATATATACACATATATATATATAAATTATTTTCAGACAGAGTGTATCTGTGAAGGAACAAAATGAATAAAAAGGCAAGATGAAAATCTTTTCTTAGCCAACATGTTTCATCTTCTGAGAGACTTTATCCAGGCAAATGTAAGGATTTATAAACACATGCAAAAAAACAAAACAAATTCTTACATTTGCCTTGATAAAGACCCTTAGAAGACAAAACACATAAGCTAAGAGTAGTTTTCCTCTTGTTTGTATCAGACCAAATGCTTTGAAACTGTTTGGTCTGATGAGATGAAACTGTACTATGAGTTTTGTGAAATAAAATATAACCATGCGTTTCTAAAGTCTCCGCTTTCATAATTATCATTTGCTCTGTTTTTACATTGATCTCTCATTTATATCCTCTTTTGAATTATCCATATGGATTATATATATATATATATATATATATATATATATATATATATATATATATATATATGTATATATATATGCTTTTAGGTAATTATTATACTAATATGTGATTAATGAACTAGAATTGTGGATGTTTTCTTTTTACTTTTTTATTATTTACATGTATATATAACTAGAAATGTATGGGTAGGTGGTCTAATGGTTATCAGTGCTGAATATTAAAGCAGCAGATAGTTCCAATTCTGGCTGCTCTGTTCACTTCACACGATGCTCTTTGGGGGAAGTATCAGTTCATTTCTTCTGTTTCCAAAATAATTGGGTAGACAAGTCTCTCTAACCTTAGTAAGGAAACCAGTCTTAGTAGAAAGATAATTCTGAATTCAAAACTCTAGGGAAGACAACAGAAAACCATTCCAGTATAGTGTCCTTCATCTGAGTAAAATAGTAGAGTGTGGAATGGGATCTCGAGTCTTGGTAAGGCAACTCGCTTAGAAGGATAATTCTGAGTTAAAATGCCATAGAGAAAGCAATGGGTAATTATTTCACTATCTTCTCTAGAGCCATGATAATTCATAATTTATAAAGGAAAAGAAGTTGTGGAGAGCAATGATCACCTATGCCCTGGAGGAACATAGTTAAAAACAAACATAAATGGACAGTAATAATATAAGCATAGAAACATGAACCAATCTAACCATAATTCTCTTTCATTAATTCACAAGTACTTTTATATATATTTTTAATGCCATGATATTGGCGAATATGGTTCTCCACTGTTTCCTATTTCTTCATATCCATGACTTCTCAGGAAGGTCAGTAGAGGGGTTTTCCATTGCATTCTCCATTGTTTTGAATTCAGAGTAGACCTTCTATTAAACTGGCTGCCAAACCAAAGCTAGAGGGCACAGTCTATTCTGTTATCTAACCCATAGATAGGGAAGGGAGACAAAATGGATTCATGCCTTTTCCAAGAGCATTTGTGTTAAAGTGAATATAACAGAATAAGCTGGAATTTGAACTTGGTTTGCTAATTCCACTTTCTGTAATAATTGTCACACTATCCATACATTTTTGCTTACAAACTTGTTTTTCAGAGTTACATTTGATCTTTTCTTTTTGTTAATAGTCTTTGAATTTTTTAGATTGCAATTATGAACAATTTTTGAGGAGTATTTCTTTCTTCTTTTTCAATTTATCAATGACTATTAAGTAAACAGTGTAAAATGAAAATAAAAGGAAGGTATATAAGTTTAGACTGAGGCTAATTATATATTTTTTTATCTAGTTTTTCTAAGTGGCATAGAATAATAATCTGAGAGTTATGCCAAAAAGCAACAGGAATAAGATGAAAGAAAGTCTGGTCAAGAATTGATTGCATTTTTTCCTTTGTCTTTTAAAATGTCTGGTCAGTAGAATTTACATATGTAAATATATGAAAGAAAAGTAATTCTAGAAAACATATTGTATTTAATATGTAATTAACAAAAAGAAAAGAATGGTTATGAGGGTGAATTGAAGTATTTTTGCTTTTTTACACACTTTACCACAAATCTTACTTTATGGAGTCATCTAAAGATGACATCATTATATTATTAATATAATTATTATAGATTAGGGTGTATCAAAAGTTTTTTTTTTAATTTTTACAGACCATTAATCCAAAGTTTATTTCTTGTACACATTGAATGGCTATTTATAACTTTACTAAACTATTAATATTATACAGGGTTTTCCTAAAATCTGGACACAGAGGAAATCTCTAACTATATTTTTTTACCTCCACAGATTAAACATGGATTTGTCAAAAGAAAGAAAGAATTGACTTCTTTTTTCAAGGTATGTCAAAGGAGAAGGTGTAAATGAAAATCATAGATGCAACACACTTGATTGAACACATAAAGAGTGAATGTGCTAAGATTGATGGCAATGTGAATTCACTTGAATATGGAAATCATATTGAAGATGTTATTTGTTAATATTTGAATTCAATAAAATGTTGAAAATTTAATTTCTTGAAAATATGCATTTTTGCCTAGAAAAGAATACAGAGCTGTTCTTCTTTACAGCAGTGAATGTTGGACAATTTCCTCAAAGATGAAGAGACTCGAGGTGATGGCGATGTGGTTCTACAGAAGGATGCTAAGGATATCATGGACTGAGCATGTGAGCAACAATGAGGTCTTAGAGAGGTTGCAAACAAGGAGAAGGCTTATATTTAATATCAGGAAGAGGCAGCTGAAGTTTCTGGGACATATGAGGAAGGAGGGCCTGGAGAATCTGATACTCATGCTTCAAATAGGGAGAAAGAGAGACAAGGGAAAGCAGTGTGTGACATACCTGTCAAGCTAGAGCAGGTGGATGACAGAACGTGGTCTGGGAGAGGAAGCAGAGGGAAGGAACTTGTTGAGAGCTGCAAGGGATAGAGCGAAGTGGAGAGCCATGATCGCCTACGTCCTGAAAGGACATGGCACATAAAAAGGAAGTCCAGACTTTAGGGACACCTTGTGTATATAATTATTATATATAGGGCAAGATACCATCAGATAATAGGTAGGCCAGTTGGAGGGTCTCATGTCAACCATCATTAAGATAAAGTTGAAATGGTATGGACACATCATAAGAGCCAACAATCTTTCCACTGCCATCAGGCAAGGTTCAAACTTAGGCAAAAGTAAAAGAGGCAGATGGAAGTAAAAAATAGGCTGAAAATGTCTCTGAGTAGATTGGAATATCATTCACAGAATCTTGGATATTGACACAAACGAAAACAAATGGAGGAAGCAGGTCAGGTGCTCAGATATGCAATGACCCTATGACCACACCTAGTGATGGGACTGATCATTATTTATATATATAAATGGATTCTGAAATCAACACTTAGCGATGATAGTCTGTTTCATGCTTGAATGCAATCTTCAGGCTATGAAGATTGTGTCCAACCATTAAACAGACTATTGCCACTTGGTGTTGAAGTCAGCATTCACTTTTATATTTATATACACCCTATCTCTGATATTGAGCACTTTTACCTGTAAATATAGAATACTTTAAAACTATATTTTTATCACATATATATATATATATATATATATATATATATATATATGTATATATTGTGTGTATTTAGGCAGCATCTTTTCATTTATACATGTTTCATTAAATAATACAGACAAGTGTTGTCTGTTTATTTTATGTAAATTCTTTTCATAATGTCTGATAAGCTTAATAACATTATCATTAAACGAAGAAAGAAAATCACAATATTGATACATATTTTTTAATCCAATCTAAGCTGTTGGCTTACATAAGCCATTATCAAAGATGACAATTACTGTAAAATATATTAAGCATTACATGGACAAGAATGTGATGATAGGCTGTTTCTGTTTACATGGATGATTTCCAAGCAACGATAAAAGAATTTACATAAAATAAATAGACAACACTTGTCTATATTATTTAATGAAACATGTATGAATATATATGTATGTATGTATGTATGTGTGTGTGTGTGTGCATATATACATATAATTAATACAAGTTAAAATAATTAGTAAGATAGCAGGAAACAAAGCAATATCTGACCATACTACTCCAAACAGTTCAAGAGTGATAACTTGAAATAAAGCCCAGATGTAGATGAGCATCCTTTGTCTTGTTATGATAACTTAAAATGCAATACAAAGGAGTGACCCCAATGATCATAACTTGAAAGCCTAAAAGAAAGCTAGGGCCATCAGTGAATGCCATACATAGAGCATTATATGAAACTTCAAAAAACTTACAAGTGCACTTGAGAGATTCCTAAGTGATTTAAAAAAATAACATTTTTGATTACATCCTCATAATTTTATGAAAAACTAAAAATTATTTCAGAATATTTATCTGTTTAATCTTAAGTAGGATAACAAAATTTGTTATTATAAAGAACCTAAGGAAAAAAAAATATGTTCATTTTGTAATTTCTGTATATACACAATATAAATTCAACAAAGGACAAGGACAGAAAGAGCAAAATAAAAGACTGTCCTTTTTGATAAAGGATGGTTGGTAAGCCTCCTCTAAAATCATTTATTTACTTCTGGCTAGGGAACTCTTTCTTAAATCTCCAGAACATTCATATATGTGTCTCCGTCTATCTCTCCTCAATTCTGTAAGCTATCTCTTCTTTCTTTATCATTCTCCTTCCTCCCAAGACTGTGGTATACTTGATAGCATTTCCAATAACATAGACATGGATATCTCTCTACATCTATTTTCACACATCAAAAGTTTGGTGACTTTAACACCCACCATACCATGTGGCTTAAACCCTCTGTAACTGGCCATGCTGGCATACAAACCCTTAAATTTTCAATCACTCAATCCCTCACACAAGTGGTTGACTTTCCTACACCTTTCCCCAGTAACTCTGATGGTAATGCTCCCTTCTTGATCTCTGTTTTACTTCTGTCCCTGACTCTTGTGCCATGCAGCTCTGCCCTCTTGGTAACACTAATCATGTCATAGTGTCTGTTAACATCTCCTTCTACTCCTCCCCCAGCAAAGAACCTCCTACTAACAGAATATTTTTCTGTAATCAATGAGCAGACTGGGACTCATTCTGTGATTTCCTTCGTGATGTTCCCTGGAATGTGGTTTTTAAACACTCCATTCAAAAATAAAAAAAGCTGGCATCAAGGCTTTCATCCCTGCAAGAAAATGTAAAGTTAAATCATGCTCATCTCCTTAGTTCTCAACTACTTGCTCAGCTGCTATTGCCCATAGGAATCACTTCTTCCATCTGTACTGAAGTGACATGTTTGATTGCAACAGACGTCTCTTTGTCTCTGCCCATAATGAATGCAAAGTTACTCTTTGCAGAAAGAATGAAACAATGTAATGCATCTCGCAAATTCGGTTCTAAAGATTATTGGTGGCTCTGCACAACAGCAAATCCACAATACCTCCTCTATTCAATCAATTATTTGACTTCCTCAGTTGATAAGGCTGTATATGCCTTGCTCAGAAATTCTCATCCAATTCAATGCTTGACTCATCTGCAGTACCCACATCTGGTTTTCCCCCTAGAACTCATCTCTATTGAGTGAGATGAGCATAACCCCATTGATGGTATTGGACATTATCTCTAAATTAGACCCCCATAAGGCTAGTAGTGGGGATGGGATGGATACTAGCCATAGTCCTGAAGAAATTTGCTCTTGAACTGGCTCTAGTCCTCTCCAAACTATATAACTATTGCCTTGCTGACTCTTGCTTTCCAGCCTGTTGGAAATCTTCATCTGTTATATGTTTTTAAGAACTCTGGAGAGCCTTCTGACCCATCCTATCAATCTCCTACCACTCTTCGGTAAAATCTTTGAGGCTTTCATCAACACCAAAGTAGTTAAGCATCTTACATCCCATGATCTGCTCTCTGACAAAGAATACAGTTTCCGCTTTGCCTGGTCTACTGCTGACATGCTCACAGCTATATCTGAATTTGTATACCAAGCACTTGGGAATAACCAAGAAGCTTGAGCTGTGGCTCTAGATATCTCTAAAGCATTTGATAGGGTTTGGCTTCTTTGTAAGCTTCAGGGATACAGCATTACAGGATGTTTATTTGATTTATACAATCATTCCTGTCAAACTGTGAAATGAAGGTTGTCCCCAATGGATTCTCCTCCAGTTCCTTTTATATGAATGCTGGTGTTTCCCAAGGCTCTATCCTGTGTCCTACATTGTTTTTGATCTTTTTTAATGATCTTCCCGATGTCATCAGTTCCCAAGTAGGCATCTATGCAGAAGACACTATTATTTACTCCTGCCTCCAAAGTAAATCTACTATCGCTGACAAAACTAACATGGCCATTGGTCTCGAAAAGGACATTGAATCTGTAGTTCACTGGGGCAGGAATAGGCTTGTAAACTTTAATACCTCCAAAAGAAAACTGCTCTCATTTACCCACCATAGACAACCCTCCCTGCCTCCAAACAGAATGCACCATGAGAGCACCTCTCTGCACCTGCTTGATCTCACACTTTTCCCTTACCTGAGGTGGAACAACTACATTGAATCAACATCTTGCAAGGAAAATTGGTTCTCTGTGTCATGCCAAAAGGTTTTTCTTATTTGAGTCCATCCTTCAAATCTACAAATCAACCATTCATCCTTGCATTGAATACTGCTGCCATATATATGGTCTGGTCCCCCAACTGTTCACCTCAAGGTCCTTGACAAAATCCAGAGATGGGTATGCAGTGTGATAAGTCCTGATCTGGTATCTCATCTACAGTCCCTTTTTCACAGACATGCTATGGCTTCCCTTTGTCTTTTCTACAAATACTTTCATGGCAACTGCTCTGACAAGCTACTTTTACTGGTTCCCAAACTGCATGAATTTAAGTGTGCTACTAGGTTGGCATCTTGGTTCCACCCTTTCACTGTCAAAACGGTTAAATATAGCTATCTCTTCTACTCCAACAGCTTCTTATCTCGCACTTCCCAACAGTAGAACTCTCTACCTCTTACTTGCATTGCTGATAGCTATAATCTTCAAATATTCAAATATAATGTCAATCGACAACTTCTGATGCCTTGATGTTGATCCCCATCTCTCTCTTTATCCTTTCCTCAAACACTCCTCTTTACTCCTACTCTCACTCTCTGTAACTCCTTGCATGCTAGTGGCACTTCCACCTTGCTTGTTGATTGCAATAAAGTTTGTTTCTTTTTCTATAATGCTCAAGTTTTGAACTCAAAATCAAGTGATTAAAAACAAAACATTTGTTCAGATAATGCTGACAAATTCTCTTTTTGTCTCATTCTCTTTATGTGTGTGTGTATGTGTGTGTGTGTGTGTATATATATATATATATATATCTAGCCAAGTGCCTAGAACATTCACTTTCTGACCATGAGACCTGGGTTCAAATCTCACCATGGTCGATTTGTCAAGAAGGAGACTTCCTGATGTTATCAGCCTGAAGTAGGTGATCCCAGCATGCTGCACCTTTAGAAAGTGCCTGAAAATCATACCACAGGTTAACTCAACCCTTGTGAGTGAAATTGGATTGATGGTACTTGTGGAGGCTGTTGATAACTGTGCTAGTATGAAGTCCCAAGTCATTGTGACTGAGGGTTTAAGAGTGCTGGCTTTGTTCAGATTGTTGATCACACTAGATAACATGCTCTTTCCCAGAAACTCTAAGGTCTGCTCGGCATAGTTGCAGTATAAACCACAGGTGGGCTCTGTGGGTATTGAACAAACAAAAATGTGCCTGAGCAAACGTCTGCAATAGGGATTGGCTAGCTGCCCTAGTAGATGAATATACTCAAATACAAGGAGTGGCCAGCTATACATATTTATATATATATATATAATATATGTATGTGTGTGTGCGTTTGTTTTAAAAATAGGATATTATAATCCCGACAAAGTTTTTAAAAGTTTTGACAAATGGAAATGTTCATGAAATTAGATTTATTTAGAAATATATCCAATAATGCATTTTACCATTTAAGGCTTCATCAGATCTGAAAGCAAAAGAATGAATTGTGTTTATATATATATATATATATATATATACATATATATATATATATATGCACATTTCATGAAAAATGACAGACAAGGTGCTACTTATATTTACTTTTTATACAATTTCTCATGCGATCTAATAATTGTTTTTCTTTTTGGATAAAAAGAACATTTGGACAGTTTTTATATAATTTATCATCTGCAAAGAAAAAAATTATTAGATCGCATGAGAAATTGTATAAAAAACTATATAAAAGCACCTTGTCTGTCATTTTTAATGAAATGAGCATGAAAAAAAGATTGCTGCCTAAATACACACACACATATATATATATATAGAGAGAGAGAGAGAGAAAGAGAGAGAGAGGGTTGCTTAGTTCTTTGAGGACATGTCTTTTTATAGTTCTAACTTTCTTTTGAACTTGTTCCAATTATCATTTCTTTTCAGATAAATGATGACAAACATCAAGTTAACTTGAAAATGTAAAGACATGATGGAATCATTGCCTTAAAGGCAGAGCATCAGGATTTAGATACTGCTCACTTCCTGAAAGTTTCACAGTTGTTTGTTGTCAAAGTTTGCAAAATGCTTGAAGCTGCTGATGGGGATTATACAGCAATAGCCAAATGTAAGCATCTGCTAAGGGTCCTAAAACCATCAGAACACCCTAATTTGTATGAAAACTATTGATAAGAACTCCAGAAAGTAAATTAAAGTCATCGATGAGAAGCTCAATGTTTCAAGGCACTCTAATAGAAGAATTGTGCATAAGGATATTCAATACAAATTTACGTGATGTAGAGAAGCCAATGCATGTCTGTAGACAAAAGGCAGCCATTTAACCTGTATAAAGTACTTGTTGAGCAAGTTGAAAGATCAAGAGCCTAGAATGCTTTGGGTTTTCTCTGATTAGAAAAACATAGATCAAGACCAAAAGGTCAACCAAAGGAATGATTGACAGTTATGCAGAGAAATTATGGATGTTCTGATGGTCATGCACACAATGTTTCCAGCAGTTGTGATGGATCTGGTAGTTGTGAGCAACAAGGGAGATGTTATGCCTTTTCATGTTTTTCCACAGGTTTTAAGGGTTAACCCTGTTGATGATACGCAGGTGCTGGAGAGAGTTGTGAGACCTTGGATAGAAAGTGTGAGCAGTAGAAAATTGTAGAGCTACCAATAAGGCTCTGTGTCACCTCATAAGGCCAAGATGATGTAAGATGAGTTACAATAACATTATTGCAAACATATGGTCTCCTAGCTATCCAGACATGAATCTGTTGGTATATTGGGCATAGCTGAGACAGAAGTCAACCAACACTTCCATAACACTATAAAATCTGATGTCCACTATAATAAAGCACACTGTCCAAAATAGATAATCTGAGCAGGCATGTCAACATTTCAGACCTCATACTAAAGCAGATATTGAAGGTGGATTCATTAAGTAGATAGTTCATGAGTCTCAAATAATGCTCTTCTTTCATGATATACATTTTTAGTAAATTCATACAAATGTCCTCAAAGAACTGAGCAACTCATATCTATCTATATATATATATATATATATATATATATACAGTTGGGGGAAATAAATATTCGTACATATGAAAACTTGTATTTTTATAAATGTAAAAGCCTTAACTAAAACAAATTTTGATACATTTTATGTGTAAAGGTATATTTTATTAAAAAATAGTAATAAACTTAATTCTTATTCTAACAGAAATTAATGCATTTTTTTCATTTTAAGTGATGAAAAAAGTATTCATACAAAACAGAAAAAAGCATATTAACTTAATTTAATACTTTGTGGAATATCCCTTATTGAGTTCAACAGCTACCAGTCTATTCTTGTATGTCTCAACTAATGATTTGCACACATTGAGTGGTATTTTGTCCCATTCTTCTTGGCATATTGTCTTCAAATTCTTGATATTTGTTGGTGCTCTTTTCCCAATTTGAATTTTCAAATATTGCCATAAATTCTCAATTTGGTTCAAGTCTGGGGACTGACTTGGCCATTGCAAGACATCAACGTTACTTTCAGCTAACCATTTCCTTGTAGATTTAGCAGTATGCTTAGGATCATTATCCAGTTGGAAAACCCAATCAGGAGGTAGCCGAAGTCTCTCAACAGAACGCATTAAATTGTCTTGCAGGATTTTCTGGTAGCTTTCGGCAATCATCTTGTCATCTATTATTGATATTCTGCGAACACATTTTGCAGAAAAACAGCCACAGGTCATGATACTACCACCACCAAACTTTACAGTTGGCAACGTGTTCTTTGGTAAGTAGGCTTCACTGTCCTTCCTCCACACATGATTTTGATAATTATGACCAAACAACTCTATTTTAGTTTCATCTGTCCATAGTACTTTTTCCCAAAATGAATATTCTTTATCCTTATGCTCTCTAATGAATTTTAGCCTAGCATCTCCGTGTTGTTTCAAGAGGAGTGGAGTCTTCCTTGGGATGCATGATTTCAGACTGTTTTTGTGTAGTTCATTACTTATTGTACACTTGGTTACTTTAATTCCTAATGCACACAGATGTTCCTGCAGCTCTTCTCGGGTAACCTGTGGATTTTGTTGTATCTGGCGTCCTAACATCCTTGCTGATCTTAGAGAAATCTTCCTTGGAGCACCTGTTCATCTTTGGTTTTCGATGCTGTTAAGAGTTTTAAAGCTTGCAATGAACAAAGCAACTGTAGCAAAAGGAATATTCAGGTTGTTAGAAATCGTTCTGTAACTGTTCCCATCTTTCCAAAGAGACAATATGTGTTGTTTTTGTGAAATAGTCAATTCTTTACCTTTAGGCATTATTAGAACCTTCTCGTAAGACTAGAAATTGCAGAATGCTCTGATAATGGCTAATAGCGTTAACTATAATTACTGATAACATTACAGGAACATTCTAGAATATACTTTTTTCTTAATTGATTATTTTATTCTAATAATTGATTTGTACAAATACTTTTTTCACCAGTTAGAATTAAAAAAATGCATTAATTTCTGTTAGAATAAGAATTAATTAAGTTTATTATTATTTTTTAATAGTATGTGTCTTTATACATAAAATGTGCTGAGATTTGTTTTATTTAAGGCTTTTACATTTATAAAAATACAATTTTTCAAGTGTACGAATATTTATTTCCCCCACTGTGTGTGTGTATATATATATATATATATATATATATATATATATATATATATATATATATATATATAGGCACATTCACACATATAGAAGTAGATCAATAGTGATATAGAATAGATATAAACAGTGTGTAGTTAATTTTATTTAAGCAATCATCAGATTATTTGATGATTATTGAAAGAATGAAACTGCCAATCACCATGCAGTGTTGTTTTCTGTGTCCACACTGTTTATGCCTATAAACACTATCTTTTATATCCTCTGCCTTATATATAAAATATTTTAATCAACTTTTATATATATATGTATATAGTTGTTATTTATCACAAAGGATGATAATTGTTCCTTTCATTTGTGTGTGTGTGTATATATATATATATATATATATATATATATATATATATATATATATATATATATATATATATATATATATATATATATAATATATATATATATATATGACATAATGATATATAAATTTTTATATACCAAGAGCAATTCTGGGTGAAAGATGTATAAAAAAGTAGGAAAAGTTTTGTGTAGCACATTTCATCCACAAAAGGACGAAACATGTCACAAAAAAATTTTCACTTGTCATACATCTTCCTCCAATATATGTACACAGACACACACAAACACAGACATCTTTTCTAAGAAATCATTGGATTTTGTTGTCCAACATTATTTCTTACTAATTCAAATATTATTTTGTGGATAGTCATGTTTGAGACCACGCCTTACTTTTTTTTTTTTTTTTTTTTAAACCAAGAATGATGTCTACTAACTTGTGCATTTGACAGACTTAGTAAAGAAAATGGCAGGGTTTAAACCTGTGTCCCCTTTGGTGGAGAAAGCATGATCTGATCAAGCATGCTTCAGACCATTTGGCCACAGAGAGCATCACAGCCCAGCAACAAGTGCATTTTTAAAAAAGGAAAAATTTACCTTGAAAGATGTAATTCACACTTTTTTTAAAAAAATAGTGCATCGACTCAAACACGTTTTTTTTTATCATTTCACCTCAAGCAAGGCAATAAAGCCACTATGATGCAAGGGATTACTGAGTGTGAGAGACTATTAATAAAAAATACTATTAAGGAAAGAGAACAAATAAAAGAATGAGAATTAAGAAAATAGAAGATAATGATTGACTTTGCATTTAAATTTTTGAAGATTAAAGTGGACCGAGAAGAGAGAATATATCCACAAAATAATGATGGAATATATATATATATATATATATATATATATATATGAGTAAAATATAGTTTTAATGTATGTTATATTTATGGGTAAATGTACTCAATATCAGAGATAAAGTCTATGTAAATATAAAAGTGGAGACGAAGGTCAGCACCAAGTAGTCATGGTTTGTTTCATGCTTAAATACATGGAGATTGCATTTAGTCATAAAATAGACTGTCACCACTTGGTGTTGACCTCAGTGTTCACACATACATACATACACACACACACACACATATATATATATATATATATATATATATATATGTATATATGTATACAAGCATAGAAATAAAAGGAAAACTTTTCTGTACCAATATGTTTTGTCCTCTGAAGGCAAATCTAAGGATCTTATTTTTCAACATGCATTTATAAACGAATGTGTATGTGTATATATATATATATATACACACACATATATATATGATAGAGAGTTTAATGGACTTAGTGATAGAGCTGAATTGAATTTTATTAAGAAAAAAGATTTTAATAGATTTAAAAATTTGCTAATTAACAAATATTTGAAAGTTATATATAAGTTTTATTAAAAAGAAAGTTAATTAAAAGAAATAAAAAGATATATATATATATATCATTATAATATATGTATATAATAGAAGTTTCCGAATTTGAGTTTCTACTTACCCCTCCCAAATAACTTTATCATTATAATCAGCCTGTAACAGTAGAACATTAATTATGGCCTCATTGCTAATTTTCGACACATTTTACATGCATGACACCAATTCACATATCAATGATAAAGATAAAAAATAAAAGCAGCAGATGGAATATACAAGGTTTTTTTTTTTTCAAATGGTGCAAAGCAAACATAGTAAACATACTGAGACATGGCTCATTCAAGCTATATGTATAGCTACAGGGCAGAAATTAATTTTTTATTGAGAGTCTTTAATTTTGTGAGGAAAAGACTAAAGGAAGAGATAGTGGGAGAGAAAGGATCTATTTATTTGTAAACCCACACAAGTAGCTGTTCATGGGACATTACAAAGACAGAAGGCATTAAACACCAAAGAATGCTGGGGAGTTCAATGGCCGAAACCTTGCAAAAGTATAAAGATGACCAAGATGAGAATGACAGTCCAAATGAATTATTGCATAATTATCTGAAAATGTGAAACAGAAAACAAGTAATTTAACTGGCATAATTTTGAGTTCTTTTGCTTGAGTCTATGCATATCCACTGTTCTGTTTATCTGAAGGAAGTGACTGAAAAGATCTCAGCACAACACACTGAAAAGACAAAGCATTTTTTTTTTTAATCCTTTCTTAGTGGAACATTTCAGCAGCTCTTTATATATGTGAACCAAGTGAATTTTTGTTCATAACTTTTTGCTGTAATCGAGTTACCTCCCTTGTGTTGACCATATCAAGTTGCAGTGTCTTTTTTATGGACTGTTTCAAGATATTCATGAAGTTGAGATCACTGATGTGCAGAGTTTTGCTGATGCCTGAGGCCAACTCCTTGATTGTATACCCTCAAGACTCAAGTAGGGAGGACTACTCCAGTTATCAAAACATGGATCCACATTCATACCAGCTTGTCGCATTGTAAGGGGCTTGTACAATGAAGTTAACAGAGACAATTTCAAATTTCAAAAAACTTAATTTTTATTTCATTTTTAATTTGATGCCCTCCTTATATGGATGCCCAGGGATGTCGCATCCTCTGCCCCCATTTCTGCATGCTACTAATTGAGAGGTAAAAGGACCAATGCCATGAAAAAAGTGGAGTAGAACATAATCATTGAAAAACTCTATTGAAAGATTCATGTGCAAAATCTTTCTAATAACAGTGCCATCTTTGACAGCATTGGTAAACTTACCTATTCATAAAGTTAAAAATAACTATATATTAATATAAGATTCTACTGGATATAAAGTTGGGGATCGGTTTTGCATTGTTAATAAGTATTAAACTGATTCCTTCATATTAATATAGTAATCGAAAAAATATATTTAAAGACTCAGATGTGAAAATCTAATAATAATAGGGACTTAACAAAATTTTTAGTCAGTTTTGACAACATGAGCAAATTTGTATATAAATATATTTAAAGAATTGCTACATAGTAATGTAAGATTCTAATGGATATAAATTGGAGGACGGGTTTTTGACTGTCAATAAATCATAAATTGAAACCCCATAATTGTGTGAAACAAGTAATCACTTTCCTAACAACAACGTCTCTCCGTATACACAGTATCACATTCACGAGCATTTTGTCATTTTTCACTCTCATGTGGTGTTTTATGCCTAGCTGATAACAAATTTGCATATGCCCAAACACTTTCACCAATTCTCCTGACTCCAAGATTGTGTCTTTCTTAAATTAAGGTGTTAGGACAGCCATATTTCTTTTTCCTTTCCTTCACTCATTTTGCATGCCAGGCATATACGTACTCACTTTGCCACAAGGGGTAAGTCATCTTCTCTATTTCAATAATTATAGCATATTAATATAATTGGAAAATTATATTATTAGCTTCAGATGTAAAAAAACTTCTAATAATAGTAATGACTTAACAAAATAAACTGGTTTAATTATTATTACAAATATATGAATATACAGGATGTGACAGAAATACCTGCCACATAATGATAAGACATTAACTAGATGAAGACACCATTGCCACTAATGTCTTACCATTATGTGGCAGGTATTTCTGCCATGCACTGTATTTTTATTTGTTATCTTAATTGGGTTACTAATTCAGAATAGATTGGGCTCTCACACCTTGAGTGGTATTCATTTAAAGACTAAAAAATAAAACCATAGAGAAGACAATGGGAAACCACTGAACTATACTTTCCAAGAAGACCTGGCAATTCACAGAAAATTATAGGAAAGGGAGTCTGTGGAGAGCCATGATTGCCTGATCTAGAATGTAAATGAAGAATAAAACAATTAAAAATGTTAACAAAATCTAGTACACAAACATGGAATGACATTCTAACTAAATAAGTTTAAATGATATTAAATTTATAATCAATTGTTTACATTCAACAAAAAGAAATTGATGATTCCTTTATCTCAATTTAATGATTGTGTTTTATGGCTTATCAACCTATTGCGGGATATTTAAAGCCAGAAAATATTTTTAAAGTTTAAGAATTCTTTTGAGATAATAGTGATTTACTGATAACTCCTACTAATTAAACCCATAGGTGGAGGGAAGAAGAGGTGGATTAATATCTTTCCCAAGAGTATTTGCACATAAATGAATATAACAAACCCAATAGAAATTGGAACTTAGCTCTCCAATCTCTGATTCTGAGCTGTTGCTTATTACACCACTTGCACACCCAAGTTTACAGTGCCTGGTATTCACATGCTGTCACCCATCTAGGTACTGACCAGGTTTGACGTTACTTAACTTTGGTGATCATATGAGAAACAGTGATTCAATGTGATATGGCCATAAGTCTATAAGAAATATACATGTTGTGGACGGACTGTAAGCCTGTTCATTGATCAGGTGATAATCATGGTTTATCATGAAAGGATCAGTGGTATTTACAAATAAAGTAGCCGTAAAAGAAAAACAAGACAAATAGACTTTACTTTTCTTAAAGATTATATTTTTCAACCCTGTAGCTATAGGCATTTAAAGTATATGATAAACAACAAACAAATTTTAAAGCATAATAATTTTAACAGTTTGAACATTGCAGAAAATACAGAAAAATAAAAAATGTAAGCCTGAAGAACAGAACAATTAACAAATTAATTAACCAGACAATTTTACATGATTTTTGTTATTTACATATTTGTTGAACTGAGCCAATTCTAGAGCACCTGGTGAAAAATGAACTGTTTCTGGTTTGAGAGATAAACTCTTTAATTGTTGCATTACTGTAAGTGCAACTTTCTTTATTTGGTTTGGCAAGATCTGCAACCAGCTTTAAATTACATTTCCTCCACTTTCTGTGTTGTTACAATTGCTTAGTTTATTAACAAGAAAATTAACTAAGTTTAAAAGTTACAATTTGTCTTCATAAACTGGAGTTTAGCAATGGCTCATTGTTAAGTAATTAATATATTTATTTGTCTTTGGTACAGAATACTTCTTTTAAGCCTTTAAGGCTAGAAACAATGAAATCTCCCTGCAAGTTTCACATGCTTACAGTCAAAGATTTCCTTTTTAATCGAGTAGATTGTTAAGTAATTAACATATTTATTTGCTTTTAACCCTTTAAGGCTAGAAACTATAAAATCTCACTGCAAGTTTGACATACTTATGGCCAAAAAGTGCCTTTTCAATTGAATAGATTGTTGAGTAATTAATATATTTATTTTCCTTTGGTACAGAATACCCTTTAAGTTATACTCTGCCAATACCTCATAAATAATGGATTATTCTATTTTAATTTTGAGGAAGGACAGAAAAGACATAAAAGAGATGCTGCTTGATTTCAGTGAGAAAAAGAAAGAAAGGGTAGATGGAGGATAATGATAACACTCGTGTTTAATGTCGGCTTCAGTGAAATTGAAAACTTGTCAATTTTCAAATCTTTTCATTTGTACTCTCTTACTTCTTTAAATAATGATCCACATTTAATATTTATGATTATTCTTGCAATATTTTATTATAGCTGTTAAGCTCAAATATTTAATAGTGCAAGAGATATTTTATAGTTGTGGAACTCACTAGGCATGAAGTCAATCATTAAATTAATAATTATGATTTGATAGAAAACTGAAATGAGAAAACTATTAAATTTTCAAGTTTACTATTATTATTATTATAATGTAACTTGTAGACTCAGATGTTTCATAGATGGAAGTTCTGTTATTCAGTTTTCGACTTTTTATTGGCATAAAATATAAGTACAATTGAAGATGCAAAATAAAAAAATGTCAAGTAACAAAGAAAGTTTAAGTGGTTTTCTGTTCCATATTTGAAAAAGTTGGAGGAAATATTTAGTCATTCTTTTGACAATCCTAATGACATTACTTATTATTGAGAACATATACACAGTTCTTAGTTTATGCCAGTTGTTTGCTTACAAACTTTGGACAAAATCATAGAAAAATGCACATAGAATATACACTGCTTTCAGAAAATGCACTTAACAAAACCTCAAAATAGATAACTCTATCCCTGTTGAAAGAATTCAAAAGAGAAAGTTTATTGAACAAAAAAAAAAAATTCTTCAAAAATTTTGTATTTATAAAACCAACAACTTTATTCTGAAAACATTAAGCTTTGAAGTTTTGGAAAGAGATCATTGGCTTCACAGAAAATATTTTCTTGATGAAATCCTCTTTTTTAATTTTATTTTATTTGAGTTGCTGTTTTCTTTGGTATTCTGGATGTATACGTTGCATAAGAGTTATCAGCACAGAAAATAGAATCAGAAAGAAGAGTTCAAATTCTGACTGAAGCTGTTGGGTTCATTTTGAACTTTTAAAAAAAGGCATGAATTTTCCTTCCTGGTTATAAGTATAGCAGTAGAGCAGACTGGACTCTCTATCCTTGGTAGGGCAACCAGATTAAGACAACAATAACTCTGAGCTGAAAGATATACAAAAAAGGTGGTAGGAAACCACTCCACTACCTTTTCTAAGAATAGTGAGATATGTCACTGGTGTAATGAACAGTGGCTTGGAATAAAAACATTGGAGAGCCAAGTTTGAATTCAAATAGAATTAAAATTCCACCTGAATTAGTTATATTTACTTATACACAGATACCCTTTGGAAAGGTATGAGTCCATCTCTTTCCCCCAGCTGTGGGTTAAATAGTATGGTTTTGTTTTTAGACAAATCACTGTTTTCTCTAAAAAATTTTTACTGCAATATTCTGTCACAATAAAACAGAATTATTCTTACAATTCAAAATATGGGTAGATGGAACCATTTGAAAGTTGTCAATAGTTGTGCTATCATGAAATTATAAGTCATTGTGACTGAGGGTTTGAGCGAACTGGTCTTGTTTGAGAAATTGATCCTGCCAGACTATTCATTCTCCCCCAGAAGCTGTTACAAAGGTTCACTCAGCAAAGTAGTAGTATACAGGGGTACACTGTGGATTGAGCAGGTGTTTGTAACAGGCCTTGGATGGCTGTCCTGGCAGATGAGTGTGTTTGGAACAAGTAGTAGTTTCCCATTTTACTTTAATGTGCTACTCATTTTAGTTACTGTCATTGTTAGGAGTGTTCAAGTGATGTGGTTTTTGTTACTTGTTAAAGTTCTTTGTAATTCTGTAGCACTAATCAATAAAGTTTGATGAAGGATTGTCTTCTTTATGATCGAAATGATTCATTTGCTTGAAAACATTTTTAATCATTGATCTGAGAAAATGATTTCCTTCTCTTCTTCCTTTAGTCCTGTAGACTCTACTGAGGTGTATGGGACCACAGTTCTCACATTCAAGAATAGGGGTACAATTAAAGGCCATAAATATGGCAATGGTGAAATTATCAGTTTCCATGTAAGAAAAAATCAGCATCCATTGACCAAACAGCATTACTGTCAGTTGAAATTTATAAAGTCTTTCTCTTAAAACAGATTTTCAGGCAATTAGACTTCATAAGTTCACAGTTGTTGCTCTTTCTAGTATTGATGGCAATTTCCTTCCTAACTTTTATTTATGGTAGTGTGGAAAGACAACATCTTGATTATATCATTATTTTTTTCTAGTAACATGTGCTACTATTTTTGTTGTTGGTGCTGCTGTTAGAACTTTTCAGCTGATCCATTTTTTGTTATTAGATAATGATTTGCTTTTGATTCTGCAGCTTCAATCTATAGTCTTTGATGAAGGATTGTCTTCTTTATGACCTAAAGGATTCATTTGCTTGAAGACATTTTTAATCATTGATCTAGGAAAACATTTGCATAGAGATGATAGTTTAGAGATATTTCTGAATGAGTTGGATGCCATACATGAAATCAGTATAAGAGTCCAGATTTGACCAATTTATTGACATTATATACAAATGAAGTTGTTGGTAGTCATTGTTGCTTACATTGTGAAGGAACAACATTTAAGGAATAAAATTTCTGAAAACCACTTAGACATTCTTGGTTATATGACACATAATTATTGAGCAATAAATGTAGTAAAATGTTGATACACTTAGGTGAATACAAAGCATATTATTTTCAACAGATAGTAACAATACAATATTCATTGCATATTATAAAATAAAGAGAAATGAAAGAGATTGCATTAGAAATTAAATGGAAAACAAAGATCAACACTAAAAAGCATGTCAAACAGTTTTTCAACAGCAACAAAAAAAGCTCTTTTTGCTAAAGTGTGATTCAGGCTGAATATAATATTAGACAGCTCCTATGACTATTTTTTTTACAGTATCCTGAAATGAGGATACAAATTCTTGCAAATATAAAAAATCATGGTCTTATGGCAAATAAATAGACTGCTCCACTTGTATAAATTAAAATAAATAGTGAAAAGTTTTGCAGGAATAATTTCTGTAGCTTAGCATTCATTAGAATTTCAATCTATGGAATTTGTCAGAATAAAAAAAAATTGATTTTTTTATTGATTTGAAAGTGTGTGTGTGTGTGTGTGGGGGGTCCTGTTCAAAATATCAACACAGTGTAAAATCTATCCCTGATTTTTCACTGGGCTGAGATATTATTTACAAATGTCAAGTTTGAAACTGTTTAAGCCATTGATATCTGCATATGTTTTTTTTTTTTAATTTTCTGAATTTTAAAACTATTTCTTAACATTTTAAATAATTTTTGATGAAATATTTTTCAGAATTACATACACAGACATTTAAAATATTAAAACTCTTTATTTTTTTCAATTTTAATTACATTTTTAAAATAAGGTATATACCTCCTAATGAAAATGTTTTGTACATACCTACTACATATTGTTTGATATTATTTGCAATTTTCATCATCTACAGGAAATTTATCTACTGCATTTATTTGGGTTGCACTGATTAATCAGCTGATAACTGTTAATTAGCCAGATTAACATTTGCCAATTAATTGGTCATCAGCATTTTGTTTTTTTTTTTTGCAAATTAATCAGTTTCTATCCTCTGTTTTCCTGGTTTATTATGCCTTTAGAAATTTCATCCCTTACTTAAAAATCATAATTTAGACATAGAATGAATTTGAATAATATTCTGATGACTTAATTATTTTTTTGCTAATCTTTAATGACAGTAATTACCAATTAAAATGCAGATTCTATCTTCCCTTGTGGCAGAATGTGCAATTCACATGACTTAAGAATTTCAATCAGTGAGCATTTTTATCAGGCTGACAAAACCCCACAAGTACCCCAGATTGCTGGTGGATAGGTATTTTTATTGAGTCACCATCTCTAGACTGGTTGACAACCAAGGCTAGAACATCCAGTCTGCTTTGCTATTTAATCCATAGCTGAGGAGGGGGATGAGATAGCTTTATACCTTTTCCAAGGGTATTTGTGCAAAAGTGAATGTAATGAGCACAGCTAGAATTTCAAATTGGTTTGTTATTTTCTCTTGCCAAGCTGCTAAATGTTATGTCACATGCACATACATGAATTACTGCTTAATCAGTGCAGCTTTAGTATTTATTTTATGAAACTCATCAGAAGCAATTAGTGTCACCTATTCCTTGTCTTGTAGTGATGGCTGTTGCTTGTGTGTGTGTGTTATATATATATATATATATATATATATATATATATAACTGAGCTGTGTATGTTAGCTGAGTGTTTTATAAATAAATTGTCAAATAATGCTGAAAATAAGAATATACTGAAAATCTGCGAGCTTCATTACTGGTGCTTTCAAAATGATATTGTTTAAATAACCACACATTTTTATGATTATCTGAAGAATTTTAAAAAAAACTAAAAATAGAACAAATTTGAAATAAAAACGAATGAACAGCTGATATTGACTGACAAAATCATATAAAAAGCAAACAAAAATTGTTATATTCTTTTAATTATGACTGTTTTCATTACCTTAATAGAATGTGTGTGTGTGTGTGTGTGTGTATATATATATATATATATATATATATATATACATATATATATATATATATATATATATATATAGAGAGAGAGAGAGAGAGAGAGAGAGGATGCATGGTGGAGTAGTGCATAGCAGCTCAGATTGAGGAATCAGAGAGCCGAGTTTGAATTCCAGTCAAATCCATTACATTCACTTACATGCTAATACCCTTGGGAAAGGTGTGAATCCTCTTCTCCCTCCAGCTATGAGTAAGTAGCAGGACAGACTGAGTTCTATAGCCTTGGATGGCAACTGGTCTAGGAGAAGGACAACTCTGATTTCAAAACCTGCGGAGGGTTGTTTGAGGACCTTGTGGCAAATAATGCACCAGGTCTCTGTATTTGGCCCTTCAAAAAGTGTGGTTGGTTCTGCACAAAGCCTTCACCACTATAATCAAATCATATGTGCAGGTGTCTGGCTGTCAGTTCCTAAGAACTGAGCTGCTTGACCCTCATATGTCGAATACGATGAGAGAGTTCACCATATATATATATATATATATATATATATATAAAGAAATAATAGGTAGAATAAGTTTTCTCTTTGCTAAGAATCAAATTTTATTTTATTTTAAGCAAATTTTTTTAAAGGATTTTGTCATAAAACTCCTACTCATCAAAGTTTGCCAGTAATGTAGCTCCTGCAACAGCTTTTACTTTTTCAGTAATGCGCTAATCATATCATTCATAATTTTGCCAAAGTTTTGAAGTTTCCAATTAACTTTTTGAATGATAAATGATAATATAATAGAAATCACTGTCATATTAGAAAAAACTGTGGCAATTTCCATATTTCTTCCAAATGTATCAAGTGGAATAACGCTCATTGATAATATTCTGATTAATACATTTAAATTACTTCAAACTTAAATTCTAATGGAAATATTTCTTATCAAACAAAATACATATATGTGTATAAAAACAATGCACTACCAAGTATCTTGGTAATAATGCACTTACCTCATAGCTACTGAAGCACTGGTATGAATAGTCTCCCTTTGTAGTTCCTGTGTTCTTTAGTTTTCTACACTGGTCTGTTTCATTTACTGAGGTCAAATGTTAAGGTTCATAAAACATTACTATTCTTCACAATATGCAATTATACATGTATGACAATCATAAAATTTAGCTTTAAAATATATATTCCACTGAGTTGTTTTTATTTGGAATTTTCAACAAAATTTTAGAGAGTTTCTTCTGATCAAACAAAAAGCAGATAATAAAATTGCATATTTATTTTGTCCAAATGACACTTGTGATCTTAGCTGAAAGTATCATATTTCTGTTGAATTTTGGAAAAATATTTTATAAGTCCAGGTTGGAGAAACATTTTTCATGGAGGGGCACTTCATTTTTGGCCCAATGTAAATTGGGCCACATCACAAGAATAACACAAGTTTCACAATAACAATATTAATAACAATCCTACATATGCATGTTTCGACACTTCGATGTGGTGTAATGGTTAGCAAATTTGTTTTAAGAGATCAATTACAATTGACTAGTGAGTTTGATCCTCTCTGAGTGATCCATACTTTTGGCTTTGTACCACATCTAAGCTACACTTAGTAAATTCTCATAAATATGCATGTTATTTGTGAACAGATAAACCAAACAGCATTATTGTCAGTTGAAATTTATAAAAATAGAAATAGTGGATGATTGCCAGAGAATTCTAAATCTGAAACATGATGCTGAAGAAATTCATAAAAAAAGAATGAGCATTGGTACAAGCAAAGGACAAATTTACTAAAAGGATAATAAATTATTTCAGATGTGGTCAACTATATCTTGGAAATGACTATCCATTTAAAAATGCAGAATGTTACAAGTGTGGTAAACATGGACATATAAAGTCACACTGCAAACCTAAACTAAGAAAAAATTCTCACAGGAAGAAATTCATATATAGCATTGCTATGGAAAAATAGTCACAGAAACAAAAGGAAATTTGTGAATGCAAAAATAAATAATGCGTGTGTGAAAATGCTACTGGACACTGGTAGTGATATTTCAATAATCAGTGAAACCTCATGCAAGGAAATCGGAAAGTCTTTATTAAAAAGGACTTCCAAAGTTGTGATTTCAGTTTCTGGCGAGAAATTATTTTCAAAGTTAGATCTCTCTGAAGCATATTTACAAATTCAGATTGAAAATTGGTATAAAGGTGGCACCAATTATTTTTCAACAAACTATGAATACCATGCTTGCAGATTATGATTTTTCAGTGGCAAACATATCTGGACAACATTTTAATCAAAAGTGTATCTAAAGAACATGTTGGTCATGGGAAAACAATTTTTGAAAAACTAAGAGTGTATGGATTCAAGCTCAATGAAGAAAAATGTGAATTGTTTTTGTTGAAAATTAAATACCTTGGTCAAATTATTGATAAAAATGGTCATTGACCAGATCCAATGAGTGCAAGTGCAATTAAAAATATGTCTCCATCAACAAACATGGCTCCATTACAAGCTTTTGTAGGACTGGCTAATTACTATCAAATATATGTACATAATATGCATAATTTGAAAGGTCCACTGAACAATCTACTTAAAAAAAGGAGTAAAGTGGAACTGGAATGATAACTGCCAAAAGGTGTTTGGCAAAATAAAAAATGCATCTGATTTATCATTAGCACACTATGACCCAAACATAGAAATTGAAGTTGTGTCAGATGCTAGTGAGTATGGTATTGGAGTAGTAATTTTACACAAATATGATAGCAGTAAAATGAAAGCCTTCACTCATACTTCACACTCGCTTCTGCCAGATAGAAAAAGAGGCTCTAGCAGTTATATTTGCTGTGAAGAAATTTAATAAATTTATTCATGGAAGAAATTTTAGGTTGCAAACAGACCACAGACTCTATTAACAATATATAGGTTCAAAGAAAGGAATACCTATGCATGCACATAATAGACAACAATGCTGGAGTACCATCTTATTAAACTATGATTTTATGACAGAGTACCAACCCTCTAAAAGATTAGGACATGTGGATAGATTATGAAGATTAATGCCTAAAAATGCAGAACCATTTCAGGAAATGGTCATTGCAACACTAAAAGCAAAATAGAAATAAAAAACATTTTGTGCAATGTAATATAAGAGCTAACAGCTTGGAAGAAATAAAAGAAAAAGCAGAAAATGATGTCTTTATTGCGAAAATAAAAAGCAATTGAAAGAAAGTAGAAAAAAAGAAATCCAAACTTAAACACTTACTTGCTATGCAATGGCATAGTAATGTTCGAGTAAAGTGTTGTAATACCTGGCATGTTACAGAAGTGAAGGATTTTCATGGTTGACATCATAGTATTTCAAGAATGAAATCTCTGAGGAGAAGTTTTGTACACTGGACTAGAATGGACCAAGATATTGAAAAAATTGATATTGAAAGCTTGTAGAGGTTTTAGTCTTGCAACAAAACTACCTATCACAAAAAACCTTGGCCAAAGACATGCTGTGGTCAAGACTGCATATAGATTTTCCAGTTCCTATGAATGGATCGCATTATCTTGTGGTAGTTGATAGTTTCACTACATGGCCAGAAATTTATAAGTGCAAAAATCTAACTTCAGTGACAGTGAATTTCTTGCATGAATTGTTTGTGAGATATGATATACCAGATATCGTAGTCTCTGATAATGGAATGCAATTTATGGGCAAAGAATTCAAAGACTTTTGTATGATGTTCTCCATTGAACATATTATGACCCTGCCATTTCACCCAAGTTCAAACAGACAAGCAGAACAGTTTGTGGGTATTTTCAAAAAAGTATTGAAGAAAGCAAATCTTGAGAAAGTAAATAAGGAAGCATGTCAAAATTTTCTAATAGTTTACTGAATAACACCTAACTCCAATACACCATTAGGCATGTCACCAGCAAAATTAGTAAATATTAGTAAATAGTAAAATTGGTGTTTGACAAATTATTACCAAGTTGAAAAGCACAAATGAATATCAAAAACGACACCAAAAGTTTCAAGGTTGATGATAAAGTGTTCTTTAGAGCATATAAGGATGGCAAAGAAATGTTGGAAGATGGCATAATATTATGAAGAATTGGGAAGTTGATTTACTTGGTAAAAAGACTTGAACATAAAGGACACCATAATCACCTGAAAAAAGATTCATCGATGAAAGACCTGAAACATTGGATGAACCAATAAAATTGCTACATGATGTCTTTGACCTACCAGCACCACAACAAGTCATGGAACCTACAAGGACAAGTTCCAGAAAAAGAAAATGTACTGAATAAGTGGATCCAAGACAGAAATGCTACAAAGTCAGGTATGTTGGCAAACTCTCCAGAAAGAGGGAGGGGAGATATTAATACTAATAAGAAATAAAATATTTGTAAAAAGTATTAATCTCAAAAGAGGGGGATGTTATGGATTAAATAGTACACCCCCGGTAACTACATGAACTAGTCCATAACTATAAATAAAGAGCTCCAAGTCAGAGGTAAGAGAAAAAAGGCATTTGGAATCAGTTTTTAGACTAATTAATACAAGTGTCAAGGCAAGTTGCCGAAGCATTACTTATAAGTGCTGTGAAGCAAGTTATAACAGCAGTTTAGACATTTCTGAACAAATTGGACACTATGCATGGCAACCATATTACGATCTAAATCTGATGAGGTTTTTATGAGTATGACTCAAGTTTTCAGGTTAATATTTTGGTTTTATAACATCTTGCAGTGTTGGACAAAACTATCCATGGTGCAGCCTATCCCATGTTAAATTTCCTCATTCCCTATACTAAATTTGTTATATCTTATCCAGACACCATTTTCTATACTAAGTTTCTTATACTGTCTACACTAAATTTGTTATAACTTATCCATACACCGAGCTATTTAAAATTTTTAGAATTTATCAATTCAACATTCTAAATTTTTTATGATGGTCTCATTCCAAATCCAGATCATAGTTTCTGATTTGGTGAAGTTTTTATCTGAAGTCCGACTTCATGGAACATTTGGTAAATAGTATTTTGAAAATATAAAAAGATTAATCAATTTAAATGTTCTCAGATCCTGAAGAGAAAAGCTCAAAATATTAAAAATAAGTTTTATCATTAGCTACTGAATTTCTTTTGTCTAAGTTATTTCACTTTTACAGTTGGTTTGGAGAGAAAGTCAAATTTATTTCTTAATGGAGTAGTTGCATCCTGTTGTTATCTTATAGTTTATGGCAAAGTATTGCCAATTAAAGTAAACATTAACTTTATAGCATCCCAACTCTATGTTATAATTAATGAAAAATTTGTTTTACGTTTAAAAAAAAAAAAATGTTGGAATTTTTTTCTTTCTATCAAAATGTAAGAAAAAATGTTATGAAAAATTTTTTTAAATAAGGTGCTCTGTGATTTCATCATACTGACTGCATTGTGCATACCAACAAAAATAATAATAAAATACTTAAAATCTAAGTGCTATAATAGACATGGCCATCCCATTGATAAAATGTAGGTACAGTGTAACCCGGATATAAGAGAGTTGTCGTTTATTAGGTTGGTGCAAAAATAATGACGTAATAATGTCGTTTTTCGACGTATTTTTTAACGTCAAAAAACAACATTATTACGTCATTATTTTTGCACCAATCTAATATATCCGGATTTCTCTTATATCCGGGTTTGGTCTATTTTGTTTAGGTAAGTATGGCTCTAATTTTGGACCAGATAAAATCGCTCTTATATCCGGGTTTCTCTTATATCCGGTTCCCTTATATCCGGGTTACACTGTATTTATGCTGATGTCATAAGTATTTACTCCAGCCTTAATAGTAAGTCCGATAGGTCTAAGAAAGTAAAACTGGAATCTACACTTGAAAATAATTTTCAATCAGTTGTTAACTAGGGAAAGAAATGGCTAGAAAATTTTATCTCCTCCAAAATGAAACTGGTGTCTTTTAGTCATCATAGTGAATCATTTTTGTCCTCTAGGAGAACAACTCATTGTGCCTTCTTGGTCTCATGTTTTCTACTGACATGAATTGCAGCAATTATATTGTATTAATTGCTGAGCCTGCTGCTAAGAGGCTTGGTTCACTGTATCATGCTAGACAATTTTTCTTGTCAGAATCCATCTTACACATTTATAAATCTACCATTTGTCTGTGCATTGAATATTGCTCCTATAGCTGGTCTAGTGCCCTGACTATATAACTTGAGATTCTTGATAAAAGGCAAAGAAGGGTCTGTAATGTTATCAGTCCTGACCTGGTATCTTAACTTCAGTCACTTTCCTATCACAGTCACATGTCTTCCCTCTGTCTTTTCTATGAATATTTAAATATTTTCATGGCATTTGTTCTAATGAGCTCTGCTCAGTAGTTCAACCTCACGAATTTAAGTGCACTACTAGATTGGCAACTAGGTCTCATTGTTTTATTGTTTAAATAGCTAGATGTAACTGTAAGTTCTATTTTAATAGTTTCTTTTCTTGCACATGTGAAACTCTCTTCAATTTTTTGTTTCTCTGACATCAATGTTCTTCAAAAATGTAAATGCAACATCAATTGCCATCTTTTCTTCCTGTACTCTGTTTTTTTTTTATTGTTCTTTCTCCTCACAAAAGTTTTCTCATTCTTTTTCATTCCCAGTAACTCCTTGTGTCTTAGTGGCATTATTGCCTTGTTTGGGGTGAGATGATTAAAAAAAAACAAAACAAAACAATTTGACAAATTTTCAAAATATAAGCATCTGAAAATAGAAATTCAAAGTATGTGACAATTAAGCACAACCAGTATTCCAATAATAATAGGAACACTAGGAATGACTAAAATGAACACTGGTATGCACATTAAGAAAAACTCATGAAACCAATCACAATCTGAGATACAAACATTTGTGCTGATAGAGCACCGTTCACCTATTCAAAAAACAAAAACAGTCTCTATAAAATATGCTCAAAATCTATATCCATTTGGTTTGTTGACATTACATATATGGTTTATCTTAATCTTAATAAAACAAAAAAAATTAAATATTCATATAATTGTCTGAATATTATTTCATTGTAATCTGGAATTTAAGATCAGAAATTCTATGATAATTTTGTGGCGGAGTTGACAATCACTTAATTCTGACACCAGATAAACTGTCTTCCACCAACAAAAATATAGTCTTGTGTTAATTGAGTGAAAACAAAATGGTTGAAATTAAATTCAAATAATACATGAACAAAAGAACATGACAAAAACTGTGGTTTCAATAACAGTTGAATAATTATTATTAACAAATAATAGACTGTCTTCATGAGTACTGCTCGCATATTCAGAAAAATTATATCAATGTAATATGCACAATACCTTTTTTAAAAAAAAACAACAAATTTCCTTTTCCCCAAGAAAAAAAAATGATAAAGGACTTTATCAAACAACAAATCAGGAAAACTGAAAATAATTCTAATAATTTGGGGTTATCAAGTTTTTGCAACAAAAAGGATACCTTTCAATCTGTTTGGTCGTAATTTTAAAAATTCATTTGGTTTGTTGACATAACATATACAGTTCATCTGTTTTACAACAAGTAACAGCAGGTTTGTATTTGGAACTTGTTGTGCTGCGTATGTTATCCTGAAGTCTGTGAAAATAAAACATAAAAAAAGATTAAATGTGTTGAGTAAGATAAGATATAGTTCTTCTAAAGATAAACAACAGTCTTACAGCCACATTATGTTAAAACGCTAGTTCTCATACGATCACTGAAGTGAAGCAAGGTTGAGCCTGGTCAGTACCTAGATGGGTGACTGTTAAGTTGTTAAATAGCTCAAATGTATATCTACCGCCCAGCACAAGTAGTGAACTGATAATCTTCAGCTAATGTAAACTTGTGCTTTAATAAGTTGAATTATTGTCTTTTTCCTCCTCTCTACTTTCCCATTCATCTATATTTGATGGACATGACCACTTGGGAATACCAGTTGCTGTAAGCCAGGATTTGCAGCTCCAAATTATTAATCATAGTGCTGAGGTTCAATTCTGGTTGAGTTTGGCATATTCAATTATGCTCAAATACCCTTGGGAAAGGTATGAATCCAACTTGTTTACCCCGGCAATGGGTTAATTAGTAAAACATATACCACTAAACCATGATTATCTCCAAAAAATAAAATTGCATACTAAATATTTAGATTTTGGCATCAAATAACCCGTAGAGGTGTTGATATGCTGCTAAACAAAAATAACCAACTAATTAAAGATAACAAAGGTTTTTGATGCGATCCTACATAAAAGACAATAGACTTATATATTACATTTATAATGTGTAATAGTTTTCAGTCTTCTATGTGCTGCAATCTTTCAAGATGTGAGGGATCATGGCTCTCCCTAATTTCCTGTTTTTTGTAACTCTTAATAAAGTTTGTCTTTTTATCTCTCTTAATCTCTGTCCTACCAACCATTTACACATGTCCATTAGGTAAGCTATGCTTATTAAATGTTTAATAGTTCTGAAGATGTTTATTATAAATTTTATTCTGACTTATTTCAACAACTGAATTTTAAATCTGAAATGTCAAAAAGCAGAATTATTAATTTAACTTAATATGCTCATTAAATCTTAATTTCTTGTTGATAAGGATATTGAACCAGATGTGTCAAATTGTGTTAAAAAAAGAACCAGTAGAGTCAAATTGTGTTAAAAAAGAACTAGTTGTGCCAAATTGTGTTTGAAAAGAACCAGTTGTGTCAAATTGTGTTCGAAAAGGACCAGTTGTGTTAAATTGTGTTCGAAAAGAACCAGTAGTGTCAAATTGTGTTAAAAAAGAACCAGTTGTGCCAAATTGTGTTCGAAAAGAACCAGTAGTGTCAAATTGTGTTAAAAAAGAACTAGTTGTGCCAAATTGTGTTCGAAAAGAACCAGTTGTATCAAATTGCGTTCGAAAAGAACCAGTAGTGTCAAATTGTGTTAAAAAAGAACTAGTTGTGCCAAATTGTGTTTGAAAAGAACCAGTTGTGTCAAATTGCGTTCGAAAAGAACCAGTTGTGTCAAATTGTGTTCGAAAAGAACCAGTTGTGTCAAATTGTGTTCGAAAAGAACCAGTTGTGTCAAATTGTGTTCGAAAAGAACCAGTTGTGTCAAATTGTGTTCAAACCCTTCTTTTTTTCTAAAACCAAAAGAAAAAAAACAGAAAATAATTCACTTGATGTGCTTATAGTATAATGCTTATCTGTATAGAAAATGAAGATGGAAAAGTGTGTTCAAATTCTGAAAGAGTCTGTTACATTCACTTTTGCACTAATGCCCTTGGGAAAAGCATGAATCCATCTCTTCTACCCCCATAACAGAGTAAACTGGCTACCATTTAAGAATAGAGTGCCCACACTAATCTTAGACAGTATCCAATCTTACAGAAGGGCTATTCTGAATTCAAAATATAGAAGCCAATGAGAAACCACTTCATTATATTTCCTACATCTTTCCCAGATAATAAAGAAACAGGAATTTGTAGAAACATGGATGATTATGACCAGATAGAATTGCATAATTCTTTTAATCACTCAATATATTCAATATATTGAGAATGAAATTTGATATAATATAGTGAGGGGCCTCTCAGTGTAGTAACATATTCTTCCTCTTGAAATCCCAGTTTTTCTCATTTCCTCATCCATTTTGAATTGTCATCTTGTAATTCTTTCACACTTATATTTATGCCTTATATCTATGAGTGAAATTCTTCTCCCTTTTCTGGCTCAAATTCCCTTCCTCCGTATCAGAGTTGAAATTTCTCTCATTTGCAAGTCTCTGCATTACATGAAATAGTATTCAAATTTCTTAAATGAAGTGTTGTGTAGCAAGACTGACTAAATTTCTCTACACTTATTTTTGAAACATGGACTCGTCCATCCACGAACCCTCTTTTCATATAACAGGGACAAATAAGTGGATCGCAAAAGCATAGCACTTTTCACTTCTATGCCTTGTGACACTGAACTGCTGTATTCTCAGTCCATATTCTCATATGATTAAACTCTTCTTCACTGAACCTTTTGTTTCCAGTGTTTTCATTAAAGCAATGGTTCCCAAACTTTTTTTTTCTCTGGGTCACATTTTCAGAATAAAAATTAGCTTGTGCCACACCAAATTTTATGCGATAAAAAGTACATTTAAAAAAAAAAAAAAAAAAAAAAGAGAGGGAGGGTTAAAGGGAGATAACTGTGGATTAGAAGTCAGAACATTATTATTGATCACTCTCTCCTCCAATTTGCAAACTCTAGTTACTATATTCTTAATACTTGATATAATGCAAAAATATCACAATGATAAAATCGGTTAATAATTATTTAGAACTATTTTTCTGGGACTCATGCCTGCAATTATAAGTAATCCATAATAATATTTTAAATTTTGAAATCATATTTATTTTTGGCATATGAATTTTTAAAAACTATTTCTAAATCTTTGATTGTCTTTTAATCATTCTGCCTCACCTGATGTTCTCTTCCACCACACCTATGAAGCATGTTGCACTATTTGGGAGCCATTGCCTTAAAGTCTTACTAACCAACAATTATGAGCATTATATGAACTTTATAACATGAAGTACATTCAATTATTATTAATTTTTGATTAGTATTTATTTAATCTTATTTCTTTCACTTTTTATTATACTGGTAGTATAAGATCATACCGAAAGCAGTGGTTCTTATTCAATCACCAAAGTTAAGTCGTGTCAAGCCTGGTCAGTACTTAGATGGAACACTGTGAACTTAAGCACTGGCAGAATAAACATTGGCAAAATATCTGACCTTTACTGTTATTTCAGGTCACATCTTACATCTGCTTGGTGAAGTAATGTCACTGTCAATGTGCTGTATTCCTTTGGGACATGGGTAATCATGACAATTTCCAGTCCTTTGCAGCTGTTAGTAACTTCTGTGTTTTTATTATCTCCCTTAATCACTGTTCTGCCAACCATTTACACAAGTTTGTAAGTAGGTTATGAGCTGCTTTCCTCAGTTCCTCTTGCTGTCCTGTGAGTGTCAAATTTTCCAAGCCCTCTTTCCTCATTATATGCCTTAGAAATTTCAACTGATGCAAAGCACAAGTGTCCTTTTTGTTTCCATTTTCTCTAAAACTTGTTGCTCACATGTTCAGTTTATCATATTCTCAGCATCCTTCTGTAAAACCACATTTCCGTTGCTTGATAGCTCTTCTTCATCTGTGAGGAGATTGTCCAGCATTCACTGACATAGAGGAGGACTGTGAGTTCAGTATTGTTTTCTTTGCTTCTAACAACATTTCTTAATACTTAGCTTTTGGAAGGCTTCTTTCAGTATAGTAATAGAGTATTTGCTTTTTCTTTGGTTTGGTATCTGCCAATGAAGAGACAGCACACTAAACGTTGTCTCTTTGACCAATAGGGGTAGATATCAGTAGTTATGAGCAGCTCTGCATTTTGTTTCTGCAACAGGTAGAGAGGTACCATTTCTTAAAATGAGTCACTGCAACCTTTAGTAGGAATTGCAACAACTAATTGTACCAAGTAGCTTGAATGCAACTGAAAAACATTATAATTACTGAAATTAACCATTCAACATAATGTTTGAGAACAATTCAAAGAGAGGAAGGTGGAGGTAGTATTAGAACAGTGTTTCCCAGAATTCCTTGTAAGGAGAAATTAGAGAGCAAAATTTGAATTCTCATTGAGTTTTTTCACATTCAATTATGCCCTAATACCTTTGGGAAAGGTACAAATCTATTTCTTTTGTCTTGGTTATGAGTTTAAATAGGATTTGTATCTGGAAAAATCATTATTATCCACAAAAAATTGTTACTGCAATATTCACATGCATAAAAAAAATTACAATCTAAAAGGTTTTTTTTAGTTTTAAATAACTCACAAAGGGTTGATAAGCCATGAAAAAAAACAACAAATCAAACAATCTCAGAATCCCTGGTTAGCTTCCTTCCTTCCAATCCCATGTTTTTAAAATTCCATTTTCATTTTGAATTGCCATCCAACAGTTATTCTTGTGGCTTATACTTCTGACTGAAATTCCTTTTCAATTTTTCTTCTAGATCAAATTCTTTCCCTTAGATTTAAATTTTTTTTCCACATTTTCAAATCATTGCATTAGCTGTAATAGTATTCAAGTTACTCAGTTGAAGTACTGTCAATTATTATTCCATTTTGACTTGTATTTCTTTCATCTGATTTCTATTATTTTTTTATTATGTAATTCTCCTCTTAATATCCAAGATTTGCAGGTGTACAGAAAGATTGAGAAGGCAACAGCAAAGAATCCAAGCTCATTAGAAATGAGCTGCTACAGTACCATTTAAGGTGTCTCCTTTGTAGACTGCATCCAAAATGATGCCTGCTGGAGGACATCATAAATACTCTCTAGAAGTGGAATTTGAAATGGGATTGCCATGTCATAAGAGTCAACAATATTTCCACAACCATTCTAAAAGGTACCACCTTAAGCAAAAGAAGAAGAGACAGACAGAGGAAGAAATGGGCTGACAATGTCACTGAATGAACTGAAAGATCCTTCAAGGAGACTCGGATATTCACATGCAACTGAAACATATGGAGAGAGCTGGTCAGCTGCTCACCTGTGCAGGGACCAGGCAACTACACCAGGTCATAGACTGATAATGATGATGAAAATTTATTATACTTGTAGAAATAAGTTCTGTTGTTCTCATAATCCCAGCTTAGGTCCCTTCCCTGACAACTTGAAGTTTCCTTAATTCCTCTTCCTCCATTTTGACTTTTCTTCTACCAATTTATTCCCCATTTTATGATGGTATTTATAATTTGTTTGAATGTGTAGGGAGACCACAGTTGTTTTCTCTTGGGTTGAGCTCATGGGAGTTCAGCCCCTTTAGAGAGGGAGAACTCTTCTATCCTTTTTCTTTTTACTTCTGTTTTTTGAAGAACAGTCTTTACCTTCCTGACCACTAGGGCATCCACACACATAGAAACTGGTCAACATGTGCACAGCCTAATGTGGAGAAAAATGTAATTTTGATTCACTTAGCTATGGATGGTCAAAGGCCATAAGGCTGGTATTTTATTGCTTTGTTCTCATTCTGTAAACATTCTTATCCCTTGGACAGTATGAACAATCAATCATTTGTTTTGGGACATGTCTAAATCTTTTTAATATGTGCATGTAAGTTGTTTGCCTTATTAAATGTTTTGTTTGTTACGGTCGCATATCTCGTCTTTCTATATTCGCATTCAGTGTTAGTGTATCAATGGCTACACTAATGCTAATATTGGTACTCAGTGTACAACTGGAAGGTTAAAAAGCATTATTCTTCCTAACACTAAATAGCTGGTAAACTATGGCTGGCTGATAAATTATGCAAATAAATGTTTAGATTAAGGTTATTAAAGTCTGGAAACATAATATATAAATTACATTCTGTCACCCACACTTTTTAAATTGAATGGTCCTAAACACAGAATTTTGTTAACTGTTAGTTTGTGATCACTAATTTTATATATATATATATATATATATATATATATATATATGTATACATTGTAAATATTACATTTTGTAGATCTTATAAGAGATGTATTCACCACATAGTTACTAAAAGTTTAATAGTAATAAACTGGTCATTAGATGCTAGTTCCTGATGATTGGTTTATTACTGTGAAACTTTTAGTAATGCATGTGCTTGATACACTTTTAGTTAGATCCCCACAATGTAATATGTGGGTCTGTATGAAAATACACTGAGCATTGTTTTTAAAAAAATGATTTTATTTAAAATTACAATTTATGAAACATCACTTTTTACATTTTTTGGAAACTTTTCCATAAAAGGCAAAAAAAAATTATTTTTAAAAATAAAAAAGGACAGAAAATAAGAAATCAATAAAAAGAAAAAGAAGAGGAAAGAAAAGAAAGCAAACCAACCCTACTATCAAGAGGATGGAAAGAAAAAGGAAGGAAAAAGAAGGAGAAGAGTATATGACAATTATACAGATACAAAAGAAGAGGAAAGAGAAGAAAATAAGAGATGGGATGTTGCTGATATGAGCTTAAACCAATGAACACATGCTGAGAAAGAGAATTCAAATTTTAATGGAAATAAAACACTACAGGATAGTAACATATTACAGCTACATTGTTGCATCACAGATTTTATGCCATTTTTAATGAAATCACATATTCAAACAAAATTATACATAGTATAAAAGACACTTTAAGAAGAAAAACTATACTTAACTATACCAACCTTACATAATAAATTAGAGTACAAAATAAGTTTTAAACATTTATATGATTTTATATATATATATATATGTGTGTGTGTGTGTTTGTGTTTCATTGAATAATGTAAACATATTATGTCTGTCTATTTTTCTAATGATCCTTTCCAGTTCTCTAATTGGTTTCTTGATGTTAAAATAAAATTCATCAACGAAGGTGTTGTAGTTTTTTTCCTACCAAGTAGGATCCCAGTATAAAAAAAATAAAACTAATTATATATTATACTAAATTTGACACAACCAACTTAATCGTACACAATAACTCTTCTCTGTCAACTAGTGTTTTGGAAAAGGCCAACATTGTATATCAGTTTAAATGTCCTTTGGGAGATTGTATCTCTGACAAAAAGTAAGTACAAATGTTGGTTTGATGACCATAACATTATCAAGACATCTTACACTTCATTTGTCAGATACAAATTCTACTTCACAACATCTCAAACCACATTCCTGTCCACCTTCACAAGACAGGAAAATATTTGTTGACAACATCAATATACTACACCACGAAAATAATAAACTTCAAATTCTCAAGGTCCTCAATATGAAAATCAATCAACATTCAACAAAATTTATTACAAATAACATGTTGAAGTGCATATAACAAACAATGCTACCAATTTCCGCTCAGCTCCCTTATATTAGAACACTTGTTTCGCAAAATATTTCATAGCTACAATGGATAAATTTAAAATTTTAAAATAATTATAACAGACTGCGTTCAGATGTGTTTTTTTTAAATCACCATCACAACAAACACAACAAAATGCAGATTTTATCACAGTTAACAATAAGTTGGTCATTGTAATTTACCCCTGAGGATTATCTTAGAGGAGATGGAAAATACTTGGGTAGGAACTATAGTGCCTCCCCTTGATGTATTCCATCTTAACATCAAAAAGTTGATTAAAGAACTGGGATGAATCATTACAAAAATAGTCATAATATGTCTATATTATTCAATGAAACCTGTTTTTCTTATGTGATCTTATAATTTTTTTCTTTTCAGTGAATAAATTATATAAAAACTGTCCAATTGTTCTTTCTCTCGGAGCACTTTCAGCTATACATTTAGCCATTTTCAAGGTTGAAATATATTAACTGTTAACAAGGAATAGATTCCTGTATGTATGTATTTATATAATGTTTTCATTTCCAAAACATGGTCAAGATATTATGTCCATATATGTGTGTGTGTGTGTGTGTGTGTGTATATATATATATATATATATATATATATATATATGTATGTATGTATGTATGTGTGCATATGTCTGTATGTGTGTGTATATACAAAATTCATTAATGACAACTGACAAGGGAGTGCAATGAAGCTTTGATTCAGTTTTTCTTGTGTTTGTATAAGTGATTTCTTTTCTGGACATAAAGTGTGTAAAAACTGTCCAAATGTTCTGAATATCCAAATGCTTTCTGCTATTCTATTAGCCATTATCAAAGATGCTTTTTTATTTTTAACTGAATGCATAGATTTTTACATATTGCTAGATTGATGGAAATGTTTTTTAATTTTCTAAACATGGTCACCACATTGTGACCATGTTTATAGCTGATGTTACTGAGTGTTGGCTTCTTCATTTTTATTATTCATACTTCTATTATTATGAAAAACATTTTCATCACTCTAGAAACATAAATGAAAATCTATATGTTTGGATATATAGAACATTCAGACAGTTTTTTTATGTACCTTATATGTTCAGAAAACAAAAAAATTATGCAAACACAAAAAATTTTTTATAAAATGCTTAATCATAGTTCCTTGTCAGTTGTTTTTAATGAAACTTGTATAAAAGAATGATTGCTGCCCAAATACACAATCATATATATATGTATTGAACTCTCCCAACAATATGATTTAGCACTAAACCATTAATCTACCCATACAGATGATTTGATTATAGTGGTGAAGGCTTGTGTAAAACTTTTTGAAAGATCATATAATAGAGAAATGGGTATGCAACAAAGTTTACAAACAGCTCTCCTTAGGTTTGAGTTCAGTGTTTTTATTCTACTTGATTGGTTGACAACCAAATTACTACCATTGCTTTATAATCTCTTTAAATTAAATTCTATATCTGTCTTCAGTTAAAAAAATATATGATTTTTCCATATTTTTACTATTTGCAGTGTTAATAATATATGATTTGATTACTTATTCTGACTCTTCAAGGAGAATAACAACTCACCTCTGTTTGTGAAACAATATTCAGGCCTGGAATGAAAAATAATGAAATTAATATGGGAATGTGGAAATCTATATTCTAAATAGATTTAAAATCTTGGGTAGTTTAAAAGATTAAAAAAAAAATAACAACACATCAGCAAATAGTCAAAATGTTACAGAGTGTGAGGAATATGATCATAAAAATAACAAAAATTTAAAACCTTTTGATTTAAAATAACACAATGACTAAAATCGATCGTGTAAGGTCTGGGGACAAAGTTAAAAGGTATTCAAATTTCTCATCTCTGAAAAAAAATATAAATAAATATATAATAATTGCATGGAATTTCTATGTGGACCTTGGATAGAAAGACCAACCCACCCCAAAAAAATCTGATGGATTTTTTGTTCACCTTGTGTTCTTAGTACAAAATAAACTGAATAGGTATCCTTGTTTATTTTGTTTATAATGAGCTCATTATAAACAAAATACAAAGTGGTCCGAAAGTCTTGTCATCTTCCAAATTGTAAGAGCTCCTGCCAGCCATCTAAAATAGAAAATTATATTATTTATGGGTGACTAGACTTTCGGACCACCCTGTAGACCTATTAGATGCTGAAGCAGACAAAGCTTATGTATTGTTATATTCTCTGAGTAACTTAGATATATAAAAAACTTTTTTTCTTTGATTAATAGACACATTTAATAGTTATTTTTATTTTACTTATTCTTTGAGAAAAACTTTATAAATAAAATACAAAAGAATTGAAGACAATAAAATCTTACATTTGTGGCATTGAAATCAGATCTGGTTGTACTATGCATGAATCGGAATAGCTGTAAGATCCATTTATTCCATCTGAAGGCACGGCATTAAATTCAGCTAAAAACAAAGAGACACTTGTCTCACAGGGTTTTTTCTCTATGTCCTCAATGATGGCTGACTCTCCCATTGTGTAATCATAAAAAGTAGGAGGGTTCCCGTAGTCTTCTTCTCCTGGGATGGAAAATAGAAACAGTTAAATGTACAACTGTGCAATATAGAAAATCTGATAATGACTGTATATCAGAAGAGTGTGAGACAAAATTTCATGTTTTCAAACACAATGAATTATATATCCATATTAAACACAAAGCATAATGGCAACATATATAAATACAGACAGGGCAAATTTATTGATATCTTAAGAGGCCCATGAAGGTCACATGACAGCCTGTTGGGGAGAACAGTTACTAATTAGGCTACCATGGAGGCAGATATGAGATTCAGTTGCAGTTTGGTTGACCATGGAGGATGGTACAATTCCCTTGCATCTGAAATAGGAAACTAAAACATATCATAGACAGAACTGTGTCCCTCTTGAGGGTGTTACAAGTAAAAAATTCATTTTATCTGTACCCTGAACAGACTGTTTGCTTTTTTTTATAATTTCTCTATGTGGGACAATTTGTTATATATATGAATATAGAACAAAGTTATCGTAGCTGATATGATTTGTCCTCTAATGGACTTTATGAAGGTAAATGAGAGGACAAAATGCATCAGCTAAGATATCCTTTGGTTTTTATTCTTTTTACAAACATTTTACTTACATATGAATATATATATATATGTATTACAAATGAAATGAGAACAAATCAAATATAAATTCAAATGTTCATAACATCAATTTAAAAATAGGACTCAATACAACAGTAGAGTGATAATTCTTTCTTATAGGATATTACATTCGAACATAACATATGTAACTGCTTACATATGTGCAAATGTAATATCCTATAATAAAGAATATATATATATATATATATATATATATATATATGAGAAGCTTGAGAAGCTGGTAGCAAAATCTGGTGCCAATATTGAATTTTAAATAATACGCCATGCTAAGCACTTTCTTCTCATATACATTTCTTGTAAAAATTATAGTTAATAAATAAATTATAAGTATTTTAAAATGGTGAGTTACTAATCATTCACCCTATATATATATATATTACACAACAAAATGCAAAATTACATAACATGAGTATAGATCTATTTTAATCAATGCAAAGTATGTTAGTTTTATTCAACTCCAGTGTATTCAACTCCTGTGTTTAGTATCGAAATTAGAGATTTCAAATTTAACTTTTACAGCAGTTGAAAAATTGATACAGAACCTACCCAATTTGATGCTTCAGTCAGATGAAATGCCTGGATTGGTGGTAAGTGGAGAGCAAAAAGTATTAGTCTTAAAGTGAAAAGGTTCCACAAAATCAACCCAAATATTAACCTTATGATCTTAAATAGGGGCTATATGAAGAATGAGGTGTTAAGTTGAAATTAAAAGAGGACTGACAAGGGAGTTTTACATATAAAAGAAATTTAGGTTCCCATTCAAAAAATAACAAATTATACTTACAAATGAGATATTAACAAAATTAACAATAAATCATATTTAGAAAATTTATATGAAGTAAGAATATATTTAAAGAAATTTTATATTAAAGAATAAAAAATTTAAAGATAAAATAAATTATCCATTTATAACTTTAAAGATAAGTTAAATTATTAAGTAAACCAAACCATACAAGGTTCTAATTAAAAAAAAAAAAAAAATACAAAAAAACTTGAAAAGGTATATGGATAAAGAGTTGTAAGTGATAAAAAGAGAGTTCATAGAACAGGGGACAATTATAAGAAGAATAAATGGAGATATAGAAATTAAATATAGTTGTACATTCAACATATGAAGAGTTAGAAAATTAAAAAGTAATAAATATATTTTTGGAATTAAAGAAGAATGGTCTGAACCCTCAGATAGACTGGAAATTTATAGGTTTTGCTCATTGACTTCACCTTGGTTGAAATAGATCTATACTCATGTGAAGTAATTTTGGATTTTGTTTTGTAATTTATATGCTCTATTATAATAAATAAATTGATCTCTTTTTGTGGATCAGTTTTAATATTTGGTATCACTAGGATTCACTTGGATTATATACCAATGAATTTATTTATTACCTGTACTATATATATATATATATATATATATATTGCATCTTAGTATGACTTATAGTTGAGTACTTCAGTGTTGTAAGTGTTTTCATGTATAACTCAATTCTGTAATTAATTTCTTTAAGTTATTCTAGTCCTTTCTTCTATTAGGTTGGTGCAAAAATAATGACGTAATAATGTCATTTTTGACATATTTTTTAATGTCAAAAAAACGACATTATTACGTCATTATTTTTGCACCAACCTAATATCATATTAAGGTGCTAGTATATATTAATGCCTATAGTGAACCTTGGAGAGTGAAGAAGGTCAACATATTTCTTCTTTCTTTTCAAGCATCCCATTAACTACAAGGAATGATGACACCATAAAAAATACAACTGATTTACTTACCATATACTCTATTACTTTTACTCATCCAGTTTGCAAAACTCCATTCAGTTAGGAACCTAAAAATAAGAACAAAATTTTATTACTATCTCTGTCCTATTGTGAGAAAGATATAGTGTTGTTATTAATATTTTTATCAAATTTGTTAGCCTTATATCAGGCAGGTTGTTTTGGAAAGGTCAAAGATTGTGCTGATGATGGTAGTGAACTTTTTTTCCTGCCAACTTTAAAATGTCATAGAGCTCCAAATAACGGCTTAAATTATTTGAAACTCTACAGGATTATTCTTTTATCTTTTATTTTAAATCTTAAAGTAACAATAAAAAAAAAAGGTGATTTTTCAAAAAGTAAATGAAATAAATATTTCAAGGCAATAGCTTCATCTACATTACAAAGAATTCATCATGAATATACTTTGAAATATTTGTGTACTGAAGTCATCAAGTACCTGTATCGGAAGATTAAAGTAACACTCTGTTTTTTGTTTGTTTGGGTTTTATGGCATATCAACTACTGTGGGTTATTTAATGCCAAATCCAGTTTATATGAATTTTAAATGCCTATTTTGTCCTGGCAACATTATTGTTTCCAAAAAACGTATAGCAGGCAACATTGTTTCAAAAACATAGCTGGCAACATTATTGTTTCAAAAAGGTATAACTGGCAACATTATTTTTTCCAAAAAAAACGTATAGCTGGCAACATTATTCTTCTGAAAACACTGTCTGAGACCTTCCTTGCTGTTGGACGTAGTTTATTGTCATACCTAGGACAGTAACACTCTGTGTCAATTTCTAAAATTACAAATATCTTCATGTTAGCAATTATGATCAGTTGGTTGGTTGATTTTGTTTAGTAGCATATCAACATCTTCATGGATTATTTAATGCTGAAATGTAAATATTTCATATATGCATTTTTTTTAAGATAATAATAGTTTTAATGATACAAGTTTTACTAATTAACTCATAGCTGGAGAAAGAAGAGGTGGCTTCATATCTTTCCAAAATGTGTTTGTGCATAAATGAATATGATGAACTCAACTGGAATTGGAACAATTCCAAGCCATTATCCATTACATCACCTGCAAATCCAAGCTTACAGCACCTGGTATTCCCAAGTGGTCACCCATCTAGGTACTGATCAACTTGAGGTTGCTTAACTTTGGTGATCACATGGGAACCAATTTTTCAACATAATGTGGTTGTAAGCTCCAACAATTATGAAACAAAAGGTGTATTCACTCTGTTCACAATTACCTTTATACTAACTGAACAGGATTTTTTCACAACAATCTATTTTTAGTAACATATTTGTAGTGTCAAATCAATGCTTCAACCACAAAAGCAGTATCAATTGAAAGTTGTGCACAGGAAAATATGCCACCTCAACTGCTTGTGATAGGGTTAAATAAAACATTGTCAGGTATTATTAACTAGTTGACATATGCTATAAAAAATATATGGCATATTTATTAAGTCCTTATCATCGTAAGGTTTTCACATGTGAGCATTTAAATATAATTTTATTACTATTCTTAATATGTGGTAATTTTAGGATGATCAGTTTATAACCATAGAAAACCGATCACTTATTTTATTCCCATTAAAATATATTTATACAAATTTACCCAAGCCGTCAAAAACAATTGCTTATAAAACATTGACATTTTGTAAAGTTCTTACATAAAGTTCTTATTATAAAGTGCTTTCACATGTGAATCTTTAAATATACAATTTTTCCAATTATCATCATTAAACTCTGCACTTTCATTAGCCTTTTTCACCTTCGCAGATTTGGAAATATCTTGGAAAAGTTTTCTATTATCATCACAAAGTCACAGACACCTGATGTCACCAGTTAAAGGAAAATAATAATTACAGCAAAATTTACAGACATTTAATATATATATAAAAAATGTGTAAATTTTCTTTTCATTTTTTTGTTTGGAAGTAAAGTCTGATGATCCACAGTCCTTTAAAAGGGCTGTGGTGAAATAATTTAGTACATGGAACCTTAAAGTGGTCTGTTTTTATTTAATATATATATATATATATATATATATTACATAATTATAATGTCTATATATATATATATATATATATATATATATATATATATATATATATATTACATAATTATAATGTCTATATATATATATATATATATATATATATATATTACATAATTATAATGTCTATATATATATATATATATATATATATATATATATATATATATTACATAATTATAATGTCTATATATATATATATATATATATATATATATATATATATATAGTTAAACCTAGAGAGCCAGACAAAGAGCTTTGGACTTGGATGCTAGACGATTAATTTTGGCTAACGTACATGTTCTTGGTTCTTTCTTTTTTATACCTTTTTTTCCCTTTGGTATTGGTTTGATTATTTGCAAATTAAGACACCAAAGGTTTTCCGGACAAGTATAATTTCTTAAACTTAAAAGATTACTACTACTAATATATATATATATATATATATATATATATATATAATGTATATTATATAATTATAATGTATATATATAATATATATAATGTCTCTAAATTTCTGGGATGAGGAATTATTTACACTATTAATATTCCTATGGGGCAATAGCGTAGTGGATTAAAGTGTTGGTTCATGAATTTGGTGACATAGTGGCTTTGATTTCAATCCCTGGGTCAGACAGTGTGCACTTGCACTCAGTGGAAATGGGCAGGTAATAACTGAGCAGTACTAAAAATAAGAACTAGATTAGATATCCTGAGACATGAGTAGTGTAATGAGAACAGTCTACTCCTGTAGATTAAATAAAGGGTTCAGCTCAGAATTCCTGGTAGGTTGCCCAAATCAATATACACCAATATACAATGTTTTGATAACAAAATGAGGACAATAATCCAGATATAAATAGTGTACACTATATATATATATATATATATATATTTAAGGTATGCTATATTTATGGGTTAAAGTGCTCAATATCTGGGATAAAGGATATGTAAATATAAAAGTAGACATTGAAGTCAAACCTAGTGTTGACACTCTGTTTAAAGTTTAAATGCAATCTTCAGGCCATGAAACAGACTGCTGCCACTGGGTGTTGACCTCAATGTCCACTTTTATATATAAATATATATATATATATATATATATATATATATATATATATATATATGAGCAGTATCAACACTGGATAGCAACAACCTGTTTTGTGCAATAACGAGATCATATAGCCTGAAAATTGTGTTTAAGCTGGAAACAGATGAAAGTGTGATGAGTGAAAACATGTGAGAATTATACAGATGAAAATGTGACAGTTTTTAAAGAAAACACAGTCACCCCCAAAATGTGTTAGTTTTAGTGTCTGGAACTAAAATTGAAAATGTTATATTTGGTTCTCATGATTACACAGTTTATATGTAACTGAATTATTACATTATTATAACTATTATTACAACGTTATTATAATCCAGTTCAAGAATGGTAATTAATTCTTCCTGGTAAGTTCATCTCAGTACTCTCAGTTCATTTTGTTTCTTCTGTGCAATATCACATCAAAGTGTTATAATTATTATCAATAAATATCAAAAAAAGTTTCCACTATTTAATGATAACTGATTAAATGTTTTATGATGTTAACGCTTCCCATGGTCAGATCAGATAAAAATAATTGTATTACTGGCAGAGTATATATTTTTATAAATGCTTAAAGATAGATGTTAAACTGATAGGATAGTAAAGATGTTAAAAAATTTTGGAAATATTTTACTGTAACATGGTTGAGAAGATTTCTGTGTATCCAAAGTTTTTTCTTAACAAACCTATTCAGTTTGCCTCTGATGAAGTTCCCGAAGGAATAAAATGTGTTGAAAAAAGTAAGTTTTCCCATTCTGTCATTTTAGTTTTTATTGTCTTTCAGATATATCAATTTACACCTCAATTTTTATGTGCACACATTTGTTTTTGTTTAAGTGTTTTTCGTTGGTACTTATATGAGATTATATTAAGACCTGTATATGTATTAGGCAGGGAAAAAATTACACCATTTTCTGGTAAATAAGAATTTATCACTTACATTATTAATTCATTAAATGTCCATATGATGGCAAAAAGAAGTTTCTTGATTGGCTGAAATGCAAGAAATACATACCAACTTAAGAAAAGGAAAACAAGATAGAATTAAATTGCATTTTATTTTGTTGAACAATATCTAAATATTACCATATGATGAAAGTCAGAACATTTTTGAGTTTTTAATTACTTATTAAAATTTTAAGGTTCTGTTATTATTTGTAATTATATTTACAAAGTAATTTTTCATGAATATATGAAGTGTTTAAATATTTACATATTGATAAATGTTATTTTATTGGATACACATGTGTGAGTGGACAACCTCACTTTTTAAAAAGTGAAATTAATGTTTGTTAAAAAAATGGAGATATCCACTCAAACCCATTCATCCACTAAAAACAGTGTTTATAGTTATAATAATGTTAGATTAAAATCCATTAATTACTTAAATTATAGGTAAATATAAATAACATATAATCTATATATTTACCAAATAAAGACAAACTTCATGACTATTTCAAGTAGAATATGAATAATTTTAATATTTTGAATATCACTCATCTGAATATCATATAAATACCATACTTTAAAATGTCTTCTGATAAATGAGATAAAATTATTTGACATATTGATATCAAAGAAAATAAAAAAAACTACTTGAGTGAAAGTATTTGGCTTTGTAATCAGTCTCATTGCTAGAGTGTTTTCAGTGTGCAATAGGTGTCTTTAAGTCAGGTGTGACCATAAGTAAGAATTTATGAGTTAAAATAGGTTCATATCATGTCCACTGGGATTTGGGCAGAATTATTTTCTGGTGGGCAGACTTTAAGTTAGAGTAGCTGCAAGTAAGAATTTGCACACAAAAATTCATATCATTTCATAGTGATCTAGGAGAATGATTTTCAAGGAGGGCTCTTTAAGTCAAGGGTAACTGTGTATATGACTTCACACACTAAAATTAGTTTATATCATTTTCATGGGGGAGAGGACGAATGATTTTCAGGGTGTGGGTTTTAAATCAGGGGCGTCTATGAATAAGAATTTACACGCTAAAAATAATTCCCATAATATTTTATGGGGGAATGATTTTTTTAGGGGAAGCATTTAAGTCACGAAATGTAAGAATTTGTGCATTAGTTCACATTTATTTTCATGGGGAGTTGCGAGGAATGATTTTCTGAGAGAATTTTTAAGTCAGAGTTGACCTTTACTAAGAATTTACGCACAAATTAATTCATGTTATTTTCATAGGTGATGGGGGAATAATTTTCTGGGGGTATCTTTAAGTCAAGAGTGACCTGGAGTAAAAAATTTTCACACTAAAATTAGTTCACTGGCTTTTCATGGGGGAGTGGGAGAAGGATTTTCTGGGGTGGTCACCACTAGCAATGAGTCTGTCAGTAATTTTGATAATTTTCTTTGAATTTTAAATCCTCATGAAGGGTACTTGATAATAAACTAGCATTTATTTTGCAGGCAAGTCAATATAATTCATATTTTTAATTGATTTCACATCAGAAGCCTTCACAAAAATCATCCTAATTTTAAATCAATGAATGAAGTTTCTGAACATTTGTTGTATAACTATTAATTCCTCCAGTACTTTGCCAGTTAAACATGTCAAATGCTGTCAAGAATGATACTCTTCTTAGGGAAAATCCAAGAGTATATTTTCAATATGCTTCTTCAGGATAGTTACAGTATTGTTGCCAAGACTAAGGTCAGGTGAATTTTGCTAACAGCTATCAAATTAATCTATTTGGGAAACGATTTTCCAACCTGCATGCAGCTCTGTACATAGCATACAGAATCTTTTTCATCACTATTGAATCAGCCATCAGACTCCAACAAAAGAAGCTAATTTCTGTTTAAATTTCTGGGATGAGGAGTTATTATTTACATTTGAAATATTTTCCTCGTCTTTTTCGTAGTTATCATAATATTTCAGCCATTGTGTTCTTCAGTCTTCTTCAGGTGCAGTGCATGTTGTATCTGGGTAACCTTCATGAAATTCCAAACTAAACCCTTTATTTAATCTACAGGGGCAGATTGCTCTTATTCTGCAGTTTATGTCCAAAGGAGATAACTTGTCTGTTCAGTTATTGCTCACCCTGTTTCTGTTGAGTCTAGGTCGGCACTACCTGTGTGACCAAAATCATGATTCAATCCTGTAATCCACTTGGATATTGTTACCTGCAATAACTGAGCAATACTAAAAAAAGGAACAAGATGAGATATCCCTAGATGTGAGCAGCAGAATGAGATCAATCTAACCCATTGATTTAATATAGGATTCATTAGAAATTCTCTGAAGCTTACCCATAATGATAAGCACTCAAAGAATGCTAAAGAGAACAACAGCTGAAAGACTGATAATTACAAAAAAGGTGAATAGTCTGAGTGTAAATAAAAGAAGCTAGTATTTATATCAGAAAACAGCTTGCATCATGTGCCCAGACTGCATTATGGGGAAAAAAATTAGAGAAGGCCTTATGGATCATTGATAGTAGTTTTTCTTCTTTTTTAAATGGCATGTGCTATTAATATGTCAAGTGTTCAAACAAGCTACATTCCTGAGTTCCACCAGCTCAGACCTTCACAGCTAGGACTCGCCATGCCTCATGCACAGTGTCAAATCATCCTCATTTCCTTTGTATTTGTTAAGGAGGAAGTTTCACTCAGATAGCTTCTTCCCAAGAACCACTACTTCGTTGAAGAGATTCCTGAGAAGATACTTACTCAACCACTTCAATCTTAAGCTCTTCAAATCTAGAGTCAACAAATATCTATTCTACATATCCTCATAATATGAACCTCTTCCATCTCCCCTATACCAATCTTAATGAGTAACCCTTCTCTTCTACCCTTAGTAGCTCTTGGGCCTTGTATCAAGGAAAAAAATAGTAAAAGAAAAAACAAAACACACATTTGTGTATATAAAAAAGCAGATGGCTTTTTTATATACACAAATCCCTTTCATAAAGAGATATAATAAAAGAATAAAATAAATAAATAAATCTCCGTAGACGCTCAAGCCAGACTATGCGAAAACTTCCTCCGTCGTAAATTTAGCCACCCCCATCTTACCCTGACCCGGCATCTATGAAAATAACTCTATACTGATACAAATTATTAACACCCATCCCCTGCCGATTCTAAACAATTTGCCCTTGATGTTACCATGGAAATTTTTGATTTCAATTCTGACCATACTATTAAAACTCGTAAATTTCAGAAATAAGTCATTCCCAAAAAAATTTCGCTTGAAGATGGAACAGAGCCTACTTTAACTCAAGTTAATTCAAATATTATTTTGAAGTTTTCGGCTCTTGTTTTGAAACATGAGACCTCTTATGTAGCGAGTTGGAATCATATTTTTAAATAAATAATTATATATATATATATATATATATATATATATATATATATATATGTGTGTGTGTGTGTGTATGCTAAGTGCTGATGTTATGAAGCATTTTTTTGCACTGTCTGGTTAGCCTGGGCATTGAGCATTTTACTCTACTGTGTAGCTAGGTGTTTGCCAT
>OZ010597.1:42605203-42717703 GCA_963932145.1 Acanthosepion lycidas | reverse complement strand
CTTTTCACCTTGTTTAACATCTTTTCCCTTAGGTTTTATTTGTTTTCTCAGTGCTCATTGGATTCTTTCTGATGATTTTGCCACCAGATCAGGAGGTTGAACCAGGAAGAGGGATCATCATTTCAACTTAGAGCTAAATAAATTCTTATTGTTCAAAGTAGAGTCCAATAGTCATATGAAAACCTCATAGAATTACGGTAAGGTATCTTTAATCATTTCTAAGTTACAACGGTTCAAGTCTTAATCTAACAATTGGGCAATTTTGCTGTTACACAACTGGGACAATTTCTTTCTTTCTCTCTCTCTCTCTCTATATATATATATATATATATATACACACACACACACACATATACAAAGAGTACACCAGGTAATTGAGAACAAATTAAAATAAAATATTTTATACAAAAAGATGTACATAGATTTGTACACATATTTAACTTGGTGTGTGTATGTCTTTCTCACTCTCTCTCCATGTCGCAAGAATGGTCCTAAATGACACATCCCTTGCCAGAGGCCACTGGTTTGTTCATGACCTTGAACATGAAAGACCTGATTATTTTCAAGAAGATGCCTATCTCCGAATTACTGTTGTTAGCAACTAGTGCCATGAGCATGACAATCCTTTTCTTTGCTGTGACAGACTTGAAATTAATGCTCTCAATATGTCTGAAAGTGAAACGAAGATGGTAAACTATGGCAGATGCTGTATAACATTTATACTTCACTAAAGTTATATTCTCAAAAGTCTAGTGTACACTATTTATGCATTAGTTTTAGTTTATTTGTTTTAATTCATAACCCATAACTGTTAAAAGATAAAGAAAAACACATTAAACAATTCTGTAACAAATGACAAACAACTTTCATTTCCCTAAAACATAATCTCTGACATTCTATATTAATTCAAAAGGATTGGCTACTGAAGTCGACAATAAAAACTATATCTCTCTTAGTTATTCTCTGTATATATTAACCTGGATTCATTTCACCTTTTGAATAATGATGGAAACAATATGCAAATAACACTATCTCATCAAGTTAGCAAAAAACACACAATTTTTGCAATAAAAGCACAGGTAGCAACTCTAAAATAAGTTATAAAAAACTTTGATTCTGTTGGTGTATAATATCTGGACTAAAGTTGCCTTTAATAAACTCAGTACATACTGAATAATAGACTGAGAAGACAAAAGATAACTTACTCTTTGTACACTCCCATGTCCCACAGTTTCTCCATCACAATTGGCTCAAAGGTGTTGCCTAAGAACAAGCCCACCTAAAAAGAAAACATATATATATATATATATATATATATATATATATATATATATATATATATATATATATATATATTATAATAAAGAGAAAGAATACTAAGATATATAATCTGGTGTTCTTATTAATTATTTTTATTTTTACAAAACAGTGATCAATGCAAATCTACAGAACATAAATATTATAAATTTATTAATTTAAAAATATGGTTCCATTGCTACATAGGAATTACCATGTTTCAAAAACAGAAACTAAAAACTTCAAGTTCAACTTTAGAATTAAATTAAAGTCCCTAGTCCTGTTTCATTTTCAAGCAAATTTTGGAATAACTTATTTTGAAATTTACTGAGCACATGCATTCATAATATTAGTTTCTAAGGATATGGGGAAATTCAATTATTTTAACAAGGGGTGGTAAGATATTCATTTTCACTGACAAATATTGTATCAACATATGAGTTACTTTCGAAAAGAGGTTAAGTTTAGGTAGGGCAGGGGTGTCTTTTCCAACGATAATGACATCCATTCAATGAATGTCATCTGGTCTTTATCAATGACTAAAAGTTTTTTGCACTTTTTTTCACCATTAAATTTTACTTGTATGCATAAAGATTTTTTCTAAAAGGGTTGTTTGTATATAAATACATTGTATTGAACTACAATTTTAAAATATTATTCTTAATCTTAATTACTAATAGACTAAACTTCTTTTAAAACAAATAAATGTAATAGGATTACTTAAATTATTTAAAAATTATTATTAAATATCAAATATAAATATGTATATTTCATTTATCAGCTTTCTTTTTTTTTAAACATTATTTAAGGAAAATTTTTGATAATGTCAGCAAAGAAAAGAATAGCTTTGATTAAATAAATTTTTATTTTTTATAAACTTAGTAAGATATAGTTTCTCATGTATGCACAAAGGACATGGGTCATTTAATGACCTACATATTCTAGCTTTTCTTATTAATTTCCATTTTACAGTAGGTGTTTTATTGATTTCTTTTGTGCCAGAAATATTTCGATAAGGATGCCTGATTTCGGTATTTATTTATCCTAAAAGAACTTTGATGTTGGTTGAACTACTTCTTGAACTCATGTCTTGTGCATCCAATGTAGACTTTGATGTTGTCTGGATCCTCACTAGATGAAATATTGCATTGTTACACTAATGATTCAGTGTGACATTTATTATTAAGAGAACAGTTATGAGGATTTCTACAGTTACATAATTTTTGTTTATCTTCATCTCTTTTTATTATTATACTGTCTAAATTTTTTTGGTCTTGCTCTAAGAGTTTACTCAAGATATTAGCATTATGTTTCTTAAATTTTTTTAAGTTCTCAGTAGAGCTGTAACTTTAGGGTATTTTTATTGAAAATAGTACTGAGTTTACTATATTTAGGAAAATGTTTAACAATTAATGCAAGGAATTTTTATCCTAATTTGTTCTTTACCCTTTGGTTGTATGGGGGTATATACAAAATTATTTTTCTACTTCTGCTTTTTCTATGCTTTCCATTTTCATTTTTTATGTAAGTTAGTTTTAGGCTTTTGTAGCCACTATCTTTTAGAGCTTTATTATAGAAATTAATATGTTCATAGAAAATCTTCTCATTTGCTAAATTTGTACTTATTCTCTTTTCGATAGATAAAGGTATATGTTTGATTATAGATAGACGATGATCAGAATTAGGGTGTATATACAAAGGATTAGTATTGGATTTTTTATAAGATATGTACACATTTTTCATTAAATCTAATGTTATATCAAGGAAATTCACCTTTTTCAATTTAGTGCTTACCGTAATTTTTAAGTTCAGGCATTTAAAGTCTCTATATAATATCTTTTTAATTTTATTGATTTTAATGGTTTTAAAGATATATATATATATATATATATATATATATACACAGATGCAGTCAAAATGTTCAGAATGGCATTGTTTTCATCAGAAAAGTAGGTATAAGTTTTTATTAAAGTTGTTTTATATTCTATAATTTTCCCAGACAATAAATACGATATTATTTGATTTGTTATTGTATGAGATTTTGGTGAAATTAAGAGGATAATACAACAGTTATGGATGATTTAGTGATTTACTACAAAACAACTTTGATAAAAACTTATACCTACTTTTCTGACGAAAACAATGCCGTTCTGAACATTTTGGCCGCAACTATATATATATATATATATATATATATATATATATATATATGGGACGTATTTCTGCTGCACCCTGTAGTATTTAGTAATATATATATATATATATATATATATATATATATATATATATATATATATATCAGAGGCCTGAGGACAACTATCAAGGTGGTAGGGCTCATTATTTCTTCAGTCTTTTGCCCTTTTATGTAATCAATAATGCCACACTGCACTTCACCAGGATAAAATAGGTCCTGCATATGACTGGAAGTATCTATAATATTAGGTTGGTGCAAAAATAATGACGTAATAATGTCATTTTTTGACGTATTTTTTAACGTATAATAACCTTGATGAGAACAATAAATCAGTATATAACGAAGTGTATAAGCATTTAAATAATAAATATTAAAATGATTATTCGATACTTTGGGCATGTGGCTGAGTAGTTAGAATGTTCTCTTTCGAAGCATAAGACCCGGGTTCAAATCTCACCATAGTCGTTTTGTCAGGAAGGTGACTTTTTGGTGCTTGTAGCCTGGGAAAGTGATACCAGCCTGCAGTACCATTGGAAAGTACCTGAAAGCCATACCACAAGTTGACCCAAGTCTTGTGATTGAAATTGGGTAGACAGTATTGTTTATCAATAGTTGTGCTAGCACAAAGTCACAAGTCATTGTGACAGAGGGAGTGAGTGTACTGGCCTTGTTCAAACTTTTGATCACATCAAATTCTACCCTCTCGTCTAGAAACAGTAACTAGGGCCTGCTCAGTATAGTTGCAGTATAAACCACAGCTGGGCTGTGTGGGTGTTAAACAAACACAGGCATCTGTGACAGGAATTGGCTGTCCTAGCAGACAGGTATACTCAGAAATGAGCGGACAGCTATTATTTGATACTTTGATATGCAAATCAATATTTATTGACATAGATTTTATTTAAAGATAAAATGCAAAAAAAAAAAATAAAAATTCAATTTGAATTAATAATATTTAGTGACATTCTTGAGGAAAAAATGGATGGAAAATAATTGATGAAGTAAGAAATTTTAACAATTTTTTTTTTCAAAAACATAATAGTTTACTTGGGAGGGAAAATTCATTTAGGAGCAAGAATTTTTTTTTATTTTAATCATTTCACCCCAAGCAAGATGAGAATGCCCCTAAGATGCAAGGGGTTACTGGGAATGAAACAGAATGAAAAGACTTTAAGGAGATAAGACAATAAAAGAACAGGATTTCAGAAAGACAGAAGATAGCAATTGATGTTGCATTTAAATTTTTGTAAGAAGCAGGAAAGCAAGAAACTGGAAGAGAGTTCCCTAAATGAGAAGTGCATGAAAAGAAAGTACTTGAATATAGTTAAATAATCAAAATTCAGTAATAAAATAAAGAGCAAATGAGTTAATAATGATTTAATGAAAAAGTGCAATTCTTACTCACCGTTGTTTTTGTGCTAGATGCTATAATAATGCCATTGTGATCAATCAAGAAAACTGTGTAATTTGACTGAAAAAGAAAAAAAGTATTAATCTAACAAGCTTGGCCTGTGGAAGTTTCTTGTAATTTGAATCTCTAACCTGAGGATAAACTTGCAAATGGAATATTTATTATAATATAATTCTGTTGCTTGAATATACAGGAAATAAAATTTATGTCAGAATTTTTGAGATGAGAAATTATTGCTCTATGTTTTATTATTCAAACCAGTTTATCTTGATTGTTATAGTCAGGCCTTCTTAAGATGTCTGCCATCATACTTTGTCATCTTCTCTGAACCTTTACTTGAACCACAGGGATGAGTAGATCATTTTAAGCATGGGAAAGAATGAGAAAAATCTATATCTGTTGATTGAATAAAAGGACTGATTTAAAATTCCAAGACAGTTACTGACAGATACTGGAAGAAAACAAGAAGCAACAATGAGCGGAATGTTGAGAATATAACAACCGAAAGAAGAGTGTTGGTCCACATGATAAGGAATATGATATTGAAAATAAAAGTTAAGAGACTTGTTTATGGTTTGTAATTATTTGAATTAGTCATTTATTTTTTTTTTCAGATAATGTTGATGTGTTAAATTCATTTAACCCTTTAGCATTCAACATGTTTGAACGAGCCATGTAAATATCAGCTCTCAAAGTCTTGCTGTTTGTGGTCAAAGTCTTACTGATTACATGATTTCCTATGTTATTTGCAATGGTGTTATCATATATTTTGGCAGAGTATACATAGAGTGGGTTAAACATTGAGAGCTGATATTTATGGGGTGGGTCTGGGTTGCTTTGAATGCTAAAGAGTTAAAACAATGAAAACTAAATTTAACATTTAAAAATAATGACTAATTCAAATATAAAAAGTGAAAAAAACTCTTAACTTTATAAGTTAAATTCAGTGAATGTTCAAGCAGTAAAACACTGGCTTAATGGATATGTCATTTGCCTGCCGAACTCTAGATTGGAGTTTCAAATCATAGCAGGATTTATGTAATTAAATTTTAGAGTCAGAAAGTGTAATATTTGTACAAATAAACAAGCAAAATATTTGTTTTTACATTTTTAAGTATAAAATTTGAATGCAAGTAGGGGACAAAAAGAATATTATATGAATTTATTTACTATAGTTACAAAATTTTTATTTTCATTATTAAAATCATTCTAGTTAGCAAACAAAAAAAATAATTTTTGAATATTTAAATTTTATAATTTGTTATAATTTTAAAGTAACAAATGAATCAATTAATAAAATTTGCAGGGTTTCAGTCAAAAAATAAATAAAAAGTCAGCTGTGTTCTCAATTCTAATTTTACTTACGTTATCACTGTTATATATTGGACAGAATTTTCCATCTGGACATCCAAATGTTTCACTAACAAGTTCATCAAACTTGTGGAAAGGCATTTGGTAGCCACTAACAGCAGACACTATATAATTTCTTGCATTATCACATATGATAATTGGTACGCTGACAGTAACTGCAGTGATATTAAGGTTCATGTAGTCATAAAATTCTGTAAAAAAAATTAAAAAAAAAAAAAAAACAGTGAAAGAATATTTGAAAAATTGAATTGAAAAAATTTCTTACTACAAACTTTTTTTTTTATTAGATTTTCAAAATCATTTTTACTCTTTTTTTTATGCTTTTGTGTTTTACTGTTTGTTTTTACACTCATTTCAGACTCTTATTACACTTATCCATGACTTTATCTTTTATAAAACTAGGCAACAAACATTTTTCTACTTGGATAACTATATTTTATATTAAATGAATGCTGAAATACATATGAGCATGTTAGGATTTTGTGTTAGTCATTTGGGTAAGATGTGGAAAACTGAACAGCAAAAAAGTTTTTATCTACTATTCAAAAAGAGATTGCATTTAACTTAATTGACTATGCTGTTTCTGAATCTATATTTAGAATTCTTCAAGCACATCAGGATTTTGTATTGTGTGCATTGCACATGATTGGGGCCAACTTGTCTTATATCAATTACAATGGGGGTAACAAAGATTTTTCTATTAGGGTGTGTTTTAATTGTAATTGACAATGCTGATACTGCAATGGTTGATGAGCTTAGTGCATGTGTTATTTTCAATGATCATCTAAATATTTCTTTACTACTATCATATTTAATGTAGACTAAAATATACAGGATGTTGCAAAAGTAGGTATACAGTAAGTATTATACCAGCATTATAATAGTAGTTCTAGAATTCATTTAATTCATTAAAATCAGTCTATATTTCTGAGATGAGGTATTGTGTACATTATTTACATTATTCGGACTATTATCCTCATCTTTGTCGCCATATTTATCACAACGTTTCAGCCGTTGTACGCTCCGGCCTTCTTCAGGATAAATGCATTGGTTAGATCCAGTGACAGGACCCAAAGAGTGTGAGTTCAATACCTGGTTAAGGCAGTGGAGAACTTTCAGAGGGAAATTAACAGGAGATAACTGATAACTGACATCCATCAAACATGGCATGTGGAACTAGAACAGTCTACCCCAGTGAGCGAAATAAAGGGTTCAGTTCAAAATTCCAACCACCTGAAGAAGACCGGAGTGTACAACAGCCGAAACGTTGTGATAAATATGGCGACAAAAATGAGGACAATAGTCCGAATAATGTAAATAATGTTCATTAAAATCATTTTTAATATTTTTTATTTTCATAATTTTTGTTATTCATTTATTATAATTTTTAGTAAATAATAAATGTTTTGCAGGTAAAGAAGCATGTGTGAATGATGGGGGCAAACAATTTGAACATTTGAGGAATTGATATGTTATTATTGATATTTCTTTTTGTCTCAACACACACATGCATATATATATATATATGTGTGTGTGTGTGTGTGTGCCTAGTATGCATTATTTCTGTTGGGTGATTGTCTGCATGTTTGATTTGGGATGTTTATATGTAAACATTGGTTGTGGTTGATAAACATACATTAGATTCTCTAAGAATGAATATAATTAAAGTTGGTGATGTAATATAGTACTTTGATGTGTGTTTATAATTTTTATCAGGACTCACCTGAAATGTTTCTTTATTTAATGTGTTCTTTATCCTATCATTCTATTGGTTTCCAATATATATATATATATATATATATATATATATATATATATATATATATATATATATATATGGGATTGCATATATTCTTGGATGTGTGGGTTGGGTAAAAGGAATCAGCACATAGAGTTCAAGTTGTGGCTTAGTCTGCTGCATACATTCTCACACAAATGCCCTTGGGAAAGGCATGAATCCATCCCTTCTCTCCCCAGTTATGGGGAGATAAACAGACAAGACCAGTTTCTTTAGCCTTGAGTGGCAACCACTCTAAGTGAATATCTACTGTGAATTAAAAAAGTGTGAAGAAGATAACAAATCATGCTAATCCACAGATAATAAAGAAAAGGAATCTGTGGAAAATCATGATTACCTCAGTCCTGAAGGGACTTGGCGTTTAAAAAAAAAAAATACTATCAATAGGATCATCATCATTGGCAAAACTCATTGCTGACTATTGGGATGTTCATAGACATTTCTTTCTGTGTGAAATGTATGCTATATTGGATTTGAAGAGATGTTCACAGCCACTGCATGCTAGCATAGGTGGGTTCAGGGGATGGAAAGCTCTGGATTTTCTCTGGGCTCTTTTCCTCCCTTCTATTTGTCTTCTGGTGTTTTTGAAGGATGTTGTTTTTTTTGTGGACTGTTCTTCATCAATTCTTTCTGCAGCTTTCCTCTCCCAATTGACTGGATCAATTTTTGCCCTCAGCAAAGTGATTTTGAGCTGATCCTTGAATTGATGATTTACAGCTCCATGTGGTCTCTTGCCAGATGCAAGCTCTGAGAAGAGGATTTGTTTGGGTAGGTGGATGTCTGGCATTTTTGGCAAGGGGTAATCTTTAGTGAGTCATGATGGTTTCTACACTCTCCATCTTTGTTATGTGCATATCTCAAAAACCTGATGTGTTAGATAAATAATGAGTCCAGATTTAAAAATGTTGTGTTCAATTCAGTTGAATACAGCATCATTTGTTTGGAGAACAAACAAAACGTTTCTTTAGTTTCTCAGTGTAATCTCTATATTTTCATATGGTTATTGGCATGGAAAGAGGAAGACATGACATCTATACAAAAAAGAAAATTCTGATTAAAATAAAAATATATCCTTTTGCGAAAACTTAAATTATCTTTAATATTATTTACACCATCTACATGCAGACTATTGTCTTCATATTTGTTGTTTTCCCATTTCAACCATTGTGCCCTCCAGCCTACATCAGGTGTGTATGTTGATCTGGGTAACCTAGAATAGTTTGTTTTGTTTTGTTTTACAGCATATCAACCTCAATGGGTCATTTAATGCTGACGACTTTTTTTTCTTTTCAATAATATTTTTGTTTTGTTAGAAATCCATTTCTATCAATATTTCTTTCCTCAAAAATATATAGCTGGTTATAGTATTTTTCCAAAAATGTATAGCTGGCATATATTTTCAAAAACGTATTGTTGGTAATATTTTTTCTTTCAAAAATTTATTTCTGGTAATAATTTTTTTATTTATTCCTCTACAGTTCCATTGAAGTATCTTATGTGTATTTGTGATCATTGTTTTCCTCTTTGGTTCATTGGATTACTTTGTGTTTTAAGGTTTGTTTAGGCTTTTCCTTTCAAAAATGCATTGCTGGCAACATTTGGTTTTCAAAAACATATTGATGGTAATAATTTTTTACAAAGAGTTTCTGGTATTAAAACCCATTTTTACACTTTCATGGTGCTTTGACCCCAGTTACAATTCCATTGAATAAGGTTTTGTTAAAGAATGTATAGCTGGTAATATTTTTCTTTTTTTTTTTTTTTTAAACACATAGCTGATAATACTGTTTTTCAAAAACACACTGCTGGCAACATTATTTCTTTGAAAATGTATAGCTGGTAATACTATTTTTCCCAAAACATATAGCCAACAACCTTATTTTTCAAAAACGGCCTGTTAGACATAGTTTATTGCCATACCCAGCATGTGGATGTAGTTTATCGCTGTACCCAAGACATGGATGCAGTTTACCGTCATACCCATGGACGCGGATGCAATATACTGTCATACCCATGGATGCCCTAGAAGAGTGTGGGCTTGTGAATTTGGTGACATAGTAATTGTGAGTTCAATCCTTGGATCAGGCAGTGTGCACTTGAATTCAATACAAACAGGATGAGCAATAACTGAGCAGAACTAAAAATAAAAATGAGACGAGATATCCCTAGACATGGCCAGTGGAACAAGAACAGTCTCCTCCTGTAGATTAAATTAAGGGTTCAGTTCATAATTCCTTGTCTTTACTCGGGACAATATAAACCTGAAGAAGGCTGGATGGCATAATGGTCAAAATGTTATGATAGCACCAGCAAAGATGAGAACAATAGCCTGCATGGAAATAGTTAAGTAAAGATAACTCCTCATCCCAGAAATTCAGAGTGAAAAAAAAAAATTTATGTTGGAATTTTTGAGATGAGGAATTGCTATCAACATATGTGCTTATATTAATTTTGGTTGTTATGCTCACAACATTTTAGTTGTTGTATCCTGCAACAGACATGATGGCTGAAAAGTACAATGGCTGAAATGTTGTGACTATAATAGGTATACAATTCTGAATGTAAAGGAATATAGTAATGTATATATATAATTCTTTCATTTCCTGCAATATTTGCCAAATGTGCTCACAAGATTCTATTTACAAAACCTTAAAAAATCTCTTAAAAAAAGACTCTTGATCCTATTGATCTATGTTAAAATTCTCCTATTCCAGAGAAAATACCATCCTGAAGGTAGAACATAAAAAAAAAAAGAAACAAAAAAGTGCACAAACACTATCATTGATATATCTATATTACATGAAACAATAGTCAATATTTGTCAGGGAGTAAGATTTAGCTTGTAATGAGGAGGACGAGATATTGGGGGGGGGAAAAGAAAGGTCATCTAGAGAACAGAAGTGAATGTAGAAAAACTGTTTTATAACTTCATGAAGCTTACGTCTTTTCTTGATCATATCGGTATTCACAGGAACTGAATAAGTATAAGTTTCTTTGGCCATATCATAGCATCGTTGATCATCTTTGGCTCGACCTACTTCCACGGCCTGTTCATAGTAAGGGCTGTTGATTGTATCCTGCATACCACTCAAAAATGTCCTGAAGGAAAATGACAAGCAAAAGAATTATATGACTCAATAATACTAATATAATTGACTTTTTATTCAATGATATAAACTTATTCCTTATAGTTTCCTTATTGCTGTCATATTTAATGTTATTGTTTTGTTTAATATACATTTGCAGGAAATTCTGTTGTCCAGATTTTTTTTATATTAAAAATAAAATATTCAAATCCAAACTAAAAATAAAGAAAACATGGCTATGTCTGTTAAATAAATAATTTGTATTTACAAATATAAGTACATGAATTCAAAAGAGGCAGAAAGGAGTTAAAATTGTCTTTAATTGAGTTAAGGTCTTTGGGTTGTTGATACACAGAAAAATCTGTAGTTTAGAAAAGACTTTGACCATCAGCGAAGATTCAATGACTGTCTGAGCTGCTATTGGAGATGATTCATCTGAAGTCATTGACACATGTTTCTTTCAGTACATACTCAGAGGAGGGGGAAGGAACAAGCTATGTCGCCACGTCTTCTCTCATGTCTGAATGACTTGGAGACAATTGCATCTCTGTTGGTGAAAGTCAAAATCTGTGGATTTTTATAAAAAAGTTTTCCCAAAAGTAGGTTTGAGAAAAATAGGGTTTTAGTTTTATTTGATTGGTAAAATATTTCACATGGTGATGTTAATTTCTAATCAATAGACACTTTGATTTAAACTCTATGTATTGTATTGTGAAATTTCTTTTACATGTCTGTTTTGTCTGTTATTTGGTAGAAAATAAAGTTTTGGCATGTTTTAATATAGTATGTATGTAGCTATGTAACTGCGTTGGAAATAGGGTTTATTTCCTGTACACTGGAATCCTTGATTGTGTGATCATCCATACTTTCATCATCTGGATATGAAATGAATATCAGTGACAACATTTCCTTACTGGCAAAACAGGTCATTCTGTGGTTTTATTTTTCAACAGGAGCCTCATGTTATTATATAGTACTTCCTTGATTATCCATCCTTGGACAGAGGTTAAAAAAATATGTTCAGATAATTCAAAATTTTGGATAATTGAATATCTTAATTATCAAAAACGAATGAAGAAAAAAGTAATCTTCTAAAAGACTTGTATTAACAAATAACATTTCAATTGCTCTGTTCAAAGTTTTGTCCAGTTTATTTTTTATGAAAAAAATGTTAATTTATGCTTGTTTCCTGGCTGACCTTGCATTTTCCTCTTGCTTACACCTAAACTTGATTAAGTAGATGTATTTATAAGAGTTTGGGAGTCTTTGGGTACAGAAAATTGTTAAATTCAGATGCCTTCTCAAGAAGAATTGGGCAAGGGAATGGTAATCCTTTCTTTCATTGTTGTAAGAACTGGAAATATATGATAGCAGTGGTAATTGTGCTGATAAACTTTCTGCTATGGTAAATAGACTTTATGAATTTAAACTAGAGTGGCAACAAGGTTTCATCAATTTATAGTCGAATTGGCTAGAGGCAACCATAAATTCTATGCAAACAGTTTCTTCTCTCACACATCTCGCTTGTGGAATTCTCTTCCAGCTCCATACTTTCCAGTCAACTTTGATCTTTAAAAATTTAAATGCAATGTCAATTGTTATCTACTGTTTTCTTGATTCCAGTTTCCTGGCCACTGTCATCAAGAGGACAGGGAAGTCATTTCATCCTTACTCCTATGGCATCCTTCTGGAAGTGTCTTTTCATGAAAATTGACTTTCAAGAGACTATAGCTCAAGACTCAGGGTTGGATATTAGGGATCTGGGGACAGCAATACAGGACCAAATAGTGTGGAAAGAGATTGTCAATGGAGTTTTGAACAACTATAGGGAGGTTGAAGGATGAATGTTCAAGTATAACTTGAAGTGAACATACCTGGTTAGCAAAGTAATGATAACAGATTAATCATACAAAGTTTTTTTTTTTATCTTTCTTATTTTTAATACTTTTTTTTATACTTGATGGCTAAATTGCTTAAATATGGTCATCATTTCTTGAATATACAAGGGAACAGCAGAATTCTTTCTTATATTTGATAAAAGAATTGTATAGATAACGATCTAAGATTAGTTATGCAGAAAATGTAACAAATGAAATTGCAAAAAGCACTGATATTCAGAGAACTTAAAATGATTACTTAGGTTCTTATTTTAGTGCATCATTTTACTTACAATTATTGCCATGTGGTGCAAACAATAATCAGTGCATTATTTAAACAAATTTGCCATAAATAATTAACAATTACTTCTTATAGCCATCAGTTACTTATACAGGATGCAGCAGAAATACCTCTCACATACACCTCAAAGAAATATCTCCCTTACCATTATGCATGAGGTATTTCTGCCACACCCTGTATTATTGTCGACTAAGACTGTTTTTACATTTACATAATTTTGTTTGTAATGCCTGTTTGTAGGAGAGACATGGCAAATCACAGATGCAACAATAGTAACACCTTTGAACAACACTTGGTCAGATGCCGCTAATTTCCATACAGGTATTTTTCCTTTACCTGTCACATGATCTAATTATTTCAAGATGATGTTGACTGTGCTTTCACTCTGGTGATCCATGTTCAAACCTAAGCGTCGACAGTGAAACTTTATTCTTATATGGCACATAAGTAGCAAAGTAATCATTCTAAGTAATGTGGTTAATCAAAATAAGTGCTGTGTAATTAGTTGTGATTACAAAATTACTTCAATTTTGTTGTTAGCGATAATAACAGTAAACTAGTAGCATGATAAAAACAAACAGAAAAATAGCAAAAAAAAAAAAAATAATTTATAAAGAAAGAATAAACTTACTCATCTGTAAGATAATCAACAAATTGTTCATAGAGGAAGAAACCAGAAGAAGTGCCAACAAAAACAATTTCAACCCCTTTCCTGTTAAAATAAAAAGGAAACAAGCTTTTACTTCTTAAATTATACAAAATTTCCAATAAGGATAAAAATGAAACAAATATTAATAGTCAATCAGATAATAAAATTAACTATGAACACACACAGATATATATTAAAGACATTTTTATGTTTAACGTTCTTTTTATAGATACAAGTATTTAAGTAAATGCTCTGTTTATAATAAACAGTATTAAATAACATTTACCGGCCTGAATGTCTGAGAAATTTTCATAGAAAATATTTGTCCTTTGACAGGATTCGAACCTGCATCCTATACGGAACCGTCATTTAGCCGGGCGTGCCTAACTGATTCAGCCACAAAGGAGCATTCGGTTGGCAACGTCGAATTTACTGCTTATAAACTTCAATCTTCCATGAATCTCGTTAAACATAAAAAATGTCTTTAATAAATAAATCGTCGAACTTTTTCCATTTCTTAATGTATGACGTCATTTGTTTACATTTGATACACCATGAGCAGTTATGAATGTATGAGATTCATGGAAGATTGAAGTTTATAAGCAGTAAATTCAACCTTGCCAACCGAACGATCCTTTCTGGCCGAGCAGTCAAGGCACGTCAGGTTCGAATCCTGTCAAAGGACGAATATTTTCTATGAAAATTTCTCGGACATTCAGGCCAGTAAATGTTATTTAATACTGTTTATTATAAACAGAGCATTTACTTAAATACTTGTATCTATAAAAAGAACGTTAAACATAAAAATGTCTTTAATAAATAAATTGTCGGACTTTGTCCATTTCTTAATGTACACACAGATATATATTACTTTAAATGTTATTTTGAGTGGATACTTGTGTTTGTGTAGACATCCTGCTTCTATTTTTTTTTTTTTAAATAGAATGAATTATGCTTACCAGTCTGCATGTATGAGAGTGTGGCGGACTTCCACCACATTTATTTAATTTTGATTAGGAAACCAAACTGATGTGAAGAAAGGACATTGCATAGGTATCATTATATATAAAAATTGTATTCAACAATGTATACAATAAAGAATGTGTAGGAAAAAGCATGTAACGAATAAGACGAAAGTTGTCTCTTTTTGACTATCATTGTCTATCAAAGTTCTCTGAAGAGAAAGAGTTAATAGTTTGTAATAAATGCTTTTTAACAGTTTTGCTGTGCAAGAGGAAAAATTATCTAAGTGTAAGGAATATGCAGTTTGTGAGTGTTGAGTGAGAAGATTGGCGCATAGCTTCAACTGTCATGGATTTCTGTGGCAGCTGAAGTCTCACTGGTGTGTCTACACTTTTTTCTTGCTTTTATAGGTGATCATTGGATCAGAAGTGCTGTGCAGGAAGAATCACTCTTCACGTACAGACAATCCGATTGGTCGGCACTGGTAGAGATATTCGGTAGTGGTATGATAAAATTTTTGCATTAACTTTTTACAAGATTTGGTGTTCCAGATATGATTATGTAGGACAATGGTATGCAATTCATGGCAAGTGACTTTGAAGATTTTTGTAATTTTTTTTCAATTGTACATCTGTCTACCGCACCATATCACCCACAATCTAATAGCCAAGTAGAAAGTTTGTGAATACTTTCAAGCAAGCATTGAAAAAGTCAGATGAAAATGAATCCGTTGATGAGATACTACAATACAATTTTTGTATATCGGGTGACACTGAACCCAAGTACAAATTCAGGGTTGTCATCAGCAGAATTGAAGTTCACAAGGAAAATAAAATCAGTATTCGACGAGCTGTTACCAAAGGAAAATGAAAAAGAGGAAAGAAAAAACACAATTACAAAATTCTATACACCAGAATAAAAGATTATTTCTTAAAGAATATAGGTACAGTAAAGAATTCTGGAATGCTGGTGTCATAGAGAAATGCATTGGAAGATTGATGTACGGTGTGACCCAGATATAAGAGATTTTCTCTGGTCCCAAATTAGAGCCATACTTACTTAAACAAAATAGACCAAACCCGGATATAAGAGAAACTTGGATATAAGAGACTTATTATCCGGTCCTGACAACTCTCTTATATCAGGGTTACACTGTACATGATTAAAGACTTGAAAAAAAAAATGGTTAAGATAACGATAAGGAAAAGGTACTTGGACGATATGAATAACTGAAAGTAATAGCCAATGAAGTTTATTTATGACCTATTCGTGGTACCAATGCCATTAGCAACCCCAGATGAAAAACGTTTGAGTAAATGAAAAAGGGAATTGTCAGAGATTATACAAATAAACCCAAAAAGACAAACTACAACTTCCAGAAGAAGTAATAAATTCAGAAAAAGAGATTTTGTGGGGTACCGGAACATTCCCACAAGATGGATTGATTTAAAAAGATAAACAGCACACTCTCTTACTGAAAGAGTGGAAGCTGAATGGAAATGAGGTAAAGTTCACAATTAACTGTTATTCCAGTAGACTATGTTCTTGATTGTTAATACTGTATTATTTTTCAGAAGTAATTACTACTACTTTTTATATGTATATGAACTTATCCATTTCATGATACAACAGTATATACATATATATATATATATGTTTATTTATGTATAACAACAACTATATATTTCATAACAAAAGTGATGGAAACCTAAAGAAAAAGAATCTAAATGAAATTGGCTATATTATTTACCCAAAACACATTAAAAATGTTTAAATTTAAAATTCTCAGTGTCTCTTGTTTATGTGAATGTGTAGTAGCATCACCATAAACATGAACTTAGTCTGATGATGTCCTAAAGAACAAAATTTGTTGCACAATAACTTTTTCCTAAGACTAACAGCAAAGAAATAAACCAAAAACTGGTGACCCTTACTCAATATAAGATTTGTTAAATTAATACTCATATTTATAATTTTGTTTTGAATATACTATGTTACTTTATTTCTTTATTTGCGGACTGCTATGACTTTTTGGAATAATCTATTATTATTAGGTTGGTGCAAAAATAATGTTGTTTTCTCCCATATGTTACTATGTGAGAAAACGACATTATTTTTGCACCAACCTAATATCTATGCTGTGATGCTTGATACCCTTCCTCCATTAGTCACAAAGATTCCACTGAGGAGTATGGGGCCAGAGCTCTCAACAAAACCAGATACTACTGTTGTGTTTCCATAGCAAATAAGCTTCTACAGGATGAAATTGCTAGCTTTATGCCCAACTGGCTTTGTATTAGGTTGGTGCAAAAATAATTTCGTTTTCTAACATATGTTACTATGTGAGAAAACGAAATTATTTTTGCACCAACCTAATATCTGATTTTTGCTTACAGTACCCAGTGTTTCCAAGTTGTCACCCATTTAAATACCTACTGGGCATGTCCCTGCTTAACCCGTGATCAAATAAGAACTGGTGTTTTTATGCAATGTGACTGTAATCTGATGTTTCAGATCAGAAAACAATAGTTTGTGATGCGAGAAAGGCTTACCTCATTGCTTCTTTTTTATCACGTTTGGACCTTTTTGTTGCTTCAACCACAGTCTCAGCATCAAATACCAGGAGTTGAACAAGATCTTTGTCACCTTCAAAAAAAAAAAAAAAAAAAGAAAAGATTTTTATTAAAATGCCAATAGAATGCAAAAATGAAATAGTTAAATTCTATTTTTGCAATATGGAAAAATCAAACATTAATTGCTTACATTTGTTGGAGTTCCTTGATCTTATTATGCTCTTGTACATAGATAACATATTAGATTCATCTTGGTTTTCACAGTATTTCCTGCAAAAAAAAAAAAAAAAACCCAAAAAACCACTGATTGTATTCTTTTGTTCATTATTAAGCATGTCATATAAGAAAAGTGATTTCTTTTATACTGAAGTTCATATAATGAACGATTCAAGATCTCATGGTAGAATATTACTGAATGATTTGATTTGATTGTTGGGTTTAAAGACATATCATGCCTAATAAGATTTGATTGGGCATCATATTTTGTGCATTGAATTTAATTTGTGAATAATATTTTAGTATCATTTAGTTGAAAATGATAGTTTTTGTGAAAGAGTTCATTTAAAGGTAATGATTTTGGTATGAAGTTCAGTTGAAGATTATTTTATTTTTTCCATTTACTTATTTGTCAAGATTAGTTATTGCTTAAATTTTTGAATATATCTTGGTTTCCTTAAGAAATTCAATTATTTTATTTGGATTAATACCCCAGGGTGAAGATGAAAGAATGAATGAAATAATATTCTATGCAAAAGATAAACAAACACTTTTTGTATAATCAAGTAATGAAAACGTTTACTTAAAAAGAAAAATGATCAAATGATGGAAGTTAAAATTTTGAGAAAATTAGAAATAAGAAAAGAAATGTCACTTACCATCTGGAAAGGCGGAAGGTTTTATTTCTTAGACTAATACCCCCTGAAAAAGAAAATCAAAGATTTCATATGTAGAGGTGATAGCATGGAAAACATATAATAATAATAATAATAATAATAATAATAATGGTAAGAAAAGACTAACATATATTTTAATAAACTGAAGTTAAACAGCATTGAGCCTGGTCAATACCTAGATGGGTGACAGCTTGAGAATAACTGGTGTTGTAAGCTTGGACTTGTGGGTAGTGTAATGAATAATGACTTGGAATCAAATTTTGTGAAAATACCCTAGGGAAAGGTATGAATCCACCTCTTCTTCCTCCCAGTTATGGGTTAATTAGTTAGACATTTAACACGAAATCATTATTATCTAAAGAACAAAATTTCCTTAGAACCTAAAAATATTTTCTGGCTTTAAATAACCTGCAAAGGGTTGATAAGCCATAGAAAACAAATCAATCAATGAATCAATCAAACTTCTTCTATGTGTCACGTCCTTTCACAATTTTCTATCTTTTCTAACTCTAAGCAATACTCGTCTACTTTCTCTCCCTCGCGGTCCCCGTTCTGCCATCCATTTACACAAGATCGGTAGATAGATTACTTGCTGTTTCCCCTTGACTCTCTTGTCTCCAATATGTCCTGTGAGTGTCAGATTTTCCAAGCCCTCTTTTTCCTCTTGTTTCTCAGAAATTGAAAGCAAGAGAGGTAGAGAGAAATAGCAAGTAACCTACCTGAGCTTGTGCAAATGGATGGCAGAGTGGGGCTGGAAAGGATATTAATATTGATTAGAGCTATGAAGGATAAGAAGTTGTGGAGTGCCATGACTACTTGCATCCTGAAGAGAAATGGCAAATAAATGCAGAATGACTAATTAATTTGTTAAATTAAAACTCCTTATATTTATAATTTTGTTTTGAATATTCTATGTCACTTCATTTCTTTATCTGTGGACTGCTATGCCTGCTTGGAAATACTGGTGGAATGGTTTCCTGTTTGACATTTGGGTTTTTTCTTATATTAGATGGGTTGCTAGCCAAGGTGAGAGAGCCTGGTCTACACTTACTATTTAATTGACAGCTGTAGTGGGAGAAAATATGGATTCATGCCTTTCCTTAGGGAATTTATGTGAAAATGAATGTAACAAGCTCAGCTAGAACTTGAACCTGGTTTACCAATTCTATTTTACATGCCAAGAACAGTTTAGCTACTTAAACATCATGCTAAAAAAATACAAATGTTTTATTTATTAGAAGCTGATATATGAATGAAGATAAAGAATTCGTTTAATTGGACAATACTTACTTTGATTTTGCTTTTGACTTGGAATGCTCATTTTGAAATTTCCATATTTTTCTGGAAACACCAGGGCTAAACTACAAAAAGCAGGAAAAAACATTTATAATCAATTCTATGCAAACTAAATTAACAGTAAAAGATTTATTTTCTTTTATAGTTTAAAAGTTTGAAATTTTATTAATTTTTCAATTTCATTGAATTTTTCACTTTTATATGTAAAAAAAAAATCCTTGCCCTAAACTCCAAAACCTTTAAAAAAATAACAAAAAATACATAATAAACTTTAAACAAACTAAAATAACAGTAAAGGACTTAATTATTTTTATAGTTAAAAAACTTGGATTTTTAAAATTTTCCAATTTCAGTGAAATATTGCATTTTATTTGTGAGCTGTGACAATTGAAATCAAAGGAAAGGAAACTGATAGAAACAGTGAGTAACCAATTTGACAAGTTTAAGCAAATGGATAAACGAACAAATACAACAAAGCTAAAAAGGAGATAGTATTATTACATTATGATGTAAACAAGAAGACGTGGAGAGTCATGAACGAATAAACTGTTTCTAAATGTTGAAATATTTGGAACACATATTGAGGAAAGAATACTTTAAGAATTTATACTCACAATCAAAACAAACAAAAAAAAACATAATGTAAGGGAAATAACTGTTCCTAAAAGTAAATTTAGAGTGATTCGCCCTTGACGTAGAAATAAAAGTTATCTCCCTTGCAATATTATACTGGAGGATCTCATCTCAGTTTGAAAGTGAGATTGACTAATCATTATCTCTAAAATTAAAACTAAAATTAATACTAATATTTCTTAAGAAATTCCATTATCAAAAACGAATAATATCAAAATTATCAATGATTTCTACTAAGTTCAACCAACAAAGATTTTGAGATAAGTTATTAATATTAAATATTTTAATAACTTTCATAGTCTTTGATTTCACATTCATTAACTTTCATCGTTCATTGATTTATTGCTGCATTGTTTGCAATATCTGACAACTTGCAAAGACTGTAATAGAAAACATTTCACATGAATAAAATATATTATTAGTAATGTTATAAAAATTGAAAACATCTATTCTTATCATTGTGAATAACATTTACTTTCAAAAGTTCTATTAGATAATACTAATGTCATCTTTCAATTTTATAATACTTTATAGTCATATGCTGATCCCATAACTGACACTCTATTCTGTAATTTAACTTGCAATGTGTGTGGTCAAAGTACCATTCGTGCTGATGTTAACAAATAGAGACAGCTAGGCACTGATATACTTATAATTAATATATATTAATTGTAAAAAAAGCTTCAGATTCTTAAAGCTCTTGTAATAGATAAGGAAATTCTTATTTAAATAAAATCTTGTTCAGTTTGGGTACTGGGATTTTGGGCATATAAAACAATTGTGAGATTTATTTGATCCAGCAAAGAATTTTACTTGGATGTTGTCTATTGAGGTGTATTTTAAAAAATTAAACATTTAAAAATTATTCACATTCATAGGTTCTTGTCTTCTGATATTGGTAACATCCAGAAATATGATTAAAAGTATTAGATCCAAACATTTTGAATAACATTTCTTGTCTTTAATGAAACTTGAAGAAGGACTTTTGCTTAAATACATATTATTTAATATCACTTATATAAACTGTGGACATGAAACTATCTAAGATTTCTTCTTTCTTTGAGTCTTGTATTTTCCCAGTGCTTAATGAAATGATGTAAGAATGTATGATGCTGATTGACAAGAAAGAAAGTCTTAAGGTGAGAAGAGCAAAATCTCTTGCATACCTGAAAGGAAATCCTGCTATGTTGTTATAATAGTAGTGGTACCTTCGTTTCGCTACACGGATCTGCAAAAAGAATATAGAATAAATGAGGAAAATATTTCTTGTTTGAACATTGCTAGATATTTAAAACCTTGTATATGTTTTTTTTTTCAGAATAATTTTGTTGTCTTTTTTTAACAATATTTTGGATATGTACTCTTTGGTTTCCTCTGAGTGCTGTGTTCTAGAATGTTGAATTTTACTTCAAGTGTGTATAACTTCTTCCCAAACACATCATGGAGGAACAAAAGAACTGGATATGACGTGAAAGTAATGAGGTGTACATAAGCACTTAAAGTAAGATTGCTGTTTTAATTTCTAGGATGTAGAGATATCATTATTCATGTTTAGACTAATTTTCTCCTCTTTGTTGTTGTTGTTGTTATTATTATAATGCTATAATCATTGTACTCTCCAGCCTTCTTCACATGTTGGTCAAGTTGGGTAACTTTCAGGACAGTTCAAAATTCCCTGAAGGTTATCTAGATTGATAGATACCTGAAGAAGGCCAGAAAACAGAATGGTAGAAATGCCATGATAATAACAACAAAGAGACAGACTGTTATGAATAATCAAGAGTGGTCTCCCCTTGTTTCGTTACTCTCCGCTTTGAGAGAGCTATTTCTGTTTACTGGGACTATAAATGGACATAAAACACAAACCTTGTATTCTCAGTTGAATAAAGCTTTCTTAAAGCCTACATCTGCATACTTTTGTCATTACACAGATATTAGTCCAAAAGTAAATTATGAAGTGATATTTCTCAACATTTTAGAGCACAACACTCAAGGAAGGTCAGGAAGCACACAGCTGAAACACTGTGAGAAGCAAACAATAAAGATAAATTTAATTAAAGCTATAAAACAGGTTTAATTAAAAGTGGATGGAAAGCAAACAACAACTATAGTAGTTGGCAATGCAAAAGCAGAAGAAAGAAAGAGAAAAATGTGAAAAGGATGATCTATCTGGTTAATGGGACTGTGAATCATCTTTCTGTGAGTATATGTTCTCAGATTTGTATGGATCACATTCTATCATTTAAAAGTCTTTGGAACTAATTTGATAAAATCAAGACAACCATCTTTATGTAAACAAAAGGATTGGCTATTTGGTCTGATTGTAATTTGTTTATAATTATACCTGTTTTTGATAAACTGTATATACTTGAATATAGTGTGAGTTGCTATGATTAGGTTTTTATACAAAAAAATAGGGTGTTGCACTATACACAGGTAATGTTTTTGAAGAGGTTGAAAATCATGCATTTTTGGTGGTCAGATGCATTATATAAAGGTAAATATTTTCTGGAGGATTTAAAATTCACACAAAAAAATTTGGTGGGGTCACACTATATGTGCAGTCAGCTTATACGTGGGTATTTATAGTATTATTGATATGCATGTGGTTTCTTCTTTGTGTTTCCCATTTAGTCAATGTACACAAGATTTTGCTTCTATTGACTGAGTTCTGACAAGTGGGTTTGGCTTGGTTTGGTTTGTTTTATGGTGTATCAACCTCAATGGGTTATTTAATGCTGACAAAATTTTTATTGCTGGTAATATTTTGTTTTGTCAAAAATCTATTTCTGGTAATATTTTTCCCTCAAAAAATGTATTGCTGGTAATATTTTTTTTCAAAAATGTATTGCTTGTAATATTTATTTTTTAAAAACATTGTTAGTAATATTTTTTTTTTCTCCAAAAATTTCTTGCTGGTAATAATTTTTTACAAAGTATTTCTAGTATTAATACCTATTTTTACACTTTCATAGTGTTTTTACCCCAGTTTCGGGGTTAACTATTTGCCCATAGCTGGGACCCTAACAAGTGCTACCACACTGGGTCCGAGTGAACCTGGGAACACCAGCAATTAAGAGGTGGTTCCATGCTCCACAAAAACTCCTGATCAGAGGCCTTGCTGCTGGACGTAGTTTATCATCTTACCCAGGACGCAGATGTAGTTTATCGTCATACCCAGGATGCCAGATGTAGTTTATCATCATACCCAGGACACTTTGACAAGTGAGAAGCAAAACCTGGTTATCTTAGTCTTTTTATTTTTTCCCTTTCCTTCTCATATCTTCATAATGTCAACTACAGTAGTTGCTGCTTCCCTTTCGTATCTTTTAATTACATTTGTTTTTATTACCTTAATAAAGATAAATAAAGAAATTAGTCTGAAGAAAAAAATATGTTTTTACTTTCTGTTAGTTTGCCCAAGAGTCACTCAAGGTAGAATGTTACAGAGAGAAGTTGTTGTAAGGGAGGGGAAATGAGGGAGAAAAAATGCATATTATAAGGATGTGTATCACAGATATCAGTTGACCCTGGATTTAAAGTGACCAACATTGTAGTTGTCAGACTGTTGATTGATTCATTTTTTTTTATGGCTTGCCAACCCATTGCAGGTTAATTAAAGCCAGAAAATATTTTTAGATTGTAAGAATCTATTTTTGAGATAATAATGGTTTAGTGAAACAAGTCTTACTAATTAACCCATAGCTGGGAGGAGAAGAGGTGGATTCATATCTTTTGAAATGGTATTTGTGTGTAAGTGAATATAATAAACCCAATTGGAATTTGTTTCTCTGATTAACAATTCCCAGCCATTATTCATTACCCCACCCACACAAGGAATTTGTCTGAACATCTGCCATAGCAACAGTGATAGAGCAGTGAGAGTCTAATAACATTTTGTTTGTGGGATAAAGGTTTCATGGTGGAGAATAATTCATCACTCACAAGACTATGTAAGTGCTTTTAAACTTTGTTGAGGCTGGACAATGGAGATTGGGCAGCTCCAGCCCAGATATGGCAGCAATATTCCATTCTTGGTTTGATTTTGCAAAGACAGAGCATGGCATTAAGAGTTTATTTTCTGCAGCAATATAAGTTACCAACCCTTCTTCCATCATTTTTTGTCATGACATGAATATATGTATTCCATTTGAGGCCAGGTGTGAGTTTAAGACCCAGTGGGTGTTTGAAGCAAGGAAGTAATTTTTTTTAATAACTTATTAAAAAAAATTGAAAGCAATAAACATTGTAAAAAATAAAGTTATTCCAAGGTAAAAATAAAATCACATGCTCTCTATTTTGTATATTCTGTTATATTCTTCAATGTTTAGCCTTTGCTTCATAGCCACTTAGAAACATAATTGTTTCTCAAGTGTCAGAGATCACAAAAAACAAACAAATCATAAAAATTTATCACATATTTAATAAATATTATGAAAATATCAGACATATCAGAATATTTTAAAATCATCAAATATCGTTCTTTGTAATGCAGCTGGGCAAAACACTTAACAGGTAACAGATTGTTCTTTTAACAAACAGGAAGAACAGGCAAAGAAGGAACAGAGACAGAAAAAACTAAAAAAAAACAAACTTAATAATGATGAGTGTGGTCACTGCCTCAAAAACCACAGCATAGTGGGTGGCACATAACTTCTGGAACACAATGTGCCAAGGCAGCATCTTTATAAGATACTAAAGATGATAGCAAAGTGAGTCTCAGCAAAAGCAGACGAACAACTTCTATTTTTCCTGCTGCTTTAGTTGACATGAGATGATTACCAAAGACCCATATCTGGACATTTTTCATAGAGGCTCATATCTAGATATGCTAAGCTGTTCTGCTGCTAATGGAGAAAAACGGATGTGACCGTCCTTGGCAAACATGTCTGTATGTGACTTGGGGCCTGTTTTGCATCTTTACTGATAGGCGTTTGCCATATGTAACTAAAACATTGCTCTATCTATATATGTTAATGTGCCTAATGTATCTGTTGTAGTTTCTGTGGGAATATATCAGGCACATTCCTTCTAGAGTAACATTCAGCTCTCCCCATCTCTTTCAGTCTTTACATTATAACATTTAATGCCTTCAAAACCAAACTAGTAATGTTCCATTACCACTGAGGAGACCGTGAATACCATGTTACATCCATGGAGTCAAATCAACCTCATTTCTTCCATATTCCAAATGTAAGAAGAAAGTTTGGCTCGGGCAGCTTTTACCCCCAAGAAATGTCAATTTGTGGAATAGACTTCTGTGTAGATGCTTCCCTGAACACCGTGATCCTAACTGCTTTAAGTCAAGAGTCAATCATTATCTATCTTCCTTATCCTTCTCACTATTTCCTCTTTCATTCATATCACACACTGCATTCTCATCATAACCATTTTAGCAGTAACCCTTGTGTAGCTCTCAAACTTTGTAGTGAGTGAACTTTTGTATTAAAATCATGAATGTGTGATTGAATTGGTTATAAATTTTAAATCTATTCACATGCTTGTCTATATTAATCTTAGGATAATGTGAATTTAATCACTCATTGTGTTATATTAAAACAAAAATTATATAAAAATATTTTTTGTTTCTTAATCAAATATTGATTTCTGACAAAAAAGATGTAAAAAAAATTATTTTCCTCTTTTAATATGAAAGTTTTCCAATGGATAAGGATTATAAATAATCCATTGGCAAAAATCAATTTTACTGTGTTTATAATTTTCAATATTGATGTCAATAAATTGGATTTGCTGTATCAAAATAAAATAATGATGTTTTATGATGATAAAACAGTTTTGAATCTGGACAATATCAATTGAATTGTAAAGGTTTTGACTAGTTTCCTTTTTGCATTCTTCTTATTTTTGTTGCTTTCTATCACAATGCTCACAATTTCACAAGTAAAAGATAAAAAAATAAAGGATGAGCTTTCAATGAGATCTGGCCTTGTATCTTTTATTCTTGGGAGTCTGTCATATAAGAACAGTGCCTTATTGATGAGGCTGCATAAGCTTCTTTTTGTGTATCAAATCCAAGTTCTAGCATAATCAAATTATTTCCTTCAATTATCCTTCCAGCATGATGCTTTTACTGATGAGTTTTCCAATAAATTTCTCTGCAGCACAATGATTTTGTTCTAGTTTATTAAACTTACATAAGTTGAAAATTTTCAACTGGCATGACTATTCGAGATAGCATTTGTATTTCATACTGAAGAATAATGCAGCAGACATCATTCAAATTTGAACATTTCGCTACTTTCAACGATCTAATTTTAACACTAGTAATCTAGTAATAATAGTTATAAACATAATACTTTTGTTTGTACCAAGTAACAGTAGGTATAATAATAGTCTATATATAGTAATAGTTGAGTATACAATTGTCTTGTTGATTTTAAGTAATAGTAGCAGTAGAAATAATAGTCTCATTTACATCAAGTAATAGTAGCACTAGACAGTATTGTTTAAATCTAGTGATTATAGTAGCAGACATAATAATCATGTTTGTATTGAGTAATAATAATAGAAAACAATCATCTTTGAATAACAGTACTAGTAGCATAACAGTACTATTTTCATCTAGTAATTGTAGTAGTAGATATAATAGTCTTGTTTATATTGTAGCAGACATTAAAACTTTTTGGTAGGCATGCATGCATTGGTACCCTTATCAGCAGTAGCAACCTCTTTTCAGCTTTTGGGTAAAAAACAAACAAAAAAACTGTGAGCATGCATGCTGTGAATCCTAAGAGGTTAGTGATCTTTTACTTTGGGCTGAGGTTGAGATAGGATGCTAAAATCAGCACTCCTTTTGTAGCTGCAAATGGCTTAGACTATACATATCACCCAGTCTTTAACTCACCAACAGAATAATTTCAACTTTTTACATAGGCTCTTAAGAACATGCATTGAAATTTTCTCTACACAAAAAAATTTCCAGGAAAATAAAAATTTCTATCTTGCTTCGCTTTATTTTTTTTTGTTTATTTTTTCAACCAATTCAACACTTTTAGCTTTTGTTTGTCAACACATGACATCTTCTCAACTTCAAAGGATGAAAACCTTTATCTTAATAACAAAGCATCGAGTAATTGTATTAGTAGACATAATGGCCTTGGTTACATTGAGTATTAAGAAGAGGTGACAGTCTTGTTTACATCTAGTAATGTTACTAGTAGGCATAGTCTTGTTTGCAGCTTATCATTGTAGTAGCACTAGACATTTTCAACTTTTTGATGAAACATTGACCTCATCCTTAGACATGAACAGCAGAATCAGAATTATATAGCCCTACAGATCAAATAATGGTTTTGAGTTTGATATTCCTTGATGGTTACCCAGATCAACAATCACCTGAAGAAGGCTGGAGTGTTCAATGGTCAAAACAGTGATAACAACAACAAAAGTGAAGATAATAATCTGAATGTAAATAATGTAATCACTGACATTATCATTTTATTTTTGTTGCTTGTTATGACAGTGTCCAGGTTATTTTTACATTTTATATTCATTAAGTCGATGTCATACAAAGTCAAATTTATTCTGATCTATGAAGAAAATCTTTGTTTTCAAATGTCTCAGGTGTGAAGTCCAATTTCCTTTTATGATACCTGTGCCAAATATCTATTGATTATACTGTAGAGCTAACTTATTGATTTTCTTAAGTCAAGAGACCACATTCTTAGAGCACTCAGTGAAACCTGAATGTATTATTAAAGATAGTGAGGCCAGTATCTTACTATGATTCATCAAATGTCTTTTTTGTCTGACATTATATAACTCTCAAAGATTGTAAGAGCCAAAAAATTTTCTGTGGTTATTAAAGATCTACAGTATATTTCAGTACATTAGTTTTTGATAATTTCAAAAATATTTACATTTTTAATTAGGGTTTCAATTTACAATGTAATTAGGGATGTTAAAATGAACTACCACTCTGTGTCTGTAAGGACAGATAAACCAAATATTTATCAAGTTGATTAATTATAATTTTGGAGCTGGAAATTAAAATCATGTACATTTTTTTTACAGAATTTCTTTTCCAATTACTGAAAAATCATGACTTAAAAATGTCTTGTTTTTATATTTTTAATATAAACAATTACCATCAAGGAGTCATAAACATTAATTTTTAATGATGGTTATTCATTTAGAAGTCCTCACAAGAATGTAGTTCAGTTTTATGTCTGTGTTTATTGCTGCAACATAAATGTATAAATAGAAATTATTTATTGTATAACCATTTTATATATATATATATATATATATATATATATGGTGGACTCTCTCTATGTATGAGGGTCAATCAGCTCAGTTTCTAGGAACTAACAACCCAGACACTAGCACATATGATTTGATTATAGTAATGAAGGCTTTGTGCAGAACCAACCACACTTTTGGGCCGATATAACCATTATATATATATATATATATATATATATATATAAATATATATGGTGGACTCTCCCAACATATGAGGATCTGACAGCCCAGACACCAGCACATGATTTGGCTATAATGATGAAGGCTTTGTGCAGAACCAGCCACACTTTTGGGCCGATATAACCATTATATATTTATATATATATATATATATATATATATATATATATATATATGGTGGACTCTCCCAACATATGAGGATCAAACAGCTCAGTTTCTGGGAACTGACAGCCCAGACACCAGCACATGATTTGGCTATAATGATGAAGGCTTTGTGCAGAACCAACCACACTTTTTGGGGACCTTGTGACACAATGTGCCACCAGGTCACCAAACAACCCTCTGCAGGTTTTGAATTTAGAGTTATCCTTCTCCTAGACCAGTTGCCATCCACGGCTATAGAACCCAGTTTGTCCTGCTATTTAACCACAGCTGAAGGGAGAAGAGAATTAATACCTTTCCCACCTTGCTTAGCACATAAGTGAATGTAATGGATTCGACTGGAATTTGAACTTGACTTTCCAATTCCTCAATCCGAGCTGCTATTCACTACTCCACCATGCCCCCGCCCTCTCTCTCTCGCTCTCTATATATATATATATATTCACACATACACTACAGTTCAAAAGTTTTTGAGGTAAGCCCTGGTAATTTTCTAAATTGGCCCCCAAAAGTAGTTGTTTTCTACTTCACATAAGAGAAAATTATGAGACATGGTTTAAAAAAAAGTAATTGATTTTTTATTAGAAATTTTATTATGACAAAATGAAGAAAGCATTTTATATTTAAATTTTGCTCTCGTCAAAATATCCTCCTTTAGCCTTGATTACTGCAGCACAAATGTTTGGCATTCATTGCAAAAGTTTCTCAAAATATAAGTTTGGTAATTGATTCCATTCTTTTTCACTCTTCTGTCAAGTTCATCCCATGTTAATTCTGGGAGGGGTTTTCAAATTTTTGAACTGTAGTATGCACAATATGTATGTATGTATGTATGTATATATATATATATATATATATATATATATATATATATATATATTAGAATGTGCAGCTTATATTTTATATCATAAGGAAACACTTTATACAAAGAATTAAATAGCAATTTTAATGTGATTAATGGTGAAACACTTCACTAACAGGAATATCTCATTAAGTCCTGTTAGCAAAGTGATTTCCCCATTAATCACATTAACATTGTTATTTAATTCTTTGTATAAATTGTTCCTTATATATATATATATATATATATATATAACTGTTTCAAGTAACAGAAACCACATCATTTGAAGACTTTCAACAGCAGAAACAACTAAATGATAATGGTAATATCAGTTGTTTCCTTATAAGCAAATATTCAGCCTTCACTGACTGAATAGTTGGTGTGACTGTTGGCTAAAAACATAAAATCTTTCTATTCAAACAATTTTTAAGGAAAATAGTTTTCCCATGCCCAGTAGCTGTTATTGCTCTTTCCACTGTTGATGGGGGCTTCCTTCCTAACCTTTTGTTTGAAGTAGTGTGAAGGATCAGCACCTTGATTATAAAATTATTTTTTCTCTAATTTACATGTGCTATCTAGTTTAATTGTTACTGCTATTTAAAGTCCTCAGATAATGCAGTTTCTGTTACTTGAAACAGTTATCTGTTTGTGATTCTGTAGTGTCAGTCCAAGAGGTTTGAAGGAGGATAATCCTCACTAAGACCTACAGGCTTCATTCCCTGGAAGCAATTTTTTGCCATTGATCTGGTAAAGCAGTTGTATACAGCTGACAGTTTGACTTAATGAGTTTGGCACCATTCATTACATCTGTATGAAAGTCTTGATTTAACGAGACTATTCAAGAACATGACTTATTTTCTTGGGTTAAAGTTTTGGTTTTGTAGAATCATGCAGCGTTGAGAAAAACTATCCATAGTACAGGCTATTCTAAATTAATTCCCTTATCTCCTATACTAAATTTGTTGTATAACTGATCCATACACTGAAACATTTGAAGTATTTATTAATTCTACTCTCTGAATTTTTGTCATCAATTCAGGGTATGTGCTTTTTGTGATGTCAACGAACACTTGTTGTCACTTTTGTAGTGCCAAAAAATACTTGTCATTTTAATAATGCTCATTGTAGTAGAGACTTTGTAGTTGCAGATACAATAATAGGAACACTGTTGAACAATACTGGTGTCAGATGTCTTTGAATAACACTAGCATTAATAGTATTTGCATGATAATACTCGCTTGAAAAGTAACCATTGAATAGTGATCTGAATAGTAATCCATGTAGTGATAACTTAGATGCCACACTAATTCCCATATATACATTTCCTTTACTGTCATGTGATCTACTTATTCAAAATGGCATCATCTGTGTTTGCTCTCTGGTGATCTGTGTTCAAACTCCAGTGTCAGCAGTGACACTTTATTTCTATGTAACAGTGCTATTACTGCATTCATTCCAATTCTAGATCATAGTTTCTGTTTTGGAAAGGTTTATCTTGATTCCAACTTCTTGGAACACTTTGTAGAGAATGTTGATTGTTTATTCATGATCATTCTTATCCTAACTATGAACACCTATGTCATCATATTTACACTGACCTTGGGGGAGAAAACAGAACAGTTTTCTATAAGTAGATTCATTTGGGACATGGTATAGAATGCTTAAATGATCAGTGTCCATCTCTTTACATCTGTGCTTGTATATATGCATAGCATAGTTGAAGAAGAGATTAAATAAACTGGGGCTTTCATTTCTTCTTTGTTGTAATGCTAATACATATAAATATAATTTAAAAGGTAACTGTGTAACTACATGTTCCTGGCAAATAAAATTAAATAGGCTTGATGTCAAACAATAAAAGATTTATCTATCAAAATCTGAACAAGATATTCAAAGGGATGTAGATTCTATAACCGAATTCACAAAGCTTCACAAATGTTCGATATACGAATCACCTTGACATGACACACATCAAGTCAATAGTCCAACTCCTGTCAAACATAATGCTTAAATTCCTCTAGGCTTGTAAGAAGCAGGGTGATATAGATCTGTCCTTTCACATAGGCCTATAGAAAAATATCACAAGGTGTCAAGTCAGGTGAATGTGGTGGTCATTTCAACAGCACACTGTCATCAATGGCATGACTGAGCCATCTTCTTAGTAGCTTCTCATTGAGATAAGTCCACACTGATACATTGGAGAATGTTACACAATACATGCTACAGTGTGTTTGGCAGGAGCTGGACTACCGACTTAACATTTGTTGTGTCACAAATAGTGCATATTCATTTGTGAAGCTTTGTGGAAAGTGTTCAGATGAACTAGACTCCTTAGTTCCACCAGTCCTAACCTTCACAGCTAAGAACTGGCCACACACATTGTAGTGAACCACCATCATTCCCTTCATGTTCCCATGGTGAGAAGTAAGTTCTGCTCAAACAGCTTCTTCTCATGAACTGACTCCTAAGATTACTTTCCCAATCACTACAATCTTAACCTGTTCAAGTTTAGAGTTAACCATAATCTTGCTCATAAACTGTGCCTCTTACTCTGTAATTCACTACCTTGAGTAACTATTGTGCATTGTACAAGGTGAAAATCACTGTTTAAAAAAAACTCTTAGCTATGGCACCATCTTCATAAATGGCACATAACTTTTTTGCTTTTTGTACATAGTTTTTTTTCCTTTCTGGAAATAAAGAGCATCAAATGAAAATGCATTACATTTTCCTCCATTTTCACTTTTAACTAAAAAAACATTTACATTTTATAATCCACATATAAATCATAGAAAGATATGTTAAACTTCTGTATATGCCATAAATTTCAATCATGTGTGAAACTAAATCAGGTGTTCAAATCTCATCTATTGAAAAACACTACAGACTCTTGTTTCAACCTGGTATGTACAGAAAATGATACTTACAAAATTATCATGTTTAACAACATTCATAGAAATACTTCCATGGTGCCCATCAACCATAGCTGTTTCCAGAATTTTCACCTGTAGTAAAAGAAAAAAAAAGAAGCATTTTTTTTTAGCTTCATTAAAAATTTGAATTCTTTAATATTTTTGCTGATATTTTGATTTTGAGCTAGAATCCTTTATCAAATTTTGACAAAGGATTTTAACTCAAGTATTTATATTGTAGGCTATATGGTAATGCAATAGTGCAGGAAGTAGAATTTAATGACATAAGTTCAAATTTTGACTGAGTCTGTTGGGTTTTCTTTTGGTGTTGCACTTCATTTTCACCAGGACCTTACTATTATGATTCCTCAGAAAGGTATGAATCCATCTCTTATACTTCCAGATATGGGTTAAATAGTAGGGTAAATTTGGCTGTCTAGCCTTGGGTGGTAGTCAATCTTGGAGAAAGATTATTATCAATTTAAACCATAGAAGTCACTCCACTTTTTCAAGATGTGGTAATTCTCAGATATAGATTTATTGATTCATTTTCTAGTGCTTATCAACCCTTTGTAGACTATTTAAAGAAAATATTTTAGATTGTAAGAATTTTTAAAAGATAACCCATAGCTAGGAGGAGAAGAGGTGTACTCATGCCTTTCATGTAAGTGAATATAACGAACCCAACAGGAATTGGAACTTGGCTCTCTGCTTAACAATTCTGAGATATTATCCATTAATTACCTGCACATCGAAGCTTAGGAGCACATGGTATTCAAACAGTAACCCAACTAGGTACTGACCAGGCTTGACATTGCTTAACTTTGGTGATCTTATGAGAACTGATGTTTCAACTTGATGTGGTTGTAAGCCAATTTGCAGATATTAAAGAAAAAGGAGTCTATGTAGAGCCATAATCAGCTACATTCTTAAGGGACATCGCTTTTACAAAAAGAGAAAACAAATTCATAGTGGATGACTTTAATTAGATGCTCAGGTTGCAGATGGAAATCTGCATTCTTAATTAGACTCACAAAATTAACTGGAGTAATGTTTCTTTCACACTGTGCTCAGGTGAATATTATGGAACTAAATTGGTTTGAATGCTTTTGCTGTGTCTGTGCAGTAGTGTTTGAAGTTCCAACTTGCTTTCATTTTTTTTATTAGCTGGTTTATCCAGACATTTTTAGTTGTTTAATCTCTAGAATTTGTCAAGTCATATCACAAAGTCCTGTAAACCATTAGGGTTATCAGGGCACCACTGATACCACAGCCATAGAATCAGTGGTAAGATGGGCATGATAGCTTGATGGAGAGTAACCCTCTTCAGATTGGTTCTCATTCTCCAAGATTGGTTGGCAACTTAGGGAAAGAGAGCTCAGTTTATTCTTAAACTGACAGCTGGTAGAAAATTAATGCTTTTTCTCAAGGCATTAGGGCAAGTGAATTAAACAGTACCAAGTAGTAATTGAACTTGGCATACCAAATTTACTTTCTGCACCAATAACTATTATAGTAGCTGCACTTCCAAAGAGATGGATTCATACCTTCCCCAATGGTATTTTTGCAAAATGTAATGAACTCAGATGGAATTTGAACTTGTCACATCAACTTCTCTTTCTGATTTGTTAGCTGCACATCCAAAAAATGATGTTCCGAGTGAGACATCATTTTCTTTAGGTTTAGAGCTGTTAGAAATGCCAATACCCATCAATTTAATCTACATACCTCACTAACATTTGTTGTGAGTTCCACTTCTGTTAAATCAACGCTGTTATAGTTTGTTTTCAATTCACCATTTTCCTGAAAAAGAAACAAGTGTAAGACATGATTTTTCATTTTAATAAATATCTGGAAATTCTTTTAGTTAACAGATGTATTAATTTTTTTTTTTATATATCATATATTGCTTCTCTCACTCATATCCTGTTTACTGTAACTGTGCAGTATAGGGCAGCAGGCTCAACACACAATGTTTGTTACTGTGGTTTCTAAAGTGAGTAAGTATTTCATAGGATGGAATTACTATACCCATGGCCAAATGATTTTGTTTTCAGAGGTTTTGTTATTCTAACCTGCTTGCCAATCAAGGTTGGCAAGCCCTGTCTGCTTAAATATATATATATATAGGAGTAGACAGGGCTTTATATATATATATATATATATATATATATATATATATATATATATATATATATATATAGGGTGTCCATAAAGTTCGTGTGCACTTTAAAATATTATAACTTTATTTGTCTTTGTGATAGAAATAATCTGTAAAAGATTTTATAATGTTTAATGTACCTAGTTTTAAGTATAGCTAAAATAACTAATGTGATTTCAGGCATTACTGTAAATCAGTTCGCAAATGTTTTCCGTGAAGTGCAAAATCGTATTACCCTTTGTATTGCTAATGATGGAGGACATGTGGAAACTTAAATAAAATTTCAATAAAACCTCAAAAAATATAGATTTATTTCTTTTTGATCCTTTTTTACAAATTATTTCTATTGCAAATACACAAAGTTATAAATTTTTTAAAGTGCACACGAACTTTATGGACACCCTGTATGTATATATATATATATATATATATATATGCACAATATATTACAATATATATTTTATACTATCTATAACTATAATTCTCAAAATGTGTGTGTGATTAGATGTTTATGCATTTCCACAATTTTCATTCGATTTTGATGAAATTTTTTTGTTTGATAGATAATTCTTCAGTGCCAGTTTTGAGTTCAAATTGTTGGCGACAATGGCTCTCCACTACTTCCTATCAATTATAACTATCAGCAACGTTTTACTATTTACTATCTGTTCTTGGATATATATCTTTTATAAAAACTTTAAAAATAAATAGTTTAAATTATTACAATAATAATATTTACTTTTATACAGTTCCCTTTTCAGGCCCCGCTCCATTCAAATTGTTAACCCTCCATTTGGGCATGTGCCTCAGTTGCACCCAATTGTTGTTACTAATATTGATTTTCGTGTGGGCTGATTTTAAACTTAAACTTCTCTAATTGAACAGCAAAAATTCCCAGTAATGAAAGACCTGGTTGAAGGTGGGTTATACTGCTAGTATATTATATAAATGCACAATATATTACAATATACATTTTATACTCTCTCTCTCTCTATATATATATATATATATATATATATATATATATATATATATATATATATATATATATATATATATATTTCCAAAGGGATAAAATCCAGGTAGAGCTCAATGTACAAGACAGAACAAGAATATAGTATAAAAGGCTCAAACGCTAATATTCCATGGTTATAATTTATTACATTGGAATCGTAATTATGATCCAATTCATCAGACCTACAAATTTGAAAGGAAACAGAAAATATAACTCCAGGTATAAAAAACAAAATTTCAGTGGGAGTGAAAAATGGGTGAAAAGGAAATGTATGAAAGCTCTAGCGTGAGGTGTAACAGAAGAAAGAAGAACAGGAAAGGGCTTAAGGTGAAGGGGGAATTAAAATTTAAAAGAGAGAACTTAAATAACAGTTTAAATGAGTGAGATACTGATAAATATGAGTTAATAGCAGATGCATAAATCACTTTTGATTCGTTGACCTAAAATTAAAAAACAGACACTGGAAAAGTGTGGATACATTTGTGGTAACATTAGACATGAAGGGTTCAGTTCGACACTTGAAGAAGGCCGGAGCCTACAACGGCTGAAACATTGTAATAATGTAAATAATGAAAATCTAGGACTTTTAAAGGAAAATCTGAACGTGTCTTACACAGAACTTATATATAAAAAATTTTCTTTTAAATACTATGTACAAATGCATGATTGCTAAAAATGTTTATTTTTATTATATTTGTTTGAAGTACAAAAATATTATAACTACTTCTGTTAGAGGTACAGAAATTAATTAATGCAATAAAAACAGACATAATTAAATGGGACAAGAGGGAAACTTCATCTGCAATATGCGTCTTTAAGTTTGAGTGAGAGGCAAAATCATATGTTGGAATTTTGAGGAAGATCTAATAAAGATCCTTATCAGATGCTATAGCCAAAAAATTTCATTTTATATTGAAGCTATTAATGTCTGCTGGATTTGAGATTAGTAGTATACAAGGGAATTGATAAAAAAAAAACCCCAAAAGACAGAGATCTCCTTAGAGGAGGGTAATTTCAAATCCAGCAGACATTTATCACTTCAATATGTAAAAATATCTTCTGGCCATAGCATATGATAAGGATCTTTATTACCATTTCCTTAAAATTCCAATACATGTTCCTTCCTCACATGTTTGTCTCTCATTCTAACCTGAAGACACCTGATGTAAAGAGGTGAAATGCATTGTCTGAATAGCTTTTCTACTTTGTCCCATTATTTCCAATTTTGTTTGGAACATTATTCTACATCCTATTAACACTCATTAAAAATATATAAAAATAATATAAAAAAATAGACCAATATAAATTCCAGAATTGTGAGGATATTTTCTCTCCATAATTTAAAGAACCAAAAGTTTAGCAGATGATTTAATGGCATATTAACAGTGGTCAGTAGAAATAATGTATTAATGACATATTACCATATTAAAGGGCAAGATACCTAGTTTTTAGTTTAATCAGAAAAAAATGTATCTGCTAAGATCTTAAATAATAACTGTGTTCTTGATAATAAAATTAATATAAGCTGAAAACTAGTTTTATTGACTGGATTTTAATCTAGTTCCTGTCTTCTAAGTGTTGTTTCCTTTCAGGATCTGGACAGTCATGGTTTCCCACAACATCAATTCTATGTAGCTCTTGATAAGTTTTATCATTTCACTATCATTCTCAGTTCTTGCTATGCCATCTATTGATACAAGCTTGTTAGGTAAAGTTGTTTCCTGCTTTCCCTCTTGTCTCTAATATGTCCTGTGAATGTAAAATTCTCCAATCCCTCTTTCCTTATGACGTGTCCTATAAATGTTAACTGTTTCCCTCTTATTCTAAGATTGTCCATTTTGTTTCCATTTTGCATATAGGGGGACTGACATTACATAACAATTTGGCAATCTTTTCTTTGTTTCTAATTAAACCTTTCTGTTTCTTATTACTTTGCTTAGTTTTTGGAAAACATCTTTTGCTATTCCAATGTGCCTTTGGATTTCAGTGTCACATGTTTTCATCCTCTGTTAAAATAATTCGCAGATATTTAAATTTTTGTAGTTGCTTGATTTTGGTATCTTTGATTTATAGCTCACATTTTAGGCTGTTTCTTTTGCTAACAACCAGACATTCTGTCAATTGAGGTTTAGTTCTTTCATTTCACTTTTCTTTTTTACCTTCTTTAAGAGTCCCTGTAGTTTTCTTTCTGTATATGCTGTCAATATTATGTAAATAGAGTTTTTTGACTTGAATAAGAGATCATAGACTTTAACTACGTATTCATTGTATAATTCTTCATTTGAAAATCATTATCATGAACTCTTGCATCATACATAATTTAAATATTTAGGAGTATTTTATAAAAGATTTCAAGTACATGCTTCTTTTTTTTAAAACAAACTTTTACTGAATTTTTTGTTATCTGGAGAAGAAATTTCCAGCTCAGTGTCTATTGTAGGCAGTTCAACAAAATAATTAAGATTCAGTGTAGTATACTTGATGACCATAAAATAAGGGTCCAATTTGGCATTAGATTTACATTGTAAATTGATGCTTGCCTTAAAAATGTTTTGGAATTTTCAAAAAAATAATCTAAAACCATATCCAGTGTCTATAAAAACTACAGAAAATTTCATAACTATAAATCTTGATTGGTATTTTCATGGTCACAATTGATAAATTAAACTAAAAAATTTTTCATGGTCACAATTAATAAAATAAACTAAAAAAATTTTTATGGTCACAATTAATAAAATAAATTTTTCATGGTTACAAATAATAAACTAATATAAAATTTTTCATATGACACAATAAACTAACATTTTTATAGTCACAATTAATCAACTAAAATATATAGACTTATGATATATATATATATATATATAATCCTTGAAGCATTATACATCAAACAGTTGAAACCCAACCTAAACAAAATCAATTATGCATCTCTACAAATATTCTTAAATGTCTATAATTGGCAACAGAAGCCATTGGTTTATACCAACGGCTTCCTATACTTTATACTTCTCCAATTCACTCTCGTGTGATCATGTGTGACGTCATGAGATGCGGTGCGATTTTCGCTTCTAGCGTCTTATATGCACATGTTTATCGTTGCTTAGAAATCATCTATGTAAACAATGACAGACTATCATCACTGTCTTGTCCGTATATTGTTTAATATGTTGTAATTGACATCTTTGATAATGGCTTATGTAAGCTGAAAGCTTAGATTGTATTAAAAAAAATATGGATCAATATTGTGAATTTCTTTCTTTGTTCAACAATAATGTTATTAAACTTATCAGATATTACGAAAAAATTTACATAAAATAAATAGACAACACTTGTCTATATTATTTAATGAAATGTGTATGTATATATATATATATGTAAGCAAATATCTGGATATAGATCTGACAGTATGAAGAAAAATATACGGAAAAAACAAACAAAAATCCTTATATGCAATTATGCTGTTTTAATGTTAATATAATGTCAACGTCGGATGTTTCGGTCTAATAAACCATCTTCAGGACATATTCATAAAATATAATTAACATTATCAATTCAACATGACAAAGATGATGGACATAAGAACAAGACTTATCCAAACAGATAACTGAAAGTTTTATATGATCAGCTTCAAATAATCCCAGGGACTTATTATTTTATTCAAGGTAAAATAATGATTTTACTTACGAAAGGTCGAAAATCTGGATGGAATAAAATGTATCCCTTTTTTGTAATTGCAAATGCATATCCATGGACTCCTATCTGAAATGATATAAAGATGTTGAAACATCAAAGAATATTTAGAAGATGCAAATACAAATAAACTTTATAAAAAAAAGTCCTTGCTTTGTGTCTGGTGGAACATGATGTGCTGTTCATTATGATCTAGTGGAACATGGAAGGACCATTACTGCAGATACTTATTGCAACTTGATTGGGTAAATGAAACCTAATGTTGAAAATCTCCTACTTTGGTGAACAGAAAAGGTTTTGTTCTCCTGTATCACAATACAAAGATACATTCAGGCAAGTCAGAAAAACATAAAATTGTTAAGATGCGAAGTTCTTTGACATCTTCCATATTCACCAGATTTAGCACATACAGATTTTCATTTGTTTTTATCACAATTTGTTTCTGTGGGTGTTCAACAAACACAGATGTGCTTGATCAGGCATCTGCAACAGGGATTGAGTAGCTGGCTGTCAAAGTAGATGGGTGCTCTTGAAAACAAGGAGATGACCATTATATATACACACACACACATATGTGTATGTATGTGTGTGTGTGTGTGGTGTGGCCTTGTTCCTAATAACTATTATGCATGACATCACCATAGTCTATTTCAAACTTTCAACATTCCAAAGATTATCAGAATGCAAATAAAAAAATTCTGCATACCACACAGAAATCATATTGGTTCTTGAAAATAACTAAGATTGTCAAAAGTACTTGAATAAAGCAACAGCACAATATGAAATTTGGAAAATTTAACCACAATTTCAATTGCAATACTCAACACCTTACACATTGGAAAAATACAATAAAAAAATTCAACAGACCGACCTTGTCAGTTCTTCTTGCTACCTTCATATATATATATATATATATATATATATATATATATATATATATATATATATATATATTTATTTATTTATTTGGTTGAGTAATATCAACAATTTTTTATTAACTGTTTAAAATTTTTGAATTAGTTGTCTTATACAATCAGTAAATTTACCAAAGTTCTTCCTCCTCTCCAAGTATTTGACTGACAGTTGAAGATATGGTCTGTACCTCAAGTGTCCCTTCACAGGTTTTCAATTCCTTATCCTAGATTGGTTACTACCCAAGGCTATAGGACCCAATCTATCCTGCTACTTATCAATAGCTGGAGAGAACCAAATGAACCTCCACAAGTTTTGAATTCATAATTGTTTTTCTCCAAGACCAGTTGCCACCCGAGGCTATAGAACCCACTCTGTCCAGCGATCTAGTCATAGCTTTGGAGAGAAGAGATGGATTCATACCTTTCCCAAGGGTATTAGCACATGAATGAATGTAATGAACTTGACTGGAATTTGAACTTGGCTCTCTGATTCTTCAATCTGACCCACTACCCATTACTGTATCATATCTTTATTTATATGTGCATGGATCCCTGGTATTGCACTGAATTTGAAAGTTGCAGTTTCACATGACAAATAAAGACAAAAAATATCTTTTTCAAATCATTAGTGTTTTTTTTTTTAAGGAAACAAGTTTAAAGAGTACATTTGGGTTCAAAATCCTAGTGTTGGAATTTAATTCTGGTGATCAATGAAAGTCTTATAGCAGTCTTATAAAATTTATAATTTACTGAAGCTTGACAAATTGTACATGGGCAAGATGCATGGCATAAACACATTGCTAAAGCAGTGTGCCATCAAATAAAACCTTCATTTACTTCAAAGGGAAATTATAGTGAACAATTTAACTATATTATAATGTAATATGTTATATAGTTCTAGAGTTTTAGTGTGATTTTCAATAAACAATGCAAATTTACAATATTTTGTTTTATAATTTGTGCCCAGATGTATTATGGTGGTATATACACTTTTATCTATTTTTTATTTTTATTAATTATGATCTTACAAATCTTTTATATTTTTTTAGACAAATACAGTAAAAAAAGTTGTATATTTTGCTTGTGGTGATTCATAATTAGAATTCTGGTTTGAATATATTTTCCATTCGATGTATCTAATACAAAAGATATCAACTTTATTTGGATTTATTCTTGAAATAGTAAAATTTGGAGTCAGTTTGTAAGCAAAAACCTGTGGAAATTAGGTATTTTTGTACATTTTTTTCAGACGATCTTTAAAACTATATGCTCAGAAATTGATGCAAGTTATATGAATCTAATTTTTGGTGTCAGTAGGTATCACATCAAACCTCAGATTTCGCATCAAGTGCAATGATGAATTTTTTTTAAAAAGTGAAAAATCGACCTGCCCTGTGTGTATGAATGCATGTTTATGTAAATGAATGTATATCATTATTAAATATCAAGTATGAAGAAATATTTCATAAAACTGCATAGAGTGGAAGTCAGTGCAAAATGGTTGTGATTGTGAGAATCAATCATCACAGCAAAAAGGTTTTCTCTTTCACATGCTTTATTTGCTTCTCTTAATTCACTGAAAATATATTGTTTTATTGAATTTCAGTGGGTGAAATTTGATTGCTTTTTTATTACATTATATATCCTAATGTATGCATCAAAGAGATTGATAAAATACAAAAATATAGACAAATTTGGTCACAAATCAACAGTTATACTCACTGCATGTTTTGGAAGCAAATTATAGATTTGTTCTATTGGGACATCTGTTCCTGCAACACCCAATAATTTATAATCATCATTCTGTAAAAGATAAGAAAATATTTCTATCAGTTAAGTAATTGTTACTTCATGTGAACTGCAATATTGTACAAGGAGGTGCTGAGAAGTTCTCAGCCAAACCAAATTTATAAAATCTGACTGAATGACTAAGTATATTTAATTTTTTTTTTTTTTTTGAAAAGGCTTCTTGATGAGGCTGGTAGCTTTTCAACAACCCCTTGTATATTTTAAAAGAAATATTTAGGTAACTGTAAAATTAATGATTTCCATACAGAAAATATTCAGCATCCATTGACCGAACAGTAAGTGCTACTGTTGAAATTTAATGTATCTTTTTATTAAAACAGTTTTTCAGGAAATTATACTTCTCAAGTTCTCTGTTATAGCTCTTTCTAATATTGATGTGAATTTCCTTCCAAAACCTATCCTTCCCATCCTGGGATGGTGTGGAAAGTTGACATCCTTGATTATATTATTATTTTCTCTTTTACTTATGTGCTAAACATTTTTGCTGTTGTTGCTATTGGAAATCTGTGAGTGATGTGGTTTTTGTTATTTGGTAAAACTCTGTGATTTATTGGTGCCAATCTATAGGATCTGATGAATGATTAGAGGATATGGTTGTATAAAGATGATCATTTAGACATCATCTGTATATAAAATTATGACATCTGTATAGACATTCTGACTAATTCTATCTTTGTCTCTTCAACACAATTACATTTCTGCAAGTGAACACAAGAATTCCTTTAAAATGACTGAAGGCAAACAAGAAAGAATAAGAATCAACATTTGAATATTATGAAAGAGCAAAAACCATATTAACCATTATTATTAAATTTTTTGACTGATGCTTACTTTTCATATCAAGTTTCAGTTAACTTTTTTACTACAACTTTGCACAGAGTGTGAATTCTATGTCAGTCAGCAGACAGTTTGAATCATGAATAAAAGATTTCAATCTTTGCTGTCTAGTTACTGATGTAAAACTGATGTAAATATAAGTCAAAAATTAATAATTGACAATGATTTCCCTAATAAATAATAAAATAAAATACATTATTTTTTTATTTTTATTTTTTTTTAAGCTTAGCACCCCGAGCAAGGCATGAAGCCACTAGGATGCAGGGTGGTTGCAGAAGATTTGTAGCAAGAGCAGATAGGAGTGATAGAAGAAAGGATGAAGGGAAGGGTAGTGTGTAGATCAAGGTAACTGGAGATGTCGATTGACATTACATTTGAATAGTTCGAGATTATAGCTATCAGGGAAACAGTAATTGGGAAGGGTGTTCCACAGGCGAGAGGTGCGAGGTATGAAGCTATTGGAGTAGAAGAGACGTCTACATTTTAAAGTTTCTACAGTGTAAGGGTGAGAGCGGGATGCCAGCCTTGTAAGGTGCTTGTATTCATGGAGACTGGGGAAAGCAGCTCATTGGAGCAATTGCCATGAAAGTATTTGTAGAAGAGACAGAGAGAGGCGACGGCGCATCTGTGAGATAGTGGCTGCAGGCGAGACGCCAGATCAGGGCCAATCACATTACATATCCGTCTCTGGATCTTGTCAAGAACTCCGAGGTAAACAGAAGGTGCCCCAGACCATATATGGCAGCAATACTCCATGCAAAGGCGAATGGTTGTTATTCTTAGAATTATTAAAATGAGGAATTATGATTATTATATGCTTTGTTATTTGGACATCATGCTCACTTTGGTTGCTATGCAGACAACATTTCAGCCATTGTACTCTCTGGCCTTCTTTCATTATTCATGTCAAAACTTTTTAAATGAGGAATTATTTTATGTTTTGCTATTTGAACCAGCATGCTCATTTTGGTTGTTATACTCACAACATTCTGGCTGTTGTATTCTCAGTCTGGCTTTTATAATTTTTATTGGAAATTTTTAGATGAACCATTATCATTATTATATGCTTTGCTATTCAGACTAAGACATTTATCTTGGCTGTAATGTTGACAAACCTTGGTCATTGTAACCTCCAGTTTTCTTCCAATGTCTGTCAGTAAATATTTTTTAATTTTAAATGCAACACTTTATTCAATCCATTGCTTTAGATTGAATAAAGAAATGATGAACAAATAAAGAAACATTTTTTGTTTAAAATAAAAACAATACATTGTCAAAAAATTACAACTTTGGGAAACTGTGTGTGAGCATGAGTGAGTGCTTGACAGTTGTGTGTGTTTGTATGTGTGTGTGATATGAACGTGCATATTAAAGTTCAGACACTCAGAGGAAAGATTATCTCCAGCATGGAAAAAGAGTGAATTGATGCAGTTAAGTTGACATGAGGAAAGAGGAAACTTGTGTTCCTTCTTTTATAGTCCTTAAACAGTGTCACCTAATGGCATCTTAGCAAAACAAGTTGAGGTAATCATGACAAAAGTTACCAATCATGAAGATAGACACCTGAAATTTGGAGGATACAATGGCTGAAACTTGAGTATGACAATCAAGATGAGAATTTAAAAAAAAATGACTTGTACATTCCTCAAATCATATTCCACCTTGAAGTCTTTCTGGTTAGTTTTAGTGTCTCTGTTCCATGTTTGTTTTTGAAGATATAATTTTGCAAGGAAACTTTGATATTCAGGGTGAAGGTAAAATGGAACAAGAAACAAAATCTAATTCTCATTGAAGTTGCTCGTGTCACCTTCGAATATTTCTTAGAAAGGTATGAACTGTTATTGGAAATTTTAATTGAGGGTGATCATGTCACAGGCAGATAATGATATTGTGCATAAATGTAGGTCATTTTTCTCAGAGTCAGTGGGGGATCTACTTGAACTTCAGGGCCCCTAATCCCAGAGGGCCCCTGAAGCAAAGTTTTTTAATGAGTGAATTTTCCAACAAAATTGATGCTTTTTTTTAAAAAGTGTTTGTTATTAAAATAAGGCTATTTTAGTAATAGAATCATAAGCCAATTGTTTGAAGTAGCTAATATGTTCTAACACCAATTTTATATGGCCTCAAAATTGCCCTGTAATTGAAAAAATTTCAAAATTTCCTTAGAGGATTGAAATGCCAGCTGTATGGGCTCATTGGGCTCACCAGAATCTATTCATAGCCTACATTTTATGCAGTTAGAGCCTTGAATCTATTGTTGTTAGTTGTGAAGGGGTTCCCATATTTGTTAAAGCTTCAGGGCCCCAAAAATATAGGTCCGGCACTGCTTAGGGTTAGCTTCAAAAATTTGATCCCCCAAATAACTGTTCTATCAGTTGTTGGTTGGGGATGAAGGCCATACAGCATGATTTTTCAAGAAAACCATTTATCTTTTAAAAATACCATTTCAGCTGATATATTTTTGGTAAGGAAAATTTTTTCTATAAATTATGACATTCTTGGAGTTTTAATGATATCAAATAAAGTAACAAACAAAAATTTAAGTTTTACCTCAGTAAAAACTCATAAAAGTTCACAAGAATGATATAGTAAAAAAAAACAAAAACATTTAGGCAGAAGTTTCTCTTGTAAACATGTTTCATTAAATGTAATGAATAGCCATTCTCATCTATTTTGACAGCTTTCTAAAGATTGTAATCGCAAAGTGTCACATGCAATCAGTGGTTTCCACTGCTTTCTGGATTAAAGTGAAAAGAATTCTTACAGTATACTTGAATGAGTAAATGTCAGAATCACAAGGTGTGCCATAATGATCATCTATCAGCAGTAGCCAGTGTGAGTTTATTGTATTTTCCAAATCATTACATTATGACCATGACTGTCATATCTTACCAGCAAATCACTTTATTTCATCTCTTTATCTTCTGTCTGGTCGTCTTTGTTAACCATTTGTTACTTCAATCAACCTTTGGCTCCATCTATAATCCTTACTTCTTGCTTTGCATCTGACCCAATTTCACTTTTGCTGCTTAATCAATGCTATCTCTCTCTTTCTTTATATATATATATATATATATATATATATATATATATATATATATATATATAGTTAGTTAATTAGTCTGCTCTACTTATTGTATTGAGCACTGTATTTAGTTATTTTGCGTAATCATATCGGAGTTTTTTCCTTTGGGTTTTGGTCCTGCATGTTAAATGATTATTTTTGGCTAATGTACATGTTCTTGGTTCTTTCTTTTTTTATACCTTTTTTTTTCTCTTTGGTATTGGTTTGATTATTTGCAAACCAAGACACCGAAGGTTTTCTGAACGAGTATAGTTTCTTATACTTATAAGATTACTACTACTACTAATAATAATATGACAAAAATATGGTTTTAAGGTATGCTATATTTATGGATTAAAGTGTTCAACACCAGGTTTGGTTTTGTTTATTCTATGGCATATCAGTCGCAATAGGTTATTTAATGCTGACAATATTTTTTAGGATAGATTTGTATGAATAGAATATGCATTTTCCCAAAAATGTATTGCTGGTATTTTCACTATAAAAATCTATTTTTAAACTTTCATAATGTTTTGACCCCAGTTTCGTGGTTATTTGTCCATAGCTGGGACCCCTAACAGATGCTACGACACTGGGAGTCAGGGTGGACCTGGGAACAACAACAATTATGGGGTGGTTCTATGCTTCTCAAAAATTTTCAATCAGAGGCCTTGCAGTCTGTTTCATATTAAATCACAATTGTCAGGACATGTCCTGCTGATTATGTTTAAGTGTGAAACAGATTGTCAATGTTGGGTGTTGACCTCAGTGTGTATATATATATATATATATATATATATATATATAGGGTGTGATGAATGAATTGTTGTCTAAATTATGCAAAAATGAAAATAAAACTGACATATAATTTTAACAGATATATTTACCAAAATTACACAAAAATATTTTGAAACAGGAAAGAGTAAATTTATTCAATAAAATCACTGTTGGCTTCAACTACAGCCTCTAGATGACTTTGCAATCTCCTGCAACTCTTCTGGATGGTCTCCCTGTTTAAATTGGTGAATGTTACCATAATCCTTGCTTTCAGTTCTTCTTTGGTGTTACAAGGATTTTTGTTGGTGTCTTGCTCAACTGTGCCCCACACATAATAATCAAGGGGGTTGCAGTCTGGGGAGTTAGATGGCAAAATTTAAGGGGTGATGTGGTTACAGAAATTGTCTGATGGCCATGACTAAGTTCTCCTGCTTGTGTGGCATGGTGCAAAGTCCTGTTGCCAGACAAAGTGTCTTCCAGCAGCCCTCTTCTATCAGCAGAACACTACCTCTTCAAGGAACTTGATGTAGGCCTCTGTGTTGAGTCTAAGGCCCTGTGTAAAGATGAAGAGGGGCATAACATTGGCATCACTAGTGATCACGCCAAACACCTTCATAATCACTATTAAACTCATCCAACTCTTTCCAAATCCATTGCACTGTCCTCAGATTGACGGCCTAATACTGTGAAATGTTTGTATTTGATGTTCCAGTGTGAATGCCAAGCAGTACAGCATGCTGTTTCCAAATTTCTGGGGAGTGAATTGCATCATAGTGCTCTTTTTCTCACAGTGCCCAACTGACCCTACTATACTGTGTAGTAAACAAAATAAAAAACAATGCGCATGTGCGAAATTAAAAATGTAAAATGGTGACAATTTACCTATCACATACTATATATATATATATATATATATATATATATATATATATATATATGGAGAGAGGGAGATTGGATGCATAGGAATCAATACTGCTGAGTAACACTTTCAGTTCATATCAGGGACCATCAGACCCAGTGTAACTACTACTTTTTCAGACTATATATACAAGCCTCTAGGGGATTGTGGGAAGTGGAAGAAGGAAGAAACCTAGTTCTTTTATTCATGACAATGTTCTGTAGATAGTTATATATAAATTCTGTCAATGCAGACTCTGCATAGAATCTGAAAAAGGAGTAGCGACACATGATGTGAAGATCACTTGAGGCATGAAACTGACAGTCAACTTGCATTTGCAAATTCTGTTCACATCTACAGAAGCACAATCTCCAACAGTAATCATTGCTATCTCAGAAATACAGTAATTCTTAAATATATATATATATATATATATATTTTGCTTCTTTTGAAATATATATATATATATATAATATTTGGATAGGAACCTTTTAAATATCTTTCATTAAATATGGCAGATACAGAAGGTTTAATTTTTTAATTTTTATTTTTTCCACAATCCTTACATTTTTCCATTTTGTAGGATTAAGGGAGTACAGAAATTGAATGGAATGAATTTCTGTACTCCCTTACTCCTACAAAACAGAAAAACATAATGATGCTGGAAAAACTGAATAAAAAATTAATTAAATCCTTCTTGCCTTGCTGTATTTAATGAATATATATATATATATATATATATATATATATATATGTATAGTTTATGCAAAACTAGGTAATCCGCATGGGTAGACCCAAGGAGGATGATATCCAGAGAGCTCAATGTAAGATTCAGAGCAGATATGTTTGAATAAAAACAGACCACTTTAAGGTTCCATGTAATAAGTTATTTTACCGCAACCCCTTTAACAGGGCTATGGATCATCAGACTTTACTTCCAAAGGTTGAAATGAACTTTCATTTCAACCTTTGGAAGTAAAGTCTGATAATAACTTATTACATGGAACCTTAAAGTGGTCTGTTTTTATTCAAATATATATATATATATATATATATATATATATTTATAATTAAGAAATTCATTGAGTCTAGAAGAAACCTCAACAGAATGCAGAAAGCACTGGATGGCCGTTTCATCCTATATCTGGGACTCATCAGCAGTGTGCATCCACTACCGAGAACTGAAATCCATGAGCCACGACTACTGTTCCCAAGCCACTTCATCCAGAGTATTAGAAGCCAGTTCAAGCAAGGATATACAAGTGATAGAAATTATTAAGAGGATTTGAGATTTTTATATATATATATATATATATATATATAGTGGCATACCAAGGTCTTGGTCCAGGGAGGAGCAAGAGCTCGACTCAGCACCCTTTACCACAACCAGTGGGTGACAAACAGTATGGATCAATATACTATTTTCTTTTTTTTAAATTCAAATACTTCTTGTGATTAGTGACACAATATAATTGGAAATACAAATATAAATACAGGTAATTTTATTCCAGATTCCAAAAATACAAAAACAAAGATGAAGACTTCTGAGACTAGAAAAAAATCTAAATGTTTTTTCACACAAATATAAGTGCTCTGAAATTGTATTTAAATACAATTCAAATACATTTATATTTGATTCACCACTACCAACAAGCATTGACAAAACCTAAAGTAAAAGAGGTCAAGACTAGAGCAATTCATTTCATCTGTTTGAATTCATAAAGCCGCAACATACAACCAGGCTTCGTGGTCAAAAATTTGTCAATAATACCATCCACATTTATATGTCCAAATTCTTAATTTTTGATGCTTAATAAAGCCGAATTTCTGTTTCATCAATGCTATGATCTCTCCCTCTCTAATCAGGTGTTTCTGATTCATTATGCTTCGGAGATAGTTTTTTTTATTAATTTTAGTTTGCTGAAAGAGCAATTACAGGATGCCAGAGAGAGAGAGAGAGAGCAATAGCCAACAGTATGCACAATGCTATTAGGTTGGTGCAAAAATAAGGTCGTTTTTTGACGTTCTACTTTATGCGAGAAAACGACATTATTTTTGCACCAACCTAATATTTGTAAATTGAGGAACACATCATTGGTGTAAGATATTGTGAAGTTGAAAGGCTTGATTGAAGGTTTTGGTTTAATGAAGGCACTGTTTTTTCTTTTTTGTATTAACATTCAGCAGTCTATAATTTCACAACCAAGCTCTATTCAACCAAAATCACCCTTGTATGCTGCAGCATCTGCTTTGCATTTTTCTACTGTGTTTTTATTTAAGTCAATGAGATTTTCAATATCCATTTGGAACCCAAATTGCTCATGTAACTGACTCAACCTTGTAAATTGATCTTTCAACCTGTCCATTTCTTCTCTCACATTTAGAGGCTCATCTTTTGTCTCCTCTCCAGCCATTCTTTTTTTTTTTTTTTTTTTTTTTTTTATCAAGCACCATTCTCTGCTGACCAGGATCAATACCCCATTCTAAGCAGTTTTCCTCACCTTTTGCAATTGAATTTTTACAGAAAGAATCCCGTCTATTCTAAACAGATTGTTGCAGACTTTGAATATCAGCTTGAGCTTCATTGAAGTTCAATTCTAGGACACTGAAGTCTCTTCTGTACTTGGTCGATGGAAGTCAGGATGTTGTTCCAGAATGGTTGCATTTTTAGGAAGCTGAAAGTTTGCATGTTGTGCAACTGGTATTGCTTCTTGTGTCAACTGATACTTGATAAGTAGCTTAATGAGTGCAAGAAAATCACTGGGATTATTACTTGATGCAATGATTTCTCGGTGTTCATGTAATGCCATATGCTGAGTTGCTAAAAACTTAAAATCCACAAAACGCATGAGCAGATCCTTCCACACTTACTTCTGTTCCTTTATATGCTACAGTATTACTTGTAGACCCTTCTGATATGCGTCTCTCAAAGTCTTGAGAAATGACGCATGACAATTAGTGCCCCTCTTCATGTTCTGGTATTCTTTCATTGTATTTTTTCCATTTTTGAAATCAGCAACATTTTTTGAATATCATGGTTGACTGTGGCTGTTGAAAACACTAAACAAAACAATGCACTGCATAATTTTTCATAGTTAAAACAACCAATTATGCAGAATCACAGAATCATCCTGCAGTTTTCTTTGAAACCAGAAATTTGTAAAGCTGCAGTAGACACCCACATGTTTCACTTTTCATTGCTTCTTTGACATGTCGATTCTTAATGACTTCCTGATCTTTTGTAACTTTGAAAGAGCTCTCTTTGTTTTGAAAAGCCTAAGCGCTCATCTTCACCATTTGTACATACAGATCATCAGAAATTTGTGGTTTATTGCAATTTACATGAAAATTTAAGCAACATACATCTTTCTTGGTTTATACTGCATATTTAGTTTCATCATAATGTGAATGTTTATCAGACTGACAACAATCCACTGACCCTGGTTTTGTGTCTGTGTAGTCAGAACCAGTGGTGCAAGAACAAATGGGGAAACAACACGATTGTCACCAACTCCATTTGGATGTGGCATTTTCAAAAAAATTCTTCATAACTTGATTGGTTTTCTGTAGATTTTCACATTCTCTTTTCCTACAATTTCTTCCTTTCATGCCAGATTCTTTCTTCCTTTGTTGCTGATCTTGTTCCATTCTTAAAATTTCTACCTGAAATAAAAGTGTAGCTGTCCCCATCAGTTATATAAAGATCATGAAGCTAGTTTGTCTCATACAGGTGTTTATTATCAACTGAATGACATCACTATGGAGCATTAGCGTGATAACACCATAACAGCATGAAACAGGAAATAACACCATGACAAAACAAAAGGGTTCAATATCAGAACCTATCCTAACAGCTGAATACATATATACATTGCAATAAAGCATTTTTCCCTATATTCTCAGTGTGAGTGCATGGTTTTCCATAAAAAACTTCAAAGACCTTCATTGAGTTTCTTGGCATAGTATAATCATGTAATAATAATATTATTATTGCAGTGAAGGCTACAAAAACACCCTGCAAAGCTTTTGCTATCACTAATGATAGCCAAAATTGTGCCACAAAACCCATCTTTTCACATGAAAACCCTGTATATGGGAATCTACGGCACTGAGTTACAATTAAGATCATTATATCTAAATCTTTTATATATTCATTGAAATGCCATGACCTCCCAATTGAGATCAGGAGAAAAATTATCATTATTATCATTTTACAAAGAAACACTGGGTTTATCATCCCAGGAATACATCTTAATATGGATTAGTTTTCAACTGAGGGAAAACAGAATTAAACAACACTTTTTGTTGAGATTTTAACACATTTCACATTTTGGTTGGCATGTGCTTCAGCCCATACTGTGCACATTCAAAGAACTACTGGGCATCTCTCCCCAAAATAATTCATGATGTGCCATTCATGAAATAAGTATCTGTCGACAGTTACAAATAGGTTAATTAAAGAAAATAAAGAGGAGGAAATTTTAGGTCCTCTTTTACTGCTTTTTGAATTCATTTCTTAACATTTTCACTGATAAATGTGTTAAAACTTGGCCTACCCTTACCTAACTTGGTCTTAATTTTTTCACCACATAAATAAGTTTGGTTAGATTGGGTCTAGTTAGTTAGGCAAGATTTTTACATGTTTTTTTTTTTTTTTTTTTTGTGAAAATATTGGAAGTGCAACATTTTGTTTGCAATTCACTCACAATCCCAGCAATAAACTTGTCAATCAACAAGTGATTTTGTACCCCATAATAGTGCTGCCCCTCCCTCCCCCACTATATATATATATATATATATATATATATTAATGTTTAAAATGAATTTTATATTATGTTTATACTTACAGATGTATTTTTGGTATTAAATACTGGCATAGATACTGATGTGACCAGTCGCATATTCTAGAATATAATAAAAAAAAGTTAAAGTTGAAATAAATAAGCCACAAAGTAATCACAATTAATAAAAATATACTTATAAAATATACAGCACAGAATTAACTATTTTTTAATAAAGCATGCTTATTTCCAGTAATTTTCCATATCTCCCTTCAGAGTATATTTTTCATGAAGCCAAACCACATCATTCTTGTGATTTTAAATTTGATAACATTCAGTTATGAAATTCAAGAAATTAATATTATATAGCTTTCATTTTTTCCGTTTGGTATTTTCTTGAATAATTTGCCCTTTTATTAATTATGATGATTTTTATTGAAATATTTGTGAAAATATCTTGGAATCATCTCCCAATCCAACAATATGAACTAAGATTGAACTGATATTAAAAGGTTCTGAAGTGGAAATCTTTTTCTTTTGCTATCTACATACTTGTTAAGCTAGCCGGAATACTTATCGTATGAACAGAGAAAAGATAAAATAGAAGTTCTCTTACCTCTATAAACTTTCTGTATAAACACTATTTTCAGCAAGACATCCATTTTCTAAAGTTCTTTTTGCTATTGTACTAAGTTCACTTGAATTTCTACTCCGGACATAGTTACATAAAACTGACTATGAGAGAAACATTTAAATGATTTTCTAATGTTTGCTTAACTTTGGTAATTGAACTAGAATTGGGAGGAACAAGGAAGTCTTGAGGAAAATGGAAGCAAAAAGAACACTTTAATCAGAAAAAAAATTGAAAATTTTGTAACACATAATGAGGAAAGTTGACTTGGAGAATGTGACAGTCACAAAACATATTGAAGGCAAGAGTGACCGAAGAATACATTGAGTAACCTACTTAAAAAGGTTGTCTAATTAGATGGCAGACCAGGGACTGAGTGGGCTAGCAAGGAAATAAACATTGCTTAGAACTATAAAAGATAAGAAGTTGTGGAGAGTCATGACTGCCTACATCATAAAGGAACAAACCACATAAAAGAAAACGTTTTTATAGATGCTATTAGAGATACAATATTTTGACCATCTTTAGGTATCCATTTTTTGGCTGATAAGTGATATTAACTGAATTTTGTTTGTTCCTACAGAACCAGAGCATGTGAATTTCATTATATGTTGCTGGGATTGAACTCACAAACATGAGGTGACTGCAATACTTTTAATCAATGCCTATATCCACTGTGAGTAGTGTAATGGATATTGGCTCAGAAAGTGAAAGTGGCGAATCAAGTTCAAATTTTGGGTTAGTGTGTTCACCTTTGCACTAATACCCTTGGAAAAGGAATGAATCTCTCTTCTCCCACCCTCTTATGGGTTAAATATCAGGTTAGACTAGACTATTTAACATCATGTGCCTGCCAATGAATGTATAAGAAAGAAAACTCTGAAATTCTAAAATAAAGAGAAATTAATAGGAAGCCACTTCACTATTTTTAGCAAGAAGGTATGGAAATTCACAGATAAATAAATAAAAAGGAATCTGTGGAGAGTCATGATTACTCATGTCTTGAAGGGACATGGCAATAAAAGAAAGTGTGCACTGTACCACTGAAGGACATCTGGTGTATTTTTGGAAACTTTCCATTCCAATATCAGATCTTTTGACATTTGGTTAGCACAGCAGGTTTATACCATTTTGATAAATTTTATTTGTTTTTTTTTGAGATGAGGGATTGTCAATATGCTTTGATCTTTTCAAACTATTGTTCTCATCTTTAGTTATGACAAATGTTACAGACACAAAAAAATGGACACCTGTATATAGCTGATGGGTACTCAGCCAAAACTTTGTGTCTATAATAACATCTAAAATAACTAAACATTAGAATAGTTCAAAATGATCAAAGAATATAGACAATTTTTCATGTTAAAACAAATAAAAGAAGTACATTATTATATGGTAAAAGGAGGTGCTGAAAAGTCCCTGGAATAACCAAGAAACCCTTCCAAAAAAAAAAAAAAAAAAGGAAAGAAGAAATATGATATTTAGTTACATTTTTGAAAATGGATAAGAATAAAAATGTTTCAGCATCCATTTGTAGCACTAGCAGACTTGAAGAGATTGGCAAAGAATTTGGAAGATGAGAAAAAAAATGACCAAGAATTAGAGACATCCAAATGACAGCATTACCAAAATCAAAATACTGAGGAGAGAATTCAGCATGATGTAATGGTTAATGAGCTAGTCTGATTGACCATAATGAGTGAGTAGTGAGCTTGATCCTCATTGGGTGCCCTTATTTGTGACCATGTGCTAAAACTAAGCTTAGAAAATAACAGTTAGAATATTAAGGAGACTTGCTGTCACTTGATCTCCAGTAAAAAGCCACTAGTCAGTACCAATGTGAAAACTTAAAGACAACAAGCAGAAGATTAAAAGAATATTCTGTGCATTTTATATTTACACTGAGTGTTTCATCTAAACAAGATGATCGGATCTGATAATTGTGAATAAAGAAAAGGGATGAAGAATTAGCATTATTTACATTGTTTACATTCAGACTAAAGTCTTCATCTTTGTTGTTATTATCCCCTCTGTCTTTTTTACAAATACTTTCATGGCAATTGCTCCGAGGAGCTGCATTCGCTGGTTCCCAGACCTCATGAGTTCAAGTGCCCTACGAGGCTGGCATCCTGCTCTCACCCTTTCACTGTCAAAACTCCTAAATGTAGCTGTCTCTTCTATTCCAATAGCTTCATGTCTCACACCTCTTGCCTGTGGTACTCCCTTCCCTATTCCAGTTTCCCTGAGAGCTATAATCTCCAATTATTCAAATGTAATGTCAATTAACATCTCCAGTTGTCTTGATCTATCCACTATCCTTCTCCTCATCCTTTCCTCTATCACTCCTATCTGATCTTGCTCTAAATCTTCTGTAACCCCTTGCATCCTAGTGGCTTCTCGCCTTGCTTGGGGTGAAATGCTTAAAGAAAAAAAAAGCTTTTCTCAAGTGCTAGCAGATTGATGTAACCATAAGGAAATAGCCAAGTACATTAAAGTATTGGTTCATGAATTTGATAATATTGTAATTCTGACTTTAATCTCTGGGCCAGCCAATTCAGACTGGGACTCGGTGGAAATTGGTTGAGCAATAACTGAGCAGTACTAAATAAGAACCAATTGAGATAGATATGTACTAGAGACCAAAAGTTTTAGGCCACCCTGTAGGTTTAGTAAACATTAAGTTTCATACCTTGTTTGGTTTAATTAACTTCTAAGCTGGGATTCTGAAACTAGCCTATTAGTGCATGGCATCCAAACTTTTTTGAGAGGGGCGTTATCAAAAACTTTAAATCTGTCATCCCTAAAATAACTATTTGTCAGCTTAGGCAGAAAGAGCCAAAATTCTAAGGTAATTTCATGTAGTAATGAGTTAATTTCATTTTTCTTCTTATAATTATTATTGATTATATGATGAAACTCTTCAGTAAAAGAATGTCCCTATGGCCCAAAGTGAGTTAGTAAATTAAGTTTTGAAAAAGGAATAAAACCACCAATTTCTAGGCGATTATTAGAAATCTAGAGGGTGGCTGAAAATGATAGTGTATGATCAGCAGAATGAGAAAAATCTACTCCTGTAGATTAAATAAAGGACTCTGATATTCTGTGAAGGTTACCTAGATTGACATGCAACTGATGAAGTCTGGAGGGAACAATGACTGAAAAGTTGTGGTAACAACAACAAAGATGATGACAATAGTCTACATGTGAATAATATAAATAAGGAAATGCAAGTTTAGCAGATATCTTGAGCCCATCAACAGGCACCAAGGTGAAGATAGAAGAAAATATTAAGTTGGAAAAATACCAAGATGCTGGCAGGGATTACAGAAAGTTGCAGAACATGAATGTTAAGATCTTGGTTGCACTAAGAGACCCCAGGATGATTTGATTTGATTGTTGGGTTTAAAAGTGGATCCACCTTTTTCAGGTCATTTTATGCCGAATAAGATTTTTCAAGATTAGTCATTGCTTAAATTTTTGAATATATCTTGGTTAAGAAATTTAATGATTTTATTTGGATCAATACCCCAGAGTGAAGATGAAAGAATGAATGAAATGATAGCTTTGTGAAGGAGTTCATTTAAAGGTAATGATTTTGGTATGAAGTTCAGTTGATGATTATTTTATTTTTTCCATTTACTTATTTGTCAAGATTAGTCATTGCTTAAATTTTTGAATATATCTTGGTTTTCTTAAGAAATTCAATTATTTTATTTGGATGAATACTCCAGAGTGAAGATGAAAGAAAGGGATAAGGACCTTGCTTGAGAATTGAAAGAAACAGCAGAACATCAAAGTCAAAGGTCATATGCATAATAAGTGGCCAACTTAGAAATGTGCCAAAACCACTAGCATTTGGATGAATCCTAGAAAGCTATGTAAGATTTATTAAAAAAGGCACTAAAGATTTTGAGGAGACTTGCTGTCACTCAATCTCCAATGATAATCACTAGAAATCTGATATGAAGATATTCTGAAAGGACAGGAATAAGTTTTATTATAATATTGTTTCACAGAAATAATATTAACAATATGAATCAATGATATCATTGATTGTTGCTCTTTAATTTTTGTTCTATTTTGTTAAGACTTTCTATTGAGAAGAAATGTTTTACAATGATTAGCATATTATGCTTAACAATAATCAGTCAGTTATGTGCCATGTGTGATACACACTTAGGCGATCATGTATCTTTTGATACATGACTGATGAGGCAGATTTTTTCCCACATTATGTTGCCATTTCTTTCTGTGGTAAACCAGTTGCTATCCAAAGCTATAGAACCCGGACTGTCTTGCTATTTACCCATAGCTGGTGGGCGGAGGATTCATACCTTTCCCATGTAAGTGAATGTAATGGATTCGACTAGATCGACGTGCTCCCCCCCCTCCTTGGAGGGGTGTACGCGCTTTATTTATCATCTCTCAGTTGCGTCTCTGTCCTTGGACAGAGGGGCTTCTCTGTCTAAGGATGGAGGGGCAACTGAGAAAATAATACTGAAGAGGTGCCCAGCCCTGGGGAATAGCTGCCTGAGGCCGCGCCCTCCCATTGCACAAGAGGGAGGGATCGGTGCTCGCACCGACGGTTGCGGGGGCTGAGGGGAATTTTTGTCCTTACCTGAGTGTATGCGCTCTGGTCCCCACATTAAACAGACCTTGTGTCACATCTCATTCGTGTGGGGTAATGAGTAAATACCACACTAGAATTCAAACTTGTCTCTCTGATTCCTCAATCCAAGCTGCTATCCATTACTCCACCATATAATTAGAGTTTTAAAAGTAAAGTTAGTAAATTTATGTCTATTATTTATTTCTTTGTCATTTCTTTGGATGTGTGGGTTGTATCATGGATATTGTTAAATAGCAGGGTAGACTAGAGTTCCTAGACTTGTATGGCAATCACTCTAAGAAAAGAAAACTCTGAAATTCAAACCATGGAGAAACCAACTCTTTCTTAAGAATGCAAAAAAGGAATGTGTGGAGAGGCATGATAGCCTATGTCCAGAAAAGATATGGTATTAAACAAAGAAATTATTCATTATTACTATTTACTATTCATTTCATTATTATTTTTATTATTGATTATTTATTACTTTACTATTTCTATTTTATTTCTTTGGATTTGTTGGCAGAGAAAATGGATTTGGGACGATGAACTAAAATTTCAACCTTGTCTGTTGCATTCACCTTTGCACAAATACCCTTGGGTAGAAAGCATGAATTCATCTCTTCTACCCTCAGCTATGGGTTAAATATTATGGTAGACTAGGCTCTTTAGCCTTGGGTGGCAGCCAGTCTAAGAGAAAGAAAACTGTGGTAAAAGAAATAGGAAAATGCTCAATGATCTCTCCCAACACATCGTAGCAATTCACAGAGATTAAGCACAAAAAGAAAGCTTTGGAGAGTCATGATTCTCTACATACTGAAGGGAAATGATATTTTTAAAAATATATAAAAAATTTTGAATGATTCTATTTACCTGTTCTGTTGTTTTTGGAGCAATAAAATCTGCATAAACTGGTGTCCACATTATGTGCGTATGAGCAGATGGTTTGGCAAGGGGTTGACTGAGAACTTTTACATAATTCTGAAAAGACAGAAAAAAATGAATATATTTTATGCTAAATAAGTTTTACCTCAAGATTCAATTTTAAGAATCTTTCAAGAATGAAAAGATATGAATGATTGCAGTGAAGGACATTTTTGTCAAATTTTTTTTGTGCCATTTTCTTTATTCAAAAGAATGAGAATAAATCTGAACCATGTGCTTTTTTTTGGTAGTTCCTTCGTTATATCGAATTTACAACACAAAAACAAAAATTGGGAAAAATGTTTTCCAATATAATCTCAAAATTATTCCTATTTGAATCCAATTAACAATTTTCCTCCATTAATATTTTTTTTATCTGATCCAGAATTTAATCTTCTTAATAAGTACATCATGTAATTTTCTCAAAGAGAACAATGAAACTTGATTAACAGCATATCAACAGCTTATGGGTCATTTAATGCTGAAATTTAATTTTCTTGGGAGTTTTGAAGTAATAAATATATGTTATTCTGCTTTCACAGTTGAATACATGGTAGATAATACTCAGCTTTTGTGTATATATATATGTTTGTGTGTACATAATTACTAGAGGCTTATCAACCTCTATGGGTTATTTAATGTAAAAATCTAAATAATTTGAACATAATTTTATGACTTCAACTACAGATAAAATGTATTGTTGGTAATTCTACTATAAAATGTATGATTAGTCATTTTGCATTAAAAATGTATTGTTGGTAAATTTTTTTATATAACAATTTATTGCTGGTATTTTTGCTATAAAAATGTATTTTTATACTTTCATATTCTTTTGTTTTTGCTTGGGGGATTCACTATTTGATCATAACTGGGACCCTAACAGGTGTTACCACCATGGGTCAGGGTGGACTTGGGAACAGCAGCAATTAAGAGGTGATTCTATGCTCCTCAAAACATTCAATCTCCTGATCAGAGGCCTTGCTGCCATATGTAGTTTATCAACATACCCAGGACTAGATGAAGCTTCCTAATCAAAAGAAATGTGGTTGTACTAATGAATGCTGAGAATATCCTGGATTGAGAAACAAGAAAATCTAAAGGAAAATAGAAATTTATATTTTCAACTGGAAAGAGACCATTTAAATGTTTGTGGGACATAATGAGGAAAGAGGGCTGGGATAATTTGATATTCACAGAATATATTAGAACCAATAGAGGTAAAGGGAAACATGGAGTAACCTATTTAATTGTTTGTGTCACTCAAATAGCATGAAGAGAAACACTAAGGAGACAAATATTATGGAGAGCTATGAAGGACAGGAACCATGGTCATCTACATACTGAAGTGACATAGCACATAAAAGAAGTAGGAAAACACACACACATATATGCATATATATATATATATATATATATATATATATATATATATATATAGTTGAAAGAAAATCAAATATATATGAGGTCAGATCAAAAGTTATAATGACTGGTGGTATAAAAAGAAAAAACAGCAGTAATTTAGCATTTAATCTCCTTAGAAGTTGTCTCTTTCTGAAGCCATACACTTTATATAGCACCATTGCCATTGATGGAAGCATTCCTGGAACTCCTTTTTTGGGGTAGCAAGCAGTGTCTTGCCAGATTTTCTTGGATTTCTGCAATGCCTTGAAATCTTTTTCCTTTCAAGTGGGATTTGATGTTTGAAGGGGAAAAAATCACAAGGGGTGAGATCTGAGGAATATGGTGGTTGCTGAACCTGCGGAATGTTGATCTTGATCAAAGACTGCTGCACAAGCCATGGTGAGATGACTACACTCTACACCCTTTCCTTTGCTGCTTTCCTCTCTCTCTCTCTTGCCTTCACTATGAGTGTCAAACTTTCCAAACTTCCTTTTCTGATTAAGTGTCCAAGAAATTTCAACTATCTCTTTCTAATTCTAAGTACAAGTGTCCTTTTTGTTTTGATTTTCCTTAAATCTTCCTTATTACTTACATGTTATCTCCATGGGCATCCTCAACATCTTTCTGTCTCAAGTTTACTCTCTACAGATATAAAATCTAAATTCTGATTTAATATAGTTTTATGAAGACAGGATCCAGCATCTAACTAGCAATAAAGTTAATAAAAAATATCTAATATAAATTTTTTTATTATGGAATTTTTCAAGGCTTATTTTTGATTTAATACCATTTTCTTTCAGAACATAATTAATCACGGCTTTCCACAGATTCCTTTTTATAATATGTTCAAAATGTTCATCAAGTTCTCAGGAAAGATAGTGGAGCAGTTGGTGCCTATCACTGTTTCCATAATTTTCAATTCTTAGTTATCTTTTTCCTAGACTGGTAACACTATCAAGGTGGGAGATCATCATTTTATATGCCATGTCCCCTCAGGCAATCATGGTTCTCCACAATTTCCAGTCCTTTGCAACTTATAATAAATTTTGTCATAATGTCATTTTTTCCACTAGCCATTTACTCATCAAGTGAGTATCATATTGTTATAGGTTATTGAATAGAACAATCAAACAAAAGTTGGGGATGCATGCTAATACCCAGGATAAGAACAACACATATAAGATTTGCCAGTGGCATGTAAAAAAAAGTAGTCAACTGCTAGAAGTGAGTCAAGTGAATTCCACAATGAATCTCCAACTGCAGACCAACATACAGTATTTACTACTGTATTTATATGAATGGGGACATACTCATTACTGTCTGTAGGTATGCTACAACACATATTTTATATAGTCAGTCCTAATATTTTAATTATAGCTAGGAGGGAAAAGATGGATTCATGCCTCTCTCAAGGGCATTAAAATGAAGCAAATCCAACAGCTTTAGCTTGAATTTAAACCTGACATGTTGATTCTATTTATAAATGAATAGTTGTGTATATATTTAGCAAATAGATTGGTTGTTGGTTTTATAAGTCAACAGGATTTTACTTTCGTTATTTCTATAAATGGCAAGAATGAAATGCAAAGCACTTTTGCAATGGATTAAAAGGAACAGGAAGATTACTAAACAAAAGTGCAAAAAATAAGGAAATAAAAGCAGAGAGATTCTGTATTAAGAGAGGACTTTCATTTCTTTGTTTTTAAGTTTTTTCTGGTCTTTCCTAGTAATGACTGTGCAGGTAGCATAAAGGTTACCAATACGGAACATGAAACTCTCAGACTGATTTTAAATCTCAATGGAGGCTGCCAGTGACAAAACTACATTTTTGGGGCCCTGAAGCTTGAACAGATATGAGAACCCCTTTGCAGCCAAAAGCAATAGATTTGAAGATTCAACAGCTAAAATGTAGGCTATGGATAGATTCTGGTGAGCTCAACAAGACCATACAGCTGGGTGTTTGGGTGTGCAAGCCCCCATGGAAATTTTGAAATTTGACCAATTAGAGAAAAAATTTGAAGCTATATGGAATTGTTATTAGAGCATATTCTAAAGCTAACATTAGCTACTTCAACCCATTGGCTTATGATTCTATTACTAAAATGGCCTTATTTTAGTTACAAAAACTTTAAAAAAAATAAAAGAAAACATTGATTTTGTTGAAAAAAAAAATCACTCAGTAAAAAAGCTGTTACAGGGGCTGCCTGGGGTCATGGGCACTGAAGATTAAAGTTCATTAGTTTCATAGTAGATCTGCTACTTGAGGCTGCTGTATTTACTTCATGTTAATGACATTGGGAAAGATATGGATCAGATACTTCTCCCTTAATTATAGGTAAATAGTAATATTGATTGAGCTCTCAAGTCTTGGTAAAGCAAAAGTTCAGAAGAATAAGAATGCTTTAATGTGGAGTGAACTCTACTAACTTTCCCAAGAGCAATCACAGTGATTCAAAATATATAGATCTGTTAATGCCTATCATAAAACCCACATTGGTAATGGTGAGAGTAGACATTTCTATACAGGAAAGATTTGTATTCATTGACCAAACAGTATTACAGCTGACTGAAATTATAAAATTTTTTTCTGAAATGGTTTTTCAGCAAAATAATTTTCTCAAGTCCACCGTTAACACTCTTTCTAGTATTGATGGGAGTTTCCTTTCTAACCTTTTGTTTAAGGTAATGTGAAGAGTCAACATCTTGATTATGTCATTATTTTTCCCTTCTAGTTACATGGGCTATCCATTTTAGTTAATGTGCTGTTAGAAGTCTTCAAGTGATTTGGTAAAGTTTTTTGTGATACGAGCACATGTTTAGAAGGTCTGGTTGTTTATTATTAAATTTAAGATAAACATCCATTATTAATTATGGGTTTCTAAAAGAATCTAGTATAGGTTTCTAAAAATGTCTGATTAATTATAAACTTCTAACAAAATAAAATATTAATTATGGGTTTCTAAAAACTTTACTAGTCATAGGTTTCTAAAAAAAAAAAAAAAAGCCGGTATTAATTTTCAGTCTTTACAAAAAATCTGTTATTAATTATCTTCTTTTTGCTCTATGTCCTCTCAGGATGTAGGTGAGCATGGCTTTCCACAACTTTCTGTCCCTTGTAGCTCTAAATAAACTTTGTCTTTCTGTTATTTCTAAACCCTGTTCCACCATCCATTTACTCAAGCTCACTATGTCATCAAATTCTCCAAGCCCTCCTTCCTCTTTATATATCCTAGAAACCATAACTGTTTCTTTCTGATGTTAAATATTAGTTTCATTTTTGTTTCCATTTTCTCCAAAACTTAGTCATTACTCACATTTTCCGTCCATGTTATCCTCAGCATCCTTCTATAGAACCATATTTCCTTTGCTTCATTTATGAGGAGATTGTTCAGCACTCACTGCCATACAAGAGGCCAGATATCACATAGCAGTTCAGTAGTATTTTCCTTGTTTCTTAGTTCTCTGCTTAGCTTTTCAAATGCTTCCTTGGCTATCCCAGTATGTCTTTGGATTTCAGTGTTACTCTTTTCATCCTCTGTTAAAACACTGTTCACACTTGTTTCATTTTGGTACCTCTGATTTGCAATTCACAGTTTGGGCTCACTGTTTTGCTAAGATATGAATTATAGGCTTCCCCAAAAATTGGTATTAATTATAGGTTTCTAAAATATCTATTATTAATTATAGGTTTTTAAAAATCTACAATTAACTATAGGTTTGTACTAGTAACCCATTAATGGCCACTGCCCCCAAAATGAGATGCTGGGTATTAATGTATTAATTCATGATCATCTATTAGGTTGGTGCAAAAATAATGACGTAATAATGTCGTTTTTTGACGTTAAAAAATACGTCAAAAAACGACATTATTACATCATTATTTTTGCACCAACCTAATATATTTGAAAGTAATGGGATTTTGTTTAAATAAACTTAATAATGAATGTTAGATCTTATATTTAGTAGTCATGAGGAAGAATTTGCAGTCACTGTTAATTGAAGTTACTTTCTTATTTCATGAGTCATTAGTGTATTTTTACATATTATTCTTCTGTTTGGCAAAGATAGAAACTGCATGGCAAGAGCCAGTAATTGTGAACATTTTTAATTGTGTTAATTTGATAAAAGTCTTTTAATTAACAGGTTTCCAGGAAAACTTGAATTATCAGTTGCAATGTGCACACTGGACTTTCTCACTGTGACAACATGGCTTCGAGAGATAAAAATGTGGTGTAGAGAGGTAAATGAAAAAAAAAAATTGTAAGAGGAATAAAACAAAGGAAGTCAACATTTCTTTTCAGAGTAAAGTCAGGAAACCAATTTCAGTATGAACTGATATGTGTACTATTCATTTCTTGGAATTAATGATACTTTCATCTTTGTATCTATATAGTGCATGAAGAGTAATTGTATATTTTTTGTATGTAATTGCTCTACTTTTTCCTGGTGACATAAGCCAGCTGTGTCATTGTGAAAATACAGGCAAAAAGATTCTGTGAAAGTGAATAGTACAGAAATAATAATTGAAAAAATATATTTAAAGATTGATATGTGAAAATCTAAGAAACATCTTGACAAAAGGCCTTGACAAAATATGCATTCATTTTTTATGGCATTGGTACTAAAATGGGCAATTGTTTATTTTTTATTGTTATAAAAAAAAAAATGATTCACTCTGAGAATTTTTACATATCTATATAATAATTAGAAAATAGATATATAAAGACTCTTATATAAAAAGATTCTAATAATAGTAAGAACATGACAAAATAGTTTGCATGGACACACTAGAAAGAAACAGTGCTTCATCTGGACAATTTGGACAGAAATATCAAACCATATAATAATTATCAATGTATATTTATTTATATATTTCTTGTCTCATTAGTAGTGAGAAGGGAAATAAATCAACTTAATTAGTAAATTTATCAGCAATTACTTCCCTTAGTCATTTTAATAATCTATACAAATAAAATATTTATCTGCATTTAGACAAAATTACTTCATGAGCAAAATGAGCTGTTTAATTAATCAGTTCCTTTACTTTGATGTTTTTTAGATAACGGTCTTATTTGTTCAAGTATTTCATGCAAAGTACTGAGATACCTTTGTCTATTAAGTGATTGTCTTGCTTCAACTTGGTTTTGAAATAGGCTTTGTCATCACTGTCTTTGCTGTCGTTAATTTTTCTCTTCCTCGAGATATTTCTTTTTCACTGTTATATTAAACACATAAAATTTTTAACATGGAAAGATATTGAGCAAAATGCAATATATGCCATACCAGAAGTAATCAATGAATTATAGATACCACTGAACACTTAAAAAAAATATAGAGGGAACTTATTAATTAAATGGTTCATTGATCTCTATTTTAATTGTGAAGTCTTTATCTCTGCCTTATTGAATCTTGGTACATTTTTTCAAGAGTTTTGTTTCATTGTATCTCACTATTAAACTAGTATACTTCTTTTTTTATGTGCCATATCCCTAGGTAATCATGGCTCTCCACTTCCCTCTATCCCTTGTAGCTCTCAATAAGGTTTGCCCATTTGCTATATGTCTTTGACCCTGTTCTGTCATCCACTTGCTTAAGCCTGCTAGGTATGTCACACATTGCTTTCACTTGTCTCTCTTTCCCTCTATTCACCCTGTGGGTATCAGATTCTCCAAGCCCTCCTTTCTAATTACATGTCCCAGAAATTTCAGCTGCCTCTTCCTGATGTTAAGTATAAGCTTCCTCCTTGTTTGCATCCTTTGGAAAGAAATCTGGCATATACACATGAACTATTTTTATACAGAACTTATATGCTTCAAAAGATCATATTACCAAATACTAATTAATGACTGGTATTTATATTTATATAAATCTGCTAAATGGTAATATAAGATTTACTAATAACTTATATATCCATGTTTTACTTTTTATATGCCTATTCTTTCAAGAGGACATCCTGGATATGGTGATAAACCACATCTGGCAGCAAGGCCTCTGATCAGGAGGTTTTGAGGAGCATGGAACCACCTCTTAATTGCTTTTGTTCATCGATCCACCCTGACATGGGGTGGTAGTATCTGTTTGTTTGTTTGGGTTTTATGGCATATCAACCACTGTGGGTTATTTAATGCCAAATCCAGTTTATATGAATTTTAAATGCCTATTTTGTATGGAATAAAAAATGTATAGCTGGCAACATTATTGTTTCAAAAAAAAACAAAACAAAAAAAACGTATAGCTGACAACATTACTTCTTTTTACAAAAAAAAAACGTATAGCTGGCAACATTATTTTTTTTTTTTTTACAAAAAAACGCATAGCTGGCAACATTACTTCTTTTACAAAAAAAACTTAGAGCTGGCAACATTATTGTTTCAAAAACTTAGAGCTGGCAACATTATTGTTTCAAAAACTTAGAGCTGGCAACATTATTGTTTCAAAAACTTAGAGCTGGCAACATTATTGTTTCAAAAACTTAGAGCTGGCAACATTATTGTTTCAAAAACTTAGAGCTGGCAACATTATTGTTTCAAAAACTTAGAGCTGGCAACATTATTGTTTCAAAAACTTAGAGCTGGCAACATTATTGTTTCAAAAACTTAGAGCTGGCAACATTATTTTTCTGAAAACATTATCTGAGACCTTGCTGTTGGATGCAGTTTATCGCCATACCCAGGACGTTGATGTAGTTTACCGTCATACCCAGGACGCGGATGTAGTTTACCGTCATACCCAGGATGTAGTATCTGTTAGGGTCCCAGCTATGGGCAAATAGTTAACCCCCAAACTGGGTTCAAAACACTATGAATGTATGAAAATACATTATTATAGTAAAAATACCAGCAATTCATTTTCATAGGTAAAAAAAATTATGAGCAATACATGACTGAAAAAAAAAAAAATTACCAGCAATACATTTTTTTTATAAAAGAAATTATTAATATTCCTAAGAAAGTTAAATTTCAGCATTAAAGGACCCATAAGGATTTGATATGCCACTAAACAAACCTTTCAAGAGTAATGATAGCTCTCCACAACTTCCTGTCGTTTGTTGATTAATGTGAAGTTAGCCTTATTAGCTTCCTTTTTTCCTTATTCTGCTATCCATTCACTTGAACATGTCAAGTTACTCATTATTTACACACACACTATTTTCACCATCTTTGTTGTTGTTATCACAGTGTTTTGGTTCTTGTGTTCTCTGGCCTTCATCAGGTACTTGTTAATAGAGGTAACTGTCAGTGAATTTTGAACTGGACTCTATATTTAATCTATGGGGTTAGATTGTCTCCTTTCTCATCCTATGCCCATGAATATTTTGTTTAGTTCTTATGTAGCTCACCCCGTTTTCACTGAGTTAAAGTACACACTGCTTAGACCAGGGATTGAAATCACAATTACTATGTCCCCAAATACATGAACCAATACTTTAATCCACTCAGTTAAACATTGTGATAACCACAACAAACACGGGGACAATAGAAATTCATACAGAAATTTTGTTACCCATTTTTTCTACTGGCTTCTCTTTCCTTAAACATGTCTTGTGAGTGTTAAACCTTCCAAGCCTTCTGTCAGGTTACCTTCTCCCAATTTTCAAAACTACTACTAGGGGATGCTCTCAGGACTATAAATACTCTGTAATAATTTTTTATCACTATCTTCTTACTTTTTCTGCTTAGATGTCAACATGTAATTCTCTTGCGGAGAATATGTTCCCTTTGGGAAATGCATGAACAACACACACACATGTACATATGCACATTCACTTACTACACATACTTTGAACCATTACATTTTCATATTCATTTAACACATACATTTTTGTCTTTGTTGTAACCCTTTCTTGTTAATACATTATCATTTGTTTGTATATATATATATATATATATATATATTTGTTTTTGTTGTTTCTTTGCATTTCTTTACATGGAGTCACACCCTGAGTCTGCCATGTTTGTTGTGGGCACTTCAGGAGACACACATGTTTATCTCTCAATGCACACACCAACCTGCAACAATTCTTTCCTCATTATATGTCCCAGACATTCCAACTATCTCTTTTGGATTGTTAGCATCAGTTTCCTTGTAGTTCCTATTCTATATGCCATATTTAATGGCATACTAGATAAAAATTTTTTTCAAAAAAATGGCTAAGAAAAGTGCCCTGCATTTCATATGGGAAACTGAGGCTTCCCATAGACATATCTTATCCACAATGATCTCTAGTGTAGGCTATAATTTTCTCTCAGTGGGTTACTTCTACCTAGCCCAACTCTATGATAGTATAATTTACTTAAACAACATTGTTATTATTATTGTTACTGATAGTGTAAAAGGAACTATTGTCACAAACTACGGGCAATGTTCATAGATACTAGCTCATCATACACGAACAATCTTCAACTCACTTGTTATTGAGCAGCTAGAAAATACCTAAGTAAGAGACATAAATGAAAGGATATACAGTGTAACCCGGATATAAGAGAGTTGTCGGGACCGGAGAAGAAGTCTCTTATATCCGGGTTTGGTCTATTTTGTTTAGGTAAGTATGGCTCTAATTTGGGACCAGGGAAAATCTCTCTTATATCCGGGTTACACTGTACCAATAATAGTAAAATTGTGTTTTGGTTATATTCAACTGTTGTGGATGCTTGCTTTTTTTTAAAGCATTTTCTGCTTTGTTTTCTCTTGCAATGCTTTATCACTCTAATTATGTAGGATATTTTCTCTATTGTGATTCACTGCTTTATGTTCAGCTGTAATGATACCTTGCTTGCTTTTTATATACAACTAGCAGTAGAGCCCGGCGTTGCCCGGGGATGTAACAGTAAGAGATACATCATGTATCGACCATCATAAAGACTGAAAAATAAAATTGACAAAGATTATCGTTTAAGGTTGACGGACACGCATGTCTTAATTAGTTTTTTTTTTTGTTTTACGAATTGGTCAAACCCAAACTGAAACAAAAACAATGTTTTCAATCATTATGAGTGTACCGATTGAATAGAATTTTGTTATAAACAATTGTCTTGTAAATGGAATTTTGAAAGCATTCTGAATGTAAAAATAAAGAAAAAAGTGTGCAAGATAATAAGAAACACTACCTGCCAAAAAAAGTGAAGTTTTGTTGAAATCGGTTGAAAAATGTAGGAAATCCGGTCCCATATATAAACGAACACACACACAAACAACCAGCCTGGGTTTTATAATAAGTATAACTTGATCACTCGATAGTAATAAGTATAACTCGATATGACTTGTCCCCCTTTCATTAATGCCTCTTAATCGTGTTTTCATATTGATTTCGTGCAAAAACAATTGTGTTTTTCCAATTTTTGGCACTGTCAGAACCACCGCAAGGTAATTTTACGTAGTCCTGTGAAGTTTTGTTGAAATCGGTTGAAAAATGTGGGAACTCTGATCCAATATATAAACGTACAGACACACACACACAATCTGCGTTTTATAATAAGTAAGATAATGTTTTCTGGAGATTGCTAAAGTGATTTTGTAATTTTATAACAATTTCACAATGTACTTATATCTTGCTTTAAACATTATATACTGAAATAAATAAAATAATGCATTACTTAAATGAGAGTGAATATAATATTTTTCTGCATCTGCTATATATATATATATATATATATATGATAAAATTTAGTTTTAACATATACTATATACTATATATATATATATATATGATAAAAATATAGTTTTAACATATATTTATGGGTAAAAGTGTTCAACATCAGGGATAGAGAAAGTGGAAATATAAGAGTGGACACTGAGGTCAACACAGTGGTGACAATGTGTTTCATGCATGAGAACAATCGTTAGGCCTGGTGATTTAGTTCAAACTTGAAACAGATTGTCACCACTCGGTGTTGATTTTAGTGTCCACTCTTGTATCTTCCATGATTTTATTGTTGATTTCCTTGCCATTGATAATGTCTCTGGCAATTTTTTTTTTTTAAGAGTTCACATATTCTAAAATTAATCAACTAACAAATCCATTGAAGAAATGGTAAGATTATGTGTGTATATATATATATATATATATATATATATATATATATATATATATTACATATTCACATATTCTAAAATTAATCAACTAACAAATCCATTGAAGAAATGGTAAGATTATGTGTGTATATATATATATATATATATATATATATATATATATATATATATAATTATATTGTGTATTTTGGCAGCAATCTTTCATTTATGCATGTTTCATTAAAAATGACAGGCAAGGTTAAGCTTTTTATTTAATTTTTCTTGTATTCAAAAAAAGTGCTTTCTTTTTGGACACAGAGTGTGTAGAAACTGTCCAAATGTTCGATAGTTCTGAGTGCTTTCAGCTATACTTTTAGCCATTATCAAAGATGATTTTATTTTCTCAGTTTAATTGAGTATGTGTATGTTTTTAATGTGTTATAGAAATGTTTTATTTTCCGAAAACGGTCAGCATATGTGTCCTTGTTTGTAGTTAATATTGTAAAGAGTTGTTTTTTTCTTATTTTATTATTATGGCTTCCATTATTTTTAATCTTTTTTTAAAGGTGGATGAAGTTATTATACTTTTGTTTTCTACTAGTATGTTTTGAATGGGGTCTGGTAAGTTTGTGTATGTGTTTAAATGGGTTCTAATATAGCTATGGTCAGATAGGTGTAATGTAAGATGTCTGGATAGACATGTAGTTGTGTGACCAATGTTATTATTTATGAATTTAGTTTGATCAGGAACACAGTTCCTTAAGGGGCATTTGAACTCATAGATAATGTTCATTCATTGTATTAGGTTGGTGCAAAAATAATTTCGTTTTCTAACATATGTTACTATGTGAGAAAACGAAATTATTTTTGCACCAACCTAATACTTTTGACTTAGCTGGTGTGTTGTTATTTTTGAGGATAAGGTTAGCTGTCTTAAATTTTTTATAGTAGATAATTTGATTTTTTTTTAATGAAACATATTATATATATATATATATATATATATATATATATATTGTACCCTATCAGAACTTCAATTCTTTAACTCAAATGGAAGTACTGACTTTGGTGTCCATAGCTCACATAACAAAACAGACTTTAATGTTGTCTGATTTTGTGCACTCACTTACAGAATACTGCTATAAAATACCAGGTTCATAAACATTTTTTGTGACCAATCAGAAAAAGGCCCACACAGTTTTCACAGCAGCTACTGACTGATTATAAGGCCAACACCAATTTCAACCTTGCATTAGTGACGGACCCTATGACAGGCAAACATAACTGAATGCAGGAGGCTGCATGACTTTCCAGATCATCAGCAGTGCATCTGGTCAGCAGAACTCTCGACTTAGAATGTGATAATTTGTGTAATATTTCTCCCACAAATCTGTTTCACTTGGCTATATATGCATGTTGATTTTCTCCATGTGTCTATCTCAACTACTACCTGAGAAAATTCTCAAGTCTTCCATGACTGATATATGATACCCTGGATCAAGCAAATGATCCAACCTTATAAATCACGGGGAAATAAAAATCCTTTTATTTCAATCATGTCTTATCTCCATTTGTTATTTTGTCATTTTCACTTTCCTTTCTTGCTAAGAGTAAGGCCACTGTTACATATATTTCTGCAGATAGATCTACTGCCATGAATGCATTCCCTTAAAGAAAACATGAAACAAACTTACCTGCACATGTTCTTCGACATCAGCCAGTGTGGATATATGAGTGTAGAAACCTTTAAGTAAAAATGAAATAATGAGTTAGTGAGTAGTGGTATTCTAATTTGAATGTAAAGAGAGGAGACTATAAATAGGCACTCTGAGACAAGAACAGGAATTTGCCCTTGTTTTGATTGTGTGACAATTTGAGTATTGGTCACTATGATATGCAACTTTACAATAATTCAAAATTTAATGAAAATGAAAAAATAGCAATGAGTGAAAAAAAAACCCAAAACATGTAAAAGATAAAAAAATTATTAAAAAAAACGAGTAAGTAAAAGTAAATATTTAAAGTGTATCAGTAAGAAGAAACTAAGAAAGATTTTAAAATATTTGAATTCATATAAATGATATTATCAACCATTGTAAACACATTATTCATATCCAATCAAGGAAAAACTACATTGTTCTTTTTATTAGCCAAGCTTTGTCATGCTGAACAAATCTTCAAGTTCAAGCTTTATTTAATGTTTAAAATCTAATTGTATTTGAGTTAGAAATTTCTGTTACTAATGCTTAATAAAGTTGCAGAAAAACATTTGATCTTTGTTTCATCTATCTATATATAAAATTCTGTGACTTCCATTAGTCCATATATCACACCTTCTAAAATAGCCATACATTGACTGACTGAAACCAAATTCTGGGGAGAAATACAAACAGGTAAGGAAGTACAAAGTACGGTTGGTTTTACAAGGATGTGAAGCTTAGTACAATAAATTTTCATTCATTTTTTTTGAAAAATTAAAAGTTTCATTATTTAGCATACAAAACTCCCACTATTTTAAAAATAATTTAATGATTAGAATAACAAATATTTATCTATCTCTATAAAAAAAATTATAAAAAGTATTATAAGATGTTAGTGATAACTTCAACAACACTAAATACCCACTTCAAATGAACTCAAAAGGAACTTTTTAGCATATATACAATGGAATATAATTTCTGATCTCTGGTTTAAAAGTTTTTTGCTCTGGAAATGTTGTTATAGCTAAAAAGGTTGCAGATGTTAAAAAGCTCCTTTTAAGTTCATTTCAAGTGGGATAAAAAGAAGGTATGTTTATTTCATTTAATCCCCCTCTGATACATTTCCAATACACTTGATTTTCCTCTCCTCACATTCTACAACACCTTTAAAAAATAAAGCATCAGGAAATCAATTGATCACCTGAAGATACCAAAAGGTTGAAACCAAAGTTGCAGAATCAGCTGTTTTCCTAATTTTCTATACTTAAAAGCTCTACATGTTAAATTTTGATTTTTTTATATGTGTATTGAGCACTTTTTAATACTGGTGTTTCCTGGTTGAATTCAATTCTGAACATTAACTTCTTTATTTTATATATATATATATATATATATATATAGTAACTGCTGGTGTTAATAACACAGTGCTCAATGTAAAATAATAGTGCTAAAATTTATACAGCTAATAATGATAATAATAATACATTATAACCCCATGCTATGTTACTTGGAGTTTCATGCTTATATCAATCATCAGGCACAAATTAAAATTGTCTGATCTAACACTTCTTTATTTATAGGATTTTAGCAAGATAACAGAGTAGTTCATTTTCATGAGGGGAAAAATAAATCAATAAATAAAAAAAATGGATAAAAAAATAGTAAATTTTATTTTTATTATTTCATTTTTTATTCATCATTTATTCCCCTCATCTGACATGAAAATGTTTTGTTCTGTTTTTGTTAAGTACTTTTGACCATCTCAGTCATTTTCAAGTACTAAATGTTTTCAGTATGGCAGACAAGATATAGTTAGCTACAGCTAGGCATTTTTTGAATGCTAAAATTCAAATTTAGTTCAAATATACATGAATTATGTAAGAGAAATTATGTGTAAAATGCTTGAGTGCACTGGTAAAAAATGTATCACATGCCTTATATGTATTATTATTATTTTGAATAAAGTATATTTAGGCAGCAAGTATTCATTCAAATAAGTTTGATTAAAAAGAACTGATAATGTCTGTTGGTTTAATTTTTTATTGCATTTTTCCAATTTTTGAACAGGGAATGTTTATTGTGATCAAAATTATGGATAAATTGCCTGAAGTTTATGTTTTGTTTAAGCACTTTCAACTGTCTAAGAACCAATGTGGTGTCTGTGTGGCAGGCAGAATTCCTTTGTCTACATCCTGGTATTCTTTAGAAAGCTGAAAGTTTGAAATAGGCTATGATCTCATCATGTGTAAGAGTACTCCAAAAAGGATGCTTTTTTATTTATAAATATGATCATATTAAATATATCATATAGACTACAAGATGCCATATACTGGTAAATGATATTTTTTTGTTATTTTATATATATATATATATATATATATATATATATATATATATATATATATACGCCAGCTAGATGTTTTCCATAAAAGCTGTCTGCGTGCAATCTGTGAAGTTAAGCTTCAAGACAGGACATCTAATGTAGACCTGTTTAACAGGTTTAATATTGGAGGAATCGAGACTTTTATCATACAGTCTCAGTTACGCTGGACTGGTCATGTCTTGAGAATGTCTGATGACAGGATACCCAAGATCCTAATGTAGAGCCAGTTAGATCAGGGCTACAGGAATGTAGGATGCCCATGGCTAAGATACAAAGACAAGCTGAAAAGCAACCTGCCAGCAGTTAATATACCACATAACACCCTTGAGCGCTTAGCTTTGGAGCGGGTAGAATGGAGATCAACGTGTTTTAGTGGACTCAGCAATTTTCAATCTGCTTGTCTGAATCATCTTCAAGAAGCGAGAGCAAGATCTAAAAGGTCAGCCAATCTAACAGTGATCTCATCTTACAATTCTCACACCTGCTCCATATGTGGCCTCCTTTGTAAATCACTAGCGGGTCTTAAATGTCACTTAAGATTATCGCATAATTTTTCATAACTGAATCAATAAGCTGGCAGATCCTCATACGTCGAAACGGATGGGAGAGTCCATTATATATATATATATATATATATATATATATATATATATGTATGTATGTGTGTGTGTGCATACTAAATATATTATGTACTCTTCAAGATACTCTCTCCAGAGGTGAAAGATATTCTATTTAATGTAGCCTGTTTATTTTGTATAATGATAGTTTCTAGGGTGTTAATATTTTAAAATACTGTCTCCTGCGATAAAAACAAAAAGAAAATGAAAAGAAATCTTGGGCAGTTTATCTACAACTTTGATTTTGATATACATATATATATATATATATATATATATATATATATATATAGGTGTGTGTGTGTGAAAATTTCTCAGTGTTAACCTGTAGAAAAGACAATACAGCTCTAATGACAATATTCTCCACAAGTGACAATAACTGACATTATTTTCAGTTAACAATATGAAAATAGTGTTCTCTACATTCCTCCAGTTGCTAAAAACATTCTGTTTTTTGTTATTATTAGATACGTTCTTTAATTAAATTAATTTCGCTTTTTGCTTTGTTTTGAGATGTTGAGTGTTTCCGTGTGCGTGTATTGAAATAAGAACAAACACATATGTAGGGAAAAATACTGGTATATTCGAAGAGGTATTTATAACAGAGAGATTAGTAGTCAAACGAACGCAGGTTAGTCAGTAACAATCAGAAAGAGTATAAAGTCCAACTGTATCTTCCGGTAGAGAGACGGAAGTGTGATGGTCACCTGATCTGCCCAGAACTCTATAGAACTGTTCTATTAGTAGTAGAGAGATCAGTCCATTCTGATGAGAAGGTGGGTGCACCCCAACACTTTGAGAAAGTCCACATTGGATGAAACATGTCAGCAATAACTACAATTTTCCTATTGTCATTTATATTTATAAATATATGTGTGTGTGGGCTTGTGTATATATATATATATATATATATATATATATATATAGATAGATAGATAGATAGAAAAATAAATAAATAGATATGTATATACAAGGATAGATCCTTAAGTCCATAGCTTGACATAGGTAATGTTAGACCTGAAATTTTAACTGTGATGTTCACTCTATGTGGTCATTGGAGAACATTAGATTATGTCCATTAACATAGGAGGAGATTATTATTATTTTATATATATATATATATATATATTTATTTCACTCTATGCAAAGCAGTAAAGCCACTAAAACACAAGGGGTTACTGAGTGTGAAAGAATAAGAAAAAAGGGAAACATTATTAAGGAGTGAGAACAATAAAAGAAGAGTTAATCAAGAAGACAGAAGATAACGATTGCTAATGCATTTAAATTTTTGAGGATCAAATTTGACTGGAAAGCATGGAGCTGGAAGAGTGTTCCACAAGCAAGAAGTGCAATAAAAGAAACTCTCTGCATAAAAGTTATGGTTGCATATAGCCAATTCAACTGTAAATTGATGAGTCCTTGTTGTCAATCTCGTCATCTTCTTTATGCCCCATGTCCCTTCAGGATCTAGGCAATCATGGCTCGCCACATGGCTCTTCCTGTTGCATATAGCTCTTAATAAATTTTGCCTTTCTGTTATTTCTCCTAAACCCTGTTCCACTATCCATTTACTCAAGCACACTAAGTATGTTATGTGTTGTTTCCCTCTGTCTCTCTTGCCTTCAATCTCTCCTATGAGTATCAGATTTTCCAAGCCTTCTTTTCTTATTATGTGCTCTTGAAAATTCAATTGTCTCTTCCTGATTTTAAGTATAATTTCCTTTTTGTTTCCATTTTCTCTAAAACTTTGTTGTTGCTCACGTATTTGGACAATGGTATACTCAGCATCCTTCTGTCGAAACACATTTCAGTTCTTTCAAGTGTGTTCTACATCTTTGAGCAGATTGTCCAGCACTCATTGCCATACAGGAAGATAGACATCATGTAACAGTTTAGTATTCTTTCCCTTGTTTCTCACAAATTTTTTCTATTTCTTAGTACCCTGCTTAGCTTTTGGAATGCATCATTGGCTATCCCAATGTGCCTTTGGATTTCAGTGTCACACTTTCCATCCTCTGTTAAAACACTTACCAAATATTAAAATTTCTCCACTTGTTTCATTATTGGCATTTTCCAATTTGCAATTCAGAATTTGGGCTCACTATGCCTAAATTCATAAAGTGCATGTACCACGGTAGAGAGTTCATCAAGACAATTACCATGAAAGTATTTATAAAAAGGCACAGAAAAGCTATATTTCAGTGGTGGAAAAGTGATTGAAGACAAGACACCAAGTCAGGACCAATAATATTGCTGGCTGTTCTTTGGATTTTATCTAAATATATAGCAGGTGGACCATATGTGGCATCAATATTCAAAGCATAGATGAATGGTAGACTTATAAATATGTAAGACAGATTCTGGAGAAGAAAAGAACAAATTTTCTTAGCATATATATATATATATATATATATATATATATATATATATATATATGCATACATTTCTAAAGAAGTAATGAACTTTTTATTTATTATTACAATATATTTTTATCACTTTAAAGTTATTTTTAGTTGGTACTCATATTTGAGTATTTTCTCTATTCGTCTGAATATTTGATAGATTTTATTCAGGGAAAATTATTCAACAAAATAAAAATACTGTTTAAAATAAATGGAGTGTTAAAAGCCTCTGATGAATTTCAGCCTCTGACACACCTACTGACCAGGGAAATTGTGTGTGTGTGTGTGTATATATATATATATATATATATAGCAAGATTTTATTTAAGACTACTGAAAAGTTTAGTTTTGATAAATTTTACTGAGTTATTTCTTGTTTTTTTTTTATAAAACAATGTATGTTTAATTCTTCTATCTCTGCATAGGTTTAAGATATTTATCAAAAGATCAGATCACAGAGCCTACCAAATTTCCTTTTCACATCCTATTTTAGGAAAAACAAAGTAACATAAAACACTAATTAATAATGGCTTTCCAAAATATCTTGTTAAACAAATAAAATTAATAATATTATATAATATTATTAATTTTACAGAAAAAGAATAAAAATGCACATAATAATTAGGATAAAAACAATATAAAAATTTTATGCATTAAAATTATAGACATGACAAATCAGACATAGAGAATGTAATATGTAGATAGACATCATGTAATGATAGTGATAAATGTAAGATTATCTATTATAAAAATTATAAACTTATTACAAATAATGGTAGAACATCATAGACCACTATTAAATCAGAACAATGTAATTCACATGTCTATTTGGAGGTTGAATTCCAATGTTAATTAAAAAAATGAAAAAAATCTGTCATATACATTGATTAAACACCTACAACTGTTTCCCATAGAGTAACATGCCATTTATCAGAAAAATTGCTATAAAAGCTGATCTTAATCAACAAGCCCATCATACACCTAATAATATTCAACAGATATTTTTAGACAATACAGAAATATTATTCTACATAGCTGTAAAAAAGAACAGGACTTGAGTTTTCAGGTTTGTCTTGATTTTGTAACAATTAGTGGCATTGGATGAAACTACCTCTTACACAACCTATTCTATGTTCAATTTCCTCATCTCCTATACTAAATTTGATATAATTGATCCATACACCAAGGAATTTGAAGTGTTTTATAGTTACAAATTCTGAATTTTTATGATGGATTCTGGGTGTGTGTCATCACTGCTTTCATTCCAATTCTAGATCATAGTTTGTCTTTTGGAAATACTTGGTAGCAGATGTTGATTTTTTTTCTGTTCTTATCCCAACTACGAATATTTATGTCATCAGCAGTCCTCCTCATTGGCTTCAGGAAGGGAAGTAGGATTGTTATTTTAAATTTAGGATGTTGTATGGAATGGTCAAATGATCAATATCCATCTCTTCACATCTGTGCTTGTAAATGTACAGGATATAGTCTTGGAGAAGATTAAATAGACTTGGGTTCTCATTTGTTTCTACTTGTACTTCTGATGGATCTTCCCCAAACATGTATAATTTTGTAAACTGATATAATTCCTCTATCAGATGTAGATATTCAGTTCAGTCAGATTTTGAAAAGCAATTTCTTGTGTTCGAGACAGGAAGTCTCTATTGATGTGGTTATATGCTGCTGTGAGGTTGACATAGCATGTATACAAGATTTCTATTGAAGAAGCATGCAATTTACTGGAGTTGTTTGATGACATATAAAACATATAAACCATCATTACACCTCTTAGCAAAATGAAAACAAAACTGGGTTGTGAGGAGATGACTTTCATAAAATAATGAAAGTCTATGATTATTGGAGACATTAGTATTTTCCCCATAAGGAATGCAATGTATGTGGATCTTGAGGACTAATTTTCTTTTGTTTCCATAGTGCATTAATGCATGATAAACCCACTTTTTTGGGATGCATTTCTGATTCTAGATTTCTGTCATGCAACTGAAAAAACTTTTTATAGAATTTGTAGAAAAGGTAAGCTATTTTCAAAAGTTTAGCTTCAATATTAAGTGATACTTTATCATTCCTTCGTTCTTTTTATAGCTTTTTTTAATGTCCTCATCAGTAGATTTATTATTCTTTATGTTTGAAGACAGGTTTTGTAATCATTGAATGTATATTTTTATATGTTCTGTAGGCATCTTTAGTTTAGTGTGGTCAGAGTTGAAATGGGACTCAAAATGTCTTTTTGAGATCAGGATATTTCTTCTGTGTTAGGATGATATTATTGTGATTCACTTTTCTCCACATTTCAACAAATTGTTCATGCTGCTTGGCTTCATTAATATTATTTCCAATTTTCCAGAGATATTAGTTTCTCAGCGTATTAACTAGGTTTTTCTTTATTGCTCTCATAATGAATTTATTGCCTAGTGACTCACTAATTAGGTGTGTAATGACAGGACATCAGCAGTGGACATAGGGAAGTGAAATTAATACTGTTTATCACTCAGGAGGTTTTGTTGAGGTCATTGATAATCTTCTTGTTCATCAAAGATTCAAAGTGTTTACTGATGACATGAAGGAGGCTGATAGGTCAATACTGAGATAAGAATGAGTTGCTCATTTGCATCTTGTTTTCTTTTACTATCTTGTCTTGGAATTCCTATAGTTGTGTTTCTGTGCCTGCCTCAAAACACTATCATTTGCATATTTTATGTTGTTAAGATTGTGTCTGCCAATAAGAAATTTTGGTAAAACATGTTTTCTTAGGATTGTCGAAATCTATTACTTCGTTTTCCCTATCTATGGGTTAAATAGTATGGTTAGTTGACAAACAGTCTAAGAGGAAAACAACTCCAATAAGAGTTGTTTGAAGACCATCACAAACATGCACATATATACATATATATATATATCTTGTCACAAAATAGGATCCTTACATTTGTCTTGAAATCTATTACTTTGTTTTCCCTATCTATGGGTTAAATACTATGGTTAGTTGACAAACAGTCTAAGAGGAAAACAACTCCAATAAGAGTTGTTTGAAGCCCATCACAAACATGCACATATATACATATATATATATATATATATATATATATATATATATATATATCTTGTCACAAAATAAGATCCTTACATTTTCTTGAAATCTATTACTTCATTTTCCTTATCTATGGGTTAAATAGTATGGTTGACAAACAGTCTAAGAGGAAAACAACTCCTATAAGAGTTGTTTGAAGACCATCACAAACATATACATATATATATATCTTGTCACAAAATAAGATCCTTACATTTTTCTTGATAAAGTGTGTCAGCTAAGATATGTTTTGTTTTTATTCATATTGTCCTAGTACAAATATACTCTATCTGAATATATATATATATATATATGTGTGTGTGTGTGTGAACTGTAGAAAAAAAAACAATGTAAGCAAGAACGTTTGTCAGCTGGTTTTAAACCAAATCATCATAAATAAAAAAAATAGCTTCACAATTGTGTGTATATATATATATATATATATATATATAGCATAATGAGAAACCACATATAGTTTCTTAATATGTATGTATAGAAAAAGTTGCAAATTAAAAAATAATAATGTTTTTTATGAAAGTATTTATTTATTTATATATATTTATATAAATAAATAAATACCTTCATAAACACACACACACACATATATATATATATATATATATATATATATATATATATATAAAGTAGAATAAACAAAATCAAAAATAACAAATGAGGCCTAAGCTGCAAAAAAAAGAAAAGAGAAATACAAGTAACCAACCTTAACTTACATAAGACATGTATAATAATCTGAGCCATAAATTTAAAAAAATGTCTTATAAAAGGTTGAGAACACAAGACAAAGAGACATGACCCTCACTATTACTACTAGTTTTATGTGATCAAGCTATTCTAATTATATGTATATATATATATATATATATATAAATTAATTTCTATTCTATCAAAATAATGAGAAATGCCAAAGAAATTGTGGAAAAATTCTAAGCCACTCAAAAGAATAAATTTGATTAAAAACATCACCCACTTCATTCTTTTGACATTGAAAACAAACAGCATAGAAAAAGCAAAACAAAAAAAAATTAATAAAAATAAAACTTTTTAGGAGATAAAAAAAGATTTATGATTTTTTTATGAAACAAAAACTGAAAAATGACAGCAAAGCTTTTGTGAGCAAGTGATATGTAAGAGAGAATTTTTTTTACAAGTTAATCAAACATTGAATACATTTTGAAAATTGAAAAAGGTAACAACACAAACTTTTCAGATTAAAACAAATATATGATAGATTAAAAATTTTTTCTTCACTTTTTTTACACTTTTATTCAAAAGCAAACAAAATATTTGAGCACATGCACCATAGAGATATGCACCAAAAATGGGTTGAGAAAGATTAGCAAGCATTATCTAGGATAGAATTATGGAATGGTATATTTTTAGAAATGTTTTCCATGAAGAAAAATGCTGAAATGTATATCTATCTTTCTAATGAAAGAATGGATTTTTATTTGACTTTTCATACTATCCAAATGTAATTTGTGGATACTCAAGTTTGAGTAGATGCCTTGAATTTTTAAATAGTGTGAATTACATCTACCACTCTGCACATTCAAGAGAGACTTATTAAAGAAAATTTTCTACCTGGCAGGGTTCAAAACTGTCTCAAATTTTATGTATCAAACAATGCTAAATTCTAAATTCTTCTAGTTGCTAAGGACATTTTGTTTTGTTGTTAACAGTTACTTTGTTTTTAATAAATTCATTTCGTTTTTGCCTTGAAAATTTTTTAACAATGCCCTCAAGTTGATGCTGTTGATGTAGCAGACATAGAACCAGAACCAGAGTCAAATGGTAGAAATGGTGAACAAGACTTGCCTTATTCTCAATGAAAGAGAGTTTGTCTTTGTCTGGCATGTAGGACTTTAATTTGAGAGAAAGTGAGTGCATTGCTCCGTCAAACGAGACACTTCTTTGTTGTCCCACAAGAAATTGGGTTGTTAACAAGTTTGCATAATATTAGCATTGAACAGAATTGAGGAGAAACATCCAGCTGTTTTGGTGCTTCATTCTGAGATTATAGTATGTTTATGACCTGGGCAAGTGATTGACAATTTGTGAATATAAGTAGACCATCTTGGAGAAGAGAATGAGTTCTGTTGGGGTACATTGTACGATATGTGTAGTTGTGATAGAATGAACAAATGGAGTGGATACAAGGCAGAGAACAATGATAAATACCAAGAAACCAGTGTAGAGGGAAGAAAGGCCCAATCTGAAATTGTGCCTCACAACAGAGTCACTAATTTCTTTAAACCACAGTTGACTACCTTGAAAAAACTGAAGAGTATGCAATGGAAGGCTGTACATGTTTTAGAAAGACTTTGCACATCCTTTTATCAAGTGATCAAAGAATGGATGACTGACAATTTTCATGATAATGTAGCACCTAACATATAGCTTCCAAACTCATCAGATCTTTATCCTGTGGACTAAAGAGTGTCGAGTGTTGTTATGAGAGAGATTAATCAACATCCTTATGATAATAAGGATTTTCTGAAGACCATCTAGACAATATCTGAAATAATCTGGACACTACTTATTGATGCAGAAAGTGGATATTATTTACATTATTCGGACTATTGTCCTCATCTTTGTTGCCATATTTATTACAACGTTTTGTCCATTGGTTGGAATGTCGAACTGAACCCTTTATTTTGCTCACTGGTTCTAATTCCTTGTGCCATGTTTAATGGATGTCAGTTATCAGTTATCTCCTGTTAATTTCCCACTGCCTTAACCAGGTATTGAACTCACATTCTTTGGGTCCTGTTACTGGATCTAACCTTTATCCACTGTGCCATGTGTCCTTGAGGACATCTGTGTATGAATTTCTGGGTATTATAAACCTAATGTCTCAGCAACCATTTTTACCAGTGCTCATTTTGCAATTTCTGCTGTTATCATTTATGTTTTACCAGATCTCATATTGCAACTTTTGTTGTTATTATCGCTTTTCTCTGGCACTCCTTATTACTGGTTCTCATATTGTATTCGTTTCTATGCTTTGTCAGATCAGGAGATTTTTGTGGCCTAGCATATGTGCTGATTCCTTAGGTTTACGCATTTTCTAATGGTGTTCCTTGTCTATGATCTCAACCTGATCCCACAGAGGGTAGTGATCTCCCTTCTCTCTCCATATGTGGTCAGCCACACCTGATTTTTCCACTTCCCCTCGTATTACAGCTTTCTGGTGTTCTTGAAGCCTTACCTTAAGGGGGTGGTCTGTCTCCCCTTTATATTTCTTTCTGCAGCTGCATGGGATAGTGTACACAGAGTCTTTAGTCATGTTCTCCTCTATGGGGGATCTTACTCGGGAGAGATATCTGCGAAGTGTCGTCAAGCTTTTGAAGGTTGTCCTGATGTTATATAGACCGCAGATCCTTTGTATTTTCTCTGATAACCCCTTCACATAAGGCAGGCAGACTGTTTTCTCAGTGTTATTTTCCTCCTATTGTACCTGCCTTTCCCATATATGGTGACAAAGATGAGGACAATAATCTGAATAATGTAAATAATGTACATAATACCTCACCTCAGAAATATAGACAGATACAGAAAGTGGATATATTGAAACTCTTCAAGTTTATGTGTAAAAATGTTTATGACAATTTGACTGTGTTTTTTTTGTTGAGGACGCTTGTTTTTCCAAAGACTTAAATTTGTCCTCAAGTACCCTACACAACCATTTTTCTTTTTATTTAACAGTAAAATTTATCCTGTACAAGGGCCAGGGTGCCACTTGAGGTAGAGGGTTACATTAAGGAAAAGTTTATATGGATAGGATGTCTTGTATCCTTAAAGAGGTTACAAGCAGACAAAGGTGGTACTCGAGTGAAGGAACAGCATACTCTTAATGGTTGTGTCTTCTCTGTCGGCCAATAGTATGGCATATACAAAATCATCTGGAAAGATTAAGCCAAATTTTGATCGACTGCAGAAACCCACAATGTACCAAGGGAGCCGCAATATTAATTTACATTGAATATTTTTAAAAATCTGCAATGCACTGAGACTGTGAAAGGTGAACCATGATTTAGCGAGGGTTTACTGTATATGACAGCGGTGATATACCAGACTGACTTAGTAGATCCATTTTTCATAGCACTGTCTAAGAAGCCAGATGCAAATTACAAAATCCATTGGACAAAAAGCTTAATGAGTCATATAGCAAAACTTATCATTTGAATTTTGAAGGAATAGAGCGTGGAGCAGAATTAAATTGGAAATAGGTCCATAAGTGTTCAGTTTCATTAAAAACTCTGGATCAAGGAATGTAATATTTACACTCAGAACAATATCAGAAAAAGGAATATAAATGCAAAAGTATAACTATGTCTTATAGATTATATAAAAGCATTTGTTAAGGTACAATACAAAGAAATGCTTAAACTGCTAGGCAATCTTGATTCATTTTGTAAAGATATTAGAATAATCCAGTACTTATAATGACAGAATATAGAGAGAAAATAAAAGTTCAACCTTCACCCACCCAAAAAAAAGTGTGTCAAAAAGATGGTTATTCCCTTGACACCATTATTAGTGTGTACACTTCTGACTCCCTTAGCAATGTTTATCAACAAGATTATAAAAATATGTGAATCAAGTACAATGCAATATTTATTATTTACCTTTTATAAAGATTTATTATTTATTAAGAAATAAATATGAAAAGAAATCTATTTAAAAATTTAAAAAAAAATTACAAAATTATCAAAATATGTAAACCCACTAGAATATTCATCATTTATCACTTAATAAATAATGATGAAATCTAGTTTTTTTATTCATAATTTTAGAAAAATAGCAATGAACTGTCGCACAAGAAAATCTGAGTTTCCAAACATTACATTTTCTCCCCAAATTATTTTATATCTCAGAAATTTTTAATTTTCCAATTTTTTTTTATAATTAAAAATTCAAGGCCTGAAACTCCAGCATCTATAAGTTACCCAACTTCTTACTCTTCTTTTGAAAAAGTTTTAAATCCTTGTTAATTTTTTAAAAATGTTTAGAAAATCTGTTGACAGATTAAATAAGCAATAAATAGTGTTCAATGTCATTGTTTTCATTGTTCAAGAATAAAGAAAATGTACAAATCCACTTTCATTTGTTTAGGTTTTATCAAAATTCTAATCATCACTTTTTAAGACGAAACATTGCAGAGTGAGTCAAATGTGTAAGCAGTAATAATGACATCAAGGGAATAACCATCCTATTGACAAAACTTTTTTTTTTTTTTTTTTTTTTTTTTTTTACAGGCACAGAGGTTAAATATTGCTGAAAATTAATTCAGTAAACAGACAAAAATAGAAAAGTGCATAATACAAGGACGTATCTTAGCAATAGACATTACAATAAGACAATCCTGAGAGAATTAAAAGTCCTGCTAGAATTTATTATTGGAGGCCACAATCGTAACAACATTAGAAATACAGATGACCCAGTCTTGATAACAGACAGAGAAAAAGGAACTACAGGAACTCCTACTGAAGTTAGTAAAGAAAAGTGAGAAAAAAGGACTAAAAATCTATTATAAGAAGATAGAATGTATAGTTGCCAGTAAGGGCAACAGCCCAAGATGCAAACTATAAACTGGAGACACAAAAATCAACCAAGTACAAAAATTTAAATATCTAAGAAGTGTTTCACTAGAGGATGATAAATGTGACATGCAAATCCAAAGGTTCATTGGAATAGTGAAAGATACCTTCTAAAAGCTGAGCAACGTATTAAAAAACAGAGAAAAATTATTAGAAACAAAGAAAAGCTTGCTGAACTATGTAATATCAGTTTTCCTATATGGCAGTGAATGTTGGACAATCTCATCACAGATAAAGAAGAGATTTGAGGTAACTGGAATGTGGTTATACATAAGGATGCTGTAAATAACATGGACAGAACATGTGAGTAATGACTAAGTATTAGAGAAAATGGAAACAAAAAGGATGTTGGTGATTACAGTAAGAAAGAGTTGAAATTTCAAGGGCATACAATGAGGAAAGGGCACTGGGAAAATTTGATACTTGGGACATATTGAAGGCAAGAGAGACAAAATCATTAAATGACTTACCTAAGAGGCCTGTCTAAATAGGTGGCATAACAGGGATTAGGAGAGATAGCAAAAAGACAAAGAGCTATAATGGACAGGAAGCTGTGGAGAGCCAACGTTCTGAAGGGACACAGCACATAGTAAAAGAAGATTCTCTAGTCAGAATTTATTAGATGAGAAGCTATCATTAATATACACTGAATTGTTTGCACTATTATCTTCATCTTGGTTGTTATCATAACAATATTTTGGTCACTGTGCATTCTAGCATTCTTCAGATGTCTATCACAGTTGATGGTCATGAGTTCAAATCTATGGATTGAGAAGTGCAAAAACTATTATGTGCACTTGTAGAAGTGATGAACAAGATCAGAAGGGAAAAGAAAATGACAGAATTTACTGATGTGAGAAAAATCAGTTAGTGGAATAAAAGTTTGATTCAAAATTCATGGAAGTCTACAGGCTACAATAAACACATGATGAAGAGTATAATGTTTACTTGTTATTTGTTTGCTAAACAGGATATCAACTCCTTATAGGCCATTTAATACCAAAATTTAACTGAAATATTTTGAACACAATTTTATGACTTTAACTAAATTCATTTTGAATGCAATTGTATGCCTTCAACTTTACATAAAATGTATTGTTGGTAGAATTACCACCAATACATTTTTATAGCAATGCTATAAAATGTATTGCTGGTGATTTTACTATAAAATGTATTGCTGGTCATTTTGCTTTAAAATTGTAGGTAATTTTACTATAAATATGTATTGTTGGTAATTTTTCATGTATATTACTGGTACTTTTACTATAAAATTGTGTTTTTATATTCTTATAGTGTTTTAAAATTCACTATTTGTCCATAGTTGGGATCCTAAATGGTACTACCACCCTAGGTCAGAGTGGATCTAAGTGGATCTATTAAGAGGTGGTTCCACACCTGTCAAAACCTCCAGTTTCTCAGAAGTGGCCTTGCTGCTGTATGTAGTTTATCGTGAAGGGCATAATGGTTAAAGTGCTGCTACAATAACCACCAAGATAAGGATATTAGTATGAAACATTCAATGTATAATCTCCTTATTTGCTGTTTGTTTTCTTTGAAGGAAGCCATTAAGGTACCTTCATTTCTCAGAATTTTTAGGAGTTTTTTTTTTACAATTTATCAACCTTAAAATGGTTATTTATTTGGTTATTTAAAGCTGGAACATATTTTTGGACTGCATGAAGTTTTTGGAGATAGTAACACCTTTCTGATACAAGTCTTAATATTTAACCCATAGCTGGGAGAAGAAAAGGTGGATTCATATCTTTCTTTCTGATTTCTCATTCCAAGCTATTATCCATTGCACCACCCAAACATCCAAACTTGCAACACCTGGTATTTCTGAGCTGTCAACCATCCAGGTAATGACCAGGTTCAACATTTCTTAACTTTGGTGATCAGATGAGAACTGCTGTTTCAACAGGATGTATGGATGTAAGCCAAATTTTTAGAAAGCAACACAGAAACATAGACACACGCACACACACACATATATATATATATATATTAGTAGATATGTTTGCCTATCATCTAGTTCACACTCCTCTCAAGTCTTTTGAACAGGGGTAGAGGTTTTTCCCTTGTTTCCTGTTTAGGATTGGGTTTCTGGTTCCTACCTAAAGTCAATTTCAACTCTATACTCCTAATGTATCTATGCCTGGACACTGAAATTTTATAGACTAATTACTTTTTTCCTCAATAGTAGGTAGGTTCACCTATCGTCTGGTTCATACTCCTCTTTGGTCTTTTGAACAGGAGTAGAGGTTTATCCCTTGTTCCCTTGGACTGGGTTTCTAGTTACCTTTAAAGTCTTTTCATTATCTTTCACTACCAGAAGCTATTTGCATTATCACCTTGCTTTCAGTGAACAGAAATATTATGTAAAATCTAAAATATTACATATTATATTTGTAACATTAACCTTTTTGGTACCACAGTTACTACCAATGAAGAGTTCCTCAGGCAGAGCAGAAACTGCAGAAGTGGACAAGGTTAGTATTTAATATTTTAGATCTTAACTAGTTGTACAAAAGTTTTTTGAACTGTGTATTGTACTTTTTAAAATATAACCATTTCCTGAACAAGATAAGCCTTGCCTGTAAAAACAGTTTTATTACTTACATATATATATTATATATATATGAGCAAATCTATTGATTCTTTCGCTTTGTAAAATGTAACCACTTCTCAAAATCACCTGCCCCAACACACTGATATTGATATCCCCATAACAGCACATGAGCTGTGAAAATTTTTTTGGAGTGAAAGAATAAATGTTAGTCTCAGGATTTTGCTTTGAGGTGATCGGAATTTGATTAGCAAGCAAGAAAAGTGAAGCATGATCATAATTTTATACCTAATGTCTGCAGATTTACCCAAAAGCATATTTATTCAGAATAAGTTTTCCATATTATACAGATATATACATATTGTATCTATTAATGCATACATTAATACCTCTATCCATTTATACAAATATATGCATTCATATATGTGGGCAAATATGTGTATATTCACACTTATTCTACTCTTGTCTATATATATATATATATATATATATATATATATATATACATACATACACACACACACACACAGACAGACATATTGCTTTCAACATTAAGTGAGGTAGGTGTATAATTTGCAAATTTATATATAAATAATCATATATTTTTCAGTTATATCTATATGAGTAGGTGCTGAAAAGATATTGGCCTAAGCCACATCTCAAAATCTGACCAGATGACCACACATCAGAATTTTGGGAGAATTAGTGTGCATAATAAAACTTTACAGCTTCAAAACAAGTTATTAGGATTTAAAAAAAAAATGAGGATAGATAGGATAAGCTGAAACCAGCATGATATATTGTTCATATAAATATGCCCTGAAAAATTTAGCAACAATTGTTGGTCAATATATTGCGAAAATATCAACGTATAATAAAATCTTAGATGGAGATGTGCATGTGTGTGTGTGTGTGTGTGTGCATATATACATATATATCATTTTAACATCATTTTTAGTGGATACTCATATTTGAGTGGGTGCTTCATTTGTTTATCAAAATTTATTTATTTTCACCTACTCAAAAATTTTGAGAGATTCTCTGATGGGAAAAATTTTGCTTGAAGGCACTAAATTTGGCCTTGTCTGACCAACTGCTCTTTGTGGCCAAGTTAGGCTTAATGGTGGCTTCTTGTGCCCAGAGGGATGCAAGTTCAAATCCATGCCAGAGAGTGCAAATTTTTCTTTAATAAGATTTCTCAAATATTTGGGCTAATAGATGAAATTAAATAAATATAATGATTAATAAATAAACAAAGTGCCTACTCAAATATGAGTACACACTCAAAATGTCTAAAGTGGTAAAAATCTGTCAGATTAAAAAAAATAAATTCTGATATATATATATATATATATATGTTTCATTAAAGACAACAGACAAGGTACTGTGATTAAGCTTTTTATTTCATTTTTCTTGTGTTTGAACAAATGTTTTTTTTTTCTGGACATAGACTGAACATTATTTATTAGTTCAAATGCGCCTTAAAGGACTGTGTTTCTAATCAAACTAAACTCATAAATAATTACATTGGGCACACTACTACATGACTATCCAGATGACTTACGTTACATCTATCTGACCAGAGCTCCATTAAAACTCATTTGAATACACACACACAAACCTACCAGACTCCATCTGAAACATTCTAGTAGAAGTTACAAACATAATAACCTCATCAATATGTAAAAAAAGATTAAAAAATAATGGAAAAAAAAGATAAAAAAGAAAAATCCAACAATCAATAATATTAACTACGAACATGGCCACAATGACTGTTCGGAAAATAAAACATCCTTATAACTCTAGATACATACAGACAAGCCATATATCTCATTAAAAAAAATCATCCTTGATAATGGCTAAAAGTATAGCCAAAAGCACTTGGAATTACAGAACATTTGGACTGTTTCTGCACACTCTATGTCCAGAAGAAAACAATTGTTCAAACACAAGAAAAATTAAATAAATAACTTCATCACAGTACCTTGTCTGTCATCTTTAATGAAACATGTATAAAAGAGGGATTGCTGCCTAAATACACACACTATATATATATATATATATATATATATAAAATAGCTGGCCACTTGTATTTGAGGATACACATCTACTAGGGTGGCTAGCCAATCCCTATTGCAGACACTCTCTCAGGCACATTTGTGTTTGTTCAATATCCACAGAGCCCACCTGTTTTATATATATATATATATATATATATATATATATATATATATATATATATATATTCAGGAAGCAGAGTCCATTTGTCTTACCACTTTCTAATCAGACCTTGGTTTGATGGTCAGTTACCCATCACTGTTTAACTTGCTGCTAATTCCTCAATTTGATAAAAAAGTAAAGAAAAGTCCTTTCTTTTAGTACTAAACATTTCAAGAAATTAATCAGTTTGCTTTATTACAAACCAATACCTACAGTAGTTATAACACATTGAATAAGTTAAAATTTTATAGAAATTCATGAGGTAAAAGTTTTTATCTTATTAACATAGTCATTTATATTATTTCATCTAATATGTAATTGGGTTATAAAGAGATGGTAGAAATTTCTAGGACACATGAGGAAAGAGGGCTTGAAGAATTTGATACTCACAAGATATATTGATGGGTAGAGTAAAACAAGTTCTCTACCTAAAAAGCATGGGAATGTGAGGGATGGAGAAAATGCAAATTTTACTAAGAGCTACAAAAGATAGGAAGTTGTAGAGAGCTATGATTGACCACATCTTAAATGGAATTGGTACAGAGAAGAATAATTAAATTCATCAATAACTGACAAATAAGATATTCCAGTAAATTAGTAAATTTTGAATTAATAACACCAAATAACATATTTACCATTTTGAAGTTACTTTATATTGGGTAAAATTCAAATAAGTTTCTAAAATGTTACTAATTTTTTTTTTATTTAATCAGTGTCACCCCATGCAAGGCAGTAAAGTCACTAAGATACAAGGGGTTACAGGGTGTGGAAGAATTAGGAACAGAAACATTAATAATGAGCAAGAAGAGGAAAGAGTAATCAGGAGGACAGTAGATAGTGATTGTCACTTCATTTAAATTTTTGCAGATTAAAGTTGGCTGGAAAGCATGGAGCCAGAAGGGGGTTCCACAAATGAGAAGTGTGAGAAAATAAACCGTTAGCATACAACTTTTGGTTACATCTAGCCACCTCAACTGTAAATTGTTGAGATCTTGACACCAGTCTAGTAATGAGCTTAAATTAAAAAAGTCTAGGAACCATAGCAAAGAGCTCACCCATACAAGAACCATAAAAAAAGTATAGAAAAGGTACAGAAAGGCAACCTTGCAGCCATGGGAAAGTGACTGAAGCTGAGCCATAAGATCAGGACCAATAATTTTGGTGATTCTTTTTTGGATTTTACTAAGGAGCTCAAGGTAAATAGCAGGGGCACTGGACAACATTTGGCAGCAATATTCTAAGCATGGATGAATGGTAGACTTAGAGATATTTAAAATAGATTCTGGGGAGAAAAATTGTCTCAAGCGATACAGGGAACCAACTTTCTTAATAGCAGATCTAGCAACGGATTCAATGTAGCATTTTCACTTCATGTCAGGTGAGAACATTATGTAATTTGTGTCATTTGGCATTGATAAAAATGATATTAGCAAGCAAAAGTATTCCCAAATACTTTCCTCCAAATTAATGAAGTGATTAAAATAAAAATTTTTATACACTAACTTGACTGGGATAAGAGTGCTCATCTTTACCCTGTATATCTGTTCAGGTGTGCTTTACTTGTTAACAATAGAAAGAATAGAAGATAACATGGCCCAAAGTTTTTAATAATAACAACCAAGATGTCAAAATTGAATTATGAACATATTTAATTCTAAAATGGTTATCAAATAAGCGGGTAGATGAAAAGGAAAAGAAGTCACAATGGCCAAAACATTACATCTATGAGAACCAAAATGAGGAAATGGAATTCTCAAAAGATTATCAGTCAGCAGGCATCTGAAGAAAACGAGAAGGTAGTATATTAAAAACATTGTCTATGAGAATCAAGATGAGAAAATTGAATCAAGAGCACTATATTGAATTCCTAAATGTTTATCACTCAGCAGGTACTTGAAAAGGATAGAAGCTACAATAGCCAGAATATTGTGATAAAAACAACCAAGAGATTTTTATATCTGAGGAAGAATGACTGACCACTTTCATCACTGGATGAAGTGACTTCACTAAGTGGCCATCACATGATTTGCATAACTATCCTGACCAAAGGGAGATAATTAATTTCCCAATTTCTCCATTATCTTTTATCAGTGTTGTTTTCTATCAATTTATCAAATTGTACAAGGTTACAGCAATACTTTGAGCTAATCCTTGAGATGGAATTTTTAACCTTGTAAATAACAGCAGATTGTTCTATGACTGGAATTTCTTAACTGAACATAGCAAGTGAAAATAGTCCAAAAAGATCTTACCTTTATTTGCACCAGCCATCCATCTTAGTTGTCGATTGTCAGAAACTTCTCTTCCAATTAGATATGGGAATATTCGCACCTGTCATGTAAATGCAGAGGGGAAAGACAAAAAAAGGAAAAAAGTAAGCATGGATAAAAAGAGATTATATAATACATTTTTTTGATACTGGTTTAACAATAATAATAATGAGTACCTGTGAAAATTTAATGGCTTTGAATTTTCTGATGAATTCTTCTTTTATATGTTGTGTTCCTTCAGGGCACAGGTAATCATGGGTCTCCATATCTTCCTGTCCCTTGTAGCTCTTAATAAGTTTTGTCTTTTTGTAATTTTTCCCAAACTCTCCTACCATACATTTGCTCAAGCCCATTAAGTATATTATGCACTGCTTTCCTCTGTCCCTCTATCTGTCCTATTAGTATCAGATTTTCCAAGACTTCCTACTTCATTACATGCCTCACAAATTTCAAGTGTCTCTTCCTGATGTTAAGTACAATTTTCCTTTTTTTTATTCTCTCCAAAACCTCATTGTTGCTCACATGTTTGGCCCATGGTATCATTGGTATCTTTCTATAGAACAACATTTCTGTTGCTCCAAGTCTCTTCATCTTTGAGGAGGTTGTTCAGCATTCACTGCCATACTAGAAGACAGATATCATGTAACAGTTCAGTATTCTTTCCTTTGCTTCTGATGAAATTTTTCAGTCTCTTAATACTCTGCTTAGCTTTTGGAATACATCTTTGGCCATCCCAATACGTCTTTGGATTACAGTGTTGCACTTTTCAACCTCCGTTAGAACACTTCCCAGATATTTAAATTTCTGTACCTGCTTGATTTTAGTATCTCTGGCCTGTAATTTGCATTTTGGGCTCATCTTTTTGCTGATGGCCATACATTCTATCTTCTTGTAGCTTATGCTTAGTCCCTCCTTCTCGCCCTCCTTTGCTACCTTATGTAGGAGGTTTTGTATTTTCCTTTTCGCATGTCTGCTATCAGCACTGTGTCATCTGCATATCTCATATTGTTAAGATCATAGCTGCCAATAATGAATCCTGGTATAAATCTAATTCTCTCAGAAGTGCCTTGCTGTATAGGTTGAATAAATCCAGTGAATTTCTAATTTAATGAATAAGGTCTTGGTGATTTCCAAAAAATATATACATACATTCCCCTACCTCTTCATATTGTAATAACAATTAAGGTATGAATGCAGGTCATTATTTCAAGAAGAGGGTATAAGTAAAGGGATTCAAAATTGACAAGGTTTTCCATTTCACTGATGCAAATGTTAAATACATGTGAGTGTTATCACTTATACTATCTTCTCTCTCCCTTTCTTTCTATTATTATGTATGCTTTCTTTTTCTCACTAAAACCAAACAGCATCTCTCCTATATCTTTTTCTTTCATCATTCCTAACAATTAAAATAGAACGGTCCATTATCTATCGGAGGTAATGGCAGAGTGTAAACACATGCGAAATTACTAAATAATGTAGAAACAAGTAAAATTATAATATAATAATGATAATAAACTCAATCTAGGCTAGAAGACCAGATCTGGTATCTGTAAGCAAAAAGAAGAAAACCTGCCTGAAAGCGTGCTTTGCTTTTTTTCAGTTGACCACAGTGCAGATCTAAAAGAAAATGAATACTTAACTAAATATCTTGACCTTGCCAGAGGGCAGAGAAAGTTCTTAGAATTAATGTGACAGTAGTACCAGTTACTATCAGAGCACTGGAAACAGTTTCAAAAAGTCTAAAAAGAAAAACTGGAGGAACTGGAAATTAGGGGAAGTGTTGGAATCGTCCACATAACAGTTTTGTTGAATATATATCTAGAACACTGAGGAAAGTGTTGGAATAGTGAGGAGACTTGCTGTCACTTGAACCACCAGTTATTACTCGTGTGAACAATCAAAAAGTAAAAATAAAAACAACAAAAAATATTACACAAATATGAGGGTGGATCTATAAGTTTGTAGCCTGACAGTTATTGATCTAAAATGTTCATTGTATAATGTTCAATCTACATGATGAATGGATTATCAATGGGTTAAATGCATTGAGAAGAAAAATGAAGTTGAAAAATTAATGTTTATCATTATGCAATGGACTTGTTAATGTCCCTATAAATATATTTAATACTAAAGAATTTAAAATATTTTTGTATTGAATATCGTTACCATATTTGGTCTGGTGCTTCTATTATGTATTTAGAGATTCTTGATAAAATCTAAAGAAAAATCTGCAATGTTATTGGTCCTGACCTACCATTTTGGCTTCACTCACTTTTCCACTGTCGTACTGTAGCTTCCCTGTGCCTTTTCCATAAATATGTTCATGGTAATTGTTCCAATGAACTTTCCTCTTTGATAACCTGACTTCACAAATTCATACTCAGTACTACATTGGCAGTTAGGTCTCACCATTTTACAGTTGAAATGGCTAGATTTAATGATAAGTTCTATGCTCATAGTTTCTTCTCTCACAACTCTATATCTGCTTCCATGGAAAGTTTGGTTTGGTTTGTTTTATGGCATATCAACCTCAATGGGTTATTTATTGCTGGTAATATTTTTTCTTCAAAAATGTATTGCTGGTAATAATGTATTGCTGGTAATAATTTTTTCTTCAAAAATTTACTGCTGGTAATAATATTTTACAAAATATTTTGGGTATTAAAACCTATTTCTACACTTTCATAGTGTTTTGACCCCAGTTTTGGGGTTAACTATTTATTCATAGCTGGGACCCTCACAGATGCTATCACCCTAGATCAGAGTGGACCTGGGAATACCAGCAATTAAGAAGTGATTCCACGCTCCTCAAAACCTCCTGATTAGAAGCCTTGTTGTTGGACATAGTTTATCGTCTTACCCAGGATGCGGATGTAGTTTATCATCATACCCAGGGCGGTCCATGGAAAGTGCTTGGACAAATTGCATTCCTTGGTTCTGACCATTTTAACTTCCATGACTAGGACCCTCCTTGTCACTCACATAATAGCAAACAATCCTTGTTTCCGCTGTATTCTACTGATGAGAAGTAAGTTCCTTTCAAGCAGCTTCTTTCTGTGAACTACTACTCTGTGAAACCAACTCTCAAGAGGATTTTTCCCTAAACATTACAATTTTAAGCTGTTCAAGTCTAGGGTTAACCATTATCTTCACCACCTATCTGCATAAACTGTGCCTCTTAATCTGTAACCCTCTACTTCCAGTAACTTGCTATGTGTTAGTAAGTAACTTGTTGCTTGTAGAACTCTCTACTGGCTTCTTGCTTTCCAAATTTGCTCTTCAAAAATTTAAATGCAATCTCAATCATTATTTTCTGTTCTCTTTATTCTTGTACCTTTAGAGTTGTCTCCTTGATAATGTTTCACATTTAGTAAACCATTATGTCTTAGTGGCTTTATTGCCTTGCTTGGAGTGAAATGATTATAGTAGAAAATACTAGTTCCCTGGTACCAGAGAAAGATAACAGCAGTATTAAAGTCATTTTGTAGTTGTATTGGGCATATTTTTGACATAGCTGATTGAGGACTTTCATCTGTAGAATTAACTCAGTTATCACATGTACGAAAGATTTCAGCCTTTTCAATCATTATAAGTAAAAAATCTGGAAAGAAACCCAACACAAAACAAAAGAAATAAAATATATTAGCAACCTGATTTCTCCTACATACTAACACATAGCATGTTAGATTATTTACATTAAGTAATGTCTCTTGTTACCATAACAATAAAATATCTAATTTTAGTAAATAGGGGAGACAGGGATAATGCCAGATTATGGGCTCACTTCCAGAAATTGTAACTAAGGTCTGCTCTGTGCAGCATAGTTGCAGTCTAAACCACAGATGTTTGTTGAGCAAGTGTCTGTAATTGTGATATGGTAGCTGCCCTTCTAGATGGGTGCATTCAGAAGTGAGTAGCCATATATATATATATATATATATATATATATATATATATATATATATATATATATATATGTGTGTGTGTGTGTGTGTGTGTAACGCTCTTCTGGGTCCATGCTGTTTCCAGCCAACTTTGATCTCCAAAAATTTAAATGCAACTACTGCATTCTTAATTACTTTTTTTTATTGTTCTTGCTCCTTAATAATGTTACCTATTTTTTTTTCTCCATTCACACTCAGTAACCCCCTAATGTCTTAGTGACTCTACTGCCTTGCTTGTGGCTAAATGATTTATACATATATATATATATATTATATATATATATATATATATATATATATTATATATATATATATATATATATACACACATACACACACACACACAATGCCAGTCAAGAGTACAATTTATTCAAATGGATTGAAAGCATGTTCTCCACCTAGTAAAACTAATATAAGAAAATGTACTGACAGATATAAACTTATATATGCTGTATGATATATTTGTTGGTTAAAATGCTCAGTATCAGCAATAGAGCCTATATATATATATAAATAAAAGTGTTCTATTATTATTTATTATTTTATTTATTCATTTTTGTAAATCTTTGAATATATATATATATATATATATATATATATATATATATATATATATATAAAAGTGTTCTATTACTATTTATTATTTTATTTATTCATTTTTGTAAATCTTTGAATATATATATATATATATATATATATATATAAAAGTGTTCTATTATTATTTATTATTTTATTTATTCATTTTTGTAAATCTTTGAATATATATATATATATATATATATATATATATATGAAATGAATTCATTTTTTGATTGTATAACTAACAGATTTTCCATTGATTTGGTCAGAGGTGAGTCAGCTAATGAACATATCTGTGAATTATGAATGGATTCTTGAATGGAAGACTTGATATTAACACAAACAGAATACACTGAAATTATGTACTGCTGTTATTGAATTTCAATATGTTCATTAGTTTCTTTCTGACCACAATTTGAGATGCCAATAATTTTACAATTACTTTTGATAAGTAAATTTTGTAACAATAATCCATGAAAGAAATAATTTTAAGCATGGAAACTTTTTTAAGCGAATATTTTATATCAGAAAACAATGGCATAGTAAGAAATTGATTGACTAGCAAGAAAATGTAAACAGAGAGAAAAGATGCAGAATATTTAGAACACTGGCTAAACCTTTCTGGAAAGTGTTTCAATAAAAAATGGAAATCCAAAGGTGAATTGGAATAGCAAAAGATGTCATCCAAAAGCTAAACAAAGTATTAAGAAACAAGAAAATTTCACTAGAAACAAAAAGAGTATTGAACTTCTATATAATATCAATCTTCCTATATGACAGTGAATGCTGGACGATTTACTTACAGATGAAGAGGAGATGAGGCAACCGAGATGTGGCTTTATGGAAGGATGCTGAGAATAGCATAGATGGTACATGTGAACAAGGAAGAAGTTTTAAGGAAAATGGGAATGAAAAGGTTATTTGTACCTAAAATAAAAAATAGATATTGAAATTTTTGGGGCACCTAATGAGGAAAGAGGACTTGGAGAATTTGACATGTCAAAAGATATATACCATATAATATATACATATACAATATCATACCAGATGTTCATGTATAATATACCAAATCATATAGTATACGATGTTATACTATTATTATAATAGTAGTATTTCTTATTATTAATAATTTGAATAGTACATATTATACTATTAAAATAGTCTTACCTTGGAAAAGAATGTTATCTGTTGAAAAAGAAAATCTGTATCAAGATCAGGTCGATGTTAGTAGGCCTTGAAATAAGGTAATTGTTTGTGCTTTCCTACTAGTCTCAACCAATCACAATCTTTCTTACCCCAATAAAAGAATGCTACTTTGGACCACTAAGTTGTTTAGCTCTTTGTGAGTGAAGAGGTATTTGTGTGCTGTGAGTTGTGATGTGAATCTTTGACCCTTTTGATTTACTGCCCCGGGTATTTTCTGACATTGGACTTGAGGGACTGATTTTTGACCCTTGGAATTATGACCTTAGACTTTTGGGATCTGAACTTCCCTGTTGCTACTTAACTCACTTACCTCATATGATATTAATAGTTAATATACTCCACCATAACATATGCTAAAATAGATACATTGATACTGACTGCAAGAGTCTGAGTAAAAGTGAAGAGACAGAGAACAAAACTTGGTAATTACAGACATTCTTCTGAATGTGTATAAAATGGGTAACCTATTTTTAAGAAAAAAAATGAGCTGATTTTTGTGGCTAAAGGACTTTAAAGTTTAATAAAAAAAATAGGCATACTATTTTCCATCAGTTCTATCCAGTGAAGTTTTATTGCTAGTATGATCTGCAAGTAAGGCATATTTTAGAAAGTACCTTTTAGTTTTCCATTTATTTTTTGGTGCTTCCTTCTCTTTTTGTGTATTAATCACATGCTCATTTTGCACAATGCCTAATCCAGCCCTGATTTATGGGATTAAAACTTTGTGCTTAATCTTATATCCTATTAGCTCTAATACTTGAAGCCATTTTGTCCAGTCTGCTATTGAACACCGTATTGAAGTGCCAACTTTTAAAGATACAGCCTTGTATTCTACTAATTATAGAAATTAAGCCTATGTATTGGGTATTAGAATTAAAGTAATGACATTTTCACTAGCATTCCAGTATTCTGCCAAGTATTAGGGTTGAACCAAAAATCTTCTTAGCTTCAGTTTTTGGCTACATCATAGAATTATTTCGGCAAGTGTTAAGCTCCTCTTGTTATTATTAGAATTGGTGATATACATTGTTTCTTTTCTCCCTTGCCTGCCAGAGTGCTGTCTGCATCTTACATCAGTGGAGATGAGAGAGATTTACTTTAGATAAGGTTGTCTGTTCAGGATCTTTTTTTGGGTTAATATAGAACTGGAATTATTGGTTCAATCACAGATGCTAATCCTCCATCAGAAGAACACTTCTAAGATAAATGGCAATATCTCTGCCATTGCTTTCAAGGTTATTTTAATCTTATTGGTTCTAAAGCACTGACAACATAACTTATATTAACCAATAATTTTCCAGAAGCTTTACAGATTATAGAAGAGATTTAATGTTACTTTGAATTAAATAACAGTTTAAAATATGAAGTGGTATCTGAAAGTTTCCAAACTAGACTGAAAAAAATGTCATTATCCCAATAAATGGTATATTTCATATATTATTTAAATTTGGCTACTACTGGTTTATGAAATAGTCCTTTTGGGAATGTACACAGTAAATCCAGCACCCATTTCATGCCTTAAAAATATCATGGAAAGCATCTTCTAAAAGCTGAAACTTGCTGCATATTCAGGTTTTCCAAGAAAACCTCCGGGTAGACCCCTTAACTGATTTCAATTTTGTACAATTATATGATTAAAAATGGACATTCAGGGAAACAATAACCAGTAGATGATGAACATTCAGGGAAACCAATTGCCAACAAGTGACAAACATTCAGAGCAATTAATAGCCAGCAGATGTAGAGCATTCAAGGTAACCAATAGCCTGCAAATGTGAAGCATTCAGGGCAATTGATAGCCTGCAGATGGGGGTATTCAGGGAAACTAACAGCCAAAAAATGATGAACATTCATGGAAATCAATAGCCAGTAGATGTGGGACATTCATGGCAATCAATAGCCATCAGATGAGGAACATTCACAGCAATCAATAGACATCAGATGTGGGACATTTAGGGAAACTTATAGGCAGCAGATGAGGAGTGTTCAAGGTAAGTAATAACCAGCAGATAAGGAGAAGCCAGGGAAACCAATAGCCAGCAAATAAGGAGAAATTCAGGGTAAGTAATAACCAGCAGTATACCAGAAAATGTAGAAAGACTTGTGAACCCATCTGAAAGAACCATTGCCAAACAAATTGTTGCTTATTAGGTGCCCTGGGTGCTCATCTTCTTCAACCAATGACTGATTGACTATGAAATTTCTATGTCACTCAAGAACTTGTCTTGAATTAAAAGATGTTTAGGATCTCTGGAAAAGATATGCTGTGTTTTATATGAAATATGATCCATGCCTATTGAATTTTTTAGCCTTCATAAAAATCAAAATGTCATTCAAAGACAACATTAAAACCATCACGTAATTTAACACAAGAAGATAGCATAACAACTATTGGCAGACTGACTCAGTAGGCTGGGTATCAATGATCCTTAGCTGTATGCACATTTCCCTTGAAAGTTACAATCACCTCATGTAGAGTCCAGGAACTTTGTATATATGAAGTGCTATTTGAAAAGTATCTTATATCCTGATGAACTCTCTGATTGGATATGAGCAAAGCCTTTTCTCACTTAAAAAAGCTTCATGCATAAGTATTGCTCAATTTCTTTTAACATTACTTCACATTGAGTTGCAGCCATCATTATACGATTCATGCTGGGAAATACATGTTCTGAATCCTATTTAATGTCAGTAAGGAACTTTTGTTTTAAGAATTGACCAGGGTTGATACCAAGATGTACTGAGATCACACTAAGAGATACCAAAGTAGAATTTTGTGTTACACTAGAGAATCAGAGAAGACAGAGGGTTGACCTGGAAGATAACCTTATAGCCATTAGGGTGTAGATCGACACTTTGCAGGATGTCAGTGGCTGCTTCTGACGTGTAAACATGTGGTTGACCCAGTTGCACACATGTTAACACATAGGACGGCTAGATGACAGGAAGACATATAAGCATCCCACAGGAGAGGGAAAAGAGAGTGAGCACTTTTAACATCTGTGTAATGAGGAGATCCATGTTTGAAAAAAAGAATGAAGATATATATCCATATGTTGATATTAACTGACAAAGTTTGGTTGTGAGGAAATAATAATTCTTTTTATATGTTCTTATTAGTTCTGCTTGAAATTCCCTGAAAATTACCGAGATCAACAGATATCTGAAAACGGCCAGAAGTTTGAAAGTTTGTGGGGATAACAAAATTGAGGACATTAATCTGAATGTAAATAATGTATGTAATGGTCTACAATATTGAAAAAGTCATAGTTGCATGCATTTTATCAAGGTACAGAATCAACATGATTCTTTGTAAAATGATCCCACTTCAGTTTGTAGGTGATCATGGATCCCTACAACATCATATTCTTTAATATCTGGAACTTGTGTATCCCCATGACTGCTTTTTTGAAAAGGTTGTAGATTCCTATTGGTTTCTCCATGGTTTTGAATTCATTGTTGTCCTTTATAGTTGCAATACCAAAACTATGCTTGAATTTCAGATAGATAAGGTGGTTGGAATAAAAGGGGTGGCTAGAATATTTTATAATTTTCAGTAATGGAATGCTTTATTTTAGAATACTCTTGAATATTTAATAAGTGGGGTGGTTGGAATAAGGATGTCCTGGTAGATTTTTACTCCAAGAAAGAATGATCATATCTATTTGAAACTTAAAGGAAGGGAACCTAATTCACCTTAGAATATTATCAATAGCTGTATGGATGGGGAGAGAGAAATGAATACATAATTTTCCTGAGGGCATTATCATTGAATGAATGAAAAAACATGATAGAATTTAAATTTGGCCTCTCAGTTCCATTTTCTGTTCTTGTCATGTGACACACACATTCAATCAGTATGTTCTTATTTTTCTTTAGGATATGGACAAACTTGGCTCTTCACACTTTATCCTTTGTAGCTCTTAGTGATGTTTGTAAAGAGATTTTCTTCTTATTAGTTGGGTATATGCCCATGAAGAGGGATGGAAAATCTCAGCAGCATCAGATTCAAACACTGGGTCATGACGAACAGGGCACAGACAAAACTTTCACATGGGAACAACACATGTACGGTATAAATGCAGCCAAGACACTGGAAGCTAAATGAGGGAGGAATGAATTTGAAACACTGCTGGGTAACATTAACTGAAGTCCTTTGAAGGCAATCTTGTATGGTCAACACAGTGCATTGCTAGACACTGCTCCTTTCTGGAAAATGTGTTTGCTTTTATGAAGTCTAAAAGCTTAGCAGCTGGCTACCAATTGAAATCATTTGCATAGCCAACACTGCTCAGCTCACTGTCCCAACTATTTCATAGGGAAGCTGGTAGACACTTTCTTCATAACCAGATATCCTGGAGTTTTCACCAGCTCTGTTACAGAAGGGAAGCTATTTGCTTTCTTTCTGCAGAGATAGCAGACTAAATGTTGTCTCTTTAATTGATGGGGGTGGGTACCATTATCAGTAGCAATAAGCAGCTCTGTCTGCATTTTATTTCTGCCACAGTTTGTCTTTTAACTATTCCTCCCACTCTCTGTTCTGCCATCCATTTACATAACATCATTAAGTAGGTTATTCACTGTTTTACTCCATCTCTCTTACCTTTGATTTGTCCTGTAAGTGTCAAGTTCTCCAAGATTTCTGTTTTCATTATATGTCCAAGAAATTTCAACTGTATTTTTTATTCAATGTCACCTTTGTATTTCCATTTTTCTTAAAATTTCCTCATTGCTTATATGTTCTGTAGTATTCAGAACACTTGCCTGTTCCTTTTGGGAATGTTTTTTTCTTAGTAATCTCCCTTTTGAGTTACTATTAATAACCTCCCTTTGTTGTTGACTCTTCAATAGAAAATGTAGCCATCTTGTTAGTTCATTAACGCCTTCTAAAGATCTCCTCTTGTTATTATTTCAAGTTCCATCCATAGTATTTTCAGCATTCTCCGTGTATAATCAAGTCAGTAGGATGCAGAAGGTGAGGCAGAGGGTATGATGGCCTCAGGCATTCATATCAGGAGGGCATCCAATAAATGAGTGAAATAAAATTTTACTTTATATTTAATTTGAATAAAGTGCTTATTTCATGTTTCACTTGTTTTTACATATTTAAAATGTCTTCCTTGCTTACATTTCTCAGTACTAGGCTCTATAGGTCTCCACTACTTGAGTCTTAGGGGCATGCAATCAAGGAGTTGGCCCTGGGCATCACCAAACCTCTTCACATCACTGCCTTAAGTCTTCTCTTCATCTGTGTGGAATTTGTCCAGTATTCATTGCTATATAGAAGGATTTATATTACATAGCAGTTCAGGATACATGACTAAAAAGACCAGGGCATCACAACCTCCTCAAGGCACTTGGTGTAGGCCTGCATGTTGAGTCTGATTTATTTGTTTGTTTGTTTTCTTTTATGGCATATCAACACTTCAATGGGTTATTTAATGTGGACAAGATTTTTATTGCTAATAATATATTTTCTTCTTAAAAGATCTATTGCTGGTAATAAATTTTTCTTCAAAAATTCATTGCTGGTAATAATTCTTTACAAAAATGTATTGCTGGTATAAAAACCTATTTTTACACTTTCATAGTGTTTTGTCCCCAGTTTGGGATTAACTGTTTGCCCATAGCTTGGACCCTAACAGGTGCTACCACCCTGTGTCAGGGTAGACATGGAAACACCAGCAATTAAGAAGTGGTTCCATGCTCCTCAAAACCTCCTGATCAGAGGCCTTGCTGTTGGATGTAGTTTCTCGGGATGTGGATGTAGTTTATCGTCATACCTGAGACGCTGTTGAGTCTGAGACTCTCTGGGAAGATGAATGTAGATATAATGTAGCTATCACTAGTGACCACTCCAAACATCTTCATAATAACTATTAGACTCATCCAACTCTTTCTGAATCCTCTGCACTGTACTCAGATTGACACCCAAAAATGTTTGTACTTGAGTTTATGGCATGAATGTAAAGTAATACGTTTGCCATTTTCAAATTTCTGGAGCATGAATTGTATCATAACAGAACAGGGAGAAAAAGAAATAGTAAGGTTTCAAATATTACTCAGAGTAACAAAATAAAAGTATTTTTGGAGACCCATGATCATCTACATCTTGAAGTCACTTGTCATATAAGAGAAGAATTCTGAATATTTGCTAAGTTAACTGCACTTCATTGATATTTGACAAAAATAACCTTGTCTTTGACGACTGCACTCAAAAGGTAATAATCTTAAACATATAAGAAAAGGAAAAAAGGAATGAATTATTCTCTTTTGATCTCCTTCTTGTTCTGCCTGTAATCAGTTTAATGGATTAAATCCAAGGGAGACAACTCATATTTTGAATTCATGGTTATAAATTCTTAAAGCTCACCATTTATTAGATGTATTGTTTAACAAACAGAAATTTGAAAAAAACATAATTAAATGATGATAGTTTTATCTTCAAACAATATTCACTGGAAATGATACAACTGTTTATTTGAATTTAAACTTAAAATACAAGAATTATGTGTGAGTAAAACATTTACAAATTCATTCCAATTCTCCAAAATTCCCTTATTTTTCACCATTGTCGCTTGAAAACAGCTTGCTGAGGCTTTCTTATCATTTTAATTCAAGAGATTTATCAGTTTTAATGAACTCCTACAGTTTCTTCTTAAATATATTTGCTGTTAACTTTTGTAGCTTTTGTTTGTATGTTGTTCTCTCTCATTTCTGTTTGTATTTTACTCTTTAAACCTTTTTTATCATTGACTAATATGATTCAATTCCACTGTAATTATTCAGGAGATAATGAGGATGAAGATAAAAATGTTATTAAAGCCCTTTGTTAATGAAATTTTGATTATCTCCCCTGAATGCAAAGCTATATGCAGAGGAGTCATCATCTAAATTGACAATAAAGAGATATTGTCAGATTGTTTGAAAAAAGTTATTCCTTATATACTTGCACTTGAATGCTGATAGCATGTAGTTAATTAGTTTAACTACTTATCTAAGTGCTGTTTACATAGACTTGAGAGTTTTTTTTTTTTTTTTTTTTACAAGAAGCACTCTTTCATCCATTTCTTAAAAATTGGCTTTTGTATTTACTTGAAAAGAATGAAAAAAAAAAAAAAAAAAGAACCAATCTAAATTCCTTACATAACACTTGACTTTGAAATATTTTAATGAATGATTAGCAAAAAAAAAAACCCTCCAAAAAACCATGACTTTAGAAACATTTCATGGATCATGATCATATATCCTGTAACCTGTTAGTGTCATAGGGGCATTATATGTACTGCATCTATAACAGTCATGGGTGTATGTAGGACAAAATAGCCTGATACAGCCCATCCATCTTTAGGATGGTTTTGAATTCAGAGTTAGCCTTCTACTTGCTCCACCAAGGCTAAAGATGCTAGTTTGCCATGTTATTTAACCATTAGTTTAATTAAAATGGTTCATGACTTTTCTGAAGGCATTACTGTTAACAGAATGAAATGGACTCGGGCAGATTTTTAACTCGGTACACTTGTTTTTACTTTTGATACTGATAACTTATGCTATGCACACATCTTATTCCATGGATAACAGAGGACAGAAAATGTGACACCGAAATACAAATGTGCAATGGAATAGAAAAAGGTGCCTTCCAGAAGCTAAACAAAGTATTAAGAAACAGGAAAATTGTGTTAGAAACAAAGAAAATAGTGCTGAATTGTTATGTAATGTAGGTGAGGAAGGTATTTAAATATAAAAATATAAAATATTTTTATTTTTGTGTTTTTCTACAAACAAATTCTTCTTCGTGTGTATGAGTATTAAAGTTCTTTAAGTTCTTCTTTGTTGCTGTTTGTTAAGATGAAAAGCAATGGGATTTCTTTGTGTGTATGTGTGAGAAAAAGAGGCAAGAGAGAAAGTGAGGAGGAAAGTGTAAGCATCAAGTAGCTTGGTAGGAAGATGGGCAAATGAGTAAGGGCATCTTTTAAACCGTGCTGTTGTAAACTGTTGTTGGATGTTGCTGTCTATATCTCCTTACAGGCTTGTCAAGAAACTTTGCTGATAAAGGGATCCCAAATCATGCTTTTTTTGTCAATGGGAATGTGACTCATTAGTTGAAAAATGTTAAATATTTATTTTTGAAGCATTAATTTATTAAGCAGAATGATGCACTAACCCTCTGACTCAGAAACAATTTTTTGTCATTTAGTCTTTGATTGTCATGGCGTTTATTTCCTTCTTCACTTCACAAGACTTGCTTAGTTTCTGGAAGGCAACTTTCATGATTCCTATGTACATCTGTATTTCTGTGTCAAATTTTCTATCCACTGTTATTACACCAGCCAGATAGTTAAATATCTATACCTGCTTGATTTTGGCATCCACTATATGTAGTTTACACCTGTGGCAGTGTCTTGCTGTGGAAAGTAAAATTGAATTTAATTGCTATCATAATTAAATTAGTTACTAAGGAAACACTGTTTTGTCACAACAAAATCCTAAATGCTATATAAGAATATAAAAAGTGAGAGTGTGCTTATTTAAATTACTTTTCATCCCAAGATTCAGTAAATGTGCTGAGATGGAAGTCAATTTTCTTTTCAAATACTACATAGGAGGCTGAAAAGTTCATAGGCTGACTATGAAGGAATGATGCTTGTGCTATGAAATTTTGCATGTATTAATTTCAACTTTTATTAATAATTGTATTGTTTCTTTCCAGGTAAGCTGTTTTTTTTTAAATTTTTTAATTGGTATCACCCCATGCAAGGCAGTAAAGCCACTAAGACACAAAAGGTGTGGAAGGATTAGGATTCAAAGAAAACTTCAAAAAGTAACAAGTAGTGATTTCTCTTGAAAATGGACAAAATTTAACATCACAATATTATTGAGTACCTGCAGAAAAATTGGTTAAGCCTCCAAGAACGTTCATACTGACATGGTTGCTACAATAGGGAATGACACACCAGCTTTATCAACAATGCCAAAGTGGGCAGCTGAATTTAGGAGGAGAAGGGAGAGTCTTGAAGATGACCTAAGGTCTGGACATCCTGCAACTGAGGAAAACATTGATCATGTTCACCACAGGGTGAAGGATGATAGGCGATTGGCTATAAACCAAATAGCCAATGCTGTTAGCATATCCCATGAGAGAGTTGAGAATATTTTGCACAATGTATTAGGTTGGTGCAAAAATAATTTCGTTTTCTAACATATGTTACTATGTGAGAAAACGAAATTATTTTTGCACCAACCTAATACTTATTAATAACTGTATTATTTCCAGAAAAAATGACATATGATAGTTCAAAATTAACTTTTACCAAAAAAGGACAAAATTTGACATCATGATGTTATCAAGTACCTACAGAAAAAGGGTTTTAGCTCCCAAGGACAATCTTGCTGACATGGTTTCTACATTATAGAATGGTGCTGAAGGTTTATCAACAGTGCAAAAGTAGGCTGCTGTTTTTGGGAAGGGAAGGGAGAGCCTTGAAGATGACCCAAGGTCTGGACATCCTGCAACTGTTGCCACTGAGGAAAACATTGATTGTTTACCACATGGTGATGGATGACAAGTGATTGACTATAAATCAAATAGTCAATGTTATCAACATATCCCATGAGAGAGTTGAGAACATTCTGCACAATGAACTTGACATGATGAAGGTTTCTGCTTGATCAGTGCACAAGTGCACAAGACTGAATACATCACGGGAAATATCTGACATTGTTTGAGGCCGATCCAGCTGGTTTTCTTGAATGTTTCCTAACCCAGTGTGTGTGTTGGGCTCATCACTTTGAGTCAAAGAGAATGCATGCAGTGGAAATACCCATCACCTGCTCCAAAGAAAGCCAAGATTGTTTCATCTGCAGGGAAGGTGATAGACATTTTTTGACATGCAAAAAGCATTGCGTTTATTGATTATCTTCAAAAAGGTCACACCATCAATGGAGGGTTACTATGCTAATTTGCGGAGGCAGTTATGAAAGGTCATCAGGAATAAATGTCACAGAAATCTGATGAAAGATGTCTTGTTTCACCAGGACAATGCTCCAGCATACACTACTTGGTTTCAATGGCTGCTATGCATGACTTTGGACTAGTTGATCACCCTCCCTATTTCCCTGATTTAGCTCCATCTGACTATCATCTATTCCCCCAACATGAAAAACGACTTGTCTGCAAACCAGTATTGCAGTGATGATGATGATGTCTTTTTTTTTGTTGATGATAACTTTTTGACCAACAGGATGAAAGCTTCTTCATCAATGGTCTCCCAGCATTGCAACACTGATGGAAGGAGTGTGTGGATTTGAGCACGTTCCATCAGAATATCTTGGTTAGCTGACCCTCATACATATAAAATAAAAATACCAAAAAATGTATTTGAATTTTCATGCATAAAAATCTCACTCTAATATTATTATGAATTCTAGACATTCCTCCTTTTGTATACAAAATACTGTGTAATTTCTTTTAAAAACTTACCTCTTTGGTAACTCAACTTCAGAAATTTAAGTGCAGTACTACATTGGCACCTAGGTCTCATAATTTCACTGCTGAAATTACTACATGTGACTGTAAATTCTATTAAAATAGTTTCTTCTCTCACACTTCTTGCTTGTGGAAATCTCTTTTGGACTCTTGCATTTTTGTCAACTATGATCTTCAAAATTTTAAATGCAATATCAATCATCATCATCATCATTTGTCTTTTTGAATCTCTAATTGCATAAATGTGGCAGCAATATTCAATGAATGGATGAATAAAAGTGTAAGTTTCTGATAAGAAAAACTGTCTAGCACATCACTGTGAACCAACTTTCCTAGCAGTAGTCCTAGTAATTTTTTTTTTTAAGCATTTCACCCCAAGCAAGGCTAGATGCCACTAGTACACAAGGGGTTACAGAGTGGAAGCAAGAGTAAAGAGGCATGATGGACGAAAGGATGAAGAGAAGGACAGGGAATAGGTCAGGGCATCTGGAGATGTCAACTGACATTACATTTGAATAGTTGGAGATTATAGCTATCAGGGAAACAAGTAATAGGAAGGGAATTCGACAGACAGGAGGTGCAAGACATGAAGCTGTTGGAGTAGTAGAGACGGCCACATTTAACTGTTTTGACAGTGAAAGAGTGGGATTGTGATGCCAGCCTAGTAGCCTGCTTAAATTCATGAAGTCTGGGAATGAGTGAAAGTAGCTTGTCAGAGCAGTTACCATGAAAGTATTTGTAGAAAAGACAGAGGGAGACAACGGCATGTCTGTGAGAGAGTGACTGTAGACGAGATGCCACATCAGGATCAATCACATTGCATATCTATCTCTGGATTTTGTCGAGGGCCTTAAGGTGAACAGCGGGGACACCAGACTGTATATGGCAGCAGTATTCCATGCAAGGGTGAATGGTTCATTTATAGATTTGATGGATGGGCTTGGGCAAGAAAAAAACTTTCTAGCATGACACAGGGAACCAACTTTCCTTGCAGTGGATGAAGCAATTGATTCAATGTAATTGTTCCATCTCAGGTCAGCGGACAGTGTGAGACCAAGCAGTCACAAAGAGATGCTCTTGTAGAGTTGAGCATCAGACATTCTCATGGGTGACAGGGATGATTCAAAATAATTGATATATTGACAATGGAAGTATTTGGTAAAACAGAAAATAATTATCACTGGATAATGATTTTCTTCTGTTTCTTTTATGCACTCATGCATCAAATTTTTTTAAGATTAAATTAGTTGGGCATAAAGGGAAAATTGAGAGATTAATATAAGTTAAAGAAGTGAATTTGATTGATTTGTTTTTTATGGCTTATCAACCTGTTGCCAGTTATTTAAAGCCAGAAAATATTTTTAGATTGTAAGAATTTTTTGGAGATAATAATGATTTTACTGATATAAGTTCTATCATTTAATCCATAGTTAGGGAAGAACAGGTGGATTTATACATTTCCCAAGGGGATTTGAGTGTAAGTGAATATAATGAACCCAACTGGAATTGGAACTTGGCTCTCTAGAGTGGATTAGATAAAAGAAAAATCTTGAATGTTTATTAAGCAAAAATGAAATCCATTTTAAGATTTCAGCTCTGTCTGGTTTTCTGCTCTTTGTCTGTTTGATCTTTTTAGTTGTTAGTCTATCAAAGTTATCTTGTCACTTTATAAAAAGAAAATCTCTATGATCAGTGTTAAACTTTCTGTAACTAATTTTCTCCATCTTGAAAATCAAATTGTTCCAATTCTCTGATGGTTCCTTTTTACATTAGAAACATTTTCTATTTCTTTGGTTTAAATCTTGAGAGTCTCTTTATTCTTATTTAGTGGATTAGAAAAAAAAAATGAGAGTGCAACTATTCAGAAGTTCAGTTAAAATAACAGGAATTGGTTATCCTATTATGCTATTTTATTTGTATTTTCCTCTATGTGCCATGTCCTTTCAAGATAGGAGTGATCGTAGCTCTCCTCAGCTTCCTTTTCTTTGTTAAACTCAGCAACTCTTTTCTTCTTTAAGATTCCTCACACTGTGATATTGTTCCTGCATCCATTTATACAAACTAGACTTCAGTGTACCCTGTAAGTGTTAAATTCTCCAAGCCTTCTTTTCTCATAATCTATTTGAAAAATTCAGCTGTTCCTTTTTGACTGTTATAAATAGCTTAGTTCTAGTTTCTTAGAGAAATTCCTTGTTTCTCACATGCTCTGTCTACAATGGTTAGTAGAATTAGGTTGTTTGATCTTTTTATTTTTATATCTTTTTACTTAAATGTCCAGCTATTACTGCCAAATAGTAGATTTGGCATTATATAGCTACTCAGCTCTTTTCACTTGTAATGTTAATTTTAGATCACTTAGCATCTTACTCTTGGGGAAGCAGATTTTGTTACACCTGTGCATGTTCAGATTTCTGTGTCACACTTTCTGTCTTCTGTTATTGTACTTAGATCATCAAATTTCATCCCTTGTTCAATTTTCATATCCCCAATATGAAACTCACATCACTGGATGCCCCTTTTGCTCACAATCATGCATTCTGTCTTCTTAAAATTAATACTTAGTGAATTAAAGCAAGAAGAAATGTTTAATAGTTCTTACAGTTTTCTTTCTGAATTTGCAATGGACACAGTATCATCTGCATAGTTAAGGTTATAACTTAAAAAAAAAATAATTTCATCCCAAGCAAGGCAATAAAGCCACAAAGATACAAGGGGCGATGGAGTGTAAAAAATATGAGAAAAAGAAAAAACATTATTAAGGAAAAGGCACAACAAAAGAACAGGAATTAAGAAAGCAGAAAATAATGATTGACATTGCATTTAAATTTTTGAAGATCAAAATTGACTGGGAAGCAAAAAGCCATAAGAGAGTTCCACAACCGAGAAGTGCGCGAGAAGAAACTGTTATCATAGAACTTATGGTTACATCTAGCCATTTCAACTGTAAAATGATGAGACCTTGCTGCTAATCTAGTATCATGCCTAAATTCATAAAGTCTAGGTAACATAGAGGAACGCTCATCAAAACAATTACCATAAAAATATTTATAGAAAAGGCAAAGGGAATTTACATTATGGTAGTGGGAAAGTGACTGAAGCTGTGATGCCAGGTCAGGATCAATAACATTGCAAATTGTATTTTATCAAGAATTTCTAGGGTGTTCCAATAACTTGGACCGATTTTAAATGTGAATTAAG